>JAAPAX010000009.1:1200000-1800000 GCA_013372555.1 Elsinoe arachidis
CTACTATATGCTCTATATGTATTAGCGCTATAGAAGAGATATAGTAGCTTAAAGATCGTCTAGCTAAGTTAGATAACTAATTTAATATTAGTTTAGCTTATAATATAGATCTAGTTTAGCCTTAGTTCGACCCCGAGATAGATTCTAAGTTAGCTAACCTATCTAGCTAGGGAAACGAGTAGCTAGAGGATAAGTTCTATTCTCTAGCGAAATAAGAGTAATTCGAGATAGACTCGGAGGTGTATAGTTAATAAATAGTGTCGTTAGCTACTATATTCTCGCTATTATAACTTCTATTACTATCTATAACCTCTATAACTACTCTTGTACTATTATACTTTAAGCCTTTATTAATACTAGTGTACTTATTAGCGCTACTATTAATTATAACGTCCTTAACAAGTTAAAGAGCTTCGGCTACTCTATTGCGCTAGCTAGTTCTATTTAGCTCTAAGCCTATAATAGCGTTCTAATAGAATAAGTTACTTATAGCGTCCCCCTTACTACTACTATCTCGAGTAAGCTAAATACTCTTACTACCTTCTGTATTATAGATATTAGCTGTTTTAATATTATCCTTAGCCTCGGCTAGCTTAAAGCTAATAAGGCTACTATTAACTATAAATATAGCTAAGTTACGTACAAAGAAGAGTTTTCACTAGTTGTCGTTAAGTAGTAGTAGCCGTAGCTAATTAAAGAGCTAGAATCTAGATCTAAGCTAGGCTTAGATCTAGAAGTCTAACTCGGTAAAGCCTCTACTCTAGTTTAGAACTAGTTCGGATCTAGTTTAACTCGCGAACTAGATTCTAGCTTAGACGCTAAGATAGACTACTCTAGTCTATATTGCCTACTAGCTTTTAGGTTAAACTTTAAGCTAAATTAGAGAGAGTTTAAGCTAGCCTTCTATAGTACTTAGTTAATATATAAGTTCTCTTACGTACCTGCCTATATAAATAATACTAAGCTAGAGAGACCTATAATTGCTTTTATTAGTACTATAGCCTTTACGTTATAAGCTAAGTACTCTAGCTACGAGGTGTTTACTATCTCTATAAAAGATATTAAAGACTACTACTGTTTAGCCTCTAAACCGGAACTAGACTCTATAGAGGTTCTACTACCGGAGCTATATAAGTTTACTAATGTCTTCTCTAAGGAGTAATCTAATACTCTACTAATATACTAACTAGAGTTTAATAACTATATTGTTCTAAAGGATAGCGCTAAGCTACTACGTACTAAACTCCTTCGCTATCTCTTGCTCGAGAAGCTTAATATAGTAGAGTAGTTTATCTATAAATACCTTAATAAGAGTTTCGTTACTCTAAGCTCTATAAGCTACTTATTGTCTATCCTCTTCGTCTATAAGCCTAATAGAGAGCTCCGCCTCTACGTTAATTACTATAGCCTAAACGAGGTTACTAAGCGTAATATCTATCTACTACTACTTATCGAGGAAATACTTACTTACGTTAGTAAAGCTAAGTAGTTTAGCAAAATCGATATCTATTAAGCCTTCTACCGCCTCTATAACTCTATTAACTATAAAGACCTTACTACGTTCTCTATATAAATAGGTAACTTTAAGTAGCTAGTAATACTCTTTAGCCTTACTAATACCCTAGCTATATAGTAGAGGTTTATAAATTATAACTTTATTAATATACTAGAATACTTCGTGTCGATCTATCTTAATAACATTCTTATCTATACGAACGGCACGTGCCGGGAGCACGCTAAGTACATTAAGCTAGTACTCTAGTAACTCTATAAGCTTAGCCTTAACGCTAATATTAAGAAGAGCAAGTTCTACCTAACAGAAGTAAAGTACCTCGGCATTATCGTTAGCTAAGATAGAGTTAAGATAAACTCTAAGAAGGTAGAAGCTATTAGAGTATAGAAGTAACTAGCCTCTAGGAATACTAATTAAGTACGAAGCTTTATTAGCTTTTGTAGCTATTATCGCTACTTTATTAAGAGATTTAGTACTATCGCTAAGCTACTAAATAATCTACTTAAGAAGGATACTACTCTATAGAACGATAAGTATATAGCTACCTTTAACTATATAAAGTATACTATTACTAGTGTACTAGTTCTTGTATACTTTAACTATATAAAGCAAATTGTACTTAAGACTAACGCTTCGGACACTACTATCGCTAGCGTTCTATTATAGTATAACAACTCTAACGTGCTCTACTCTATTACCTTCTTTAGTAAATCTATAAGCAAAGCTAAGCGTAACTACGCTATCTATAATAAAGAACTTCTAGCTATTATCTAAGCCTTCGAGGAGTAGGCTTTTAAGCTTATAACTACTTAGCCTAATAAGACTATCTAAGTCCTCACTAACTACTAGTTACTAATGTACTTTATAAGGACTTAGAAGCTATTATACTACTAAGCATACTAGGCGCTCTATCTCGTATAGTTTAACTTTAAAATTATATATAGGCCTAGTGTAGCTAATAGTAAAGCTAACGCTCTTACTAGAAGAAATAGAGATATACTACGTTCTAAAGAAGACCTAAACCTCTATTAGACACTACTACTATTAAAGGTGCTCGATTAAAGAATTATTAATAAGATAGATCTAGGTTATATCCGACCTAGATTAGCTACTTAAGCTAAACTAAGGTCGAAATCTAGTTTAGCTACTAAACTATAATCTAGTTTACGATCTAGTCTAATATCTAGTTTAGTACCTAATTTGCTATCTATTTCGACATCTACTTCGGCTACTAAGATAGATACGTATATAGCTCCTATCTTAGTTTTAGAGAATACTTTACTCCTTTTCGATAAGGTAGCTAGAGCTAACCTACGAGATAATAAGTTCGAGTCTACTTACGGTATCTGTTATATAACTAATACCTTCCCTAAGCAGAAGTAGTTACTATTGTTAGACATAAAGATCGATAAAGGTATATTATAGGTTACCGGCTAACTATTTATACTAGAATTAATAGTTACTAAGGTAATCCAAGAGGTATATACCTCGAAAGACTATACTTATACTAGTACTACGAAGATAGCTACTATAATTAAGACTATCTTCTATATTCTATAGTATAATAGCCTCGTTAAAAGGTTCGTAGCTAACTACTACGACTATAAGCGCTCTAAAGCTTGTTATAGCTTGCTAGCTAGCCTCCTATTACTATTGCCTATTCCGGAAAGGCCTTAGCGATATATTACTATAGACTTCGTTACTAGCCTACCTCTAGTAGATAGCTATAATACTATTCTCTATGTCGTTAATCGCCTAACTAAGGAGTAACACTTAATCCCTTACTTCTCTAGAGATAGAGGTATATTAGCGTTCGAGACTATAAAGCTATTATTCTTTTATATATAGAAGCTTTATAGCCTACTCGATAGTATTACCTCTAACTATAGCTCTTAGTTTATTAGCGATATATAGAACAGACTCTACTAGATCCTAAAGATTAAAGCTAAGCTATCTATAGCTAGCTACTCTTAAATAGATAGCTAATTAGAAGTTATAAACCGAGAGTTCGAACGAATTATCCGCTTATATATAACACGCTTTAGTAACTAGATACTTATTCTATTAGTTATAGAATTCTCCGCAAATGCTAACCTCTTAGATAGTACTAAGTTATTGCTATTCGAAGTAATAAGAGAATATAAGCTAAGAATAAGTTTCTAACTACTATCTAATATACTATTAAGGAAGGCTAAAATTAATAAGGCTAATATCTATATACTAGCTAAGTAGCTAGAGGAGGTACTAGCTATTACTAAAGCTAACCTCGCTATTGCTTAATTACGTATAGTAGAACAAGCTAATAAGCACTAGCTACTAATAGAATTCGAAGTTAGCGATCTAGTATAGCTATTAACAAAGAACCTCTACCTATATAGTAACTCTAAGCTACTACTAAAAAGAGTTAGTCTCTATAAGGTGTTAGAGAAACGCTTACTACTAGTATATAAGCTTAATCTACTAACTGCGCTATAGCGTATATACTCTATGTTTTATACTAACTTCCTTACTAAGTATCCGAACGACCCTCTACTAGATTAAGCCTTCGAGGAACTACTACTAATAGAGGTTAACGGTAAAGAGAAATATAAGATAGATAACGTTATTAACGTACGTACGCTACGTAGCAAACTCGTCGCTTACGTAAGCTAGAAGAGCTATCTAGAAGACCTTACTTAGTAGCTAATTAATAACCTTAAAGAGGTAGCTAACGTACTATATAACTATTTAGATACATATAAGAATAAGCTAAGGCTAAGCTAGATTAATAGGGAATCTATACGATAGTATTTAAGAGTAAACGCGAATAAGAGAGAGAGTAGTAATACGAGATAGATACGAACTAGATTTAGTCTAGATCTATATCGGATTAATTACGTAATCTCGGTATTATAGCCTAGACTTCTAGCTACTTAGCCCTTTATATTACATGTGCTTTGTACTTTAGTCTTCTTCTTCTTCTTCTTCTTCTAAGTCTCGATATCTTAATAAATAGACATAATTAACCTCTTATCTTACTAGTCGTAATTATAGAGCGCCTAGTATACTTAGTAGCGTAATAGCTTCTAAGTCCTTATAAAGTACATTAGCGACTAGTAGTTAGTAAGGACTTAGATAGTCTTATTAGGCAAAGTAGTTATAAGCTTAGAAGCCTACTCCTCGAAGGCTTAGATAATAGCTAGAAGTTCTTTATTATAGATAGCGTAGTTACGCTTAGCTTTGCTTATAGATTTACTAAAGAAAGTAATAGAGTAGAGTACGTCGGAGTTATTATACTATAATAGAACACTAGCGATAGTAATGTCTAAAGCGTTAGTCTTAAGTACGATTTACTTTATATAGTTAAAGTATATAAGAACTAATACGCTAGTAATAGTATACTTTATATAGTTAAAGGTAGCTATATACTTATCGTTCTATAGAGTAGTATCCTTCTTAAGTAGATTATTTAGTAGCTTAGCGATAGTGCTAAATCCCTTAATAAAGTAGCAATAATAGCTATAAAAGCTAATAAAGCTTCGTACTTAAGTAGTATTTCTAGAGGCTAGCTACTTCTATACCTTAATAGCTTCTACCTTCTTAGGGTCTATCTTAACTCTATCTCGGCTAATAATAATACTAAGGTACTTTACTTCCGTTAAGTAGAACTTACTCTTCTTAATATTAGTGTTAAGACTAAGCTCGCGGAGCTACTAGAGTACTAGCTTAATATACTTAGTATACTCTTAGCGAGTACTATTAGTATAGATAAGAATATTATTAAGATAGATCGACACGAAGTATTCTAGTATATCGACGAAGTTATAATTTATAAACCTCTACTATATAGCTAGGGCATTAGTAAGACTAAAGAGTATTACTAGCTACTTAAAGTTGCCTATTTATATAGAGAACGTAGTAAGGTCCTTACTATTAATAGAGTTATAGAGGTAATAGAAAGCTTAATAGATATTAATCTTACTAAACTACTTAGCTTTACTAACGTAAGTAAGTATTTCCTCGATAAGTAGTAGTAGGTAGACATTACGCTTAGTAACCTCGTTTAGGCTATAGTAATTAATATAGAGGCGAAGCTCTCTATTAGACTTATAGACAAAAAGGATAGATAATAAGTAGCTTATAGAGCTTAGAGTAACAAAACCCTTATTAAGGTATTTATAGATAAACTACTCTACTATATTAAGCTCCTTAGGCAAGAGATAGCGAAGAGGTTTAGTACGTAGTAGCTTAGCGCTATCCTTTAGAACGATATAGTTATTAAACTCTAGTTAATACATTAGTAGAGTATTAGATTACTCCTTAGAGAAGACGTTAGTAAACTTATATAGCTCTAGTAGTAGAACCTCTATAGAGTCTAGTTCTAGTTTAGAGGCTAAACAGTAGTAGTCTTTAATATCTTTTATAGAGATAGTAAACACCTCGTAGCTAGAGTACTTAGCTTATAACGTAAAGGCTATAGTACTAATAAAAGTAATTATAGATCTCTCTAGCTTAGTGTTATTTACGTAGGCAGGTATATAAGAGAACTTATATATTAACTAAGTACTATAGGAGGCTAGCTTAAACTCTCTCTAATTTAGCTTAAAGTTCAACCTAAGAGCTAGTAGGTAATATAGGCTAGAGTAGTCTATCTTAGTGTCCGAGCTAGAATCTAGTTTACAAGTTAAACTAGATTCGAACTAGTTCTAAACTAGAGTAGAAGCTTTACCGAGTTAGACTCCTAGATCTAAGCCTAGCTTAAATCTAGATCCTAGCTCTTTAATTAGTTATAGCTACTACTACTTAATAACGACTAGTAAAAACTCTTCTTTATATATAACTTAGCTGTATTTATAGTCGATAGTAGCCTTATTAGCTTTAAGCTAGCTAAGGCCGAGGATAATATTAAAATAGCTAATATCTATAATATAGAAGATAATAAGAGCATTTAGCTTACTAGAGACAGTAGTAGTAAGAGGGACGCTATAGGTAACTTATTCTATTAGAACGCTATTATAGACTTAGAGCTAAATAGAACTAGCTAGCGCAACGAGGTAGCCGAAGCTCTTTAACTTATTAAGGACGTTATAATTAATAGTAGCGCTAATAAGCGTACTAGTATCGATAAAAGCTTAAAGTATAATAGTATAAGAGTAGTTATAGAGGTTATAGATAGTAATAGGAGTTATAATAGCGAGAATATAGTAGCTAATAACACTATTTATTAACTATATACCTTCGGGTCTATCTCGAATTACTCTTATTCTACTAGAGGATAGAACTTGTTCTCTAGCTACTCGTTTCTCTAGCTAGATAGACTAGCTAACTTATAATCTATCTTAGAGTCGAACTAAGGCTAAACTAGATCTATATCGTAAGCTAAACTAACGTTAACTTAGTTATCTAACTTAGCTAGACAGTCTTTAAGCTACTATATCTCTTCTATAGCGCTAATACGTACGAGACATATAGTAGTATAAGTAGCCTTCTTAGAGACACTAGCTATACACTTAGTAGAGATGTAACTAGGCTTTCTATAGGCGTAATAGGTAAGTAGCTAAGGGGGATAGAAAGGCTATAGAGTACCTCTAGCTATAGAGTAGAAGATAGTAGAAGAAGTAGTAGAAGTAGAGGTAGAATAAGGTATATAAGTTAGAGTACTAGCTATATAACTTATAGCTAGTATAGAGTATAAGGCTTAGGTATACTTAGTAATAAGATTACTCTATTAGATATTATAATTAGTAGTACAAGCCTTAGCGATAAAGGCGATAAGGTCGTTAGTATCGAAGTTAACGAGAATAATACATAGCTCGCTAGAGATCTTCTAGCGTAACTAGTAGAGCTACTCGTTATTAGCGATCTTAGCGTAAAGGATATACTTATTAAACTCGCTAATAAACAAGTTAAAAGAGCTATTATACTAGAAGAGACTAGCGAACTAAGTATATATAGTAGCTTTATAGTTAGAGTTCTCGAAGTACTAAGCTAATAGAGCTAGGCTAGTACTAACGTCGAGAGTATTATCTCTAGCGGAGTCTATAATAAGAGTATAAGCTTCTCTAGTAAGGTAGAAGTAGAGGTATACGAATTATACTAACTTAGTTAGATAGCGATCTACGTTAGCGCGTATCTTGTTCTTTATCTAATACTTAAAGACCTCGAACTATTCTAGAGTACCGCTACTAAATATAGTAGAGTCTAGTATCTTCTCTAATAAGGTAGTATCTCGTATAAAAGAAGCTAGTATAGTATACTCTATCTCGGCTCTTAGCTACGCTAGCTTAGACCTAAGATTACTAACTTTAGTAAGGTAGTGTATAGCTTAGATAGTAAGGTTATCTATAGTACTATTAGCTATAGCTAGCTTAGCTTAAGTAGCGTCGAGTTAGTTATATAGATCGAGAGTATCGAAACGAGTAGTATTATATACTTTAACCTACTTATTAAAGGTAGACTTAATAAACTCGAAGGTCTCGCGTAGAGTACTTATACTATCTGTCTCTTAGAGCTTCTTCCTAAGGTTAGCGTCGAATAGGATAAAGAGGTCGTAATAGACTAACTAGATAGCTTCGTTATTATTGTTAGTAGAGAGGTTTATCTTACTTATATAGCAGTCGTCGCCGGGATTAGATCGAGCTATACTCGGCAAGGTTAGTTATAATTCGTAGTATAAAAGTTAATACATAATAAAGAGAATATTAAAAATTTAGCTAGTAGTCTACTTCCTTTAAGAGTTGTCTATAACTCGACTTATTATCTTCTTCTTATTTGCAGTATTAACCTATATAGTAGTAGCGAAGATCTATAGTAGTATACGTAGGAACTATAGTTATAATAGCTTCTTCTTTAGTTCTTTAATTCTTCGTAAGTATTAGTTATTAGGAGTTATATAAGTAGTAGAAGAACTAGATAATTTAATAGCTCTATTACTCGATTATAGTAATTACGAAGTCTCGATATAGTAATTACAACTAGTAAGATAAGAGGTTAATTACGTCTATTCGTTAAGATATCGAGACTTAGAAGAAGAAGAAGAAGACTAAAGTACAAAGTATATATAATATCGAGAGCTAAGCGGCCGGAAGTCTAGGCTATAATATCGAGATTATATAATTAATCTAATATAGATCTAGACTAAATCTAGTTTATATCTATCTCGTATTACAATCTTACTAGAGGATCGATAGAACCTTATTATTAGAGGCGTTTAAAGGTAGCTAATAAGTCGAAGGAGTTTAGATAATAGTATAAATAAAGCTCTAAGGTAAGTAGTACTTCTTTTTATTAACTCTTTTCTAAATTACTAGATAGTCTATTAAGCTAGATCTAGTAGTATTAGTAGCTACTAAACTAAGCCTCTTAAGTACTATAAAGAGAGGTACTAAACTAAAGAGGTTATTATAAAAGATATAATATCTATTAAAAGACTATAGTAACTAAGTAACTAGCTAAATAAGCGTATATAAGATTTTACTTAATTTTAGATTCTTTACTTAAACTAGTACCTTATCTAATATAAAATAGCCTCTAGCCTTACTTATTAGTATTACTACGTAAGTATAGCCTTAATTAGTAAGTACTAATAGCTAATAACCTTTAGATATTAGTTTATACTATATCTACTAATACTTCTCTTTATATCGACCTTAAAACCTTACTATTATCTTATCTACTACTACCTTTAAGGAAGGCCTCTAGGCTAATTACTATACTAATTAGACTAAAGTAAGAAGTAGATAGACCTTATTAAATAGTAAGGAAGTAGCTTATATAAGTTTATTAGCAATATAAAAATATTACTTAATTTACTTCTACTAGTTCTAGCTAATATATTTAGTAATAGTATAAAGAGGCTAGTACCTATTAGTATTCTAGTATTTATATACTTCGTAATAAGAGAAGACTCTAAAGTAGATAATAAAGCTAATCTAGATTATTAATTCGCTAGTATAAGTCGATTTCTAAGGCCTTTAAGAGGTAGATTAAGTACTCTTTATAGCGGTATAATCGTTAGTAAATTTAGCTATTATATCGAACTTTAAGTCGTTAAAGAAGAGCTAGAATAGCTAAAGAAGTAAGGGATTATTATAGGCCTCCTTCGGTAGTACTACCTCTAGCTCTTTATAGATAGATAGTATAATAGTAAAGCTTAGTAATTTAGTTAATAGGCTAAATAACTTTAGTACTACTTCTAGTAGTATATTCTTAGTACCTCTAGTCTCCTCTACCTCCTTCTCTCCCTTAGCACTTCTTCTATTAACGAGTTCTAAGGTATTACTAAGCTTAGAAGAGGCGTTATCCTCTACTTCTATATTACCTCTAGTAGTATTAAGAGAAGAGTATAAGTTAGTAAAAGCTATAAAAGAATAAGCTAATTAAGAAGAGAATTAAGAGATAGACTATAAGGTATAGCCTTTATCTATAGCTAAATAGTTAAGCTTACAAGAGGTAGAGGTTAATTTAGTACTAGAGGCATTAATAATACCTTTATATTTATAGTATAGTTATCTATTACTAACGTGTTTAGCTTTATATTAGATTATAGGTTAATCTATAGGACGGAGTTCGTAGACGAGCGCCAAGAGTTTCGAAATTAGTAAGATCTATACGTAATTTAGAGCAACGGCTAATCATCTACTAGTAGCGCGCTATAAAGGCTCAAACGAGAATCATCAAGGGAGGAGATAAAGTAGAGCCGAGTCACACATGACTAGCTACAAATGACCCTGCGTCATGCATGAGCAGTTACGGCCACAGACCGTTCCAACTATCATTTTCATCTCAGCCGTGCCTCTTCCCATGCAGACTGCGCTACGCCGGCCGTTACCGCCGCCAAATACTTCCCAATTGAGCTCGAACCGAGCATACCGAAGCAGCCCTGACGACGCGATCTGGACCTCACCTCTGAAACCCACCAAAACGGTATGCCTTTTTTGAGGCCTCCTCGTATGCTTACGTGACCTTGACTCGCGTTCGGTGGTATTGCGGATATAAGCCTTGTTGCAATCACCGCACCCGTTCGTGTCATGAAGTAAGGAGTCTGGTGGGTCAGCCATTATCACACGACGTCAACCGGCATGCTGCAGGGCTCACCACATGCTCTTGCTTGCCGATCTTCTACCTGTTCCCACTACCACTTCTGACCTCACGTCCTCATGCTCGCACTACTCAAATGGCTTACCGAGCTTGATCTTTCTCTGGCCCTGCTCAAAGTACAGAACCTAGATCAGGCTGCGTCTCAGTACAGAGGAGGAGCACAGCAAGTTGCCCTAGAGGGTCTTGCAGCGAGCAGCCAGCCAATGTCCTCCTGTATGTGTTCGAAGCGACCGAGTGAGTTCGCCGGCGCATGCAAGAACCGATGGGATTTCTGCGGCGCCTCTGTGCTTCCCCTCTGCATATACAGACCTCGGCTCCTCTCTTGACATTGATTGTACTCTTTGTTCACTCTACGCACGACTAGTCACGTCTACTACATTGCAACTGAACTTACCACCAGGCTTGGGCACTTGTCTTTTTGAGTGTTCAGTCCTCGGACAAGAGTCAAGCTCACCAAAGGTGAAAGCGCATTCGAGCAAAGGTCACTTTGTGCGTGATCACAATACCACAAGCATAAGAATACCTCTCGTTCAAGAATGCTGTTTCTTCGCATTACACTCAAGTAAAACGTAGTCAAGCTGATCTCCACCCTACAAAGCCATAGCCAAAACCGCTCCCATAGCCCCCACCACCGCCGGCCCCGCCATCCCCACCACCTTCACCGCAGCATTCCCCGTCTGCGTCGCCACGGCCGACGAACTCGAAGCCCCCGTGCCAGTAGGCGCCACCGTCGCCGAACCCCCGGACGCCGTAGCAGTCCCATTCGTCGCATTCCCGCCAGCACTCGTCCTCGGCGCCCTAGCAACCACATAATCCGCCGCCACATCGCCATACTCCCTCACATACCCAATATGCACCAACAAACTCGCATTCCCCAGCGTTCCCGAATCACAAAACGTGTCCTCAGCATCACAGTAACTCTGCATCTTATACCCGACCCCCGTGCTCTCCCAGCTCTCGGTATTATTCCTCGGGAAATAGCCATTCCTCGTCGAATTCCCCACCAGAAAGCTCTCCCCTGCAACATTCGCCGGATCACCCATCATGATCACCGCAGCGATCTGATCGAGGTACTTCTGCCCCACCCCCGTCCCGTTCACGAACGCAGGGAACCTCGCATAGTCCCCTCCGATCAGCGCGTCCCCGATAATGTGCGCGCCCTGGCTGTACCCCAGCAACGCCATGCGGCCCGTGGGACACGCATCGCCGTACGCCTTGATGAGCGCGGAGATGTTCCCCACGCCTTGTGGCTGTGACTCTGTGTAGGGTGGGTTGGTGATGGTGGCGGGGTAGGGGACCCAGATGGCGTCGGACTGCGGGACGCGGGACAGGATGGCGTCCTTGACGGGGGCGAGGGTGCCGAAGCCCGGGGGCTCGTTGGAGGCGCGGGCGATGATGAGGTGTAGGCCGGCGACGCAGGTGATGGGGACGTTGGCTTGGGCGGTGGCGAGGGGGGCGAGGAAGGCGAGTGCGGCGGGGAGGAGAGGGGTGGACTTCATGATTGCGGTTGTAGGAGGGAAGGATGGAAGGGCGGGAGAAGGAGGATGGAAGGAGATGAAGCTTACTTGTGGTCCAGACAGGCACGGGGAATGAGATGGTTTTGGGGCTTGGATCGTGGATGCTCCGCAGAGTTTGGGGATGCCTCGGTTGCAAAAGGCAGATCTGCGAGTAGTTTGGTTTCATGACGATTTTTAGATCCGGAATTTGGTGGCAGGGCCGACGACGGATATTTCGTGCCGCGTGCCTCGCGAATGGGGAAACTGTTCACGGGACCTGTGAGACTGGCGGTTGGATTGTTCTGGAAATGGAGCATCATGGCGGGACGAAAACTACCGTCTTGCTCTAAGCGATGGCTGTGATGAACGCGCTGTACAGAATGGAAGGAGAATAGAAGAAGAAGAATCTGCTGTTACGGAAATCTCATGTGGTGCGTAAACCATGGGTGGGGAAATTTCATCAGTTCCAGAGGCTTACCACCTATTGAATGTCAAACAAATTGATGGCTTACCACGGACGTGCCGACCTTCCTAGCACGTAAGTACAGAAAATCACAGCATGCAGGAGATCGAGGACAAGTAGAATGGACTAGCTTTTATTTGCCATCTGCCACTGCGAGATTATCCACAAGGATATCCATCTAAAAATACAAACTACGCATGCCTCTCATCTACTGCGAAAAGCAAGATGCATTATGCGGTCCCCATGCTCATGAACTCTGCTGTGATTCGTCAAACGCCTAGCTCTTTCTCCATCTGACCATCTAGTCAACCTCCTCCATGGCGCTCTCGCCAGTGGCCTCAGCGGCAGGAGCAGCCTCGGCGGCAGCAGTCTCCTCGGAGGTCTCGGTGTCCTCGTCGACGTTCAGACCGAGGGAGACGAGCTTGTGAATGCGCTCGGCGTACTGAGCTGGCTCCTCGATGGTGAAACCAGAGACGAGGAGGGAGGTCTCGTAGAGAAGCTGGGTGATCGACTTGACAGTGCGGTCGTTCTCACCGTCAGACTCGACCTTCTTCTTGAGCTCCTTGATGATGGGAGACTTGGGGGAAATCTCGAAAGTCTTCTTGCTGGACATGTAGGAAGACATGGAGGTGTCACGAAGAGCCTGAGCCTTCATGATGCGCTCCATGTTGGCGGACCAACCGAACTGGCCGGTACGGATGGCGCAAGGGGAGCCAACGAGCTTGTGGGAAACAACAACCTTCTCAACCTTGTCACCGAGGACGTTCTTCAGGCTCTTGGCCAAGTTCTCGTACTCCTTCTCCTCCTCCTCACGTGCCTTCTTCTCCTCATCGGTCTCTTCAAGCTCGAAGTCCTTGGTGATATCAACCAGCTTCTTGCCGTCAAACTCCTTGAGCTGAGTGCAAGCGTACTCGTCAATGGGGTCGACAAGGAAGAGGACTTCAAAGTCCTTGGCCTTGAGAGCGTCGAGGAAGGGAGACTTGACAACAGCCTTGGTAGACTCGCCAGTAATGTAGTAGATGTTCTTCTGGTGCTCGGGCATGCGGGTGACGTAGTCAGTGAGGGAGGTGGTCTCCTCGCCGGACTTGGTGGAGTTGTAGCGGAGGAGCTTGGCGAGCTGCTGGCGGTTCTGAGAGTCCTCGTGGATACCGAGCTTGATGTTCTTGCTGAAAGCGGTATAGAACTTGTCAAAGTTCTCACGATCCTCGGCAATCTCGTTGAAGAGCTCGAGAGACTTCTTGACGATGTTCTTGCGGATGACCTTCATGATCTTGTTCTGCTGGAGAGTCTCACGGGACAAGTTGAGAGGCAGATCCTCAGAGTCGACAACACCCTTGACGAAGCTGAGCCACTCTGGGACGAGATCGGTGGCATCGTCAGTGATGAAGACACGGCGGACGTAGAGCTTGATGTTGTTCTTCGTCTTCTTGGTCTCGAACAGGTCGAATGGAGCACGCTTGGGCACGAAGAGGATAGCACGGAATTCGAGCTGACCTTCAACGGAGAAGTGCTTGACAGCGAGGTGGTCCTCCCAGTCGTTGGAGAGGGTCTTGTAGAATGAGCCGTACTCTTCGGCGGTGATGTCTTGAGGGTTGCGAGTCCAGATGGGCTTGGTCTTGTTCAACTCCTCCTCCTCAATCTTGCTCTCCTTGACCTTCTTGGTCTTCTTCTCCTTCTTCTTTTCTTCCTCCTCATCATCAACCTCCTCAATCTTGGGCTTCTTGTCGTCATCTTCCTCGACCTTTGATTCCTCAGCATCCTCATCAGGGACCTCCTTCTCGGTCTCCTTGAGCACGTGGAGGTAGATAGGGTAGGAGATGAACTCCGAGTGCTTCTTGACGACCTCCTTGATCCTGCTCTCGTTCAGGTAGTCGGTCTGCTCATCCTTGAGGTGAAGGATGATCTTGGTACCGCGACCAAGCTGCTCGCCCTCGGTGTCGGTGGTGAGTGTGAAGGTACCACCAGCGGACGACTCCCAGATGTACTGCTCATCATCGTTGTTCTTGGAGATGACGGTGACACGGTCGGCCACAAGGTAGGCGGAGTAGAAACCGACACCGAATTGACCAATCATGGAAATGTCAGCGCCAGCAGTCAAGGCCTCCATGAACTGCTTGGTGCCGGAGCGGGCGATGGTACCCAAGTTGTTGACGAGGTCAGCCTTGGTCATACCGATACCCGTGTCGCGGATGGTGAGGGTCTTGCCCTCTTTGTCGGGAATGACATCGATTCTGAGATCCTTGCCGGAGTCGAGCTTGCTGGGATCTGAGAGGGCTTCATAGCGGATCTTGTCGAGCGCATCTGAGGCGTTGGAGATGAGTTCTCGCAGGAAGATCTCCTTGTTTGAGTAGACGGTGTTGATGATGAGGGACAGGAGTTGCGAGATCTCCGCCTGAAACTCGAAGGTTTCTGTCGACATGATTGTGACTGTGAGTGTGAAAGGATTCTTCTGATGGGAAGTGGGCGGATGAGATGAAAGTCTTCAGCAGTGCGTGACTGATGAGATGGAAGGAAGATGAAGCAAGAGATGCTAATTCGTCAAATTCGTGTAGATGTTTGCTGCGAATTGAGAAGTGGTGCGGTGGTGAGAATTTGTACAGAGCTCAGACTTTCTGTTCAGCTTCCTGCAGGACGCGTCCAGAATCTTCTACAGCTCTCTGGAGGGTCTAGCCAATCAGCGCGTGACGTGGCCGCGGAAGTGGTCAAAGCTCCTCTGCCTTTTGGTTGTCTTGCCAATTCGGATCACTTTCAGGTCACCGCAAGTGTCGACTCACCGCAGAGAAAGAACTATGCATCAGATTGCATTTATTGGAACGGTTGACTGTAAGTATATGTCGCGTGCAAGATCTCTCTTTCATTCATTTCCGTGTATCACATGTAATTATGGTCGTTCAATTTGATGGCAAGACATTTGAAGGCGGAGGCCAGCTTGTGCGTACAGCGATTTGCTTGTCTGCCTTGACCGGCAAGGCCATCAGAATAGACGATGTCAGAGGCAACAGGGCTGGCGGAGGTGGCTTGAAAGCGTGAGTTCACATGCATCGCACATGGCCGTCACATGCTGACGAGGACTGTTCCTGAAGTCAACATCTCACTTGTGTACACTGGCTGCAGCGAGCATGTGCTGCCAAAGTCGACGGCGATAATAAGGGCAGTAAGACTCTACATTTCCGCCCAGGAAAGATAAAGCGTGGTCTAGAACCTGTCTGGACACACGCGAATGCTTTCAATGGTCAGGAACATATTGAGACACACGTGAGCATAGGGAGTGCAGGCTCAACGACACTCGCCCTCCAGGCTATCCTACCTTTTGTTCTTTTCTCCGATCTGGTACCACGGACTTCAATCATTCGACTCAAGTTCAGCGGAGGTACCAATGTCCCAGCATCTCTATCTTTCGAATACGTTGATCAAGTTCTTCTTCCAACTCTTCGACACATCACGAAAACGGACATGGCAGTAAAGTTGCATGAAAGAGGCTGGACACACGGTCCAGCTACGATTGGACAGTTTGTGATGGAGCTGAAGCCTGCGCTGGTAGGATCATGTCCTGTATTCGACCTATCCCCTACGAGCCCAGATGTTAAACCAAGACGGCCTGCCAAGATACAGGCAACTTGTATCATACCCAAAAAGTGTATACAGCAGTGTCGGAAGGACTTACCACCGGCTATCCAGCAAGCCTTCAAGATAGCGTCGGGAGATGTCAACAACCTTGTATCTATTTCGTGTGAGGACAGCGGCCACGACAAACGGCTATACATCATCCTAGTTGCCACTGTTCCTAGCGACTCTGGCGATTATCAATACAGACTCGGAGCGGATTGGTTGTATGATCGAAAGCTCCGGTCTCACGAAGAAGCTACAGGCGATATGATCAAAAACGTCACAGAAGACCTCGCACGCCAGTGGGCATCGGGAGCCTACGTCGACAAGCATATGCGAGATCAACTAGTAATATTCCAGGCACTCGCTGATGGAAGGAGTAAGTTGTACGGTGGTAGTATTGAAGACGACACAGAGGACTTGCAACCGCCCGACCTGCATGCTCGAACTGCGGAATGGGTATGTTCAAAGCTGCTTGGTGCGACCTTTGACGGGGAAGGAACATGTGACGGTATTGCACTGCGTGGGATGGAAGACGAGGATGTCGATCTGCTTGGGGAGCGCCTACAGGGTCTGCAGGCCTGAGGCTGTTGTGTGGAGAGGCTGGATCAATATCAATCCGCTTCAAATCCTTCACGTGATCCGTATGTCCTCATCCGTCATGCGGCACAGCTTTTGAGCTTGACTGCCATAATTTCATTCTTTCCAAAGCTTACACATTCTGTATCGAGACCATTTCGTGCCATGACTTGCAAACTTCCGATCTCGCCATATCGGCTGATACTCGGATCTCCACCCCGTTCGTGTTGATGCTTGGTTTGCTTGGTTGAATAGATTAAAGTCAAGAATCCCAAAAGCTTTGGCCGCCTGGACATCAGGGAACTGTCCGTCTTCCACCAACCGACGACATCAACCCATCTCATGCCAATGCACCAATGCAACATTGATTGCATTTATCACCGGCTTCGCTGGCGCTAATCTGGACCCCCGTGGGTCATGCAGAGCTGCAGGTCTACGCATTCGCTTACCCTTTCCAGAGATAGCGTGGCCACGAGGTCGCATACCGGGCCCACTGATAAGGGTCCATTAATCAACAACCCTACCAAAGTCAACAAACTCGGAAGTACACATGGCTGTTGATCTGGAGAAACGTGGCCGACGAAGCTTTCTCTCTGTCACATCAACAGCGGGATAGAGTTGAGCTGATTGACGCCATTCCAATGATCTCCTCAACCAGCCGTGGATCACAGCAGATAAGCCATTCACGACTTCTGCCGCGTGTGTCCGAGGAACTCTAGGCATTGCAATTTCGCCTCCTCGACTGTGCCACCGACGCTATAGAGCGGGGATGAGCACCGGACGCGGACGGGCGACTTGGGGCTAAAGTACCTGCGTCGCTGATCTTGGGATTGCGGCGTTACATTGCAAAGTTTTTGTAATGCCATTGACCTGCCCGGTCGCGGCAGATGAGTATGGGTATAAGTAGGTATCTTTCCTCTGGTGGGAACGGAAGGTTGCGACTCGTTTGGAGCTCTTCTGCCCTGGACTGCTTTCACCATGAAGTTCTCTCTTCCTTTGTTCGCATCTTCTCTTTTGGTGCTCTCTTCACTTCCTACTGCTCTTGCCGCACCGAAGCCCAAGGCACCATGGGTTCGTCAACATCAAGCCGAGAGAGCAAAGAAGTTGCTGCTCAAGAGCGGCGCACTTGGTCGCAGATGGGACAACGAGACATACAATCCGCCAGTCGAGGCTGATGGCGGATGTGCGACCTTCAAGACGACGACCGCCCCATCAGACAATGTATGGGGAGGTCTGACCAACGACGAGTCCGCCGCTGTTGCAAGCTGGCTATTCTCTCAGCCTGATTTGAACTTGACAGTGGCGGAAGAGGCTGGCGAGTGGGACAACAGCGTGTAGGTTGTCGAAGCCATACAGCTGCGCAAGACTGACCAAGCTTAGGCTCCTCATCGAGCTCAACCACCCCAACAAGACCGATGTGCTCTCTTACATCGACGGCGGCGGCCCTGCTCCAGCACGCTATGCTCACGTCGTGATCAGCGAAAGAGCCACCGAAGACCCAGTCTATGCAGACATCCTCGTCGGGCCTCTGCCCATCGTCAACGGAACTACCACGTGGGAGCCTCTCGAGTACCCATTGACCCGCAAGACACAAGGCAGAGTTCGCAACCTGGATGCCGACGCAGACACCTTGCGTGCAGAGTGGGTCATCAAGATCGCTAGCAACATCTCCGACATTACCCAAGCACTTTGGGGTAAGACTGTCACTGGCGGTGAGAATGACACCATCGATATCTGGGGCATCGACCCGCTCTGGCAAGACGATGGACGCATCATTCGTTGGGATACCTTCTGGAACTTCCCTGAAAGCGAATTTGATGCCATTACCCTCCTCCCATTAGGCTTGTACTTCAAGTCTGATGTGACTGGTCGAGATCCAGCTCAGTGGAAGTTTGAGGGCTGGCTATACAATGACATCTTCTACGAGACGACTGATGAATTCCGGGCCGCTTTCAACTCTCCCGATTTCGTTAGACTGCCACCTAATGTCGAGGGTACCTGGGCCCAAACCGATCAGGCCGGACCAGTACTGCCTTTCGACGATGAATCACCCCCGGTCATGGTCGCTCCGTCTGGACCTCGATATGCTGTTGATGTCGAGCGGAAGTACGTCGAGTATATGGACTGGTCTTTCTACATTGGCTTTACCAGGGACCTGGGAATGGCGCTCTATGACAGTAAGATTTAGGATCTTGACTTTTGGAACTACCAAAACTAACAAGTTGTCAGTCAAATACAAGGGCCAACGTATTCTGTACGAGCTCGGTCTCCAAGAAGCTCTCGCCCACTACGCCTCCAACGATCCGTTCCAGTCAGGCACCGCCTACCTCGACAGCTACTACGGCTTCGGCCCGTACGCCTTCGAGCTCGTCAACGGCTACGACTGCCCGTCCTACGCGACCTACCTCAACTCTACCTTCTACGTCTCCGAGCAGACCCGCACCCACCTGAACAGCATCTGCCTCTTCGAATACGACGCCGACTACCCCATGCAACGCCACTCCACCTCGTCCTACGTGTCAGTCCGCAAGAACGTCTACCTCACAGTCCGCTCCGTATCCACCGTCGGAAACTACGACTACTCCTTCTCCTACACCTTCTCCCAAGACGGCACCATCGGCATGGAAGTGCGGGCATCAGGCTACATCCAATCCACCTACGGCGCCTCCTACAACGCCGATTTCGGATGGCAAATCCAAGACGCCCTGTCCGGCAGCATGCACGACCACGTCCTCAACTACAAAGCCGACTTCGACATCCTGGGTACCAACAACTCTCTCCTCATCCAGGACCAAATCCCCGTCTCGCGCTCCTTCTCCTGGTCCCCCACACCCCGCAACACAATGCAACTCGTCCGCTCCTACGTCCCCTCCGAAGCCTCCTCACGTCTCTTCTGGGGCCCCAACGGCGCCACAGAGTACATGATCGTCAACCGCGCTTCCCCCAACAAATACGGCTCCCCACGAGGGTACCGCATCCTGCCCTCCGCCCCCACGGCCCACTTGACCGTCCAAAACAGCACCAACCTCCGCAACTCGGCCAACTGGGCCTCCCACGACGTGCAAGTCACGCGGCAACACGACTACGAGCCCCGCGCCGCACACCCTTACAATTCCCAAGACGTGCACGACCCCCCGATTGATTTCGACAAGTTCTTCAACGATGAGAGTCTGGATCAGGAGGATCTGGTGGTGTGGTTGAATTTGGGGATGCATCATGTGCCGCACACGGGGGACTTGCCGAACACGGTGTTCACGACGGCGCATAGTGGGATTCAGTTCATGCCGTTGAATTATTTCGAGGGAGACACGGGGAAGCAGACTGTGCAGCAGGTGAGGATCGATTATGGGGGTGGGGAGGTGAGTAGCGTGGAGAGATTTGGGCAGGGGAAGGGGGATGGGCAGTGTGCTTTGGAGTATGAGAAGGTGCCGGAGGGGTTGGAGGGGTATAAGGGTGATGTGGTCATTAGGAAGTTTCCGTATGATCCCAATGATCCGTTTTATCAGACGGATTCGATTTCGTAGATGGGAGGAGGGGAGGGGGAGGGAAGGGAAGGGCGGGACGGAAATAGAATTCAGATCGCTAGCGTAATGTATATGGTACAAAGACATGAGAGCCGGATACTTCTACTGTGGGACAAGTTGACACCATTAACACCGTCTGCTCCTTTGTAGAAAAGACATGATCCAGGAAAAAAGGTATCGATCGTCTGCCGTGATGGAAACAATCATAAAGTATCTTGTGGGGAGTAAGTCGACAATCGTACAGGGAAGAGCGCCATTCGTCGTCCAGCCGGTCTATCGGGGGTATCTGGCCGTCATTCGTGGTTGAACTGCAGACAGAAAGCGACTCATGAGGCAGCAATCTCGACGGCCTTTTCGTTCATGACCCTCCTCTTGAAGACGGCGTCTTGACCGGACATTCTCCTCCCGAGAGCCCTCTCGAGCTTGGCACCGAGGGCATTCGTGGAGATCTCCTCGTCCTTCTTGTCGGATGGCACGAAGCGTTGCTTCTCGAGACGCTGGTCGGACATGCGTTCAAAGGTGGCGGCCCATGACTTGAGCTCGGCCGAGCGGGCGTCTTGGGATGAGGCAGTGGATGGGCTGCGGGCGACCTTGTCTTCGATCTTGATCATGGTGTTGCGGGCGCTGTCGACGGGTTGGGATGAGTTGGAGTCCATGGTGGGCGCGATGGATGGATGAAGAGAAGGTGCGCCGGAGTAAGTGCTGAAGCGGACAGAGGTGCGATTGGCAATCGTGGTGGTGGTGGACTGGAGAGAGGTTGTTAGACGAAGTCGACGAGGTTGCGGGAGAGACGGAAAAAGCAACGGTTGTGGGATTTGACGTTGATGTGCAGTATGGAACGACAGACGGTGACGAGGAATGCAGAAAAGAGGCAAGGCAGGTTTCTGAGAGGGGCTAGCTTACCATTTTGACTTGTAGTGAAGGGACCAGAGGACGGTTGCGTTTCGGTTTGGAGGGAGCGGGTCGATGGGGGTCGATGGGCAGGTGATCTTGGACGAAGACAAGAGGATTTTCAGGAGGCGCACGCTGGAGCTGAACGGTGCGAGTCGGGGCACTTGGGGAAAAAGAGACTTGTCGACTTGTCGAGACCGTTGGGTGATGATCGTGTTCAATCAAGGAGGAGAGGCAGACGACGGTGGGGGAGAGATATAATAGTCGACCCGCGAGGCCGGTGCCGCTCCTAGTCAAGAGAGATATCCCTGTCTCTGTCTCTTGTCTCGCGCCTCAAGAGTGCTCAGACTGAGGGAGGAAGACGGAGTAGGCACTCAGGATGCTCTGCCGGTTTCAGATTGTCTGCTGATCCCGTTTCGGACCTTCTCTGCTTGAACAAGAGAGTGGATCTGATGATGAAGATTTTGTTTTTTGTTGATTGAGTTTCTGCCTGCTTTTTTGATTCTTGAAGAAACAAACACAAACATTTGCGGCATGTGCATGTGCTATCTTTGTACGACGAGGCCGAATTGAGGGGCTGGGTGTCGCAGAAGAGAAGGCTCCGCGCGGCATTCCACTCTGCACATGATCGCGACCGAGTCGATGGGCAACAGTGTGACAATTAAACAAGACATGGTGTGATACCTAGACCAGATTGGGGAATGTGTCAAAGCCAACTCTATCCTTCCTGCTGCCTTCCAATCCTCCTGCGAATATCATGGCAATCCTTTGAACACCAGCCAAGTCTGTGGTACTGTGACTCGTGGTAGTTAGGTCTACAAATTCAGACAAGAGCAGCGCATCGGTGAGGGCATCCTCGAGTCCGCGGTATGCACGGTTTCCGTCAGACCCACACCGGCATGCTCGCTGTCCACTGGCTGTGTGACAGCATGCCTCGTTACACGTACTGATCGGCCCCTTGTGAGGGCTCTTGAGAGCTTTGCAAGAGACAGCCTATCATATCTCGTCAGACTGTGTGATTGACATCTCACGAATCTCCAGGTTCCTGTCTCATGCTCATCATTACATCTTCACGGTAGGAATAGGATGCTGCTCACTTCGGCCGAGTCCCGGCTCATTGATGGTCAGCAGCCGTAAGAGTACAGTGGCGCATTTGCCCGCGAGTTCCACAAGCTGTTCCTGCATCAGCTCCTCCTCAACAATACTACATCTCGCAAACATCGCTGTACCTCGCAGACGCGGTAAAGAGGTCGCATCTGCAGAGCTACAAACGTACTCCGTGGCAAAGGTCTAGTCTCTAAGCTTCGTATGACTGCTCAGCCATCTGGCATGCTTTAATAGTCCCGGCGAGGTTTCACTAAACGACACACCATCCATTCAGTCCTACCAGGGCTAGCCCTCTGATAGATAGACATGGCGACCTGGAATGTACACGGGCTTGCGTTCACGTCGTCCACAACTCGTCGCTTACGCTGCAAACCTGGTCGACACGGCACAAAGAGTGTCTCCATCAAGCCAGTCATCCTGTAAGCGCCGCTTCAACATGCATGGCTGCCACGCATCACGCCGGACACGAGAGCGGGCAGGATCGTGGGGAGCCTAAAATCATGCTCTCATCCGCCAATCGCACTCTCTCAACACATCTCAAAAATCTCTCATCCTTGCAGACCTCGTTCATTCTGCCCCTCGCGTGCGGAGACACGAACATTTCCTGCCGTCAAGACTGACATGCATATGCACGATAGGACTTCTGCAGATCAGGCACGCCAATCATGTTCGCCTGCCAACGATTCCTCATGGCATCCCTGCACACCCACGCAGAAACGCCCTTTGACACCGTCGCCGCACCATACTAGCAGCAT
This sequence comes from Elsinoe arachidis, assembly GCA_013372555.1. Lineage (NCBI taxonomy): Eukaryota > Fungi > Ascomycota > Dothideomycetes > Myriangiales > Elsinoaceae > Elsinoe > Elsinoe arachidis. The sequence continues at coordinate 1,223,013 of JAAPAX010000009.1, forward strand.
GACGAATGGTGATGTCTCTGCAGACTTTTTTACCTGGTAACTTCTGCGGCTGGCCACGTGGAAATCATCTAGCCCCGCACGCTATCGAGCAGGATCAGAGCGCCACTGAAATGGGATCCAGAGCTCTACTGAAGCCAACCACGGCGCTTCGCCACAAATGCGTAGAGATGCTCACAATGTCTCACTTTACAGCCCGTGACAGCCCGCCATTGCTGCTCACAGTCCACAGCATCAGCGAATAATAGGATCAAGGACGAGACTACCAGAAAGATCGTCCGTCCGTCTGACGAGTCTCCTTCCTCGTTTGTGACCTCAATTGCTTCCAAACCACGATACTTGCTCCAACCAAAGACAATATGGCCAATACCACCGTATACTGGTGTGAGTCTGAGACAGGCTGAATTCCGCCGCCTCACATTCCCCGACAAACGTTGAGACTTGTAACGCGCCCCGCCCAACACGACAACTAAAGGCCCAAACTTCAATGGCGACGTTGGACCGATTACTCTATCAACAAAGTGGTCTAGCCTGCCGATGGTCACATGCCATACACTCAGCAGCTACACTCTGGCTTGTTGGACTTCAGCATACCTCTCCGGCAGCCATTCCGCAAACATCCTCTGTACACCCTGCCAGTCGCCCTCCTTGGTTTCCCGCTTGTCATTATCGACAAGTTCCGGGTTGTTCATACCGCCAAAATCAATAACCCAGGCATTGTATTCCTTGTCAATCAAGACGTTCCCGGCATTGACATCGCCCCACGCAATGCCATGCGAATGGAGCTCTTCGACTATCCGTCTCACTTGGGCTTCCCACAGCTGATGTCTATCATCCAGCTTCCACAAGCCTTCGTCCATGAGCTGGCCACCCTCCGCTGACGGCCCAATATACTCCAGGAGCATTCCGACCACGGCCTGCTCGCAAACTACCAGACCTGCAAGATTCGAAACCCTCATCTGGCTGCCCTGTTGTTGCAGCTGTCGTAACTGAGCAAGTATCGGCAACTCTCTGTCGAAGTCGTTCGCTTTGTACGACCTAGGCTTCAACCACCGCACAATGCCACCGACCTCGACCCTTCCTTGTGCGGGGTATCCTTCTGACTCCATGATTATCACTTTGGATGCTCCAATCTGCTCCACATCTTCACAAGATGCTGGCAGATCTGCCATCAGAAGAGGTCGTATTCCAAAGCCTGGTGCGTATGTTTCTCCATCCCGTACTACCACATCTAGGCGCCCTGCTTTCCCTTCATTGAAGTCGACATGGTACGTTCGCATCCGACAGAGATCAGAAAATGGACGGCCTTGGTAATTGTCTCTCCCCAATGCGAGTCTGGAGAAGACATCCTCGCACTCATTGCGAATCACTTGTGCAGGATTCTGGACTTGCTGCCACATCTTCTCTGCCGGCCATTCTTTGTGAATGATGCCGTCGACGTATTCGGCGACCTGTCTGGTCGCTTCATCGTACTCTGTCATGAATCGGGTATTCTGGAGCCGAGCTCGATCAATGTCGATCACGAACCTGGTACCCCGCAACTCCTCTACGTGTACAATGTGGCCTTCGTCATGTTGTGCTGACTCGTCTTGTGAACCCTCATGTTCTTCTATGTCCGCCATCGTGAATCTGTCACATAGATGCAAGAAGTATAGTGCAAGTTGAGGTAAGTGGAAGTGGGTATATCTGGATGTGGCTGTGCCAGGCTTGCCGCGCCGCAGCATCAGCCGTCCATGTCTTCCTCTCATTCGTTACATAAGAATGTATCTGCCAGCCTATACAACTGTACACGAAGCCTTTGAATTACTCAATATCCGGTACATCATTCGTGTTCGATGGTTGGCAATACTGCTCACACTCAAGGCATTCCTTCACAAATCGGGCTATCATCTGGCGATTCCTCGCCCAGCAACCACAAGATCATATGCGCCACCCTCCTCCGGCGTGGCCAATTCCAATTCCTACGACGCAGTCAAATGATATCTAATCGTCAATGGCACAAGAACATTCAGCATCGGCATCTGCGTTTGATCGTTGGACGAGCGCGAGAGATCATGTATTGTGAAGTCCAACAAAGCGGTAGGCCCTTCTCTCTCGCCAAATTCGGGACCGCCGCTCACGCAAGATATTTCGGGTGTAGGTCCATCCAACCACTACCTTGTGCTGGACGACGACAGCCACAAACTATGCTGATGTTAGTCGTTCGATCGTATCACCATGGCGTTGACGATGTTGCATCAGAGAAGGTTCGACGCCGCCGTCATCTTCCAGGAGAAGTGCCAGACGGAGGCGCAATTGGTGACTGGTGGTACGAAGACCGGCAAAGGTCGTTTCATTAAGCCGGCTATCTTCCTAGAACCGGGCGACGATGCAGACATCTTGCAGAAGGAGATATATTCGGCCCGGTGGTAGTGGTGAAGGCGTTCACCCATGAAGATGAGTGATCAAGGCTGCAAACGACACCGAATATGGTCTCGCTTCGTACGTTTCCACCCAGGACGTCGACCGAGCAATCCGCGGGTCGGCACAAATCGAAGCCGGTATGGTCTCTGTGAACTCCGGCTTTGGCATTCCCGATGTCAAGGTTTCGTTCGGTGGATACAAAGGTGCGTTGTCCTTGCCGTGCTACCGGCGTAGAGCTAACCCCCAGTAGGCAGCGGTATCGGCCAGGAGAAGGCTTGTATGTCCTTCGGAACTACACGCAGCCAGAGACTGTGTCGATCGCGTACAAGAACAAGGCAGCGAAACGCTGATCAAATCTTTGCAATTCTGTGAGGAATGTCCGCGCTGATATGTCCCTTGATGTCGAGGTGTTGCTGTATCTCACTTGTACGTGAGGACTAGCAATACAGGCTATGTGGTCAAGCCTGCTCTAACAGCTCAGGTCTCTTCATACTGACATCACTCGCGCTAATCACCCATGGGCAAAGCCCCAGGCCCGAAGATTTGCTCGAATATCTTGCGTGGATCCGAAGGCGGAGGTGACTGGCATGGCTCATGGGTTCCGGATCTACCATATCCGTGGTGTGGGTCAAATGGCTCGGTTGATCTCCTTCGCGAGTAAGGGTACAGATTTGCATCGACTCTTCCCGGGTTGACATGGTAGAATCGGCCAGCTTCCCAAGCTCTCGGGGTCGGTGGCACATAATTAGGATTCGGATAGGTATGAAAGGCTGGAGATGCATAAGGGTCTGGAGGTGTAGGATTGGTGGGAGGCGCATAAGGGGCTGGGGACGCATTAAGGTCTGGAGGCGGTCTTTGGGGTAAGGGCTGACCCAGCCGGTCGTGCTCTGCGTTCGAGATATCTCGTGTCCAATTATAGACTGCATACCAACGATCAATGTCCGACTTCCAACGTGCTCTATGTCGACGGCTACTGATCTTGTCGTGATCAGGAACGTCGGTCTGGGGTTTCCGAGCATGGAGAGCATCATCCTTCATGTCCATGGACCATACAGCTCCTGTGTCACTGTGTTCGAATCCGCTGGGGACGCTACCCGCTGACGATGTCGTCCGGAGCGATTCGACTCCCCATTCCTGCGCAGGATCGGTCTCTTCAGTATTGTCCGTTGCCCTGGGTGGGAGCTGCCAAGACATATCCGGCTTCGGAAAGTCATCAGGTAGGCTCCCTACGCCAGGACCTGGGGCGTATTGATCATACCTCGCCAGGACGAATCGATGATCAGGTAATCCCTGATTTGTATAAGTGCTAGAGGCTCGAGCTTTCTTCCGACGTTTATCACTAGATGTACGTGCCGGATCGGTGGCCTGAGCTTGCTCATGCCGAGACTGAGTTTCACCGACATTGGGCACGGCGGGATTATCGGGCGGGTGCTGTGGCGGGCCTCTAGTGTCAGGATGGGCGAGAGTATCAATTGTCCCATCTGGCATTTTCGAACCTTCCTGATTCTGTGCTGGCTCTGGCGCTATAAAAGCGGCAGGTATCTCATCCTCGACACTTGGTTGTTGGTACCTGACCGTCTTCCTAGTAGGTCGAGCGGCACGATGTGCGATTGGGGAGATAAATGCATTCCTGGGAGGAGAGCTGGACTTATGCTGGTGGAACTGAGCAGGCTTCTCCAAAGAGTCATCTGGATGACCAGATGCGGGCAGTCGATCGTCTTTAGGTGAGGCATCGATTTGTTGTGGTCTTGACGAGCCGTGTGAGGATCCTAATGGAAGAGACGAGGTCGATAAGGGCGATGCATTCTTTTTCGATTCGATCGAATATTCTCTATCCATGATGACGCTCTCCTCCGCATCGGCATCACCAGTCTTATCGTCGCTCGGTATGCTTTCTAGGCATTCTCGGATTGAATGCGGAATACCGCGACCACGATGTTGACGCCGCTGTCTCGTGCCGTCAATCACCGGTGGTGGTCTCGGAGTGCGTGATGACCTGCTTACTGTCTTCTTCTGCAGTGTAGGAGTATTCTTGAGTATACTCTTAGCATACGCGGCTGCTGTGGCCGCTGCATAAGGTTGCCAGCGCTTATCCTTTTGTCGATCTGCGTAGTCACATACGCCGCGAATGACTCCGGCAGGTAGAATGTTCATCGTTCCGGCGGCCTCCATTTCTAAGCCGATGATATCATGCTCGTCACGCAACTCATCGCGTTTCCGAGCACTCTTGACAAGTACATTTCCAGAGCCTATCCTTCCGTACCAGACGTACGTGCGATGAGACTCGGCACGCTTTGCCCGCTCAACAGGTACATTCGCGACGTCGGTAGTTTCGCTGTTTCTAGTAGCAAATAGGACGTCCTGGTCTTGCGAAGGACAGGTGAATTTAGATGTGGTTTGCCGAGCCTGAAAGGTCCTGAGATGCTCTGCACATTCATTACCGTCCTCAAATGGTGATGGAGCTGTCAAGTCGATATAGCTGATAGCTGTTCTTATGACACTTTCGGTTTCAGCTTGACGCCCATTGGGCACAAATTTGACACCACTATCGCTCGACAGCCATTTGCCGTAATCATACTCAACGATACCGCTGTTGGCTTGGTCTGGGATGCAAACGAGCACATCACCCAGGCGGATATCCTTCGTCTGATCACCAGCGTCCAGATGAGGAATGCCAGCTGCTACCCCTACAAGAAGTGCAAACCAGATCTTGCGGAAGCGTCGTTTGACATCTGTGGCAAGCTCAGCTGCAGCACCGACACCGTACGTTTGGCCTCGTGGCCAGGTCGCGATGACGACGTTGTGTCCGTAGATTTCGCCGCCGATGAACAGATTCTTATCTCCAGGTCCCATCGGAAAGCGTCCATCGTGACGACGATCGAGCATGCCTACCGCCGCCTCGGCTTCGACAGGTAGTACAGCGATCCATGCAATTGTGTAGTCCTCATACCGAAGGAGCGTTGCCATGGCTTGGTCGGTAGTTTCGGCGAATCTCCGCCATAGCTCAAGGATGTCGCATCGAGATACCTCTTGTAAAGTAATGTGCAATTGATGTAGGAGGTGGAAGAGAAGATGAAGGAAGTTGGAAGGTCACCCCACTCTTGCCTTCCTGAGGCGCATCTGCGGCTGAGCATGTGGCCAATGAGATTCGCCCACCGATATTGCCCTGCATATCGATTGATCAAGCACACGCTGGCGGTCCGGCGTCACTGGATTAGTAGTATTATGTACTGAGCGATCTTGTGTCTCAATCAGGAGGTCTCAAACCACCAGTCGCCTCTGCGAGACTGGCATACATCATGACGCCCTGCCCAACGAGAGGGTTCTTCTCCTTCTCCTCAAAACCGCCTTTCCCTCCCCAACCAGATTCAGATCCCTCTTCGGCATCCCCTCCAGGAACTTCACCGCTTTATCCATATGAAAGCCATCTGCCGACCGCGTGAACCTCAACGCTTCTCGAGCTTGTTCTTGGCCGGACCCAAGGGTGGCTAAAGCCTTGACCAGCTCGTCCATGCCCCCTGTACGTTCTTCTTGTGTGACGTTGAAGATGTTCATTGCCGTGTGGATGTGATTCTTCGTGTCGGTGAGGAGGTGTTCCAGCTCGGTGATGATTGGCAGCTGTGCGCCTTTTATCGTGTCCGAAACAGCTTCCTCGCGCGGTCGGCCGAGCCATTCCGGGCTGCTTCTATCCATGGCGAGTTCACGGATATCCACGTCCCAGCCCATGAGCTTGGTTGTACGGGCGTTCATCTCTTTTAAGACAAGCTGCAGATCCGATTCATCCCAGGACCAGCGCCACTTCTGGCCCTCCAAAGTCAGCATGACGGATCGGAATGTTTCGACTAATGTGCTTAGTGAGTTGACTGATGCGAGAAGCGTCTTGGCTAGACAGTCTGCGGGCCAGTCTTTTGCAACCGAAGATTTCAAGCTGCTTTCGAGGACATGTCGCAGGTTTTGCAATGGCTCGAGGATCTGGGTAGAGGACCACCTGGCGGTAACGATACTGTTATGGCGAGCTCTACCTCTATCCTGCGGGCCGCTTGAAGATCCCCTAGTCAAGAGCGGTGAAGGTTGAGGGGCGACTGATGGGGAAGTTTGAGCAGAGTATAGCGAGGAAGCTTCCGCATTGACTGGTGGTCTGTACGCCTGATACATCCGAGGTTCATATGGTGGTGAATTTTGGGGAGGGATGCCGGAAGAGACGTTTTGTGAGGTGGCCAATGGTGTGCTCACCCATTGAGAGCTCGGCAGCGGACCTCTAGAAGACATCCGCCAACCCATGAGGATGGGATCGTAAGCCAGTGATCTATCATTCATTGGCTGTGGGTAGTCGGGAGCGAGGGATCGACCACGTCCATCAGGAGGGTAATAGGAGTCGTTCGACCCGTGAGGAACGAAGATCGAAGCTTGGTAGTTCAATTGTCCAGCATCTGCGAAGTACTGCGTCCAGTCTTGCGAGGACATGTGGCTCGGATGCTGAGATGTGTAGACGAGTTGGCTACTCGGCCTATCGTATTGAGCTGGTCCAGGCGTCCCAGAGCCATTCGGCCGAGGACTACCAAGTGGATCTGGAAAGTTAGAACCAGTAGGCTGTAGCCACTGCTCCTCGTCGTACGGATCTGCTGACTTCTCTGATGTCTGGGGTGCTAAGATCTGTCCGATCTCCGCTGATCGAGTCTCTGCAGGCTCAGAAGTCGAGTTAGTTGATGATCCTGCAACACGCTCGTGTGCAGGAGGTGACATTGGAGCAACGAAGGACGACATAAGGTTTCTTGTCGTGGGGACACTGCTCGATTGTGGTGTCGATTCAGACCGAGTTTGGCCCTGCTGATCCTGTCGCTGCGCAACCATGGTCGCCTGGTTGTAACTCGACTGCAAACCATCCAAGGCGCTCTGCATCAGACCTAGCATGACCTCTAGGCAATGTCGCAAATACCACAGCGTCTGATCTCGACCCACATCACTCAGAGCATCCACTGTGTGCTGAAGCCAAACTTTGTGACAGTCTTCAGCAACCATGCTTTCGATAGCTCTTCCCATCTGTAGAAGTACCTGATCGCATATCTGGGAATTTGTGAACAACCGATCTGGTGAATGGACTTTCTTCACAGAAGGATCATCCTGCCTCTCGATCGTTTTCCGCTTTGCTATGTCTTCGATGTTGTAAAGGATGAGAAGTAGGCTTTTTGCGAGGCGGGACAAGAGACCCGCTGCGGTCTCCACTCTGTCGATGTCCAGAGCAAGATGGGCAAGAGAGTCGCAGATGCTGGAACAGGCTGAGACGAGCGCTGGCGACTCTACTTCGCACCATTGAGTCAAAGTCTGTCTACGAGGACGCCGAACTGAGTCTGGGAGTCCATTCAGTGGATGATGAATGATCGTGACGTTATCCAGCTTGAAAGGTCTGGTCGAGGCGATCGAATCAGAATCTATAATCTCGAGCGGATCTGCAAACACCGAGGTCGCGCCAATTTTGCCTAACCGGTCGTGATAGCCGGCGAAATAGTCATCCTGATCTGATTGCTCGAATTCCAAGCTGGCGGAATTGATCGATCTGTCCAAAGCGTCGACGGCGGAGTCGATAGGCGATAGCTGATAGTAGGTGTTCTCTTCGGCGAAAGTCACCCGCCGCCCTGCGCTTCTGCTTCGTGATCTTCCTGATGCACTTTGCGAGCGATCTCCTGTAGCAGACTTGCTCCGCTTCGACCTGAGGACGAGAGTGGAGATACTAGTCACTGTCTCTTCGTTCCGTCGATCAATGCTTGACAGAATTCCCTTCGCGTAGATCGCAGCTACCGCAGCTGCGTATGGCTGCCATCGTTTGTCCTTCTGACCGTCGGCATAGTCGGATACTCCTCGTATCACGCCAGCTTGTAAGACATTCATGACTCCAGCCGCTTCCATCTCCAAGCCTATGATATCATGTTGATCTCTAAGCATATCTCGCCTTCTGGCACTCCTAACGAGAGTGTTCCCAGAACCGATTTTGCCATACCAGACCCTGGTCCTATGATCGGACGGTCGAGACTTTCGATCCAAAGGGGTCCTTGTCGAGGAGACAGTTCCTTTTTCTCGAGTGCAGTATAGCACATCTTCTTGATGAGGTGGACAGTCAAACACGTCGTCGTCATGATCGGCTTGCAACTCCTCCAACCATGTAGCAAATGGTTGTCCATGCTTGAAAGGTGTCCTCTTGGTAAGCTTAATGTAGCCCACAGCGCTGCGGACGATTGCTATCGTCTCTGCTTGTCTACCATTTAGAGCGAAGTCGGTGCCTTCATCGCTCGAGACGCAGACGCCAAGGTCGTATTGGATTACGCCTGTGTTGTTCTTTTCAGGTACACACACTAGCACATCTCCCAATCGAATATCTCGCCGCTGGGCTGGATCCGAGGCCTGTAGATTGGGTACTCCTGCCGCTATTCCCACCAGCAAAGAGAACCACAGATTGGCAAAGCGTGCTTTGATATGTCCTGCCAGAGCCGCAGCGGTGCCAATGCCGTAGTTCTGACCATCTGGCAGAGTCGCAATCACCACGTTGTGGCCATTGATCTCACCTCCGATGAAAAGGTAATCATCGTTTGGGGACGATGGGAACCGATCTTCATGTTGCCTGTCTAGCACCGCAAGAGCCGCTTTTGCCTCAATCTGAAGAACCGCTATCCATGCTATAGTATAGTCCTCGAAGCGTAGTGTCCGAGCCATGTATGCATTGGAGCAACTGAGATGGCTCCACTGGGGATCCTGTGACGGATGTTGAAGACATTCAGGCAATCCAGCGGGTGGTCGTGTCCTCGTGTCCGTTGGATGCGCCACATCTCACTGCGTGCATTGCGGCTGAAGCTTCAACCAATGAGAAACCGGGCTGCACCGCGGCGAGCCCGAATGCCGTGGAAGCGATCTGGCAGGTACCCGAGTGAGAGATCACAATGTCGTGAGGAAGATCTGTGAGAGACCTACTGCACTGACTGCAAAACCATTGGAAACGGCGGAGGGACGGAAGTCAAAAGTCGAAAGTCAATTTTCGTCACGTGATCCGTCTCCACTTGCGATGCGGATCATCATGCTCTCTTCTTCTGCCAATGAAACACCCTCGCTCTGATAGCTTCAGCATCATGACTGCGCCACTCCTCCATCCGATCCTTCATGATTTCATCAGCCTGCTTCTTATCCTTACACTGCTCGATAAGTTTCAGAGCCACTCCCAGCTTCACCAGATCTACTGTCAACCTCTCTTGCAGGTTCTCTCTCTTGGTGCGCTCACGCCGCTCCAGCCTGCCAAGATGGTTCGCGACCCTCAAGCGCTGTTCATCCGTTGTAAGAACAGCCGAAATCACCTCGCATGCTTCGCGTGCAATCTTGCGCCAGCGAAGGACGGTTGTGTCATCCTCTCGTAGCATTTGTCTCAGGGTGTGCTCCAGTCTCATAGTAAACGCTTCGCAGTTGTTGTCGTCTTTGTACCAGGTCAAGGTGTGGAGAAGCCAGAATTCCGTCTTCGTGGTGGTAGGGAGGACAAGCTGCTGGCCGGACCGTCGCCTCTTCTTTACAAGCTCGACGGCCTGCTCGGTGAGATATCGACGAGTATGAGAGTACTCCTCGAATTGAGCCCGGTCGCCGATGAAGCTGGCGGACGGTGCAATATGATTTAGGAAACTGTCCCAAACATGCGGATGGTTCTCATACTCCTCGAGATACAATTCTGCGTGCTGGGTGATCATGTTGAGTAGTACGGCACGTTCGGCCGGCTGGTCTCGTACTTGATGCAAGAGTATCAGTAGCGTATTAGTCTCCGAGGTAAAGAAATTAACCATGCTTCGATCATACAGTTTCAGCCAGTGCTGCACCTCTGGATTCTTTCGAAGCTCCATATCCGCTCGGAGTTTTGCATTGAACTCCTTGACGGCTACCTCTGGCCTAATACAATGTATGGCGTACCTGCTGAATGCTTCAAGGTGCTTCTTAGGGACGGCGAGGTAGTGGTTGCGCAGTATGACAGTCCAGAGACGAGGTGCGAGTGGAGTCTCCGGAACGTCATCTCTCAAGGACGTGGCATCGTGTTTAGCAAGGAACATATTGGTCCATTTGGTATGTTCCCTCTGGCATTGCTCCAAGACAGGAAGGATCAGATCCTGCACGTAGCTGTCCTCCAGCTTTTTTAGGCCACGGTGGGATGTACCATTGATAGCACTGACGACCGCCGCCATCAAAGGCGGCAAGTCGTCTGAGCCGAGGTCGGAGAGCTCTGGTAGGATCGACGTTGCCTCCGCCTCCGTCCAGTCGGTGTCTTTCAATGGTTTTCGCTCATTGATACTGCCAGCCACTGGTACGATCGTCCTCAAGGCGTCCATGATATCATTCACAGCTGGATTTGCCTTCAGCTGATCCTGTGTTCCACTGCAAAGGCTGTCCAACAGACTCAGAAGACTATCAAGCGCTGCGAGGCGTATGTCTCTATGCTGCGCCGCTCTGAAGAGCTCGATCAAAATCTCGACAGCCGCATCGTTGGACAGGAAATCGGCGTCGTTCAGAAGCTGAGCCAGATGTTTTACAGTCGTGACCTTGACGGCAGGTTGCGATGGCGCATGCTTAGGAGCTTCCACCTCACCTACTCTCACGTAGGATTGCTCTTCCAGCTTCTCACCGATTCCCTGCGCTAAATTGAGCAGCAATTCGTGAGCCTCTGCTGCTTGCAGTCGTTTCAAAAACCCGATTGACAGCAAGATCCTGTGCCACGAACTGGCGTCTGGTCGGTCGAGAATTGTTTGCAGGATCAGCGGCGATGCCAGAGCAGGCCTGTTGCTGCTAGCCAATCGTGTCAGAGCATAGTACGAGAGTTGCTCAAGAATATCATCTGTCGAGCCTGCCTTCTTTTTGCCTTCAGCCTCCCGCCTCTTTCGGCTCTCGGTTCCAAGGGTGAGCAAAGATCTTGTACAGTCGGCGAGCATACTAGGCGTCAACCTGCCCAGTAAGCCATGAATTGGAACCGTGAGATTTAAGAGGAATTGACTGTCAAGCCACTCAAGCGATGCTAGCCAGGCTTTCCATACCACCAGAAAGACTTCGCTCTCTGGGACAGCGAAACGTTTTTGCGTGATCTCTGCACGTAGCACCCGTGCGCTGAAAACCGTAGCGAACAAGGCTTTGACGTGGTTCCAATCATACTCCTGGAATGACGGCTCCAGCTTCGCAGTGAGGTACGACTCCTGTAAGGTCCTGAGAATGGCATCTGCTTTCGCGATCCTATGTGCCACTACCTCCGGGACTAGTGTGGTATCACCCTTCGAGATTGGAGATAGTCTGTCAGCGTCGTCAATTCCAGTCAAAAGCTCGACACCCTCTTCAGTATGAACTACATTCCGACTGAAAAGCGTCTTCACTACAAGAGGATCCCTAACGAAACGTTGTTGCCACGTGACCGTCTCGCCGTAGGCGTCCAGATTTCCGGTGGCGATAGCACAAGATGCTGCTGCTTTCGCCCATTTGGCTCTGTCGGCCGGCTCTCTGGATGTTGCAGCCTTCTTACGGAATCTGTCGATTGCCTCTCGAGCATCCTCTTGTACCTTCTGATTATCACGCCGAAGTAGTGTCAGACACAAGTCGACATTGAAATTCTTGCTTGACCCAGCCTTGCGATCAGGAATGATGGAATTGGTGTTCGACGTCTGCAGAAAGCTGTATTCTGGATTTACCTGGGACAGCTTCCTCAATAGTCGAATCTGGTCGTCCTTGCTCAACAGTCGTATCAGGTCAAGGGGCCAGATCTGATTGGCGAATGCCGAGTAGTCCTCGCCGGAGAACAGATCCAGTCCCTTGTCGGGAATATCGAGGTAGCAGAGATGCATCAACCGCTTTCTCTGAGCCGGTTCGAGGCGACGCAACACCGCAGAGTATCTACCAAAGTCCTGGTGTGGTAGTTTGGCAAGTCCAAGTTTGAAGCCAAGTCTCAGTACATCTTCAAACTCGTCTGGCTTGACCTGCTACTGTGAGAACGTCATCGTCCAAAGCTCCTTCGACCCGGGTATCGCCCGACTTGAGTCCTTTGCTAGTAGATCGAGGCCTAGTTTGATCAAATCGTGAACCTCACGCTTTTGCTCGACAGATGCTCGCCGGTAAGCAGTAAGCCGCTTGATTATAGGCATCAGCACTGTTAGTTCTGTATTCGGACCCCATCTTCGGTCTGAGACCGTGCCTTCGAGACGTCCTTGCAGCGCCATGAGTGCGAAGTCCCTGTCACCCTGCAGGAATTTATCGAGATATTGCGGAACGTCTTGATCTTCTGGACCCTTGCTGAAGAGGTGGTTGATGGCTCGTTCCCTCAGTAGCGTCCGATGGCTCTTCAGCAGTCTCCTCATGTCACGCTGTCGGTACAAAGGACTGGTGTCGTTGCGAGCGTTCAGGATGTCGTTGATGAAGCTCGGCGAGCAGGCGCCTAGCATTCTTGCGTAGTGATGCTGGACCGGGCGCTTCTCCTTGCTCCGTACTTTGCTGGTAGTGTAGACATCTGGAAGTAAAGCCCGCAACAGGTCCTCGATACATTGCTCTCGTCTGTTGTTCCGCTTGCCGGCACCGCTCCGTCCAATGCTGGCTGCCAAGTGCTTGATATCGATCACAGAAGTCCTACCAAATATCTCGACCAATCCTTCGGTTTCTCCCAGAGCTTTCCAGGCGCTTTCCCAGTCGAATCTCTGCGGTCGCCTGAGCTGTTTGCCGAATTCCTTAATGGCCACTTGCCGTATGGATGTCTCTGATTCGTGCTTCAGGCATGCAGCGAGGACATCAGGAGACTTTGCCCACGGAATGAAGATGCTGAAGGTATGTGATGTGATTAGATCTTGTTCGTATGCCTCGATTAATGATCGAAGGATAACAGTGTGATTGCCTCGGACGTTGGTCCGCAAATCGTTGAGGTACGTGACCAGCTCCTTGACGCGTTCCCGCTCCAGATCTTGGATGCGGTACGTGTCAAGCTTGATTACAGCCATAATGCCGCCGAAGCTACACAAGACTGAAGAAGTCTTGTTCGTCGAATGTCTTTGTATCGCAGTAGTATCGGAGAAATCGGCGCCTAGATGGGTGCCGGTTGTTTATATGCTATCCATGGTTGGATTGAGATGAACAGCGGCGCAGCATCTCAGCTGAGTCACTTCGGTTTGAGGTTAGGCCTGCCAGGCTGAGTCGGTGGCGTCCCGGCGACCGTTGTATGGAGAAGCTATCCATCTTGTTTATATAGCTACTGCCAGTGTATACGAACTTTTATGAAGGCGCAGCAAGCCGGAGTCTCTATGCGTCCAGTGAATATCGCTAGTCGAAGATCGTCTACGCCTAGAATACACCACGTGATCATAGCTTGGTGTTAACTTGGTGTGGGGAGAGAAAGAGATTTATTACTGCCTAATCTACCCAAATTAGGTAGATTATAACTATATATATACTTAGCCTAATAAACTAAGAGATAGCTAAATCGATAGAACTCTTTAATAGTAATAGAATAAGACAATAATTATCTAATTTAATTATAGATTAGTAGAGTAGTAAATAAGTGCTTAGTTTAACTATAGGTTAAACTAAATTAGAGTTTCTCTTAGTACTTTAGCTTCTACCTTAGTTAATATACTTCTTTACTAAATAGCTATAAGCTTATTATTACTAATTAGTAGACTATAAGCTCGAGAGAGAGCTACTATAGAAATACTTTATATCTACTAGATAGTAGTAACTTAGTAAGTCTATTAGCTAGAGTATCTACTAAAGGAGTCTAGTTTATAGAGATAGAGCTATCTAGAGTAACTTCTTACCTTAGCTAGTAATAATAGATATCTATATAGCGTAGATAAGTATTAAGCTTCTTAATTAGATTAGTTATAAGGCTAATAGTCTACTAGTTATTATACTAAATAGTAATATAATTTAGTAGATAGATAGAGGCTATTAGCCTCCTCTACTATATAGCTTACTTAGTAGTCTCTATAAGAGTAAGTAGCTTAGCTTCTATACTAGAAGTAGTAATAGTTAGCTACTTAGTAGCCTTCTAATCTATAGAGCCTTAGAATAGCTTAAATAGATACCTCTAAAGGCTCTTCCTTAAAGAGTAACTTCTAAAGCTAGTATTAGATAAGGCTTTAAAGGTAGGTAGTAGTAGTAACCTATTAAAGCTAAGGGCAAGATTTCTAGTCTTATAGAGATACTAGATTACTCTATTTACTAGCCTCTAGTATATTAGTAAAGAATTAGTTAGATATTCTAATAGCCTAGAGACTATAAAGGCTATATTAGACCTAGTAATAACTACTATAAAGTTAATAGATTCTATCTTTTAATAATATAGATAGATCTCTTAGAGTAATACTTAGTCTTTATTTAGTTATAACATCTCTACTAGCAAAGGTAATAACACTAGCCTTATAGACTTAGTAATAAATCTACTATATATTTACTATAAGTATTAGGCTTAGCTAAGCTATAGTCTCTTAGCTAATCTATCTCTTATAACCTATATAGTAAGGAACTAGCTAAGATTCTTAAGTATCTTTATTTTATACTTAACATAGAGAGCTATAATAATAATATTAGCTTTATACTTATACTTATTAAGGTATATAAGAGTAATATTATCTATAAAGAAAAAGATTATTACTTTAGGAGTTAGCTAAAGATATAGAGCTTTAGGAGCCTAAGTAAATCTAAGACTCTTTAGAGTAGTAGTAAATTCTATATACTAGAGAGTTAGAGCTTATTTAAGGCTATATAGAGCCTTATTAAGTAAGAGAATAGTATTAGGTAATACAATTCTAGAGTAGTCCTTCTTAAGCTCTTCTAGAATAAGCTTAAATCTAGAAGAAATAGTATAGTAGATAGTCTTATTAATAGAGCTATTAATATAGGCATTAATAATATCTATCTAAATAGCCTCTATATCCTTATAAGTAAGGAGAGCTATAAGTATTTTAAAGATCTTAGCTACTAGTATAGCTATATAAGTCTTAGATTCTATAGATTAGAGATTATCTCTAATATAAAGCCTAGCCTTATACTTAATAACCTTATCTCTATTATTAACTTTATATATAAATACCTAAGTTAGTAGAACTAGCTTTCCTAAAGCTTATAAGACTAGTATAATAGTCTATATATACTTAGAGTATAAGGTAAGTAATTTAGCTCTTATAGCTTATTAGAATTACTCTCTATAAGGATAAGTCTAAAGCTTCTTAAGGTTTATAGATAAAGAAGAAAGATTATTCTTTAGCTCTAGTTAAAGCTATATTAGCTTTATTAATAGATAAGTATTAAATGCTTAATAATAACTAGGAGCTTTATAAGGCTAAGTAAGTATAGTAATATATACTTACCTTCTTAGCTTTCTAATTCTTCTTATAGTAATAATATACTTAGGTAATAGGTTAGCTAACCTAGTAGTAATTCTCCTTAACTACTAGTTAGGCTAAACTTTAAGTACCTCTTTAGGTTAAACTTCTACTCTATTACCTTTATTAGTCTTAGCTTAACGCACTAGTAAAGGTAATAGCTATATAGCTATAGATAGTAGAGAAGCTAGAGTATTATAGAATTACTCTAGTAAAGTAATATTCTTAATTTAAGCTAGGCTTAGATCTAGGATTAGTAACTATAATAATATACTATAATTATCTAGTAGAGGTAATAGAGCTTATTAAGCTAATTATAAGGAGTTATCTTCTTAAGCCTTTAACTATAATAATATACTATAATTGTTTAGTTTCTAAATTAAGGCTTACTAAACTAAATTTAAAGCCTTAGTTAGATACTAAACTAGCTTCTTAGTTAGAGTCTAGTTTAGCTACTAAACTAGATTCTAAACTAGATTCTAAACTAGATTTAGAACTAGATTCTAAACTAGATTCTAACCTAGATTCTAAACTATAGTTACCTCTTTAGCTTAAGCTTTATACTTATTAACCTCCTATAGAAGCTTTAGTAGATTAAGTAGTCTAATTAGCTAAGGCTAAGGCTACTTCTCTAGCTTATAGAATTAGGTTTTATTAAATCTAATATCTCTTATTCTAATTACCTTCTTAGTAGAGAGTATAAAAATCCTAAAGATATTAGTAAAGTTATAGTCTACTAAATAGCCTATATAAGCTCTTAGTATAAGCTTATCTCTAGCTATTATATAGTTATCTAAGGCATAAGCCTTATAACTAATTAGCCTAAGGTAGAAGATTAATAGAGAGTAACTATAAACTAACTTAAAGGAAGTCTTCTAGTTTAGCTTCTTTAAAGAGGTTCTATTTATAAGATAGACTACTATCCTATATAGCTTAGAGTATAGTTCTTTTAGTAGATTAGTAAAGATAGATATTACTCTTAATCTCCTTAATAGTATAGCTCCTAGCCTTTTACTATAGCTATTCTAGGCCTATATATATAAAGCACTTTACTTATAGTAAATCCCCTTACTATTTAGAAAGATAGTAAATCTAAGGCTAAATACTTACTTATTATTACTTCTAATAAATCTAATCTTAAAGCTAAAATTACTCTTAATATAGATAATTATCTTAATAGTAATTTTATTAAGATTATATCTATAAGTATAATTAGCTACTAGTTAATAGTTAGTAGACTTATATCTAAAATAGCTAATGTATCTAGCCTTATTATAGCTAGTAAATTTATTAGTAA
This sequence comes from Elsinoe arachidis, assembly GCA_013372555.1. Taxonomy (NCBI): domain Eukaryota; kingdom Fungi; phylum Ascomycota; class Dothideomycetes; order Myriangiales; family Elsinoaceae; genus Elsinoe; species Elsinoe arachidis. The sequence goes on from JAAPAX010000009.1 coordinate 1,240,074, forward strand.
TAATGTTAAAGATAGTTCTTTTAAAGAGCTTATTAGTTACTAGTTTAGTGTTAGAGCTCCTTAATATAAGCTACTAAGTATTTAATAGCTTATAAGTCTAATATAGTAATTTAAGATAGATTAGCTAAACTAAGCTAGATTTAGTTAGAGTTAGGTTACTACTAACTATACTAGTTAGAAGATAATTAACTAATTCTATACTTAGATACTTTATAACTTTATACTAAGATTAGTTAGTTCTTATAATAACTAAGGTAAAGGCTAAAGGATAAAGATCTATATAATCTTCTACTATAATAGTAGTAGTATAAGAAGCTTTAGAGTTATTCTTAAGTATATATTAGTTATACTTAGAAGTAACTAAGAAAAGTACTTTTTCTTTATAGTTAATCTCTATAGTCTAAGTATTCTAATTAACTCTATTCTTAAGGAATCTCCTAAGGCTAACTAGATTAGTTATTATTAATAGTATATAAGCTACTTATATAAGCTAAATGCTTACTAGCTGTCTCTTATAGATAGCTATAATAGTAATTAATCCCTAACTCTCTATAGTAAAAGAGATATTACTATAGTATATTTACTTATAGAGCTCTATAAGTCTAGTAACCTTATATCTATTCTTTATAGTATAATTATAAATGTAATTAGTTACTCTAGAATCGAGAATCTATAAGCTAGAGATATTACTAGTAGCTAAGATAAATACTAAGTATAATCTAATAGTTATAGCTATATTAATTAGTACTAGTAGAGATAACCTCTTCTAAAGGTTAGCTTCTTTAGTAAGAGTAATATTAACTTTATCTCTTAAGGCTTTATTATTAAGTCTTTACTTAACCTCCTTAAGAGTCTATTAGTTTAATAACTACCTCTCTAGCCTAAGGTACTTATTTAGATAGTAACACTTACTCTACTTATACCTCTTCTAGTATATATATCTAGGCTCTCTAGAGAAACTAGACTTCTCTTACTAAGAATCCTTAGTAGCTATAGAGAATACTATTACTTCCTTACTAGCCTTTATAGTGCTATATAGCTTATGTAGCTTATAGAACTATCTAAACTTAGTAATTAGTTCGAGTAGTGTTAGTAGAGTTAGTAAATCTAGATTAATAAGATATTTATTAATAAATACTAACTTAGTCCTTAAGATAGAAAATAAGAAGTCTCTTTATAGCCTTAAGCCTTAAGCCTCTAGTAATATATAGGTTATAGTCTTATCTATAACCTCTTTCTATTACTATAACTAATAGTCTATATTCTATAGGCTTAGGCCTAAGAGTTGCTTCTTCTATAGAGCTTCTACCTTAAGCTAAATAGTAGTATTAGATAGTATAAATCTATTCTTTAGTACTCTAAGAATAGCCTATAGATAAGGATCTTCCTCTAGCTAAATAACTATAAGGACTTAAAGAGTAATAGATAACTAGATTAGGCTTATTAGATTAGCTAAGGCTTTATACTACTTATTATACTAAGCTTACTCCTCCTTATAGATCTAGAAGAGTACTAAGAAGTTAGTATTTACTATATCTAGTCTCTAAGACTTAGGAAGCTCTTCTAGTTTAACTATTTCCTAGAGGTTAATAAGATACTAGATTTTAGTATTTAAAGCTCTTGTCTTAATAATATATAGCTAGCTAGCTTATTTAGCTATTATAGCTAAGATAATAGAGATTCTAGCTGTTAAGATATTAGTGTCTATAGTTATTTATCTCTTTATTAATACCTAAATCTAATAGATGTAGATAAGGTAGTTCTTAATAGATTCTAGTACTAGAAAAGCAAGATAATAGAGAATAAACTAATAAACTAAGTAGAGAAGCTACTAAATAAAGTACTTATATAGGGGTAGTTATACTAGGCTTATAACTATTAACTTAGTATAGAGAGAGAAAGAGATTTATTACTACCTAATCTACCTAAATTAGATAGATTATAACTATATATATACTTAGCCTAATAAACTAAGAGATAGCTAAATCGATAGAACTCCTTAATAGTAACAGAATAAGACAATAATCATCTAATTTAATTATGGATTAGTAGAGTAGTAAATAAGTGCTTAGTTCAACTATGGGTTAAACTAAATCAGGGTCCCTCTTGGCACTTCAGCTTCTACCTCGGTTGACACTTGGCAGGCGAAGTTCCACCTCGAGTGCCGGTACCTTCTTTCACTGACCAACACCTTCCTTACCTTGCATCGACAGGTCAGAGCCTGAGGTATAATTGTGATCCATACACAGTCACAATGGGACGCCTAGAACAAAACTTGATGCATAGCAATTTCATTCATGACTCCTCAATGCAAAGGTAACTACCACGATCTACAGGTTCGACTTCAGATCCACGGACCTCGGAGTCATACCCTCATAAGGCACGGCCTTATTCTCTCTCTCCCAGAGCTTCTCCTGTTCACTCCCGAACGGCGGCGGAAAGAAGCCATTCACCATCCACATCCTCTTTTCGGTCTCATCCACGTGGAATTCCCAATTCCATCCTTTGTCGATAATATGAGGCTTCGCAATGGCCGAGATGGCGTAGCAAACATCTCTGTACTGCTCATCCACATTGTCGATCTTGACGGCGATATGGTCGATAACTATACGGATGAAAGGTGGGGCGTCGTCCTCGATCTTCTTGCCGCCAACGTAGGTGCTATCGCGGGGCACTTTGATGAAATTGACCACTACATAGAACTTGGGCAGTCCAATTTTGCCGTGGTAGAGCTTGCGTGTGACGTCGGCGCTGAAGGCTTGCTTGGATGCTTCATCCTCAAAGGTTCCAGGTGGGTGGTACACGATCCAGAGAGGCATGTTGATGGAGGCGATCTCGAGTCAGGGGAGTCGACGATTTGTCACTCCAGATTTGTAAGATCTAGTAGGGCAAAGCTGCGAGGATAGCCCTGACTGCCTGTCCATCAACGGCGTGATATATACCAGTGCTGTAGAACTAATCACGTGATCCAAATCGGGTGGCTTACTCACGCAACGTCCGTCACACTAGACCCGATCGTCACCGATTACTCAACTTATATGTGAACCTCATCACTCATCTTCATCTGCGACGATATATGTAATCGAACATTACTACGTGATTCCATAGCGGAGCTTTCATACACGGCCGTATGCAGTTGCACAACCACCCGTCGCCATCAAGATTACGAAGCACGCCAGATCCGGAACAACAGAGAACAATGTCGAGCCTTCCAGCCAAGGTATATATATCACCACCCCCTCACCACTACGACAAATATCTCCCGAATTACCCACTACCAGCTTCCCCCCAACCATGTCCTCCCCACTCATCTTCATCACCGGCTCCACCGGCTTCATCGGCGCACACACCGTCCTCCAATCCCTCGAAGCAGGCTACCGCGTCCGCCTGAGCGTGCGCAAAGAAAGCCAGATCAGCGCCCTCCGCACCGTCTTCGCAAAACACATCGCCAACGTCGACTTCGTAGTCATCCCCAACCTGTCCGCAGATGGAGCCTACGACAGCGCCCTCAAGGATGTCACCTACGTCTTCCACATCGCCTCCCCTATGCCGGGTACAGGCAATGATTTCAAGACAGAGTACCTCGCTCCAGCGGTGGAGAGCACCACCGCGCTGCTCGATGCCGCTAACAAAGTCCCTTCGATCAAGCGCGTAGCCATCGTGTCGTCCGTTGTTGCGCTCGTTCCTCTCGAGCAACTAGCGACGGGAAACTTCCACGCAAAAGGCACGTCCCCCTTTCCCCTTGCATGACACCACTAACCACCTCCAAGAAGGCAACAACGCCTCCATCACCATCAGCCCGGATATGCCCTTCCCCTCGGACCCCCAACAAAATGCCATGGCCAAGTACTCCGCCTCCAAAGCCTTCGCTCACCGCGCCACTCTCGAATGGGTCGCCTCCGTCCAGCCGTCATTCACCGTCGTGACGCTGCACCCCGTCTTTGTCTTCGGACCAAACCTCCTCCAGACCAACCCCGACAGCCTCGAAGGCACCAACGGCATGCTCTGGGGCGCCCTGCATTCCGAGGCGCCATTTTTCAACCTCATGGCCGTTGACGTGAGGGATGTGGCTGCCGCGCACGTCAAGGCGCTGGGTATCGACGCGGAGAAAGGGAAGGTGGAGGAGTTTTTGCTGCACGCTGGGGAGGAGGAAGGGTGGAGCTGGGAGAAGGTCGGGGAATTCGCGAGGGGGAAGTATCCTGCTTTTGGGTTCAAGGTCCGGGGTGCTGGACCGGTGGCGCCGACTGTGGATAGTACCAGAGCGAGGGAGAAGCTCGGTGTCAAAGTTCCGGACGATGGAGGATACGATTTCGAGTTTCCTGGATCATCAGGTGAAGTTGAGGGCTTCGTTGTAAGAATAGATTGCGGTCATCATAATTCTTGTCGTCATGCTTCTCATCATTGAATAGCCAGAGCGGGGTGGTCCGATCACCAGCCAACAGGTCTCAGCCTTCCAACCTCCTCCACAGCTCGGTCGACCAAGTCCCTTAGACCCCATGCTTCGTACCCTCGCCGCCAGCTCTGAGCATCTTGCCAACCCATGGCGTACTCCATTGTCTGCTTTTCCTCAACTCTCGGGCTGGGCCATCCGAACCAAGCCGTGATCTGTTCCCAATTCCGTGAGACCCACAGAGTGATAGTACCGAGAGCGCCGATGATACCTGCGGCCCTCAACAACACTGGGATCCCGGTCCGTTTTAGGCTCTGACGCATTTTGATGATTCCAAGCGGATCGTAGGCATCAGTGCAGGACAGATGGCCTTTTGTCGTCCTGCGGGCCTTGCGCTCACGACTCCGGCAGGGCCTGCTCTCTTGACTATTGCAGCGGACGACGGCGCCTTGCGAGCTGTCGCGCTTGCCGTCAGCGCCACCGGTGCAATCAATCGGTCCATTCAGTCCCAACCAGCCAGTGGTTTGTCGTCGACGATCCTCTTCGAGTGCCTTCTGCAGATCAAGGGCCCATTGTGCAAGTCTGACCTCTTTGATCTCATTGTCCGGCTGGTGCATGGGCTCTCCGAGTGTGGCAAGAGCAAGAGCACTGTTTGGTCGACTCGCGGAGTCAATTGTGTGACCTGAGAGAGCTGGTGATGTAGACCGATAGAAGGATGAATCAGGATAAGGTACCAATACGCCGGACGGTGACGAGATCGTGCTGCAAGTATGTGTCGGAGGTGCAAGGGCGGAGAGATTTAGGTCTGATGGTAAATTTGACAGATTGGGAAGCATTGGACTTACCATGCTGGACAGAGGATGGGTCTTGCGCCAAGACAGGAACCTTCGTGCAGAAGAGTAGCGAAGCTTGTGAATTGTAACAGGGTGGAACAAACTTGTCATCAGTGTTGCAAGGCTGGGATCCGAGCTCTGTCTGGAGATCGCAACTGGTCGATTGCATCGCTGAATCGCAGAAGGTGAATGCGAAGGCGGATTGATACACTGCGCCTCAACATGATCAAGCAATGCTTCCACTGCTTCGTGCTCTTTCGCAGTCTTTGAGGAGGGGGCCACAAGTGTGACATTTGCCAGACTCGAGAGATGCGCAAGGTCACGGGCTTCGTCCTGGGTAGGTTCATCTGCAATTGTGTCAGCGCTTGAAAGCGAATCATCGAAGTGATCATACCACCCAGCATGTAGTATACAAGATCAGGATGAAGTCCACCCCCATCAGTCAGAATCGAAGTTGTGTCCAGCTCATCGAGGTCCTGGAAGCTTTGCAGTTTTGAGAAACGATCTTCAACGTAGCGTGAGACGACGGAGGGTAATGTCAAGTCATCTGTGCTCTCCCCAGAATTGTCCGAGGCCATCAGCAGGATGGAAACGTTGTAGTCAAGAGCAGAATCTGAACTTTCGCTGAGCTTGCTGGCCATCCCATCACTTTCCGTCATCCACGGCATTTGAGGTCTCGTCGAGCTTCTATATTCTACAAGTGTTGGCTTCGAGGAAAGCGTCCGTGGTTCGTCTGTGTGCACAATGTGCTCAGAAGACTCTAAGACATTGTTTATGAGGTCGACTGTGTCTGTGATCGTCTGCCCTGCGATCAGGATGCGGAGGCGACCTAGCTGTTTACCGCGCTCTGTGAAGCGGCGCCTTGCCGGCATCGTGACACTGGGCATGACAAGTTGCGGTCCTGGTGGTGATGACACTGCAGGTCTCTCGTCCATTTGTGTGTCTTCGTTATCCTCTTCGCCACTTGATGACAATATCGCCTGACTCGCGCTATCGTCGAACGAGATGGCATCGTCGTCCGACAATCTGACACTTCTTGGGCTTCCAGACCCGGGTGTAAGGCCTGTGACTGGGTCCAGATTAGGTGTCAAGCTCATCCCCGACGAGGGAGTCTGTAAGGACGTGTTCGACATGGTGCGGAGCCTGTCCTGGAAAGTAGGTGCCGCGGTGGGCATCTTCAGCTGAGCTGACGGTGTTTGTGGTCTTGCCGAGAGAGACTCGGACGATATTATCCTCTGTCCAGTCGCCAGAATCTTTGGGTGTACCGGATTGCCTGCCTTTCTCTTCTTGCTCGTTGCGGGGTTCGGCGAGGGAGGCATGCTCGACAGGTCTGAAAGTGCGCTCAAGTGTGGGCTGCTTCTCGGGCTGTCTGTAGCCAGAGCACTCGCATCTGGGAAAGCCTGATCCAAAGCTTCACTAAGACTCTGAACGCCGAATGTACTGTCCGTCATCACAGGGGAGTCCAGCTCTCCTACGACACTGTCGGCCTCTTCCTCGAATCCGGACGCCTGCCCTGTCTCTTTCTCGGGTAATTCACTCTCCCGATACAAGGTGAACGTGGTAGGTCTGGACTGTGTAGGAAGTTGTGCTGCTGGCTCGGGAGAGTCTTTGACAGCGCGATAAGATTGTATGCGCTGTTTGAGCGAGCGATCGTCGTTACCCATGATGCTCGCTTGGGCTGCTCGAGGAATGGGGTGAGCTGACTAGGCAGTAAAGGCGTGGGAGCGATTATTGATGCTTCGACATGGGTGCCAGGGGCGGACGTGACGATCCGGAGTCCGCGGTCCTAGGTTACCAGGTGGTTCGCAACTGTGAGGAATGTAGAGGTGATGATGCTGACGATAGCATCTCACCGTTTGTTATCGGGAAGGTGGGGCGGGTGATTGACACGACTCCGCGATCTCAAGAAAGCACAGACGGGGTACAAGGCAAACCTGATCTCAACACGCGTGTCATGATCCGGGGATGTCACAAGGGCCAGACATTGTCCGCCACAACGTGAGTACATGCTTGGTCTTGCTATAGAACTCTTGACTACTGTTAAAACATATCCTCGATCAAGATTTTCGATCGAAGATTCTGAATCTACCCGCACGGCCTTTCCATCAAAGTTCTGTACGTTTTGGAAGAAAGAAGTAAAGATCATGCTTTTGGGCTCAGCCTGTTCCGAGACCAGTCGCTATGCAGGAAGGTGAAAAGGTCCTAGGAGAAGGGCCGAACCGTTCGCAGGAGTGTCGGATGTTGGCATGTAGCTAGTTTTGTGGATTCCTGCCACATGGTAGACTGCGGTCTGTCGTTCAGGACACTGCAATCATCGCCTATGATGCCTGTCCGCCACGGCCTCGAGGAGGACCAGGAGCGCCGCCACGACCCCGACCGCCATAGCCACCACCACGACCGCCCTGGAAAGCACCACGGCCGGGTCCCTGGTTAGGAGAACCACGTCCACCACGCATGCCGCCACGCTGAACGTATGGGTAGGAGCCAGGCTTCAGACGACGTTCCTCGACGACGATACGCTCACTACCGAGCTGGTGAGGGTTGGCAGCGACAGCAGCCTGGTAGCCTTCTGGAGTTTTGAAGTCAACAAAGGCGCAGTTCTGATGACTATTAGCTCTGCATAAACGATGACCGCAATCGGATTTTACCTTTTGCCTGGAGACATCAAAGTATACAATCTCGCCGAACTTTTCCAAGAGCGATCTCAGCTGCTTCACATCAACGCCCTCGGTGACGTTCTTGATGTAAGCCCTGCTCTGGGGACCCTCCTGCGGCGCGGCGCCAGTCTGGGCACGGGACTGCTGACGACCGTGTCCTCCAACGCTAGTCCACTCATCCTGCTCATCAGCAGCAGGGGAAGGCTCGCGTGGCGTGGACGTCTCTGCCGCGGCGGCGGGCTGGGCGTTAGATGGTGCAGTAGGAGCAGAGGCCTTCGGCTGAGTAGGGGGAGTAGCGGCGGATGGTTGGGGAGCGGGGACAGCAGGGGTTGCAACGCGAGCAGCGGCAGCAGCCAGATTAGCCCACGTCTTTGGGGCAGCGGGTTTGGCTGGAGCTTGAGATACCGGTGTGGCAGCTGGAGCAGCAGGCTTCTTGGCTGGAGAAGCTGGTGGTACCGATGCAGTCTCCTTGGGCTTCTCAGGCTCAGCAGCCGGGACTGGTGCAGCAGCTGCAGGCTCTTCGGCGGGAGATGGTTCAGCAGGCTCCTCAATCTCGGTGGCGTGCTCAGTAGTGCCGTTGACTTCGACGTCTTTCGATGCGACCTCCGGGGTGGCCTTACTCTCCAGTTCCTGGTCAACAAGCTGAGCGGACTGCTCGACCTCGGCAGGGTCGGCTGAGGTGGTCAACGTCTCAGAGGGTTGTTCCGTTGCAGTTGGAGCAGGCTCCTGGTATCCGGTCTCAGCTGGAGCGGACACTTCTTCAGCTTGTGCTTCCTCCTCTTCTTCCTCGACAAGGTAGCGGAAAATGTCGTTGAGAACAAAGTAACCATTTGTTTGGCCGGCAAGGATGAAAGTCTGGACGAACTTCTTGTGCGGTTGCGACTTGTTGGAGATCTCGCCAATGACCTGGATGACAATGTTGGTATCGGAAGCCTGGGAGTCGACGTTGGTGACACGGACTTTGCAGTCCTGGAAGTCGAGGTCTTTGATGCGCTCATTGATCGCCTGCCTTTGTCAGCGAACATGTACGAGGCTCTCTTTCGTCTTTTTCTACCTTCTGGCCAACGCAGACAGCGACCTTGTCGGTCTCATCTCCGAGGACGAATTGCGACCTCTTGTTGTAGAATAGCTAGATCCGTCAGCACCTGATCCACTGCCAACTTTGGTTTTACTAACGTAAAGCTTCTCGGGGCTGCGGCTCAACGTGGTGTAGTACTGCTCCACGAAGTACCAGCCAACTTCGTCTTTTGGGATGTCTGGACCTGACGAAGCAGTCTGGCCTTGTGTCGAGTTGGAAGCAGGCCCTGTGTAGGACGATTGGGATGCGGCGGTCGAGTTGTAGCCTCCCTCGTAGCCAGAGTGAGGACCATGGCTACCATTGACAGGGAGAGATGAGATATCCGTAGCCATTATGTCGAATGCAGAGCTCAAAGATGTTTATCGGCTGGACTGTAGAACTGGTGGTGCCTGGAGTCGAGCAAGGCGTAGAATGAGAGTGGACTGCTGATTCCACGTCAGCAACAAGGTAGCAATTGCGATGGCTTTTGATCGTACCTGTCAAGTACTGAGGCTGAGTTTCCCGGGCGATTGAAAGAAAAAGAAGCAGAGAGGTGCCTCCACACTCGATACTCGAATAATCAAGACAGGTTCGAGAAATCGCACGCGGCGCAAGATGCGTAGTAGTGTTGACGAAAGAGTGAAGAGAACTCCGGGATGTAGCAAAAAGCCGAGTCGAATGATTCGGGGTGCGAGAGGAGGATGCAAATGCAATTGATTGTGGTGGTGCAAACAGGGTCAGATAGGATGAGGTCGGCTTTGGATTTTTTGAAGCTCTTCGCCGGACATCTCAAAAGGGCCCGTGCGTCATACACTCAAACACCTCATGATGAGAGCTGTCAGGTTGTGGGAGTGGCCGACTCTAATTGCCCTTGATCTGTGGTCGAGACGACAGAAGCATTGATCAACTAGCCGCTTTTTGGTCGCATAAGTGACGATGTGTCTGGGATCATGCTCGGTTTTTCACGATAACGAACACACAGCAAGCAAATAGACTCATTGGAGAAAGTCCAATCATTGTTTTGTACATTGACGGCCTTGAGGCCTCTCGATCAAATTGCTGGTACTTTGCACATCTCTCTTGCGAGCCGTCGATAGCCACACCTTGAAATGTATACGCTTGAGCATTTTGCTCTGACCTTCCCTCGCCACGACATGTATTGGGCAGCCGCTTCACAGTATCTTCGACATCGGTACTTCTGGTTCTTACTTCTTGGCAGGCTTTGACTGAACCAAGAAGTCACCCTTCCAATCCTCTGCCGAGATACCAGTAATTGGCTCGACGTTGTTCTCCTGCATCAATCGTTAGCCATTTCAAAGCAATCAGGTTCAGAAAGATCAGTTATTACCTTCAGATACGCCTCGCTGGCCTGTTGGTACTCCTTGGTCATGGTTGGTGGAGGAGGTCTCGCGAATGCTCTTGTTCCGAAGAAAAGAACAGCGGCGGCCACACAGCCGGCAATTGTGTAGCCAAGGACTTTGGTGCCTTCGCCAGGAGGGGGGCCAGCACGGGGACCGTGAGGGCCAAATGCAATCCAGTAAGCTGTAAAGAAGACTGTGTTAGCACGTCCTCTATCAAAGCTTCCTATGTTACGATGCCGTGACAAGGCATTGAGCTGGAAAGGCCGATTCTTTGACTCTCAGAGCTCCACCACGGGTGATTATCCAAGTTGTGACCACCAAAAAGATATCGAGACGTACCAGCCTTCTTCTCTTGCACAGTCAATTCATGCCAGTCGACCTTCATGCGATCCCTCAATGCCATCCAGAGATCGGCCTGCTCCTGAGGTGGCATAGCTTCCCATCTCTTCTCGATGTTCGCCAGCGTTGGGTTGGAAATGGCATGTGCTGAGCGGCTTTGCTGAGCGAAGAGTCCAGCAGAGGCTCTTGTCGAGGCGAAGAGGGTGCGAGATGGTGCCACGCCGGCAGTCCGGACGAGGGGACTGCGCAGCATCTTGGGACCAGTGAAAGACCGTCGACTGTGCGCAAGGAAGTGTCAATTGACTTTCTCGTGGTCGGAGATTCTATTGAGACGCGTCACTGGGGTGGGAAATGCAATTGGTTATCTTTATGATTGAGGAGTGGTTGGTCCCAAGTCTCGAGAATTCAAAGCTCAAGCCAAGATCATTTCTGTTCGGGTTTCCGTGATTGGTCCGAATCTTTGACATCACACTTCTTCCGGTTCGTCCCGCGACTTTCTCTGCACTTGAACATGCTCTCCAGTTTGTTCATCTCTTGACCATGTAAATATACATGTACGGCTGAAAGCTTCTACGTTGCAGCCTGTACAAGAGATTCACGTAGCGAGTGCCATACGCTGCGTCCAGCTCTTTATCGAACAGAATGGAAGTCGATTGCGCCGTATCGCACATGACGGGACAAATAGTGCTCAAGACCTACCACGGCCGTGGGAAATCTGTTCCGCGATAGACTAGCGACAATCTTTCTCTCATGGCATTTCCATCAATTGTGAAAGCAAATGCCTCATTCTTTCCGCGTTGGAACTGAATCTCGAATGGCCAGCTGCAAAGTTTCGCTGCAGATCTGCACGAATCGCGGCGAAGTACATCTGGTGTAAACGACTGCTCCATGGACTGGCAAGACCTGACGAATGCCCTGCATGCTTGAATATTCCTTTATGGAGACGGGAGAAGATCGAAACTCCGATCTCGCATGCACCGCCTGCCAAGTGCTTCAGGCCGTTCAGGCGCCCATTGCTGTGCAGTGTCAAGGGATGTTGACCTGATACTCAGGTGAACCGATGGTTGGGCAAGTATCTCCGGAGTTTTATACTCTGCAAAAGTAAGTCTCAAACATTGTGAAAGGGCCTGATCCTATGCCCGAGAGACTTAGCAATCGCGGCGGCAGTCTGTCCACCTGCGACGAGGAACATGCCCTATCCGGCTCTCAAGCCCTGAGTGCGGACACGACAACATCAAGCCAAAATCGTATTGTACCCGACACTGACACCTATCAGCATCACTACTTCCACCCATGCAATCCAGCTATACCCACCGATCACGATCCGACCCAGCATTTTGATATGCACGAGGCTGCTTTGTCGAACTCAGCCGCCACATCAGATCCACTCTCCCTAGATCGAGTCTCTCCACCTCAACCTCTAGTTTCCGCCACTGTCGACCTTCGCCACCCCACCAGCCCCCAGAAACCAGTTCTCATCCCCAGACCCTCCCCATAACCACCTGCCCCTTCATTCGGGCCTACGCTCCTTCACTGGGCGTATACGACATCACGCCCATCGACTTCCTCACCATTGTCGACCACCTCAATATCTACCTGCTGCCCACTACGCCGCTTCAGGTCCTCGACATCGCAGGCTCTGCTCTCGGCTTTGTCCCAGAGCCCCACTTCCAGATTGCTGGGGCTGTGACAGAGGTCACTTCAATGTAGCAATTTATGGGGCGGCGAAGGTGAGGGTGTCTCGGTGTTTGGCCAGGGTGAATGAGAAGTTCTTTGCGGCGGTTGCTTGTGGGGGTGATCAAGGCGAAGGAGATTGGGGATGTAATCCAAGGATTCAGTAGTCGCCAGGGTAATGACGCAGAGGACCGTGGAGATTTGAGAACGAGAATGATGGAAAGGGAGGCACATGATGTGGCGAAATTGGTGTACGAGGACTTACCCAGCAATGGCAAGCAGAAGACCGCGCTAGACAAGGTCGCGGCAAAGGTGATGGCTATGGAGCAGAAGGAGAAGGACACAGAAGGAATGAAAAAGCGAAGAGAGCAGGAAAAGAAGTCGGAGAAGGTCGAGCGGAAGGTCTCCGAACTAGAAAAGAGAACAAATCACTACCAGACCCAAATCGATAGTCTCGAGGCTGAGATCACAGCACTGGAGACCGCCGGCTTGGATCGTGGGGGAACGTCCAAGGGAGTGAAGAAGAAGAGCCACGAGATACACGAGCAGGAGAAGAAGAGAGGTAGAGCGGCGAAGAACGTCGAGAAAATACCCAAGGAGCAAGACGAGAGGAAGGCGAAAGAAATAGGCAAAGACGAGAAGAGTTCGAGGAGACGCTCTTCATCCTGGTCGAGGATCTTGAGCAAAGTCGACGGAGGGAGCAGATGGCGTCGAAGAGGCCTGTATGGGACCTCATGCCAAGACCTATCAGACCTTTTAGACGTGAAATACACGAAGACGCAAATGTTTACGCATGCCATAGGCAAAGAAGTAAAATACTGTAGGAGATGGAAGTCAGACAAAATCAAGCCTGATTGGCCGCAGGCCACCCCACTTCGAGCCCCGCTGTCGGATGAGGGCCTCGAGGATGCGGAAGCGTACTTTATTTTGTTCTCATTGTTGAGCTGTTGTTTTATATGGTTGATGAAAGACGTCGCACCTTGCATGTCATGTCTTCATTGCTATATCTCAGTTCAGGTCTAAAGTCGAAGCATCACATCTGTCTGTAACGCCACTCGTTCACCCCGCAGAGCATACCTAGCATCTCAAGCCGACAGTACTCCACCATTTCGTTGGTCCACAACGACATAGACTTTATACCTGGCAATCTATTGGATCAAACATGGATTTCCTAGTCGGCACTTTCCGCCACCCAGTCCTATACACATTGCACTTCTCGCCCCCATCAACACTCTTCATTAAGTCAACCTCAGAAGCCTCAGGCGGCCATTCCTGGCTCACCCTCTCACCATGTCACAAGTTTCTATACACGACAGTCTGGTCCGACCCACCTTCCGTCGCTTCCTACAACATCAACGCAGACCACACCACGACCCTCCTCAACACAAAGCCAGTCAAGTCGCTCTCGGGATATGTATGCACGACCGCTTCCGGTTCACACCTCATATCTTGTGGCGGGCCGACTGGGGAGGTATTCGAGACTGAGGCAGATGGAAGTCTGGGCAAGCTAGTCCAGGAGCTCGCGTTTCGGAAGGCCGAGGAGCTGAATGACGGCGAGCGGCAAGGTGTTGCGCATGGCAGTTTTGGTGGGTTGAGACATGGTAGCCATAGTGTCGATTTGAGTCCGGATGGGAAAGTGGCGTGGGTGGCTGATATTGGGCACAATTGTGTCTGGAGCTTTGGCGTCCAGGATGGAGCTTTTGAAGGGGATGGCGTGGTAGTGAAAGGCAATGGTCCGCTTGATTATCGAGGCAAGTTTGTGGCGCCGAGGATAGGTGATGGACCGAGACATGCGTGGCCTCATCCGAATGGGAAGATCCTCTACAGCTTGCAGGAGCACAGCTGTATGGTTGATGTGTTTGAAAATAGTGGCGACGGGAGAGAGCTGAAGTGGAAGCAGGGAGTACGAATCATCCCAGGAGGCAAAGATCCGAAGCAGTACTGGGCGGATGAAGTGAGGGTCAGCCGGACTGAGCAAGGCGCTCCGAAGTATCTGTATGCAAGTACCAGAGGATTGGAGAAAGAGACCATGGGATATGTCGCCGTATTCAGGCTTGATGGGGAGGGACTCGTGACTGGAGAAGCTCTCGATATCTACGAGACCTCGACAAGTGGCGGATTGGCGAACGCAGTAGAGCCTGCTCCTTCGAGCCTCACTGAGAATGGCGCAGAGTACCTGGCGCTGACGGACAGCCAGGAAGGCTTTGTCTTTATCCTTGCATTTGATGGGAAACAGCTACATGAAGCAGCGAGGGTCCAGCTGAAGCTTGACTCAGGGGGGATCGCGGGGGCTGCTACTGCTGTCTGGCTCCCATAATCTGGGATCGTGCTCCGGGGTGATATCAGCATCACCATTTGCATACATAGAGTCATAGATGGTCCAGCAGTCCAGACCCCCTCATTTACAATCTTCACACTCAGCAGATGCTTGAACATTTGAGGTCGACGATTCTGCAGCAGCAGTTTTGGCGGTCTCCTCGACATCTTGGGGCTTGCTGGCTTTGTTACTTGGCCCGTCCGAGTGACCAAGATTTCTCTCAGGCTCGATGTAGTTGCGGAGGCGCTGCTTCAAGATCTTGGTCTCGGGAAAGCCTCCTTCGGCCTTGCGATCCCAGAGAAGCACATTCTGAGCTTGAGCCTTGTTCCCCTCAGTGGCGGCGTCAGCCGGCAGGTAGGTAAGGTGGACCTGGAAGATGCCCCCGGTCGCCGGTATCAGAGCGATTTCTCCAATGGCAGTAGAAAAGGTTGAAAGTAGCTCCTGTCCAAAGTATGCTGCCCTGAGCATCCAGCCTGCTTGGAGTCAGTGGATGATTTCATGTGGAGGGGTCGGGAAGACTACGGCATTGTGTGCAGTAAGTGATGGCTACTCTCGGCAGCTTATGAACTCCGGTCGTTTCTGCCATGCTGTTTATAGGAGGATCGTCTCAACACGAGACAGTGCCTAAGACTCGGAAACGTGAAGTTGCTCAACAAACATTTCTCGAGGACATTCCGCGGGCCCCCACACTGCCAATCTGGTGACGTCATATTCGAGATCTACCATCTCAGATCTGAGATCTGGAGTTCTGTTCCTGGTCATCACAATTGTTGCACAAAGGGCATATCAGGCAATACCTTTGACGGATCCATGGGGCTTATGAGAATACCCTACACGGCCCCTCTGCCTAGCCCGACCATCATACCAGCCACAGCAGCTTCGATCTCTGGAGCCATCGCATCTCTGTACGACTTCCTTACTGCACCAGATAGGAGCAAGGGGACTCTTCTCCTCACTGGAGCTGGAATATCTGTAGCTTCGGGACTGGCAGATTATAGAGGAACAGCTGGGACATATACATTGAACAAGACATACCGACCCATCTACTTTCACGAATTCTGTGCCAGTCATGAAGCCAGGAAGCGGTACTGGGCAAGATCGTTCTTGGGGTGGACAAACCTGCACAAATCACGACCGAATCCGACACATCATGCGGTAGCAGATCTGGCGGACATGGGGCTGGTGTCAAGTGTAATTACTCAGAACGTGGACTCGTTTCACAAGATGGCTCACCCGCAGACACATACCATCGAACTTCATGGCTACTTGAGGACGGCTGTATGTCTTTCATGTCGGCAGGAATATGATCGAAGTCAGTTTCAATTAGATCTTCGGAAGCTGAATCCTCCTTGGGCAGACTTTCTGGACGAGATGCTGGAATCAGGAGCATTGACGACAGAACATCCCGAGGAACGACGAAAGAAAGGATTGAAGACGAATCCGGATGGGGACGTCGACGTGCCTGGTGTCGAGTACAACACATTCAAATATCCACCCTGTCCGAGCTGCGCCGAACGACCACCGACCATAGATGGCAAACGGGCTCAAGTTAATGTTGACAAGGACGGATCGTGGCTGCCGACCTCGACCGCCGGGATACTAAAGCCAAATGTAATCATGTTCGGAGAGTCTATACCGGCTTCTACCAAGGAAGCAGCAGAAGCAGCGGTTGATGACGCAAGCAGTGTTCTCGTCCTCGGTTCCTCACTCGCAACTTACTCCGCATGGCGGTTGGTGAAGAGAGCAAAGGACGCGAACATGCCAATAGCGATAGCCAATCTTGGAGGTGTCAGGGGAGAGGAGCAGTTTCTCAAGGACATATTCCCGAGCAACACCGGCAGGGACGGTGTCCGTTGTGCTCACCCCACTGAGAAGCTATTGCCAAGATTGGTGACAGCGTTGAAGGAAGGATCCAGCATGGCCCTGCATCGACAAGCGATCGAAGCGACTGGCTGACAGGAATCTTGGTAGAAGGTTGTGTGGCCAGCGAGAACACGTTGTCAGCAGTATCGTTGATCATGCGAGACACCGATGACAGCTGTCGAAAACCCATCACGGTATAGAGGCCGGCGCCGAAGACTCAATATATCAGTAAGTATCAAGCCGTCCGGGGAAATGGAAGTGGAACGACGGCAGCAAACACCGTTCATTGCGCAAGGTGAGATTGCCGAGGAAAAAGCTGCTTGTGAGGAAACCAAGCTCTGTAGAACCAGCGATGCGAACGCATCAAGATAGATCCTTATTGGCCGTTTCAGCTTTCTATGAGCGACGGGCGCAACAAAAGCGATGTGTCGATAATCACCAACGACAATCTGGTTGCTGGTACGGCAGCACGGAATACCAGGCCTTTTTTTCTCTCGTATATAGCCGGACAGGTTGAACGACGGAACCGTTATCACTGGGCAGTCGAGATGCGACTCTGAAGGATGCGGAGCGACAGCCGACGTACGCAGAAGGTGACAGTCGAGCAACAGCGGTAGCGCGTTTGTGTTTGGCGGCGCGGTCGACGAGTCTGAGCTAAACAGGGTCTTGCAGTGCGAACGTGACCATGTACATTTGTATGTTCATGCCGACACGCGTAGAATCACCGGTAGTTGGTTTAGAACAAGGCAAAGAGTGTTCCTTCGTGCCTGAACAAACACAGTCCGTGTGAATGATCGTCGCCTTACCCGTTTCCACAAAGCTTCTGGTGAGGGGATGCCACGGATCTTCTCGTCATATCGAAGGGCCGAAGAAGGATGGTGGAAGGCACGTAGAAGGCGGGCAGGCCATGTGATTGGCCGTGGCCGGCGGACTTGTCAGGGGGTCAGGCTGGTCAGCGGTGATCAATCTCTCGTCCTGGCGGTCCTGCTCAAGACTGGCTGGATACAGAGGCCGTTCACCTGCCGTTCTCGCCCGTTGATAGGACGTTCCCACTACTGCCTTTCCGTCGAGCCCATGACTGGCTGGGCCCCCCGGATGGCGACAAAGCAGATCAGCATCGCCTGTACAGTAGGTAGCAACGGCGGCTTGATGTTGATTGCTGATTGACGCTGTAGCGGGAAGCGTTGTCGGTCCGTGGATTGCTGCCAGAGTAGCAGCCAGAGTTGCTGTGTACAGTGTGCCTGGCGGTAGTGGACGGGGATGCTACAGTGGTGTCGCGAATCAGTGACAGTGCAGAGGTCCCGCTTTCTGCAGTGACTGTCGATCTTCTTTTTCGAGGATCACTGTCACGCTTCAACTTTCTCCTCACCTCTTTGCACATCCTCTCACACCATCGTGATTCGCCATTGATTGTCCCTTTTCTGCGCATCGCCATCACTGCCGCCCGACATACTCGACCCATTAATTCCCCTTTCCGTCTACGTGCGATCCTGCCTTTGAGCTTACTCGGCCAAGTGCGGGCAACGACAAGAACATTCGGTCAGCATATCGCACAATCAAGCTCTTCGCGTAATAACATAACTCGACTGGCGATCTCTTTGGTACTTTTGGAGTTCAAGGACGATATATTCGCGCGAGCCAAACGACTTGGGAGCTGAGGTTGATACCACAAACTCCCCGCATACCATCCCAGTACGTCTGATCAAGCACGCCCTGGGGAGGCCTCCAATCCAGAAATTGGATCAGCATTCATCACGGATACTGCGTCATGCAGTAATTGCGACACCATCGCATCGACCCTCTTTCACAATACTCTGCGCCGATCCAGGTCCGGGTCGTTTCAATCGAGATGGATATTGGTCGGTGTAATGTCATCTACCTAGACAGGCGGTCGCAAAAGACGGGATTGGTCAAAAGAGATGATCTGAAAGAGTTTGTCGGTAGGATCGACAGCGCTGCGGTCGGGAAAGACTTGGACGAAGAGATTGTGAAACAAAATCTCCAGTCGATACTCACAACATTCAATGATGGTAAGGTATACCGCCTCGATGAACAAAGGGAACGCTGACAAAAGTAGTCTACGTCTGCGCGGACGGTCAATCATGTCTCAAGCGACTTTCCCAGATGGAAGACCCAATCTCTCAACCTCCCACACTCCTCCTCATCGACATACCCGATAATGACGAGTCACATATCGTTTCCCCACTGTCTTCAAATCCACCAAACACGGTGGAAAAGAACGAGCCTTTCGACCTCTACGGTATCCACATGCTCTCACACATCTGCAGCAGCATTCAACAACGATCAATGTCCCGTCTGATCATCCCGGTGGCAGTCACAGTCAATGCGGAAGCAGCACGAGCAGCACTCGAGGAAGAACCTTCATTATGGGCGCTGTCAAAATGCTCACCAGACTCTGTTCGAGGGATTAAGTATCTCGACATTGGAGCTACCGACGTTCTCACCAGTCCTCTGTCGCCTGATCGCGTGCAGGGATTGACGATTCATGCATATCGCGTCTTCAAGGAATACGCGAAAGAAGACACCAGCTCGATACTTACAAAGCGCAACAGGAAGCTCTCGTGGATCGGCATTGATGAGGAGAGACCTTTTGCATACTTGCGGGAAGCTATGGTGTCGAATTTGATGGAAGGCATCTGCAATCCCGAGACTATCAACGACACATTCGATCCAAGGTGCGTATGTAAGCAGTATAGACATTCTTTGAGACTAACACTACTAAGCGATTTGAGACTTGAAGAGGGGCGCAAGACTATTGTCGAGAATGCAGTGGGACAGTGGTCTTTCTCGGCACACGACTTCACCAGCGATGAGCTGGTTCACGCCGCTCGAGTTATGATCCAGCACGCACTCGAAGGCGATGAGCTTAGGAAGTGGACGATTTCTTCTGGTATGTTAAGTCCATGTCAGCTATTCCTCATATCATCTGACAATCATAGACGATTTGACGATCTTCATCATGGCATGCCGAAAAGCTTATAATGACTTTGTACTTTACCACAACTTTCGACACGTGGTCGATGTGCTTCAGGCCATCTTCTACTTTCTTCTCCGCATTGGTCTCTTGCCACCATACCAGGTTGACGGCAAACTTTCAGCAAAGCCAAGCAACGCCATTGCAGCTGTTCTCCGTCCTTTCGATGCGCTGACGCTGCTGGTCGCCGCTCTCGGCCACGACGTTGGACACCCAGGTGTAAACAATGCATTCCTGGTGGCACTCAACGCCCCACTGGCTCAGCTCTACAACGACCGATCTGTTCTCGAAGCATTTCATTGTGCAGCTTACTCACAGATTCTTCGCCGATACTGGCCAGCTGCTTTTGACGACATGGCTATGCGCAAGCTCATGATCACCACCATCCTCGCAACTGACATGGGTCTGCACTTCAAGTACATGAAGGAGATGAGCTCGCTTCAAGAAAAGCTGGCCGCCGCACAGTCAACAGCAGACGGCTACGTGCCGAAGGTGACTGACGAGAATCGGGATCTAGTCTGTGGACTTCTCATCAAGTGTGCCGACATTAGCAACGTGGTAAGTACCCTTGTATTTTCGACGAAGTACAACGCTGAACAATATTCAGGCACGAAAGTACGCTTGCGCCGCTCAATGGGCACGTGTCCTCACCGACGAATTCGCAAATCAAGGAGCCATGGAGAAGGAGCTGAACCTCCCAACCTGCCTCTTTGGTGGTCCTCCCGACCCCAATGACTTTCTCAAGCTAGCTGAGTCCCAACTTGGCTTCATGAACATTTTTGCACGTCCCCTCTTTGAAGGCGTTTCAGCTGTCCTCCCCGAAATGCGCTTCACCCTTGCAGAACTCAGCACCAACAAGGCCATTTGGCAGGAAAGAATAGAGGCGGAGAACAGCAGGAAGATGTCATTCGCTCGCGGTCCGCTCTCACCACTCTCCCGAAGCACAGCAACACCCAGTGAAACTGATTCGATTGATCAGAGAGAGCGGTTGTCACCGAACCCGGGCGAGAGTGACAGCAATTCCACGCTGGGCACCACCGCGAAAGACCGCAGCCGCAGCGGCATCAGCTTGACCCAACAAGCGAGCGAGACGAACCTGCCGAATATCGATGAGCACGCCGGTGCCATTACGCCTCACCAAACGTCACGAACACCAGGTAACACAACTCCCATTAGTCGGAAAGGTCTCTTTAGGACATACTGACTGACCACATTGAAGTAATCGAAACTAAACGTCGCCATTCAAGTGTCTACAGCGGGCTCCACGACGATCAGAATGCAAAACACAATGCTCAGAACGGTAGCATCGATCCTTTGTCCACCACAATATTCGTGCAAACACACCCTTCCCCAGCTGCTCGCGAAATCCTCGACATCTCCGCTCCGCCATCACCAATCAAGTCTATAGTATCACATTCTCAGGTCGATCCCTCAGTTCCATCTTCCCGGAGTCAAGCTACGTCGACAGCTGAAGCCGGTGGTCAGACTTCGCCTTCCACCAAAGCCTCGTCATTGGACGATGATGTATCTGAACCTCCCAAGCCGGAACCATACACGCACAAGAACCGCTCTGAGGACTTCAAATTTCTCAAACAAGACCCGAAGAGCAATTTGGGTGGCACGAAAGTGCATCAAACAATGTCAGTTTACGGCCCTGATATGCTGGCCAAGGCGGCGGGCTCACCTGGAAAGAATAGCACTGCTTCGCAAGTGACGGCGGGGCTCAGTCCTAACCCTGCCATGGGCGGCAACATCAGTGGAGGTAGCGACGATGGCAGAGCGAGCTCTAGTGACGGTCACCACATGAGCCGGCCGGATCTTAGGTCGAGTCGGTCAGCGAGCATGCTCAAGGGTTTGAAGTTTTGGAAGAAGCACAAGGGAGAAAAGGGGGAGGGACTAGGAGTCGACACGCCCTAGAGGGGGTCGAGGTAGCAAGGCAGGTTTTGACCTGGATGCTCGGAGATGGGAGGATATGTATTGGCACTACTTGCGATTTGCTTTTCATGCGATGGAGTTGGCGGGCGTAGGTTGGCACCTCATCGGGCGATATCTCGACGGTGAAGATGAAGCACACAATGTCTGCGCAGTAGCAGACTGGGTTTGGACGATTAGGTTGGGAATCGGCTATGCGTGGTCACGACCGACTGGCGTTTGGAGGATCATGAAGTCGCTGTCGCCGTCAAGGCCGGACTAGACCGACTTGGAATGGGGTTCGCGTCATAGGTAGATCTGCATGTAATGGAAGCGTTCTGTCGCTGAACTCTTGGTCTTCTTTTGCCGTGGAGAGTGTTCAGTGCACGCGCTGAAGTGAGAATCCTGCCCTCTTGTCGCAGATCTCACTATACCCATCCCTATGAAGCCGAGACGACCACACCTCATCCCCTCCGGGGTTCGGCCATGTTCACACTTCCATTCGCGCGATTACTCAGAGTACATCCCGACACGATCAACGACGCGATCAACGCGTGGTGCAATAGAGAAGTCATGAAAGTAAGGTCACGTTCCTGGTGTTGCTCCGCATGCGGCCTTGACCCACGGAATGGCTGGATTCGTGTCCGAGCGTCTTGCATGCCGTTGTTGATCCATCGACATCATTCTTTGCTTGCTCACAAACAATTCGAATAGCTGATACATTGATTGCATATTCATTCCGACAAGACACACGAAGGTCGAAAGAGTAGGAAGTCATGACAGAACAGGTAATACAACCATTGGCAAGCACACAATAACTCAACAACGTCTCTACCTCCCCCGAGGCTTCTACCACCATGGAATCACCTCCACTCACACCTCTTCACCCATTTGCGCCCAGCAAGCCTGGCTCTCCCTCACAATCAAGGCGGCCGAATAGTCAGCGGTCATCGTCCTTCTCAAGCACGCATTCATTCTCTATAGAGCGACGACGCTCCAGCTACTCGAATCGTCGGCTCTCCACTTCATCCCGGTTCTCCAATGGCTATGACGAACTTCCTTCGCCCACAGAGCAACGGAATCGCAGTGTGAGTGGAATGGGCACGCTAGCAGATGAGCTGGACTCTGCCGATGAGGATGACTGGGCTGAAGGAGGATCAATCATGGAAGAGGAGGGAGTCTTCACACCACGAGAAACTACGCCGTTCGAACTTGCAGATCCACCACACTCTGACGGCTCACGAGACAGCGGCGTCGATGTTGGATTCAAAGGCACACCAAACAAGCTCAAATCACCACGACGCAAAGCCGGCTCGATTAACTTCTCCCGCCCTACTTCGTCACGATCCGTGGTAACAGAACCCGATTTCTCGCCAGAATTGGAAGAAGCAATGGGCAGCATCTCGAGATTAGCGGCGTCTTTGTCGGGGCCACAAGCGGATACAACAGCCAGGACTCTTTCTGCTCTGCGAGATTTGTCGAATCAGTCTACGCTTGAGACACTTGCGCACCGATTGACGACCTCGACGAATAGTACTGCATCCTCCTTAGCGACTCATACAAAAGCTCTACAATCGGCGACAGCAAGCATACTCTCCCCATTGACCTTTGCGATACCACTGTCTGTCGAGGATATCGACGAATTGTGTCAGCTGCTGGTGTCGGTCTCCAAAGTCCTTCCATTACCAGACACAGCAGTTCTGCAGCAATCGGCAAAGCTATCCCGGGACACTTCAGATCTCCAATCCGCTTTGTCCGGGTTACTTGACAGTCTGCAGATGAGCAAACAAGTATCGACAAACGCTGCGAGAGCTCTCAAAGTCAGCACATCAATGGTCGCGGATCTCCGGCGAGAGTACGACCTCGCCGATCAAGGCAGATACTGGATAGACAACGGCGGATGGGACGCCAAACTAGCAAGCCGCTGGGCAGCAGGCGAATGCAGAAGCGTCATGGAAGGCTTCGAAGGCGTAGCAGGCGAAGTGCGACGAGGGATGGAAGCCGCCGGAGCATGAGCACCCTCAGACACAGGTAGAAAAATCTCATATATCACGGGAGCAGAGCAAGGTGCCTGCATGCATAGTACCAAGGCGTCGGGTCTGGCTTCATCGATACCCAGGGACTAGACATGAGAATGAAATCACAGACTTGTTTGACCCCAGGCTGAACGCCAAACCCCAAATCCGCTTGTTGAAACTTGCCGGATTGGGAAATTCTCCACGATTTTCACGGCCGGGGATCGACGAACGCGAAACCCCCACGCTCTTTCAGGGCCACATGCACCTCGACGTCATGGTCAAGAACCATCGCGTCCCTCGTTCTGAAAACGCGTCGCACCCCGACCATGCGTTCACCCTTTCCCGAGCAACCCAATTCCTCATCCATTGGTTCGCGAGGTGACCAGCATGGCCGCAGCAGACCTCTGGCTCTTCAAGGGAGCAGAGCACCTTCGACCTCCCGAAGTTGCAGACGAAGATGCGTGTGACCTTGACGACCTGAAGGAAGACATCGCAGCTTGCTTCGATGCACCACTGAGAGGCGTTTTTGCATTTGCCAGCGCGCAGAGCAGCTTCGACTTCCCTTCGCTGGAAGTGGACAGGATTGGGCCTGTTCCTCTGCCACTAGTGGACGCTACAGCGCTGAAGGATGTCGCGACGAAGACTGGGAATGCGACCTGGGTGATCGAGGCCGACGCTTTGAATCTAGTCAATCCGGCGTGGCAGCGTGATACAGTGAAGGGGTTGCTCAAGAGTGGCTTGAGGGAGCTCGGGGTTGAGGATGTGGTTGCTATGCACACGAAGGCCGTGCTGCGGCGACTCATTTTGAGGGAGGAAGATGCTGTCGAGTCACCAAAGTATGTCAGCAGCTGCGGATGAAGGAGCGGCGCTGATAGCTAGCAGACAAGACTCGATCATGGGCAAGTTTGGGACGCTTGAGATCTGCTTGCCGACTGCCCATCAAGGTGGTGGTACAGTCTTCTGCTATGGTCAGCATCGTGTTCAGTGGGACTCACAGGAAGCGTCTGCATATCGCATCTCGCATGCCATCAGGTAAGAATTGTGCTCTATGCTACACGTCTTGCTAAGTCGACTACCTTCAGTTACGCAGACACTAAGCAAGAGATCATGCCTGTGACCTCTGGTAGAAGGATATCACTGTTGTACGACCTGATGCATACAGCCACATCACAAGTCCCGACTGCCAGTAGTTTGGAGGCATCCAACGACAAGTTGCGAAAAGCACTGACTGAATGGAGGAAAAGCATCGGTCATACCGACTTCGAAGATATTGACTGCTTATGCTGGCAGCTGGACCAGGACAGCGTGAGAGGCGATCTCTGTCTCACAAATCTACAAGATCCAGAAGCAAAGATAGTGGAACAGACTTCGCGAATTGCGAACGAGCACAATTTCACGGTCTTGCTTGCTAATATCGGACTCCGTGCACGGGGAGTGTGTGAGGAGTACGATGAGTGGGACTCAGACGATGCTGTGGATTTCCATCCGATGGAGGAGGTTCAGGACGAGGAATGGACGCTATCGAAGATAAGACGTTTGGATGGCAGCAGATTCCCGGGGAAGGTGACTGTCACTAGAGCTCACCTGATCCAGGAGGGGTGGTTTGAGGGAGAGGAAGGTAAGGAACAAGAGGTTGACCGCGATCACAATCTCTATGATCATTACCATTCTGGCATTGTGAGTATCATGCTATCATCCGACGTCTATCCATTGACGAAATCATCAGGCTATGATCATAGTCCCGAATCAGCGCCTCCTTGCATTTAGGACCAGGTCAGGTTTCGAAGGGCAAGAGGATATGGGTTTCATCGTTGAAAGTATGATGCGAGAGTGTCAACTTCACCCAAACGACGAACGAATGAGCGGTGAGCTCTACGCTGTATTGGCAGCCATTGACACCATGATCGACGTTCCTGGAACGGTCCTTGACAATCGCAAGAACGCGTCCATCAAAACATTGACTAGGTTTAGCGATACTTCCCTGGCACGCACCGCCAAAGCTGCAATCTACTTGCGCAGTATACCACACTTTGACGGCATTTTGAAGCACATTCAACAAAGCGCCCCACTCGAGATGTACTATCAGTATGGTTGCTTGTTCTCTACAGAGATGTTGGCAAACTTTGAGCCTAGGTGAGGGCGTATACGGAGACATGCTCAGCCGAGGCTAATCCATCGTGCAGTCTCACAAATCTCGTCAATCGGCACGCAAACATGACGGAGAAGATACAGGCTCACGATCGCTTCAAGGATGGATTTCTGAAGTCGAACGGCAAGAAGGTCGGGGCTCAAGACGCCATTGATGCCTGGAGCAGTCGATTGATCAAGCAGATTCTCGCAGAGACTCGACCAACCGATGGCGCTGACGGAGAAACGTTGTTGAAGTTTTGCGTCCTTCGACCTGAGTCGGAGTTCTTCGAACAGTCAGTCCTGTCGTGGCGTCAGTGCGAGGATTCAGCTGACATGGAACAGCATCGTCCCATGGGCGAGGCAATGGACCTCTCGTTCGAGCTTCATCATTTCCTTTCTAGCTCACTGGACGCAGAATCGGCCCAAGTTCACAAGGGTAGATGATCTCAAGGAAGAATATGCGAATCTTGCCGCATCTTCTGCCCAATCTCTTCAGACCGCAACGCTGGGATCACTGCAAAAAGAAGAGCCTAAATCGCAGTGGTCATACGGCTTCGATTCGTCGAAAGATAACGATACTCCGAAGGGCCAGCACAGGATCATTGACTATGTAGACCCTGATGCCATGGTCAAGGTCGTCAAGGAATTGATTGCAATCGATCGCCAGGATGTAGTGATGGCTCTCTTAGGACCCTTCGCCCTGCGATCTAAGGAGCCGTGCCGATTGGCTGGTCAGCTGCACGACAAGCAGACCTTGCCGCTGCTTACAGGCCTGGCATATCTGCCTGTTAGGACTACCGACACTTTGAGAGTCACCGGAGAGCTGCAAGACGTGTTCGGGTTCCTGGTCAGTTCTTACCTCCAGCACTATGTGCAAAGGGAGCCTGCACCACCATCGGACTGGAAGAAACCACCCGTCAAGTGTGTTTGCCGTACCTGCCTGGATGTAAGTAAATTCATGCGTAGCCCGCACCAGCGTGGACACCGCATCAAAGCGCCAGAGAACTTCCGCAAGCACGTCAGCAGCGAAACATACAGCAAGGACGTCGACTCGCATACTGACAAAGCCAATGGGACGCCTTATACGCTGATCCTGACAAAGAACCACAAGAGTCACGACTACAACGTCCAGCAGTGGCAACGACGTGCTTCTGAGGCATATCACAAACTCGCGGCGATTCACAATCTGCAGGAGCTGCTGCCGCAGGAGGACAAGCATTTGGCAACGCAGGAAGGGATTAGGGATAGCCTCTCACTGAACTCTCGTCGGCCGCTGGACGGTCAGAATGACCTGGATTACAATGTGGCAAGATCAGAAGCGCCCAGGGAGCCTTTACAGGAGAGAACACCAAGATCGCAAGGACGGGCGCCGATGTCCTCCATACCAGCGAAGAGGACAGCGGAGGTAGCGGAACTGGTCGACTTGACAGATGAGTAGACTGGCATCACCCCCGAACCAGTATGTGTGGTCCCGAACATCCACACAGCAGTTGTAGGCCTATTCATCGGGCTCCCAAGAAACATCCCGTCACTATCGGGGCTCAATAAATCCACGGGTCCAGAAAGACGTCTCCTCGCCATCAAAAATAAAAAACCCCCTGACTCGCCCTCCCCCCTCGCTTCCCCCTCGTCTTGCAACCCCCCGACTCGCCGTCCCAGCGCACAGTTGCCACCCCACACGCGACCCGCCCGGTACGTCATCCCCCTAGCTTACCACGCTTCAGGTCCCGCTTTAGCTCGAGGTCGGGTACCAAAAATAGCCCTCAAATGCCACGATCTGTGTTTTCTGTGCCACGATCCGTTCCTTGGACCGCCCATGGACCATGTGTCATTCTGGCCGTGCCGCATGTCATACCTTAGCCCGGGAGAGTGAATCTATTTCCAGCTGTGGACGATTATGGTCCTGGTATGCCTGGAGGTGGCAGGTAGGTAGGCGGCTAGTCCTTCGTAGCAGCACGCAAGATCCGAGGACGTCCAGCCAGTCGTGCCACATCGCTTGTGATCTTGACCATGATCTATCTATGTACAGCTCGTCGTGCGCGAGGGAGAGTCATGCATCTGTATACATTCGCTTGAGGCCATGATTGCTTTAGGTCATGATCGCTTGAGTGCATGGAGTGTGGATGTCTAAATCAGGCCTACTATCCAGGCGCCTCACCTCGAGACCATGTGTCGTGTCCTTCCTGTCATGCACATGCTTAAGCTCAGAGGATCATGGGACTTGTTCGGTACGTCTTCCATGCAGGTGAGCGGCGTGGGTGCGGCGCAGTTGGGCGCCTGTGTGCATGGGTCTAATCTTGGGTCGGGTGGGAGGGAAGGATGCGTGCGTGCATGTGTGTAGGCGTGCATGGAGGCGGGTGGTTGTGGGCAGGGCTGAAGGCTTGCTGGCAAGCGGATGCGCTTGAAGGAGCCGGGCGGTTAGGGTGGTTGTTTGGTTGGTTGATGCTTTGGTATGGTAATGTCATAGGGAGCTCGAGCTGTTCGGGCTAATGGATCTATGGATGGTATGGCTGAGCAGAGGGGAAGGGGGGATTTGCCATAGACTCCTGTGAGGGTTCAGATAGCAAATTGAGCACGGCAGGTTGCAAAGACAGTATCACAATCAGGAAAGGATGAGCAGTAAAGAGAGAAGTGTAAATCGATTCTCTACCCACAAGCAAATGGTATAGTCCCTTTCATCCAGTCCAAATCATGCTCATATGTCGCATTTGCCATGTACAATCATTCCACGCTCCCGTAGAGACAGTGAAGCACCACATCAAATCCCAGCTTTTTCCTTCCTCGCAATGTCTGTCCAAACCATGCAATGCCGCCCAAACGCATCCAAAGAAACAAGAATCGCCAGTCAAACGAAGAAAGTGCAGCACCATGCGTGCAAGAGAATGTCCATGTCCCAATCCCGCTAATGCGCAACACCCATCAACCTCTCCAGGTCCACCCCGTCTTCGTCCATCCATGGCCCTCTCTCCTCTGCCGTCGCGCCGTGGAAGGCGTCCGCTCTCCTCAGCGTCAGGATGTCCAAGTCCGTGATCCACCTCCTGTTGTGCCACCCCTGAGCCTCAGTGCCGGGCAGGGTCATGCGCACCTCGTTGTCCGCAGACATCATGAGGTCGTCCTTGCACAGTCTTCGCTGGCCATCGTACACGCACAGAACGCGTTTCTTCATCTTCATCTTGTCGACACCTGCGCCCCATGAGAGCGGGTAGTTGCGCTTCCGCCGTCCCTTGCCTGTTGTGCTGCTCAGACCGACGCCGCCTTTGGACCAGGTCATGCCTTTCTTCTTCGCGTCGGGTTCTGTCTTGATGGCGACTTCCGTGTCGCTGCTGTTGCCGTTGCCGTATCCGCCCCTTGTTGCCGTCTCACCGTTCGAGGGGCGGGCTGATTGTCAACATGAAGCAGAGCCGCGGAGGGTCGAGTCGTCGTCGGCGTCGTCGTCGTCGCCGGAGAAGGAGGTGGGGCCTTCGAGAGAGGTAGGGAGGTTGTGGCGGGAGAGTGAGGCTTTGACGTCTTCGTCGTCGGCGACCGAAGTGAGGAGTTTCTCATTGATGGCTTCCGAGGGCTCAGTCTGCTGGACAACGCGCAGGACGCAGTCGTCGATGTGGTCATGGAGGTCTTGTGCGGAGGGAAAGGTGACGCCGCAGGTACGGCAGGTACCAGGGATCTCGCGGCCCTTCTTGGCAGCAGGCTTGCGGCGGCGGGAGTTGGGGGTGGTCTGCTCGACGTTGTGGACAGATTGGAGGTGACGCTTGAATACATCGGTGCGGTTGAAGGATTTCTCGGCGGAAGAACCAGAGCCTGGGCAGAAGTCGCACACCATGGTGCCCTTGTAGTGGGTCAGGGTGTGTCGGTTCTTGTCGTACTTGCGCGCGAAACCCTTGAGGTGGTATGGGCAGGAAGGAATGGGGCACTTCTCCGGTCGCTCGGACTGGTGAGTGAGCATGTGCGCCTTGAGGTCGCGGATGGGTCGACCGCAGGATGCAATCGGGCAGATGACCTTGTTCTCGTCACTGTCGCAGGAGCCGGAGCTACGACGAGAGACATGCGAATGTGCAGACATGACCGAGTGGCCACGGGTGTATGGCTGCCATTGACTTGCTCTTGAGTCGGTCCGGATTGGTCCGGCCATGTGATAGGACTGTTGCGACATGGCGGGCGACGGCGGGTTGACAAACATCTGTGCGGGAGACTGGCCGACAGAGCCGGCGTATGGTGCTTGAGCGTAAGGTGCGGTCGAGTATGGCTCGATTAGGGAAGGGTCTGCGACAAGTCAGTCACGGTCCTTCAGGTATCCTCATGACAAAAAGAGAGAAAAGAGATAGGAGATGCAGGTACAAAGGAAACACACAAGAAGATTCAAGAGGAGGGACAAAAGCGCCGCTCGAATGATAAGAAAAAGGAGATTGATGTGTAGCCTGCTGGTGGGCCGCTACTCTCTGAATTTGAGGCGTCCTAGGCTCTTCAGGACTCATCTGCTCATGCGCAAGTGGCGATGACATGCGATGAGCAGCAACCCTCGAGCTCGGTACAGAAGCTCGTCTCTGTCCAGTCACCCTGGCGATCGCAGGGGAGACGGGAGGATGAGGAGATCTGACTGCCGAAGCTGGGGTTGTTGGAGA
The DNA here is from genome assembly GCA_013372555.1 of Elsinoe arachidis. Taxonomy (NCBI): domain Eukaryota; kingdom Fungi; phylum Ascomycota; class Dothideomycetes; order Myriangiales; family Elsinoaceae; genus Elsinoe; species Elsinoe arachidis. Next base: position 1,270,235 of record JAAPAX010000009.1, read on the forward strand.
CTTGAAGTGCTGCGAATAGGCCGCCTCATGTTGAATAGAGTCATGTCGATGTTGCGGCGGTGGGTATGATGTGCCAGTAGGGATAGAGAAGGAAGAAAATGAAGTAGTAATAGGAAAAGAGGTTGAGGAAAGACTCGTCGACTCACCGACACAGCCAGAGATCTTGTCTGAGTACCCGTCGGTGTCAGTCCATTGTGACTCGCCATGGAAGTCATCATGGACGATGTTGAGACCACCCTGGTGTGGCATCCACTCCTGAGGATTCTGTCCGCTTAATGAAGGGGAAGGAATCGCAGAGGAGATTGTGCTTGGACCTGAGGCGCCAGAGTCTGAGGTGCCATTGAAGTGCGGTGGCACATCAAAGGAGTTTGACGCCGACATGGCAGGTGAGTATGATGGGCTTTGTGATGTGAGGCCAGACTTGTCGACGGCAGTGTGAGGGGCGTAAGAGTCGTATGAGGTGGTGGGCATGTAGGAGGAATTGTAGTTGTCCGAGTAGGAGTAGAGGGGAAAGTCCTCGCCTGAAGACATTGGATGTTGTGAGTAGTAAGAAGCGTAGGAAGAAGTCATTGAAGATGGTCTGTTCAGCGTGAGTGGCCTGAACCCCTTGTTGGTGCGGATGGGGACAAGTAGGGTGGGGACAGCTGATATACTTACCACAAAGTAGACCGATGTGGTACAGTAGTGCAAGTGCTAGCAATGCCCTCGGGCAGTGACAAGCCTCGCTGGATGGATATCAAAAATATCCTGGGGCGGGTACACAAGTCAGTGTTTCGAAACCTGCCGGTGGTCCCCCAGCTGGACGTAGCCAAGACGATGGTCAGCAAGCGTGGTGCTAGACACGATAATGGTTCGCATGCAGGTCGTGTACGAAGTTTGAGCTGAATATGAGGTACGGTTCAATGCGCAGGCAGTGATGTCGACAAGCCTTGTAGGTTGAACTGCGGTACTGAGGGTTGATGGTTTGAAGTCGGGAGATGAGACGACCAGGGGAAATGTTTTGGACGATGATGAAGTAAAAGACTGTGCTTTTGGACAAATAGCCTCGTAGATTATGTCAGTGGTGGTAGACCGAATTGTGTGAACGATATGCAATGCAGTCCGAATTTAGAGTCGAAGGGGGCGAAGCTGGCACTAAGTATAAGTATACCCAGGAAAATGTAGGACGGGATTGCGCAGCAGGACCAGCAGACAGACTAAGCATAGTCTGCTCGAAGCACCCACACAAACGCTTTGCTGGGCACAGCGAACCCGCCGTGCATCACATCATGGATCCCTGAATCTCGCCGATTTCCCAGATTTTGAATCTTTTGGCCCGTGGAATTCAAGACGTTCCGTGCTGCAAGTAGTGTGCGCCTGCACGAAAAGCCTCGAGGAGCTAAGGTTGGCTCGGACTCTGCCCTACCATCGGTAGTGTGCTATGGTTGGAGAGTTTGCCAGTCCCCACATGGTGCTTGTCTATCTCGAGTGGCTTGCCCGCGAAATGAAGATCAGAGCCAGCCAGAGGGAGCAGACACCGCTCCGGTGCAGAGCGCCATTGCACCGTCGTCCGCCTGTTTGAAACAGGCAATGGTGCAGCCGACTCGCGTACAGTATGCGCAAGACGGTAAGCAAAGAGGTGACCATGAAGGGATCAATCTATCGGACTTTTGCCTTGTTGCACCGACCGGGATCTTTGATTGGGGGATCGTCGACGGAAACTCCATGATCTGCGTAATCATCACACTGGCAGATGTAGCATCTCGCCGACTCCATCCACCATGAATACATCCATACGCGAGACGGTAGATACAGACTTTTGATGGTGACAAGGATACTTTGCAACGTGCTTACTCGGAGCCTCCACCGCATCTGGGTAAGGTGTAGACGATTTGGACATGAGCGTCGGATGATGGCTAGCGTGAGGCTCCTGCTCCTGTTCCGTCGCTCAAAAGTAGGCGTGTGTTGAATCGCGTGCTGCCAATTTGGGAGCCTCGCCTAATTCCCATCTGGCATTCCAGTGTGGTCAGTGTCGAGCATCGCATCAGCATGATTCGTCGGTGCCGGCGGTGCCGCGAGTTTCGGGCGTGAGCGAGAGCTTCTTGCTCGAAAGTGCAGGAAACCCTCGGTGTCCCGGCGGGCCGCTCGAAGCCACGATCCCTGTCGTGAAAGTCGTGCCCTGACGTGGAGGGGACGCTAGCGCTCCCTGCTCACCGGTTCGCGGGCGCCAAAAGATGCGGCATGATGAGCTGCTGTTCTCCACCGCAGCATGAGCGGTGTCTTTCCAGGCACACCTTACCGGAAATGGACAATGGTTGTGGTTGATATGGCATTTGCTCGGCTGTCGTGCCCGAAGAGGTCAAGGACATGCAGTAGCTCATGTCCCACACCGTTCTCTCGGAGACAGTCAAGACATGGCCATGACCCATTCGCTGTGCGTCTCATCTCCACAAGACGTTGCCTTCTTTTCGAGCTTCGAGATTTTCCGTCTCGCCTCGGCTTGGCCACTGGACACGCGACGCACATCGTTGACGTTTGTATGGCCGGTGGGGTCACAAAGCTGTGTGGCTTGCAGGCAGGGAATGTGCTTACTGTTTAGAAATGTGGTCTGGACGCGCACTGGTGCGAGTGGGGGGTTGGCTTCAAGTTGTGCGGCACAGTCAGGGACTCGCAATGGCCGGAGATCCGTTCAATCTCCTCGACTCATCCTTCCAGTGCTGAATGGTCAAGATCGATGCGGAATAGAGGACGGGTAGGGCAAATCCTCAATCAGCTCCGCACGAGCCGCATCCAGGTGACGAGCAGGCGATGCTGTTTCATCAACAGCCTTATCGGAATGGATCAAGGCTTGACACCTTGTGCCGTGGTAGGGATTGTTACACCAATCTCGAATGCTCAAGACCTTTGCCTGTATAGGCGAGGTTGCATCAAGTGTTTGCGATATTTGCAAGATGATACCGAAGAGGCTTATCCTCTCCCAAAACGGTCCGCGGTCATTCTGGTATTTGATAGGCCATCTCGCAAGAACGGTAGCTTCGTGCTGCGAGTTTGACAATCATTTAGACTCATGGTGGCAGAAGACCTGACCAGTCCTTGTTGATCCTTCAAGCCATGTAAAAACGCCCGTACTATAGCCTATGGGCAGATTCTGTAGGATGCGATGGAGATTGATTCGTCCTCTGGCAATCTCGACCCCTGTCCGTCTGTGCCTGAGGCATGGTACGCCGAGAAGCCGAAGGTGATGGCAGATTTGCACAAGTCATGGCCACGTGCCCGGCTGCGTGGGAGAATGCATGTATTGGTCTGCAGATGCAGGTGTGATCATCATCACCTACTCATACGGGCGTATTGAAGCGAGCACCAGTGACATTGCCAACTGATCAACGACGATCACCATACGCGCTGCAGATGCTTCGCATCTTGATAGAGGCGCACGGGTTAGTCGATGCCTGGATCATGTCCACGGTCGACCTCGACGCCTTCTCCGCGGTGCCCCGTGCTGCAGAGCTACTGCACAGACTTGGTTTGTCCTTTGTCCACAATATCAGCCGTGCCAGCTCGGCATGGCGACATGCCGCTCGGAAGGCAGGAAGAGACGACTTCCATATGATGTCTCTTTGTTCTTTACTCGGCCGTGGGTCTGCATGTGCTCGTATGCTTCATGCAGTGCGATGCACATATGCTCGTGATCAGTCACTGCCTTGTGATGCCTCGGTCAGGCTAATATTAGCCACCACCCGATGCTCTGGTAAGCTGCTCATGATCTAGTCAGGTCAGCAAGATGATCGCGATGATAGATTTGTGTTTGATGCTCCAAGCAAAATAGGGCGGTGATAGATTCGGCCGATGTGTTGGAGCTAAAAATAGAACTATATTTAGACACGCCAAGCTCATGACCTACCACTGTTTAGAGGTAGTTCGGACCATGGCTGTATAACCATTGATTGACCCGCAGTCGGCTGCACTGTATTGCGGGAATATTTGCACGTTACGAGGAATGCATCCGGAGAAATTATGAGCAGTGCATTCAATCGAGTATGCTGCGGTTGTGTCCCGTATACGACACAACCTCATCTGGTCCGACGACAACCACAGTCTCATTGACACAGCCGACGAGGTCTCCATGCTGCGCGAGCTACTTGTCCAACAGCTTCTCTTCAGGACTTCCTCCTACAGTGTTCCATGAAATTGGCATCCCTGCAGTCACCCTGCGTCTCAAGCATGATGAATCTGCAAGGCCGCCGGTAGGAAGAGTCTGCCACATGGTTCTCATAGGGCAGTGGCTCAAAGGAGGAGTTGAAGCAGCCAGATCCACTTTGTTCCAGGCTCCTGTCACCGGTCGAAGGGTGGGATCTTGATGTTGCGATCTTCATTCTCCAACGTCGCAAAATGTGCTTGATTCGCTGTGAACCATGCATTCGGATATTGCACTCCGATCATATAGCAGTGGTTCCCACAAAGTCCTGAAGCCTGGTCTACTGCTCTCGCCAGTGATAGCCCTGTCTGAACCACCAACAGATGTTCTTACCCCCATTAGCATAGCTCACAATTTCGATGCAGTCTTCCGCGGAAGCTCAGTGGTGCACAACAGTATCGTATCTTCCAAAGACTTGGGTGCCATGGTCAGCTTCGTTTGAGTCATATCCAATAACAATACTCACCGGTAGTCTGTATTTCTGGTTGATCTCTTGGTAATCATCGCCAGCCGCCATGTCGCAAAAGTGTCGGATGCTTGGATAATGGACGATGGCGACCTCATCCCACCACTTCTGCTCGCCCTGCTTGTCACCGCTTTTCACGACGGAGCCCACTATCTTGGCATTACCCCCACGACGACCGCCAGCAGTTTGGAAGTGCTGCACGTTATAAGTAAATCGAGAGGAAAACCGTCGTTTTGTCACTCACCTGTCCATAGGTTGCGTACTGTTTCTGACTATTTGGTTTGAAGCACAAGAGATTAAGCATAGTCACCGGCTGGTCTTCGCCACGTTCCTTCGTGAACGAATCCATGAATCGTCGCAGATCGTCGCTTAATTCAAGCTTCTGTGAAGTCTTTGGTGGCGCCTTGCTGTGGTCGTCAAGAGATCCAGTAAGTGGAATGGTTTTGGCCTCTCTCAAGAGCTTCTCATTGGTAGCTGGATAGTTGGCATACAGCTTCCTTGGAACACCAATCTTCATGTTATAGACATCCTTGACCAAGTCATGCACTTCCGTGGCCTGTGCGAGCTCGCCCTCTGTGACCAGCATTAGATCCCATCGTGAATTTCCAAGATGCTCCACATCATGTATGGCCGGTCTCGCAACCCAATGGTGAGGAATTGAGGCTACTACGACTTTGCGATCTAGTCGCTGCTGACGTAGCTTCTCCACAAAAGCTTCGGGTGTGGTGGTGGCTTTTAGAGCAATGAGATTGAGGTCAAGCAGCGGCATGTTGTCCGGTCGGTCGATGGAGTACTACCAGTGGTTTTAGGGGGCAAGAAGACAGATAGAGCTCATTCTGAGACATTACATGAGCATTGTCGATGATGAAATGATGGAGTGATGCAGTGGTGATCCCATTTGCTTCGGCCTTCCCCGCCGGTTGAACAAGCCACAACAAGTCCCAGCAAACTTCGTCCCAAGACCAACACCATCCTGCGACATGGACGGGAAAAGTCTTTTCTTCTTCTTAGCACAGACTCAGAGCCAGGAGATGCTGCATGGAACAAGCAAGTCCCCATGAATAGCCTCAAGCCTTCTAGCTTGTTCTCAAAATCCTCGTCCGGTTCGTCGAATGGCCTGGCTCCGGACTTCCTGGACTATCTGGCCATCAAGAATACCCTGAGTCTGTATTGTGTTGCTCTTGACACAAAGGACTTTGATCTGCTTCATGAGGTCTTCACCGAAGATGTAGAGGCCTTCTATCCCTTCGCCGCGATGCGAGGCATCTCGGAGCTCTCCAATCGGATAGGTCGAAGGTTAGTGGCAAATGATGCTACAAGTATGCAACCTGACATGCCCCTAGACTCGCTCCTGCCACCAGCCAACATGCTTTGACTACTCAACATATCAACTTTCCACCCTCTCAGCCAACAACAAAGAAGAAATCTGGTGGGAAAGGACCTACCAGTGCTTCCGTCATGACCTACTTCACCGCCACCCACTTCGGTAAAGGAGAATGGGTCGGACGAACACTGACTACTTACGGCAAATATATCGACGAGCTGATCAAGGTAGCCGACGAAGACGAATACGAAGGTGAAGGTGGCGGTCAATGGCGAATCTGTCGGCGGGAAGTCAAGTTTATGGCCAGGATTGGGGACGAGAGGATCATGACAGCTTCTGGCCGTCAGAGTGCTCGAAGCGACTCTTGATTCTTGGATTCGTGAGATCTGGGAGGAGAGCACCTCGACACTGATAGGATGTGTTGACAAGCTCCAGGCATATACTTCATTCGATCTGGTCAACTTCCTTTGCAAGCCCATACTCTTCAGCGATATCGAAATACCCTTTAGCATTGACACAACTACAAGACATCTTGTATCTGAAATTCCGCGGACCTGCATGGAATAAAGAACCATTCACGACCGCCTTGAAAACCCAAAGTTCTTTTCGAGACAAGCACTTTCACATGTATCACCACGACCTCATGCATGCCACGAGCTGTCCCCGCCCCTCTTCCACTCTCGACTGCATGCTACCGACTCACACATCCATCAGTCGCGGGAGTCTCTCTTTTCCTTCTTCCATATTTCTTCTGTCACATACTTCTTTCCACCTCCCCTCCCATCTCACACTTCACATCACACCCCAACAATCACACACCACCATGGCACCCACCACGATACCCACGACAGCCGACTTTGAATCCCACGTCGCCTCCCAAACAGGCGAGACACAGTAAATCCCCCCCTTGACCCTCCCCACCCACAGAACCCCCACTCACGTGCCCCCTCAGGTTATCCAAGATCTACACCCCCACCCACCTCCCCTCCCGCCTTAGATCCTTCCTCACCTCCCTCGCCACCTCCACCAACCCCTTTCCCCTCCCCAGCTCCCCTGATGGCGGTCCCCTCCCCAGCTCGCCTGATGGCGGTCCCCTGCCCGGATCCACCCTCCTCTTCCTCGCCACCTCCATCACAGCCAAAGCAAGCCTCTACAGCGAAGCCTTCCCGGCAGTGCAGACGCGCATCGACCTCGTCGTATTGGAGGTGTTGATGCTCTACCGCCCTGGGGAGGGGTGGGGACCGAAGGATTTCCCTGGGGGAGAGGAGGGGTGGGAGATGGTCAGTGGGGGGGAGGGGTTGGGGAGGATTGGTAAGGAGGGGAGCGAGAAGGGAGAGCAAGGGAGGATCGGGTATGAAAGGATTGGGGAGAGGGGGGAGGAAGGATTTATGACGCGGAAGGGGGGGGAGAAGGGTGATGAGCGAGCGGGGATGAGGATGGAAAAGGCGGGTAGGGATAGTGGTGTTGACTTGGGGTTTGGTGCCAAAGCGAAGTCGCCAGAGGACGAAGAGGCTGGAGTGGAAGTCGAGAGGGAGGGGTTGTTGGCCGAGAATGGGGGTGGGGATGGGGAATTCTATGACGTTGAGGAAGAGATGTTGGAGGGAAAATATGGAGAGGGAGAGATGGTTGAGAAGGAGGAGGCGGAGGAAGAGGAGCGTGATGAGGTGGAGGGATTGACCGATGATGAGCTTTGAGGATACAGCCGAGACTGATAGGGGGCGTGAACGATGCACATGGAGCAGCATTGGAAAGCCATGTGAAAGCTGGACAGCATTTGATTGGGATCAAAGTAGACACAGATTTTATTGATCTGAATATCAGCGCTATTGGCGCTTTCATTGACTCGTCGCTGTAGTATCATGTCTGAGCAATCCTATACATGCTCTGTGCCTTTCCGCAAACTCCGTAGCTATGCTTTGCATCATGAAAATTCAGCACCGCTCCGCTCCACCTTTAGCATGCATCGCCGCCGTAGACTTGCAGCAATCTTGGCAGTCTACGCATTACTCATCGGCGTGCCTAAATCCGGTCCATCAAATGTACCCGACGACATCTTCATGCCCTTTCCGCTCTTTGCATTTGCCAGCTCCAGTCCGGCTTGTTGCATGTTGAGACGGTGAAGCTTGAGTCTCAATGCATGCTCGACCTCTGCTGCTGTCTCGAGTACGCCTTCTTGTGTCTCTGCACGGGTGTCTCTTGGTGGTGCGAGGAGTAACCCATCCACAGCATCAATACGAGCCTCCAGCGAACCACTGTGTATCATGTCTACCAGCTCCTCCTCCATGGCTCTTGTGGTAGCCGGTCCAGTGGGCGCCCCCTGACCTCTCAGTGGGAATGCTGCAGCAAGATCCACGATACGCACGTGCGAGAAGGGCACAAAATACTGGATAATACTCTTTGAGCGGATCTTGCCGTACAGGTCATTGAGTCGAGGTCCCAGGTAGATGTCCAGCAGGTAGTCGGACCTGTAAGCTTCCAATGCTTCCAGACAAGCAGTATACTTTGCCTCGCAGAAGTTGGAGATTGCTCTGCGGATGTGTGGTTCAAGCTCGAGAAAGGTGCGGAATTCGGCATTCTCCAGCACTTCAGAACGAAGCTGCTCCCGATCCATTGATGCCAAAGCTGTGAGGCCGCCATAGACTGCGATGTCGTTTCCAGTCATGATTTGCTTTTGAAAGTTGATGTTGCTGATTGGCTCGGCCGTGATGTAGCTTGGATGAACACGAAGGAATGACTTGGCCGCGCTTCCATACTCCTCGACACCCAAGCTAGCGAGACCTGAACATGCTTCAATCGCGGGGTCGAACTTGGCCTTGTCCTCGGGCTTGAACGACAAGACTCTAGCCTTGTGGCAGTGTGACTGCACCATGAGCCAACTCCCAGAGATCAGGGACGCATACATCAGCTTGATGGTCATCTCGGCCACGTGCTTCGGGGTTGTGCAGTATTCGCGCATCTTCTGGAACGCCTTTTGAGCATTGTCGAAGTCGGCGGTAGCGAGGAAATGTGACGCCAGATCTTCTTGTCCCATGCGTATGCTCTCCTTGATCAGATTGTTCTTGTATCCTCTGAGCTCTTGCTCCAATCGCTCGGCCTCGCGCTGATTCTCCTTCTTTCGTCTTTCGATCCATTCGAGATCCGGAGTGGCAAGAGTGTCTTTGGGACTGAGTTCTTGGAGTAGATCGGTAAGATCTTCGTAGAGCGCTGGGTTCTTGGACGTGGTGGCTTCTGGGATGGCGATGTGCAGCGCTTCCAAAGACAGCTGAGGACAGAGGCGGGCGATGTAGCGCAGGCGCGCGAGGCGGGTTTGACCTTCGTAATTTGCAATGTAGCTATCGAGGTCGAATTTGGGCAGATCTACCCTCTGTCAGTCGCCTGGTATACTCATGGGATGTACCATCACTTACCTCTCACAACGGGATCACCCCGCTTGAGGCGATCGGTGAAGTACGGGCTCTGCTCCACGGATGCCGCCATGATTGCAAGAAGAGATTGGCCAACTGAGTTATGATGATGCTAGCAGGCAGCCATAACAGAGATGTTATAGAGGAGATCAGGAGGAGATGTAACCTATCTAGAAACAGCTTCGATATGAATCACGAATGATGCATTGAATGACGGATTCTGCCGCCCCGAGCTTAAGGCGGTGAGCACGTCACACGAAGCGGCGACGACCTCCATCTGGCCTCCATTTCTTCAAGCCTCAAGTCAACATTCCACAATGCCGTGCTTCTCCAGGCTCGCCGTCCTGTCATTTCGCCTCTCAGATCGGGCCCCTTAGTCAACGTCACCTTGTGCAAGGACTGGCAGACATTGAATACGAGGATAACCCCGCTGGAGCGCCATCAAAGTGCCTTCACAAGCACAGAGCTGGGACCTTGGATGTACAAATTTCTTACATGGCAAGCAGTCGATCCGCTCCGTAGGTTCGCACTTGAACCGAGCTAGACTTGTACCTTTCGCGCTTCGTAACCTCTTCGCCCGTGAGCAGCACAGAACCTTCCTGTTCGGCACTCTGTCCGGTGGGGGCCAATATCCCCGCACAACCATGACAAAGTTTTGATCAACAACTTGCGGAGAACCTGGGGATGTCACAGATGGTTTGGATGGGAGAGTGCAAGTATAAATATGTCAGGTAGGTCCATTTGGGTGTATGCCGTTCTCCTAGTCAGCGGTCATACTCCTCGTCCTTCAAAATGTCTCTGCTCACTGTAGCCACTCTCTTGCCACTAGCCGTCCATGCTCTGGACAATGGCTTTGGCCGAACACCCATCATGGGATACAACAGTTACAATGACATCGGATGTTCGCCAAATAGCACCTACATGGAGCGGACCATGCGTGCCATCAAGGACAAAGGTCTCGCAGACTTGGGCTACAAGTTCTTCCAGGTCGACTGTGGGTGGCAAGGCTATGATCGTCAGGCCAACGGCTCCATCACGTACGATGCTAGTGTCTTCCCGAACGGTATCAGGCCTCTAGCAGATATTGCTATCAGCTTGGGGCTGAAATGGAGCATGTACACCGATCAAGGTGTATACTCCTGTGATACCAAGTTCGACAGACTGCGTCCCGGATCACTCGGCTTCGAGCGACAGGATGCTTTGCAGTTTGCCGGCTGGAATGTGGACTACATCAAGGTACACGTATCAGAATGATCCAAGTGCACAAAGCCTCACACAGCCACAGGTTGACAATTGCTTCGTCGATCCTCCTAACAACGCGCCCAAAGATCCTCGCTCAGACTTTCCATCCAGATACGGCGCCATCTCCACTGCTCTCCAAAACGCCGGTATCAAGGGCATCAACATCTGCCAATGGGGCGTGCCCCAAATCGACTCCTCCGGCCTCATCGGCCCCTCCACCTGGGCCCCACCAATCTCCACCTCCTACCGCATCTCCGACGACATCGCCCGCGGCTGGGCCAACGTCGCCCGCATCTACAACCAGGCAATCCACTCGGGCCTCCTCGGCCTCAGCGCCCCCGGCCGCTTCGCCGACATGGACATGCTCGAAGTCGGCAACCCCGGCATGACCACGGACGAACAAACCACACACTTCGCCATCTGGGCGCTCTTCAAATCCCACCTGATCCTCGGCACCAGCATCGTCAACATCTCCCCGACCACCCTCTCCATCATCACGAATCGCGACCTCCTCGCCATCAACCAAGACCCCCTCGGCCTCCCCGTCAAACTCCTTCAGCGCTTCACAAACGACTACGACGTCTTCCTCGGCCCTCTCCAAAACGGCGACCACGCCGTGCTAGTCGTCGACCAATCCAACCGCGCCCGCACCCTCTCCCTCCCTTTCTCCCTCCTCGGCATCCAGTCCGCCACGGCAAAAGACATCTACACCGGCACCTCCACCACCGGCGCGACTTCCTTCTCAAAATCCCTCCCCGCCCGCGGCTCCATCGTCCTCCGCCTCTCCTTCATCGTCGACGCCCCTGCCCCCTCCACAAAAACAACCTACTACCCCTTCCCCGCCGGCCGTCTCGCCGGCGGCGCCAACATCCAAAACTGCGCGGGCTGCTCTTCGGGCCAAAAAGTAGGCAACATCGGCTCCGGCGCCACCGTCACTCTTACTGGTATCCGTGCCACAGCAGGGACGATGGACGTGCTCTTCGACTATATCAATTGCGAGATCGGGTATTTGGGGGATCAGGGGCCCAATTTGAGGGGGGCGAGCGTGAGTGTGAATGGTGGGCAGGCGGTGACGGTTACGTTTCCTTTGACGGGGTATAATTGGGAGAAGGACTTGATTAAGGGGTATAAGGTGAGGTTGGGTGGATTTAATGTGGGCGGGGAGAATACGATTACGGTGGGGGCGGCGACGGGGGTGACGACGTGGGCGCCGGATTTTGATAGGGTGGGGGTTGTTGGGTGAGGTCGATATGATTGGGTAGAAGATGGGGATGGAGAGGAAGGGGAAAGAGGGTGTATTACAAAATTCATTATAGTTGAAGGGACAGTGATGCTGTACTTCTATTGTAGTGTCTCCCTCAGTCTCCCAGATATGTAGGAATGCCGTACACCACCGACGCCGCGCCGTTCAAGTATCGCAAGTAACAAACGTTTCTGCTTCTTGCCACCGCAGCGGCAAGACTCATTTTCTCACCCTGCTCATCCTCGTCGTCGGGCATCTCCACCGTCTTCTTCTTCGTGTCTCGCTTCGGCGCCTTGACAGTCATTCTTGCAGGTGTCTTCGGTGTCTTTGCAGGCGTCTTTGGTGCTCTGCCTTTTCGTGCCGGCGTCTTGAGTACTGCCGGCTCTTCCATGATTCCTTTCCCTCTCTTAGTTCCTGCAGCGCCGAATAGTCCCCATTTCTTACCCACGCTCATAGAGAAGTTGTCAATGTCTCTGTCTGTGACGTCCCACAAGGTTGCGAGAACGGACATGCACATGCCCTGTCTTCTCTTCGTAGTGGTCCCTTGACCATCATCACTGTCGCCGTCTACGTCTTCGCCAGCAAGCAGATAGGAGAGAGGGACGCTCTCACTCTCCAGCTCACCCCAAGTCTGCACTTTACCGCTCGAGCATCCCATCAGCCACACTACATCTGCACATTTCTTGAGCCTTTGGATGCTGCGTTCGCCAATGTACTGTGTGCCGCTGCCGTGCCCGAAGTAGAGAAGTGTATTTGATTGCTCCAAGAAAGACACAAACTCTGGCTGCGAAGGCTTGTGTTTGGCATGCACTGACCATTCGTGCTGCTCTTTGAGCGAGGTCAGGTGTGGCGACAACGTAGCTTCCGTCCTGACGAGATCGCCAGAAGGATTGAGAAGGGCTGTGCCGTTCTTGCGTGCGACCTGGTAGCGATCCAAGGCCGGAGATGAAATATGTCGCATGGTAAGTATGCGGTCTCTGAGTTGCGCAAGACTGGCAACTCGCGTGATGCTCTTATTCTGGAGAAAAGGAAGAGATTCCCATGGGAATAGATGTAGGCGCTTGTCCAGCCGAAGGATTAGGTGCTTCTCAGATGATTCTGGAGAGTCTGATGTACTAGAGGCTTCGTGGTATGATTGCAGAGCATCGATTGTCTCGATTGTCATTGCATCAAAGTCGACCTCATCATGAGCGTTTGCCTCGCCATTCCATCGCAAAGTATCAACCACGAAGAAGAGAATGTCCATTACATCATCGTCCAGATTCTCCTCCGCTTCCGGGCTGGTGTCCAGCCCTACGAAAAGATCGAGGATGTGCGAATGGAGTATCGGCCGACTTTTCTTGGTTTGTTTGCCCTGCCGAGATGGAAGGTGACGATCCAGAATAGTGTCGAAGGACTTGCGAAATCGAGCCAGCAGGTCTGGCCGTCGATCGTGCAGCGAGAAGATGCTTTTGAAGCCTCCCAGCCACATTTCTTCCATGGATTTCAGCAGACCCTCTAGTCGTCTGTCCAATCCTTCTCGCTCGTCCCACCATCCTGACTTGCCTCCCTTAGCAGCAGGATCAGGAGGATTGTGACAAGAGAAGTCAGATAGTCGGATGATGTTGATCAGCTCTTCGTGTGCGGCTCTGTAAGTGAAGGGTTCCGACTCCTCGAATTGCTCTTCGCTCTTGCGAGACATGGGTAGCCGGACGACGAAGGGAAGCTCATTTGAATGGTATCTGCACAACCACAACTCAGTAGCATCCTCATTCATGGAAACAGATATTGTCGTCCAACTTGAAGGCAAGATGTCGACATAGTCGTGCTGGAACGTTCCGACTGTGTCCAGGGTTGTCTTCTGTCCGTCCATATGAAATGACTGTAGAGCGGTGCCTTGCTCGACAGGGCGTCTATCCTGAGCCAGGTAGGTCTGATGTCTCCTTGTAGCTTCATTCGCTGCGGCTTCTAAGGTCCACGCTAGCGTGCAGGGATGAAATTGTCCAATACTGTTGTCACTAACGGCAGACAACATGATTGTCGATCGTGCGGCGACATGCATGATCTGATAACCCATATTTGCGGGTTCTGACGCTAATGCAATGTCCGTCCCGCGAGTCACAAGACTTCTGGCCAGATTCAAGCTCTTCTGAAGCTGCTCTGAGTCGTCGAGCAATTCTTGGGCGTCGTCCGACAAGTCTGAGCTTGATGTCAGGGTTACCTCGTCCTTTTCTGGATCAAGCGAAATCCGACCACATGCAGGTATTGACAATGTCGATTCCGGAAGGGTGGCGAAAGTCACGTCCCGCTCGATCATCTGTTCAGCTAGCGCCATCTCCAACCGCGCTCGTACCAGAGTGCTTGGTGTATCTACCAGAGGCTCTCTAGCCATGTTAATAGAAGCCAGGGTCGATCTTGCCTGCTGCAAATCATTGCCCCTGAGGTGTGCCGTGGCCATTTGTCGAAGAACGTGATTCAGAAGCTGGTGAGGTCGTTGTGGCAGCTCTTCGCCGGGTCCTGCGGCCCGTTCTTGTGCTCTCGGGACTGCCGGCTGCTTCTTTCGACTGAGTGCGGATGTCTTGGGTTTGGGTGTCGGAATAGTCCTCGTCTTCTTCTTAGAACCATCGCCTGACTTAGCCGCTCGCGAAGCTTTCTTGTCATCATTCGTATTGGTACTGGCCACTGCTGAACTCAAAAGCAATGGTCCAGGCTGGATCATAGATTCTGCTTTTCGATACTTCGCAAGTGCTGATGTGGCGCTATCGAATTGAAGGTGCCAATCTCCAAGTGCAACAAGCAACGTTAATAATGGTGTGGTTGTCATGGTTGGACCGATCTGGTCAATTAGCGCTTCAGAAGAAATCTGATCGTCTGCTCTGTCTTGAGTGAGAGTTTCAAATCGAAGGAGATCTGTTTGCGCCATTTGAGTGAGACTCTGCAAATCAAGATTGCTCACCAGCCGCTTGATGTTCCGAAGATGACTGAAGGCGTCTTGACGTAGACCCAGTTGAATCGATGCCTGAGCTTGAAGTAGGCTACACCGTATCACGGTTGCGCTAGTGTGTGTATCGCACGATGCGGATGCAGGATTCCCGTTGCAGTCATCATTCGAGCTGCGACTCGTCAGAGTCAGGTCCTGTAAAGCTCGAGTGGCATCCTCTAAAGCATGATCGTCGCCACGCTTTCCTCGATGACCTGTATTTGAAAAAGACTTGATCAACCGACTTGTCGCCCGTAGAAGCTGTACCGTCAGGGTCGCATTTCCATGAGCAAGAAGGTATTCAGAGAGCACGAGACCGACATCTGCTTCCAATCGGTAAAGAAGGAGCTTGTCTTGCCTCGAACAATCCTTGCTGGTCAGCAAAGTGACACACGCTGCGACGCTCTTGCGGATCTTTGCTTCGTCGGAGGCAAAGCAGGCGACCTCAAGCTCAACAAGAACATTCAAGGCCCGGACTTGCGTGGGGAGATCGAGCTTTGGTGCTGCAATCCTGATCTCATCTAATGAACGCAGAGCAGAGTCAAGCTTGTTGCAAGCGATGTAGTGACGGACCTTGAGTAGCTGGACATGTTGTATTTGTGACGGGGTCAAGGTCGTGCTCGATTCAATAAGCACGTATGAGATTTGAAGAGCCTTTCCTTGCAGATCCTGCCAGCCCCTGAGGTGGAAATAGTCGTAAGCTAACAGTAACAGCGGGACAAGCGGCTGTGCTCCGAAATTGACATCAGTCTTCTTGCAGAGCTCTATCGCTACCATTAACGAAGATAGACAGTGACGAAATGGGTCCGGCCCAGCTGTCATTGAAAGCATAGACTTCGCTAAATACCATGAAAATCGCAGCATCTGCAAGTGGCTGCTGCTCTCGGCCGGGAACTCGTTCTCTGCCCGTTGCGCTTTCGTGATTGTCGAGTCAACAAGACTTGTAGATAAGGAGTCGGGAGAACATAGGGCATGAACCAGTATCTGAGAACAGAGATTGAGGCGGTCTGGTGCGTTCCATTCCTCGCTGTACTGGAGCAATGTTGTGAAGCAGAAATGGACTTCATCTCGGATGACCCGCCGTCCATTGTCTTTCGCTGCGGTCAGCCAGGCTTGAAGGATGACCGCAGCCTGTTGCTGGGGAAGTATATTTCCAACATGTCCAAGCAATGACTCTTTCGAGACCAACGTGAAATGGATCATGGCGGAGACGATTGCTTGTAAACGCTTCTCACTGTGTTTCTCCAACTCCGGCGAATGCGATACCCTGAGTGTCCAGCAATCGAAGAACATAGTCCGTGAGAGGTGCCTGATTACTCGTAAGATCGACGCCCGAGCATCTGCAATCACGCCCGTAAGATCCGCAGGTGATGAGGATGGAGCTATGTCAAGGTCGAGACTGATCAAGGCGCTCAGCTTGTCTACGTAGTGACCCACGTCTCTATCTTCTACGCTTAGAGTAGAGACGCGCAATGTGTTAATAGACGCTACGACAGCCTCTCGTACAAATTTGTCGTCAGCACAGAGTATCTTCCGCAGTTTTTGGTAGGTCTTCCACTGCATGTTTGATAGCGCAATGAGGGTTTTTGGTTTGACATCGTCATGAGTCCGTTGTACAGCCTCAAAGACTACTTGCTGAGTCTCATGAGCAGACTTCAGTATCATCGTCGAATTTATCCCTTGATCTGTCGTAAGTAAGCCGTTGATTGCTAAGATGGTCGAGTCCATGATCCTTGATAGATGTAGTCTTAGTGCCGAAGATTGGGCGCCGTCGGTATGATCGCGACTGAGACACAACTTCCAATATTCTAGACACTTCAGAAAGCACTTGCACAGCGACTTTTCTACCCCTGCATCAGAAGATCGTTGGATTGCGACTGTCCGCTTCGTTAGGACGGTCTGGATCTCGATGACTTGGATGATCAAGGAGGTGGAGACTTCTCGTGAACGGAGAGCATCAGAGAGTCCAAGATGAAGTTTCTCCAGGAGTGTCGCCGTCACCTTCTTGCTTTCCTCCAAGGCTTGAAGGTCCCGGTTGAGATTGACAGTGGATACTCGAGTCTTATCGACCATTTCATTGGTTCCAAGAGTAGCCCCAGTGCACGAGTGACTACTAGCGGAGTCTGCCAATGCTCCAAGCAATCCATCCAACTCGCGATCTTGACCGATAGCTCCGGGAAATAGGCGCTCCATGAGATCTGTTACCAGTTCAAGCTTCTTGCTGTTGGGATAACGAGAGGCTTCAAGAAAATTCATTACTGGCGAAAACAGGTCTGAAGTGGAGAACGGCGTGCCACTTCGATCTCGAATCCACATTACATAGAGCTCAAGCTGTAGAATTGACGCTGGCGAGAGCTTGGCACGTGATTTGACAGGACGAGCGACTGTCTGGAGAAGCTTGACGTGAGCTTCGAGCAACTTCTCCGAGTCTTCCGCTGGCGAGGAGAGACTGTTGTAGAGAACAATTGCAGCGTATGGGCTGCTGTCGGACATTGGGTCCAGAAGCCGACATGCAGCTGCCACTGTTGCTGAAGGTCCAATCTTTTCAATCAGTTGTAAGACCAGACCTTGATAGGTGACGCATAATTTGGTCATACCAAGTGTCAGTGCCTTGGGCTTGATCGCAACCATGGTCTCCAGTGATGTCGTTTCCGTACCTGGCTTGCTAGTTCTAGAGTTCTGCACCACGCCAATGTGAGATCGTAGACAAGACAATTGTCTGACAGCTTCATCATGCAAGTCCAGAACAAGCAGTCTACCAATCAGTACGATCATGCCTTGTCCGAGTTGCTGGTCGGTCTCTTGGCTTTCCGACAGCCGCCGTGTCTGAGAGAGGAATGTGGTTGCGATGCGCGCACATCTCGCCACGTCGGGAAGATGCTTGTCGTCCTGAGCAATGGGACATTTGGAGGACGTAGTCTGTGATGCATCTTTCCGAGCAGTTGTCACGACTTTCGCAGCGTCGGTCAAGACTTTCAGGCTTTTGTTCACCACATCCGTAGCGAGAGCTTGCTGTTGTTTCAACAGAGATGCGGTAGTCGGCGAAGACCCAGCGATCGACTTGGGTGGCGGTTTCTCCTTTGGTGGCCTTCCTGATTTCGTGTTTGGCCGAGTCGCTTTCTCTGTGGGTACTGTCTTGGGAGAGACATTGTTTCTCTGACTTAGTGGGAACTTGAGGATCTTATCCAACGCTGTCACCGTCTCCGCAGTAAAGCTCTCGGCTCCGGCCAGGCTTGTTCGCAATTTCTCGATTTCTGCCTTCGACATGTCTTTGGTCGGAGTGTTTGACTCGACCGCGAAGAGTGACCAGACCGTGTTGTGAGTGGTGTGCTGCGCAACATCATGGGCGCATAGCAAAGCTCCAACTCGCCTTCTCACTGGGAATATCGCGTGTGGACGCGTTTAATATATAATAATTCAAGGTCATGTTGGGGACAAACGCGTGTGGTCTCCGAAGTTGATATCTTTCCTGTTTGGGACTAGCTCGTGAGCAATTGAAGATCTTGGCGTCCAAAAATCGACCTCCCAGGTTCGAGAGGCCGCCGACAAACGAGTCGCATGCATACCTTTCCACCACGGTACGAGATTCGTGTCAATATGCCATACCGACTAGGAGTACATCCTATTTGCCGAGGATTCAGTCATGTCTCGAGGCAATTGGGAAAAGAGGCGAGGCGATCGTACAGCTCCGATTCGTCCATGCCGCGCATTGCATCCGCATCACTCTGGTCCTCAATCGTACCCAAACCTTTCCGCAGGACGCCAAAGGATAGCTCTAGACCAGGAACAGTGACAAAATCTCGAGATTGGAACCCAGCGACTTTCTTCATCGTCATATCGCTGCTCATAGGCTCCAATGCAATTCAACTGGTTTCACTCAAGACGCATCGCCTCAACTATAATCAAAGCACAGATGCGAAGCTGAGCTTGTTGCGCGAAGTCATCGGTCGTGTGAAAAAAGGGGAAGATGTGAACGTGGAGGCCATGTTGGGTAAAGGGGATCCAGAACGTGAGAAGGAATGGGAAGAGGTCATGAGAGATCTGGAAAAGGAGGAAGATGTATGGGCGAAGAACCAAGTGAAGAAAGATACCCAGAAGACAGCTGCTAAGACAACCTCTTTGTTGAGCAGCCTGAAGGGTTCAGACACTCCAGCATCTGCTACCACCGAGATCGCTCCTGAGGCGAGGGATCGCAAACCTGGATTCTATTGAATACAAATATTCGTGTGAAGCACCGGCACCGACACTAGACTTGCGAGCCTCTCACGGAAATCGCGTGGGAGCGCTCCTTTCCGCCATTGGAATACATGCGCAACCGCGAGGAAAGCTCGCTTGAAGGGTTTGGCAGTCACGGCACGTGGCCCGTCAACATTATCCTCCGACGCCGAGCGAGTACATGTAATCAGCATCCTATGCTCAGCATCTTTGACTAGGCAGTTCCTACAATGGGTTCAGGGAGCTCGAAGGCACAATCAGAGCAGGACGATAACACAAAATCATTTCGTCGGCAGATCGGGAAGCGCTCCTCTGTCAACTTCTTGCAACGACTCGATGACCGGCCTGTATACACACACAGACCCGTATCCTCGTCTCCGACCAAGGTCACTAGTCCGCCACAGAGGCTCAGTTTCCCTCTTCCACAACCTCTCTCGAGTCACCCACCACCATTATCGCCAAGCTCTTCCACCACAATACGTCCAACTCCAGTAATACGTACCCTCACAGCGTTCCAAGATCCAATCTCCTCCGAGGACGAGTCCGACAGCGAGCAATCCGTAAGCTCTGGTTCCAGTAACAGGACGGAAACGCTAAGCGCACCTCCTCCTGTGCCAGAAAAGGAAGGTACAACGGTCGTCCCTGTACGGGGCTCAAGCCATGACGCATCCTCGGACAGCTGCGGAGAGGGTGTTGGGGAGCCTCTACCACTTTCTGGAGCAGAAAGCAGCGAATCTGATAGTGTGCCTGCAACCACACCGCAGCTCAGCAGCGATGGCAACAGTCTCCAAGCTTCAGCGCTCACTATCGAGTCAGAAAGTCATGTGGGACCAGCGACACCATTGGTTCCACCACAGGCGGCCGTGACATCCCTCTTGCGTGCCCCGACACCCCTTACGCAAGACAGTCCAACCAGGTACGGTCTCGAGGAGGCCATGGAGATCGCCAGAGTGGCTGTAGCTCGAGAAATACAGAAGAAACGTGCTACTACTGGACCAGAGCTATTCAGAGTAAGTGACGAGGCCAATATTTATGATCCTGGAACTGGGAAGCTGACAATGACCAGCAAGCGCTTCAGCTGCAAGTGTCAACCAACTTCACGAACAACCCGCCTCAGCCAAAACCAAGAGCCCGTATCCACGTGGCCCCAGAACATCCAAATCGTTCTCTCCGTGTCTATCGACCTCGCAGCAAATATCATCCGTCAGATTTGTTCCGCCGCACTTTAGCGAAGCAGCATCCCCTCCTACCTCCACGTGGCAAAGATCCTTCTCCGCGACTCATCCGGCTGTCCCGTCGTGCATACCCACTCAATCTTCTCCGGGACGAGCCTTCTCCCACCTCGACCCATCCAGCGGTTGCCAACATCCGCTATGCCCTCGCTCCGCCCATTCTAGCTTCTCAGCGGTCGTGCCACGTGCACCATGCGAGCTGGCACGAAGCGAGCAACCTCTGGCATGCCATCGAGTGCGCCATCTGTCTCTGCGCAGGCGACTGCATGACGGATACTAAGGTGATGTGGATCTGCGATTTCTGCGCGATCAGGATCTGTGCAGAGTGCAGAGAGGTGTTTGAGGAGAAGGGAATGAAGGCGCTGATGCAGAGGGAGAGGAGTGGTGCAGGGACGATCGAGGGACGACGAGGTCGGGCTAGTGGTAGGAATAGCACGGTTGGCTAAGTGCTGCGCAGAGGGAAGAGCAAGGTGGGAGCACAGAGGGACTGCTTCACTCAGGATCGTGATCGACAAGCATTGGATGCAGAGCATGTTTCACCACTCTAACAGTACAAATAAGTAGTATATACACAATGCATTGTCGACTCTACCGATCATGAATCATTAATTGAACCTACACCTGCAACCCCTCCTGCCCACCCACACCACCAACACTCGCCATAAAATCCCTATACCTAAACACCTCCCCCCTTCCCCCGACCTCCTTCCCACTCATCCCCTTGGCCCCAAACGCCCTCCTCCCCGCAAACTCCCCCAATATCCCATCCACCTCCCTCTCACTCAACCTCGCGCCCACCCCGCCCTCGGGCGCCGTCCGGAGCACCGCATCCCTTAACTCGCCCAGATCAATCTGCCCACTATCATCCACGTCGAAAGCCGCGAACGCAGCCATCAGCTCCTCTTTCTCGCTCAACTCCCTCATTGGTTCCGTCAGTTGGTCGAGGAACTTGGTGAGGTTGAGCGTTGCTGGCCCGGAGGCGGGGAAGAAGCTGTTGAGTGTGGAGGGGGAGGCGTCGAGGCCGAGTTGTTCTAGGATGCTGGTGAGGTCGGAGCGCGTGATGGTGTTGGAGGACGAGGTGTCGAGGACTTCGAAGGATTCGCGCATGGTGCGCAGGAGGGAGGGGGGAATGTGGCTGTAGTTGCCTGCGTTGGCGAAGGCGGGGAGGGTGGGGCGGGAGGTGGTGGTGGTGGTGGCTTGTTGGGGAGAGGGGGCGGGGCGGATGGTGGCGAGGGTGCTGCTGGTTTGGGTGCGGGGGAGCGGGTCGCGAGTAGGAGGGGGCTTGTGGTCTGAGGTTGGGAGGGTGGATTCGATGGTTGAAGATGGGCGGGAGGTGAAAGGATCGTTGGCGGAAGAGGGGCGGGAGGGGAGGGCGGAGTTGGGTCTTGAGTTGGTCGCTGATGAGAGAGGAGGGGATTTGACGACAAATGGGTCTTCTGATGGTGATGCTGGTGTGGGAGTTTCGGCGACGCTGAGACGGGAGGGAGCTCTTGCGAATGGACTCTTAGGCCGATCATTGCTCATTGAAAGTTGTGAAGGTCGTCGGACGAATGGGGATTGTCTGTCTGATGCACCTAGCATTGGTGATGATGTGGGCTGTGTGCCCTTTGTGGGCGATGACATTGTCATGACTGGCGATGCTGCTCGGACTGTCGATGGTGTTTTTGAGATGGGAGAGGAATCCGGCCTTTTGAAAGGCGAAGGGCGTGGTGAGAAGGACATTCTGCGGATGAAGCTCCTTGCATGTATCCACGGGACGATGCAGGTGGAGCGTTGAGCTTGCGTATGAACGGGCTGCACTTGAGCAATGGATGGGTGGTTGTGAGGGCGGAACGAAAAAACAAATGGTGCAAACAAACACTCGAGCAGAGCCGCAATACTAAGCTTGACGCTAGAAGACGGCCAGCGTCGATCATTGTGGGGAGGCCGCCAAGGCCCTACACGAGTGGGATTGACCCTCTCAGGAACTCCACCATCCCAAGGGTCAGGGACCAGGGGCTGACTCTTGCACTCTTCTGGATGAACCTTGCTGGTCGGCAGGCTCATACCACTTCCGTCATTTTTAAGCTATTCTTCCACCGTTTGGTAGCTGCCGTTGGCGCAACGGTCACAAGTACGACTCCCTGCCACCCCCGAGCGAGCACCGCGCAGAGATGAGGTGGTAGGGCCGGAACCTCCCACCTTTTCTCTCCTTCACACGTCGTGGAACATCTATTCATCACTCGGCTGCAGCAGCAGCAGGCAAGAGCCGAGACAATGGCGACAGTAATGGCATACAGACCGGGGACGAGTGGTGCCAATGCGACAGCCGACAATCGTAGACCGTCGTTGGCTTCGGTGCCCTCCTTCAGGTCAAAGCATTCCGCATCTACACCACCGTCGGATGATCGCATATCTTCAACAATCACAAAGCCACTGGACTCGCATCGCCAGACTGTCTTCTCCTTCTCCCGACCAGCGCTACCCAACCACCACCAGAGCATGATCGCAAAGAGGAAGCGAAAAGTGACACCGCAATACCCAGCGGATTCGGAAGAGAAGCATGTGGAATACATCCTTGTCGCGAGTTTCGACATTGACCGCGGTTCGATCATGGAGCATCAGTACCCCGCACCTATTGGAGGAGACGAGAACATGTTGGCAGAGTTGATGTTGCCAGATCAAGCGCATATGCGCACACAAGATTGGACCATGTTCTTCCTGCACAAGGATAATGCTGAAGATGAGGAGATACGGCGGGAGAAGATGGAGAAGCGGAAAGCAGACCGAGAAGAACGCATGGCGAACGGTGAGCTTGATCCGGAGGAGGAAGAGGAGGATGACAACAGCGATGGATCATTAGAGGACGAAGAGCTGCGGAGTGTGGAAGGGCCACCACTGGTATATGTGCTCAACTTGGTGACGACCAAGCAAGACAACACGGTACGGAGAGGAGCTGTGTGTAAGGCCATGGCCATCTGTACCAGGCATCCTTTCCTACACATCTACAAAGTGAGTATCCGCGTTGGGAGCAGCTTTGAAACCGGGCTAATGATTTTGACCAGCCTCTATTACTACTGGCTTTGGAGCAGTACTTCAAGAATCCGGTGGTCGACACTTTGTCCTCACTGTACGACTCTCTGAACGCTATGGATCTCTCACTTATGCCGAAGTTGTCACATATGGAACGTATGATTCTGCAAGCGTCTGACGTCCGAGACTTGTTCCTGGAGAAGTTTGAAACACTATCAGAGCAACTATCTGGCGAGCAAGGGGAAGTCACGGATTCACCTGCTGCTGGACGGACGCAGAACAAGATGCCACGAGACACGCACGAGTTTGAGTCTGTCGTACCATACAACGGCGTCCCAGTCCCCGTCAAAATCCCCACAGCCCTCTCTCTCGAGACAGTAGGCGACTTCTCTCTCGTCAAACTCATTCAGACATTCAGTCATCCACACAGCAAAGAACCGCAAGCATTCCAGACCTTACATCCCCACCTCACGACCTCCGGCCCTCATACCCATCCTATCATAGTCTTACTCAACGCTCTCCTCACCCAGAAGCGCGTTGTGTTCATCGGTCATAATTTGCCTTCATCCACAGTCGCAGAAGCGGTATTAGCAGCATGCGCATTAGCCTCAGGAGGGTTGTTACGGGGTTTCGTCCGGCACGCTTTCCCGTACACCGATCTTACCAAGATCGATGACCTCCTCAAAGTCCCTGGCTTCATTGCGGGTGTCACCAACCCAACTTTCTCCATGCACGCCGAATGGTGGGATCTACTCTGCGATCTGACCACGGGACGCATGCAAATCAGCAAAAACATCGAGCCTGCGCCGATGACCGAGGGGGTAGCATACTTCCAATCAGGTGGGCCAGGTGCAGTAGAAAGCAACTCGAAATCGTCCAGCGGGCACTCATCCTCCAACTCGTTAGGAGGCAACGTTCCCCTCGGCAACTACACCGGCGACCCAACAGGCGACAACACCTTCATGGCCTCCGTCCTCGGCGCCATCAACGACCGCCACGGCGAAGGCGCCATCCGCGCCAAATTCCGCCTCTGGGTTCTCAAATTCACGCGCATCGCCGCGGCCTTTGAAGAGCTCGTCTACGGCGCCTCCGCCCTCGTCATCTCCACCCCCCAACTCGGTTCCTCCTCGGCCGACTCCTCCCCCGACCTCAAACGCACAACCTCCCACACTCTCCCCGCCTCAGACATCACAAAAGGCTACGGCTACGTGTGGCCCTCTCTCGCCGAAAAAACCCGCGAGCTCTCCGCCAACGCCACCCGCATCGAAGGCTGGATGAAAACCCGCTCCTACTACAACTACATCCAAGATCTCGCGGTGTACTACTCCTACCGCACCGTCAAGGAGATCGACATCCAGCACTGCCACGACAAACTCGTCAAGCTCCGTCTCGGCCCCGATCACGCAGGCAGCATCTACACCGCCATCTGCAACGCGGTCCACTCGGACGAGCAAATCAACCACCTCCTCGTTACGGTGGTCAATACCTCCCCCACTCCAGCGGCAGGGGTGGCTAGCGCCACCGGCCCTGCCGCGATGCAAGGCATGGGCGGCGCGGGAGGGGGGGCGAGTGCCACGTGGGGATCGGCGGGCGGGATGGCGGGGGGTGGGGGGCTGTTTCATCTTGCGTTGGGACTGTTTCATCCGAAATTGGAGGTTAGGGAGAAGGTGGCGGATTTGTTGGGGAGGATTAGGGAGCATGATGCTGGCAGGCATTTTTGGAATCGGTTGGGGGGGTTTGAGAGGGCGGCTTGGGAGAGGATAGAGAGTGGGAGGAGGGATAGGGAGGGTTGAGAGGGATGAGAGGGATGAGAGGGATGAGAGAGATGAGAGGGATGAGAGGGGGGAGGAGAGGGAGGAGAGGGAAGGGGGCAGACAGGAGAGATGGGAAGAAAGGGAAGCTAGGGGGAGGGAAGGGGAGGAAGAGAGGGGCATGATGCGGACAGGAGAGGTGGAAGACGTTGAAGAGGATAGATACCCTTGATTTTCATGCCAATTATTCATCTTTGAATCATCTGTCTGTTTCTCGTATAGGGCCTGTTGTGCAAGCATAGTGACAGTGACACAGTCAAGCGAACAGTGGTATCATTAATTTTGAAGTGTGTATTATGCATGCAGGTATCTATGCTGTACTTTCGCTGTCTTATAGAGACGATGCTCATATCTTCGCTATACCGTCGAGCTATGCAGGCTGCTAAGAGCCATGAAACAAAAAGAAGCAAAAACACCTGATGTATGTGAAGCGCAGAGAGGGCGCTGGTGCCGATCATTGTACGGTCTTGTTGCTGAAAAAGGAAAACAATCGCTTTTGTTGTGCGTTACATTCTGGTCGTTCTGGTGTTGTGCATTGGGGTGGAATCATTCTGGTGTTGCTGGTGCAATCTGGTGCTGTGGATGGTGAAATGGTATTGAGTAGTGACGAGGGATGCCGCGTGTGTAGTGTGGCTTCCGGATTTGGTGTCGTGACAATATAAGGCCGATGTGGTGGATGTGGTAGTCGCATATGCATGTCTCCTCTTTCCTGTGTCCGTCTACTGGATGGTAAAGCTCGGCTCAAGGTTGCGGCGCTGCGCGGCTGATGACCTCCTACGCTGACCGTGCTGGGTGGAATCGCCTTTTGGACGAGCAGAATCGGTCACAAGGATCGCCCTGTCAGGAGAACCACCGTCGTCAGATGCGTCGTCTGCGGGAAGCGCACCAGCCATGGTAGTATCGACACCTCCGTGAGTCACGCTCGGGTCGATCTCCTCCTCAGCATGAGGGTTGATGAACGACCTGTGGCGTGGATTGGAACGGAGGTCGATGGCGAATCTGTCGAATGGGATGTAGTCGGCGCCGGCCGTGGCGGATGGTGTAGGAGAGGGGTTGTTGCGAGGGCTGGTAGCAGCATCCTGAGAAGACTTCTGATTCACATTGCCATTCTCTTTAGGTGTGGCCTGAGCACTCTCTGCACCTGTGATCTGGAGCTGAGGGTGGTCGTACGGAAAGTTGTCGGGAGAGGAGAAGGCATCGCGACGCTGACGCTTGTGTGGACGATCGTCGCCGGCATCAAAGACCTTCTTCAACTTCTTCTGCCAGCTCAGCAGGTCTGCCTTCTCATGCTTGAGTGTGTGAATCTGTGCCTTCAGGTCGTCGATAGTGGCTTTCTGCTTTTGAAGGTAACGTTCGATCTGTGCATCAGCAGCGTCATGAGAGGCGAGGTTTGTTTCGAGCGTGTTAATCGTCTCGTTGAGTGCGTTGATCCTGTCGGTGCGGTCCTGCAGAGCTTCCTGGGTTCTCTCGAGCTTGTTGGTCACACGGTTATGCTCGGTCGCCAAGTCGAATAGGTTCGTGTTGAGAGTCTTGATGCGGGTTTTGAGCTCCTTGTTGTCGTCCTCCAGCGTCTTGTTGGCTCTGAATGCAGCTTTCAGAACGGTCATGTGAACCTCTGTGCCGAAGTTGATCATCTGATCCTTGATACCAGTTTGGATTGCTTTGGCTTGTGCTTCGGTCAAACCATCCTTTCCAGCTTTCACCAGGTCCTGTATGGCCTGGATGTGAGAAGCCACCTCGTTGTAGATGGCAGTGGCGTTCTCATCGGTATCCATGGTAGGTGGTATGATGAGGGACTTGTTGGCTTCCTCGACAGGCGGAGCGGCGGCGACGACGGCAGGGGCAGCAGAGGCAGTCTCTTCCACCTCTTTGCTGGGCTGGCTGCCCATCTCTTCGTATGGACAGGAGGAGGTCTGGTACTTACGGTATATGCTTTAGTATATCGTGGGTGAATATGGTGGTGGTATGGTGTGAAAGGTGGTGGTGGAGGTGATGTGGAAGAAGGAGGATGAAGAGAAGAGTGAAGAGCAGATGAAATATCTTCCATCACATGTGTGCTTCCGTGTCTGCGAAGTTATGCGGGACAGGCTGCCGTCGTCGATGTCTGACATGTGATACCACAGGCGTCGACATGTCTCCATCCAGACCTTTCGCTGCTCAGTGCACCATTCCCACCGTCGCCCTTGTGAATTACCAGCTGCGACAGTCTCGTCGCATAATCATTGTCTCCATCTCAGCTGCATCAGAGCACAAGCACCATGTCTCGCCCGGCCCTCGAAGCCCGTTTGCCTCCCCGTTTGCCCACCCCCCCTTACTCCCCCTTCCAATCCTTCCTATACACATCCACGCCAAAAAACCTCTTCACAGCCCAACTATGCCCATCGACCCTGCGCAAGTCAGCAAACACCCCAAAACACACCTCCTCGCCCCATAGTCTACTCACGAAATCGGCCCTCCCCTCCAAAACGGCAAGACATCCCCCCTCCCCCTCCTCCTCTCCGCCACCCGTTCCATCACCTCCCCCCTCTGATACGCCCTCACCTCATCCCCTCTCACCCTCCCATCCCTCCTCGCTACCAGCCCCCAGCACCCCACCGCCTCCACCACCTCCGCCACCCCACCCCCCTGCCTCCTCACCTCCCCCACCAGCTCCCCCAGCCGGTACCCACGCTTCTCATCAATCTCAAACTTCCCCGGTCCACCGAGGAGTACGCGCGACGTCTGCACCGATGGCACGTGGATGCGTAGCGAGAAGAAGCCTGTGTTGCGGAAGATGAGGTGGCGGGTGAGGGCCAGGAAGAGGGAGATGGGGAAGTTGAGGCCGAGACTGAGGTCGCCGCGGAGGGAGTCGAGGAGGGTGATGGTTTGTGGGGTGGGGTGGGGGGAGCGGGTGGAGAAGAAGGTGAGGAGGCGGTGGAAGGGGGAGGACATTTCGAGTGGGAGGGGATCGATTGGTAGTGGTGGTGAGGTGCGGTTGTGTGGAGGTTCTGACAGGATGGGCTTTGGGGATTGCTATTATGGGAATATCATGTGTGATTGTGGTGAAGAGCGGTATTGGGATTAAAAGCCGAGATATGTGGCAATAGAGATGTTGTTGAGATGGGACGGGATGGTTGAAGAGGTGAATGCAGCACGGAAGGAAGTGGTGGCGTCACCGTCCGTTCACACTGGTGGAGCCTTTCGCGGAGACCACCACAATTTGGTCTATTTGAATATAATTGTGATCGAGATGACTTTCGAGTAGAGGCACGGATGAAGATTGCTTTGTCTCGGAAACGCGCGTGTTCATACACTATTGATTTGCAGAAAAGATTGCGAGACTCCATGCATCATGCATGCCCTTGAGCGCCAACGCTACCGGTCCTAAAAGCTTTTCACCACAATGCTGTCGTTCCTGTATCATTTTCTCTTTATTTTCATAGCTTTTCGATGCTGCCCATTATACGTTCGTCCTTCGTCTTGTTGTGCTTGAGCTCATCCCACCTACCTCCCTGGGCATACCAGCAGCGTGGGCTGCGCGTTACTCTGGGTAAAGTGGTTCGTCCATTGACACATCCTAGTATGCTCGCTGCGCTGAAGGTACGCCGCCCATGTGTGATTGCTGGCCCTGGAATTGCGCTTGCTGCTGCTGTCGCACTTGAGGCAGATCAGCGAACCATGGGTGTTGAAGAGCTTGCTGAGCTGAGACACGCAATTCTGGTCGGAGCTGGAGCATGCTACCGATCAGCTGTAAGCCCACCGGGTCGACCTGTGGTAGGTAGTTTCTAATGTCCTGGGTGTGGTAGACGGTGAAGTTTGACTTGTACTCTGGAAATTGAGAGATGCCTGGCCAAGTGCGCTCCGAAGGGGTACCCATGAGCCTGAAGATCTTCTGAAGCTGGTCCTCGTTGGTAGTACCAGGGAACAGTGGTCGTCCAGTGTACATCTCGGCCATAATGCAGCCAGCAGACCAGATGTCGATGCTTGTGTTATAAGTCCTGGACCCCAGCAGAACATCAGGTGCGCGGTACCACAGTGTGACGACCTCGTTGGAGAAGGTATTAACCGGAATACCAAAAGCACGTGCAAGCCCAAAATCGGCAAGCTTGAGCTGACCTTTGTTGTTGATCAACAGATTCTGAGGCTTGAGGTCGCGGTGAAGGACCCGGTTCTCGTGGCAGAAGGCTATACCCTTGAGCAGCTGGTGCATGAAGGACTTGATAGTGGCCGGGTCGAGCTGGCCTCTCTCACCCCGAGAGTCCATGTACTTCTTAAGATCCTTGTCCATGTACTCGAAGACGAGCATCAACTTATTCTCAGTGTGAATAACATCGTGGAGGTTGACGACGTTCTCGTGCTTCAACTCTTTCATCAAGGAGATCTCGCGGATAGCCGTGCTAGGGGTACCTTCTTCCGAGTCCAGATGAATCTCTTTCAGGGCCACAAACTCGCCAGTCTGCCTGTTTCTGCCTTTGAAGACCTGGAATCTTGTCAGTTGCTGCGGTCAGCACTTATCGACTCGTTCCTTACAGTCGCATATGTCCCCTCGCCCAGCTTCTCCAGCTGCTGGAACGAGCTTGGGTGTCGTTTGTCCATGGGTGGTATCCTTTGACCTCCTCCTAGACTACGAACACTGATGGTAGAATCTGACCGGTTCTCGAGTGAGAGAGTGCCGACGTGAGTGGGGTGAAGTCGTGTCGGTGGTGGACGTTTTGTGAACTTTGGATCCCAGAGGATGAAGCTCGCGGTCGTGAGTTTCTTAGCGATGGTCAGGGGAGAGGGGCTCGGGAAGGTGGATGCTCTGTTTGGAGATGGACGGGCGTTTGACGAGGGAGGTGAAGGCGCCGTGATTGAAGAAGTTGGTCGGTAGGCTGCTTCTACACAAGCAACCTCCTGTCAAGCCCAAGAGCTAAGTATAAATGACTGTAGGACAGAGGCGTGCCTGTGACCCCGAAGTGTGCCGATCAGCAGGCGGGATTGGTTGAAAGGGCTAGATGGTGCGGGCGTGAGCGGGGCGGTTGTCGTCTCTTTTTTGGCCTCCACGTTGCGTTGCTGAGCGGCTAGGAGAGGTCAAACGATTCTGGACTAGAGAACGTTGCAATTTGGCCGGGACACGAGGGATATGAGCGAATGATGGATAGATTGTCACTAATGCAGAATCTGATATAGCTGACGTCTAGCAAGGGATATTCGCCATATGTCTTGTAGACTCATCGACCTTGACCCGTTTGGGATTTGGCTGGTCAGCTGGTACAAGCGGGCACGCCTTAATTGACGTTTGACTATTTAATGGAGAGACCGAGAGGTTGAACTGCACAAAATGCAAGAGGATTCGTTGCGACTTGGGAAATACAGTGATAACATGCCCTATTCACAAAACTATGTGATCTGATGCCTGGAAAAAGAGTTCATGCAGGTGTGGTGTGCTAAAAACAGTCCGCTACACAGGATCCACACTGTGGCGGCGCGAGCGCCCTATAAATCTTGGCGAGTACATTCAACCTGTTCCAGAGGTCGATAACTTTAACATCTATGCATCATGCCTCTGTCACTCTTTCAATCGAAACGTCGAAAGGCTTCTACGGATACGCTGGTAGTATTCGAGCAATGAATGCCTCATGCCCTTAAGACGTCGTTCGACTGCGGTCCTCGTGGCTTGCATTCTGTTCCTCTTCCTCTACTTCTCGAGGTCAGAGAGTCCATGGCATGGACTGCGCAGATATGGCGAAGACAGACCCAAGGTAATACTACCAGATCTCAGAGATACCTTACCTTCTGCTGCGCCTTGGAAGGACGTATTTCTTGCTGGCACGCCAAAACCTGCTGGTTCGGATTATACTCGGACAATTGTTGTGGCCAGCAGGAAAGGTGCAAAGGTGAAGTGGGTGGATGAAGAACTCGAAGATCTACTTTCACCCAATGGCTCATTCTCAAAAGCTATCTATGTCGCGGATGACAAATCTGCGCCATTTCACACGCCGAGGAACAAGGGCAACGAGGTGACAGTCTATCTCACATATATCATCGACCACTACGAGAAATTGCCGGACGTCGCCATCTTCACCCACTCGGATCGCTTCACGTGGCACAATAATGAGCTCATGGACATGGACCTGGCTGGTATGATCCGATATTTAGTCCCGGAAAAGGTGGTCAAAGACGGCTACGTCAACCTGAGATGTCATTGGGTACCTGGCTGTCCCAATTGGTTGCATCTCAACGAGGCACCAAGAGAGAACATCCAGAAACAAGAAGAGAAAGCCATACCTGAAAGGTGGCACGAGCTCTTTCCCATCGACAAGATGCCAGAGGTCCTGTCACAACCCTGTTGTGCTCAATTCGCCGTCAGCAGAGATCGTATACTCCAGATTCCCAAGCAGAGGTATCTGTATCTCAGATCATGGATCATAAGGACCTCAATTGATGATTATCGGAGTGGCCGCATGTTTGAGTATCTGTGGCAGTACATCTTCACCGGAAATGGTGCCGTCTGCCCAGAGATGCACATCTGCTATTGCGAAACATACGGCATCTGCTTCGGAGGGAAGAAGAAGTTCCACAAGTGGTTTGAACTGCGGTATCAAAAGACCGAGCTGGAATCTCGTATCCGCAAGTTGCAGGGCAGGCCAAACACCGAAGAGATGGACGAGACACTTGCACAACACAGGCAACTTGCAAAGCTGGACGACTCGGCCGGTCTCGAAGATATGGAGCTAGCAATGACAAAGTTGCAAACAGAGATGGTGAAGTTGAGAGACGATGCCTTCCTGCGCGGGCGCTCGGAAGAGGTGAGAGCACTTGAGGAGACTCTCGATAAATAATTGTTCATACGACCTATACAGCACATAAAATACATGTCATCTCGGACCGCCAACATATGTGATCAGAAGGTTGGGAAACCGGCAATCAATATCGTCTTTGACAAGACAAGTACCTGCGACATCGCTAGAACCATTCGGGCCTTCTCTGCCAATTCGAGGGCATTCTGCCTCGTGATGGGCATAAGCTATTGTTGATTTTGTGATATTGAGAGTAAGTCATTGCTGGCAATTCTCGTTTGCCGTCGCGTCGGACTTTGTACTTCCACATCCTGTCCCAGACCTGGTAGATTTCTGACAAGGATGAGAAAAGTAACAAACCTTGTAGTGGTGGGTTGAAGCGGTCCAAGGCCTGCCACTCCCGAGACACGGATCTCCGCCATCGGTGCCTATTTTGATTGGCAAAGCAAAATACAAGTAAATGTCACTGCTGCGACACGGCACGCTTGCGGATTGCCGTCGAGGGAAAGACGAGCCAGCCATGCTTTGCTAGTCTTGCAACTCAATAGATTGCTTACGAGTTGTGGATAGCTGTCGAGGATTCGGCGAGGAGCGAAAGGGACAGCATCCCATGTAGCTGGGAGTCGTTTAGTGCAGGAGATCGTGCAGTGAATGATCTGCCACTCGTCAAATCGCGACGGGAGTCAATCAAGGGCTTCTTATTCGTCCAATCGTTGCCCATGAATTGATGTTGATGCGGGGGAGCAAAGCCAGACTCGAGCAGAAATTCAAAATAATGCATGGATTGCAGCTTGCAGCCAGAGATGCAGCACGAGATGCCGCACCTCGCGTGGATACAAGGCACTTTTCAAAACGGCGCACGCACACGAACCAGCAGTTTTCTACTCGTCCCTGCCACCGCTCGCAAGACGATGAAATTATTACAGACCCACGCGCCTGCATGATACATGGTGACAGGCTGCAGAACGGAAATGTCCTGCTCTGCAAAGTAGCGCCATCTTTCGGTCTGCGGATCAAGCTATCCCACTTAGCGGGCAATCACGCTGAACCTAGAGTCTCTTGTTGCTCTTCCTTCCCTCACGGTTCCTTCCCACCTCTGCTTGGCGAACCAGAGAGCCCTGCCTGCTTGCTTGCCTGCATCTGATTTGGACTGGCACCAGTCGAGGTCTGCTTGCTCCACCGCCGCCGCACCTCTCTGCCACCTCACCTCGTCCCGCACCTTCAGACGCGACATCTTTCTCCCACCACCTCGCCCTATCGCTACACAATGGGGTGCTAGAGTCTCGAATCGCATCCTCGCTGCAAGCACTTGGCCCCGCGCAGGACCCTCCATTCTTGACAGCTTCTCCTCCCGCGACCGGCCTTTGATCTCCGCACTCCGCACGACACTCGCTCAATTCGTATGCCTTCGCTCCCGCCCATGGTCCAGGCCTGATCATGAGTGATCTGAACAATCAGAACTCGGATGCGGACATGGCTGGCATCTTCGACGACGCTGCCTTTAATTCTGTACAATTTGACAACTATAGCAACGCAGACTCTCCATTCGACGCCAGTCGATTCTTCAATTTGAACGCCGCCGACAGTCCCGATTTCCAACCTAGGACACCCTCAAAGAGCTTCCTCGAACAGGACGCGACTGCTGCTCTGCAAAATCAGCAGTATCCTACACGACCACAGCTGTCCTCGAGATCCGCCGAGAGCTCGAGTCAGGATTCGTCATCAGAGTCGTCCGACCGACGAAAGCGCAAGACGACGTCCGAGTCGCCTCCAACCACGAACATGGCTGGTCTCCATGTGAAGCAAGAGATGCAAAATGATGGCATGGAAACGGAGAATGTACACAATCTGCAGAATTTTGGACGATCACTGAACAACTTGTCACTGGACCAAGATATGATGTCCCAGAATATGGACATGGGTAATGCCTTTGATTTTGACTCTGCTGCGAGTAGTCCCGGCGCGATCGATTCTGGAATCGGCGCATTCAATCCTCACACTGGGTTGAAGAATGTAGCAATGCGACCGGGTCCTCCGGTAAGTCCTTGGAGGTTATGAATCGAAAGTAGGCGCTGACAGAGAAGCAGGCCGGAACAATAGAACCAGCACAGTTCTTCATGGGCTCGTCAGGTGCTTCACCAAGCTCAGCACAAGCTAATACGACCGCCGAGGGTTCCCCAGCCATGTTCCCGAACACCACACCATCATCCGCGGCCCCCGATGTCTTCACCAACAGCCAGATGTGGGGTACCACTGGACAGACTCCAGGTTGGTCGAATAACTACGACAATTCTTTCGCTTCGCCTGGCGCTCCTGGATTGACTCCTTCACCGGTGGCTAATACTAGCGCCGCAGCAGCTGGGAGGGGCGCGAGCATTGTTGAGGATGGACTCATACCATTGCACATTGGCGCCATTCCAGCCAAATCTCGCGTCGAGACTCAGATCAATATCCGCATGACCATCGAAAGATTACCTCCAGGTGTGCATAATTTGCACCTCCCCACTCACACGATTGCAAAGGCGAAATTGCTCAGCAAGGATATCCCGGCTGCCGAGGAGACACTGGAGCTGCACACGATGTTGGTCTGCACTAGCGCCATGAACCAGCCCAAGTCGAGAGAAAATGCTTTGAAAAAGGCGGCGGCCCAGGACAACACCGAAATACAGGCCAAGGGAATTTCTGCTGTTGACAAGAAAGAGGTGGACGAGGTCGAAGAGGACGACAAGCCAGCCAACGGTGGGGAGGTCAGGATATGTCAGAACTGCATCAACAGAGAGAGAAAACGAGCAGCAAGGAAGAAGCTGAAGAAAGAGGAGGAGCAAGCTCATTGGGAAAAGTACGAAACCGAGCGCGTCATTGTATTCAACACAAACGAGTACAAGGCTTGGTTGGATTGGCAACCTTCTCCACCACCAAAGGATGGTAGCTTGAGTGCTGTGCCTTCGGATCTTTACGCCCCTTCGGACTCGGCTATGCAAATCACCGCTCCTATGCGAATTGCTTGCTATTGCAGACATCAAAACGAAAAGGATGGATTCCAGGTCATCTTTACCCTCAAAGATCACACCGGCAAGGTAGTCGCTCAAGCGCTCTCCGACTCGATTCTGATCACCGACGATCACAAAACGCATCCTATGGCAGCAATGGCCGGTCAGGTGTGGTACGACGGCCAGTTTCCACCTCCAGGCTATGGCTCTCAGTCTATGGTCGATCTACACTCTCACATGCCGAATATGCCAATTTCGAAATCGACTGGAAACCTGCACGCCATGTCTTTTGGGCCTGGAGGATTCCATCATTCGAGTAATGTGCATCAAATGCCTGGGTATGCGTCGCAAACGACGTCCGGAACCATGACACCGAAGACCCTATCACGGCCAGCCTCTCCCACTGGCCTTGGTCAATCAGGACCTAGCAAGAAGCGGAAATCGTCCTCTTCAGCAGCAGCACATAGACGTGTGCCGTCAGGTCTTACCATGACTAAAGTTGACACATCACAGCCCATGACATCCGGAGCCATGACGGGCACTCCTTTCTCTCCCACATCAAATCCCAATTTCACTCCTGGAGTTGATAATCCTGGATTTATGAACATGTCTCAGAACTCTCGTTCATCATTCCATACTCAACCGCCAACACCATCAGATTCTGCTCCATTCTATCGCAACCTCAATAGGACAACTTCTCTCGATCAAAACGGGTTCCAAGCTTTCTATTCTGCGCCAAACTCTGCACATCAATCTCGAGCAGCATCTCCAGTATTGTCTGGTCCTAATCTCGCAGCTTTCCAACGACAGCACGGCCGTCCTAATCCATTCTCGCTATCACAAGGAAATCCTACCTCCGCGCCATCCCAAACGCCTGCTCCACAAGCCGACGAGAAGCCAGCACCCATCATCAACAAGGTTGTGCCCTCCGAAGGTCCCACATCAGGAGGCATCGAAGTCTCAATCTACGGCCAAAACTTTGTACCAGGCATGGAAGTTGTCTTCGGCGATCGCACAGCTACGGCAACGACATACTGGGGCGAAAAGGCACTCTGCTGCGTCCTACCTCCATCCTCAACTCTCGGACCCGTCCACGTCAGCATCGCAGGCCGAAGCAACGCTGGCAACAGACTCTCCGGCATCGGCGGCATGGGGACAGGCCAAGCGACCTTCCGATACACCCCGGAACAAAGCGACACGCGAATGATGGAGATGGCTTTACGATTCTACAGTCTTAAAATGACGGGAACAGAAGACAACTGGCAATCGACCGCGAGAGACGCGGCGGATATGTGGATGAATGCTGCGCAGGGCGGACCAGAGACGATGGGGGGAACAGTGCCTGGTGCATTCCCTGGCTAGGCGAGCGAAGGATCTTTCACGACGGCGTTGTTAATGGCGGACGGGAATCAACTTGTGGGTGACACTACGGCTCGGTGGTGAGGGCGGACCACTGTCCAGCGCGGCGTAATAGTGTGCTTCTTTCGTTTCTTGAGCACTGGTATAAGGGGTCGAGGATGGCACCAGTACATGTTCGACTTGGCTTGTTTGATATGGTACAGTCCGGTCTGAGGATTGGTCACTGGGGGTTTGATTTACCGGCGGGTGGGATGTTGGCATAGTGTGGGGAAACATATTTATCTCGGGTTGGGCTAGGGGACGGGCAGGCTTGCCTGTGGTACTTGGATGGGATGGAGGGGAAGGGAACAAGGGGACGAGTAATGACAATTTCAACCACTTTGTTACTGTGTTCTCCATCGTGACAGTATTGCTTCCAGCATGTGACCCGTCACGAACGATGGCCATTAAGGAACGTGGAGGTATGCTCTCTATGTTCTGTTTGAGTACATACTCATTCGTCTTTTGTGGACAGTGGAGATTCTATGCCAAACCTCCCGCGCCAGGCTATGATACAATGCATTCGCTCCCCCTAGTATGCTGCCGCAATTGCCGCAACAGCATCTTGGTACTATACAATACCACCCATGCGTGACCTTCCCACCTGCATGCCAGCCAACTCAAGGATATCAATCCCGCTTCCGTTGAGTCCAATTCATCCCTGATCCCGTCTCCACCTGCACAAGACGCAAGGTCGACGGCCGCCCATTCCTCCAAGAC
This sequence comes from Elsinoe arachidis, assembly GCA_013372555.1. Classification (NCBI taxonomy): domain Eukaryota; kingdom Fungi; phylum Ascomycota; class Dothideomycetes; order Myriangiales; family Elsinoaceae; genus Elsinoe; species Elsinoe arachidis. The sequence continues at coordinate 1,307,183 of JAAPAX010000009.1, forward strand.
ATGTAGCCATACCGATCTCCAATTCCCTCGTCAACTACCATTTGCCCTCACACCCTTGAACCCTCCTCTCCTGTCATATCCCTACATACCCCTACTTCCCACCCTCTTCACCCCTCCATTGCTCTACGTTCATCCCCCCCCTCCTGACCTCTCCACCCCTCTCCCCTCTCCACCCTCCTCGGTCATCCCCCGATGAATATTCAATCTACATCAACCCCTGAGGCTGACTCTGAATCTTGCTCACATACTGCCGCGAAACCGTGTCCCATGCGGCCATGTACTTTTCCATACAATGCGTGAAGCAGGTCGTTTCGCCTGAGGACAAGCTGGAGCCGGGTTTGGGGACGCAGTGGGCGAAGCAGTGCTCGTTGAGCTTCTGCTTGGTGTTAGCATTTGGGACGACCTAGGCGAGAGATGGGGGCGGTAAGTGGGAATGGGGGTGAAGGGGAAGAGAGAACATACCTCTACTAGATGTCTGGCGTTTTCGACGGCTGCTTGTTTCCTGATCTCGTCCTTGAAGGCTTGGACTTGGGATGCCATTGTGAGGGATGTGGAGGGTGGCGCTGTGCTGGGGCGAGTTGTAGTCGGAACAGCGGATTCTAGTATTGAGAACAGATTATGCAGATTGTCTACAAGTCGTATGTGGTTCTGCCTCTGTTGGATGCAGTCTGCCAAATATATCGACGTCAACCTCCAGCACCGAAACTTTCTGCCCCGGAGCCGCGGAACGTTCCGCACCGGCGCGTGAAGTTGCCAGCTGTGAGGTAGCTAGCTCCGTGTCGATCTGAGCTGGAAGCACACGACATCAACTTATTCCAAGAGCGATACTGTTCGACCAATCCTGTATCCACGCGCCGGCGGAAGCATCTCAGAGGCTCGGGGACAATCATTTGGTGCAATTGACGGCCAGCAAGGATTTTGGCTTCCCCCTGAGACAGGACACACTCCATGATGCTTCTGCGGAGGCTTTGCCCGCTCCTAGGAGCGCTGCTGGCAGCCGTATCGCCGGTGGTGGGCGAAGAGGAGAGAACGCATGGGAGCGTACCAGTATGACCATCTCCCTCACGCACAACGAGCTAGACTAACAGTTCACAGCTCCGAACACACTCCCTAAACGCCGTACGCCCTCCCCCTCTACCAATCTAATCACCCACTAACCCCCTCTGCTAGCCTTTCCTCGACTCCGACCTCCAATCCCGCTGGTTCGACTACGGCGGCGACACCATTATCCGCGCCGACCGATACGTACGCCTAGCCTCAGACCAACCCTCGTCCACAGGCTGGATCTTCTCGCGCGTCCCCCTGACAGCCACGAACTGGGAGATCGAGCTCGAGTTCTCCATCCATGGCAAAAACAACCTCTTCGGAGACGGCATGGGGATGTTCCTCACAAAACAGCGGGCGGTGCAAGGGACTGTCTTCGGGATGCAAGACCGCTTCGAAGGCCTGGGCATCTTCATCGATACATACAAGAACAACAGACCCGGCGTGATCTTCCCCTATGTCATGGCAATGTTGGGAGACGGGAACACGCCGTACGACAAGGACAACGACGGGAAGGCGAACGAGTTGGCTGGGTGCTCAGTCAGTCCCCCGCCCCCTCCCCCCGCCAAACACAGAGCCACTAACCCCTCCCAGGCCCGCGGCCTCCGCAACACCGACTTCCCCACCCGCATGAAAGTCACCTACTTCGCCGAGCAAAGTCTCAAAGTAGACCTGATGTACAAGAAAGAAGACGAATGGACGCCGTGCTTCGAGGTGCCCAACGTGAAACTGCCCTCGGTCACGTACCTCGGTCTCACGGCCGAGACGGGCGAGTTGTCCGACAATTTCGACATCATGAAGATGGAGACGAGGAACCTGTACTCGCATGGAACAGGCAACTTGCCGCACGGGAAGAGCTCGCCGTTTGGGAAGGCTTCGTCGCCGAAAGCGCCACGGGAGGGGGGCAGTTGGACGTGGTTCTTCCTCAAGTTTATCATTTTTGGGCTCGTGGTTGCCGGGGCGTATGTGGGATTCACCATGTATCGGGCGAGTAGAAGGGATCGGTTCTAGGGAACAGAGGCATGAGGGGGAAGGGGAGACATGGTCAGATATTTTCCATAGCGAGCGCTGTATCAAAAAAGCATTGATGAATGATGTGGTCCTCAGATTAGCTCTCTTGTGTTCTCACGGGCAACGCTGTGACCTGCGCCGGACGCGGTCCGGGTGGTACATGCTGTCTGCAACTTTGGCTTAAGTGGTTCTCGTCATCGGACCTGGTTGTCTCCTCCCTACCCGTAGTCATCTCGATCATAGTTCTCTGCAGGTTCGTCGGCTTCCAAGGGATCTCGTGGAGTCCCAGCCGACAGTGCGCGTCCGATTGAAAACTATCGTTTTTCGCTATCATTCACGCCAGAACATCCGCTCGCTGCAAGCCCGTGGTGAATTGTCATCAGCCGAAGCTGGAATGTGGAGTAGGTCGAATTGGCACTTTCATCTTGCTCAAAGCAAGGCATGTGCGGAAGAAGGCAAATAGTTCCTTGGAACGAGATGCTGGGTATGGAGCCCTTGGACCAAGCCGGTGGGGTGATCGTACTCGAGGTCCCCGAAAGTAGCACGTGCGCAGTGCACAAGCTACAGTCGAGAAAGCCTTGTGCGAGACCAGCTTGGTGAAGTGAGACATGGCAGGGTCTGCGGCCGTATAGCCATCGATGGATGGCAAGCGTGCAGGTTGCGCTTCTCGGGGCTTCGCTCGTGGGATCCTTAGATCAAGGAGCTTGGAGGGACTTGTATGGTAGGAGCTGGGCTATGGTAGCAGACATACAGTCGAATTGAAGAGGGGTCTTGCAGCGAGCAGGTGGCGATGTTGTCAAGCAGAGTGAGGTGTCGTCAAAGCGCACTTTGGTGTCGGCGGGTCTGGCATGAGATCTTTGGTCTTGAAAGCTGAGAGCCATGGTCAGAGAGTCATGATCGGAAATGAGGAGTGTAGGTGAGAAGTCATTGAAGAGCGCTTCTACGATTTCTGTTCATTCTGTCAGGCATGGCTTCGCACTGCCGGAGCAGGAGAGCTGCTGAGAGGCGTGTGATTTTATCGTCATGGAATGCTCGCTTACAAAGGGTTAGCGATTACTTTAGTCTGAAACAAGATCTGTCACCTACTTTCAATGTGTATGTTAGAGAGAAGAGATACTCTGATGGTGGGAGATTGATGTCGATGCGCACGGCCACAGCACCAGCCACACGCTCAAGTCATGGTCATCGCAGCCACATCTCAACTTTTGCTCTTGCGACAGTAGCACACTATCGATCTCTATGCCACTCCATGGCAATGTCAAATTGGCTGACTAACATAGCCAAGTCGCATAGGGTGCAACTTGCTGTTACAGCAGTCGTATCAGGTGCTGTCGTCGCATCGGCCATCTTCGGATTACAGACGGCGAAGCAGCAGTATCGCGTATTCGACCTGAAGGAGTCGATACCGGATCTCAAAGACGAGCAAAATGTTGGACAGGTAAGGTCTCGACAAACTTGATGCTTCTTATGAGCAGCCATGATGCTCAGAACCCTGCTGATCTGTGCTTAGATAAATTCGTTTGGTGGCGCCAGTGCCCCAAGGTCGAAGCAGGAGACAGAGGACTCTCGCTCCGCAGCACTCGCCGCTCGTGCACAGACTGGCGATTATGATGAGGAACTCATATTGGAGCAACTCGCACGAAACCGCGCCTTCCTCAAAGATCCCGGTCTTACCAAGCTACGCGAAGCCTTCGTCATCGTCGTCGGATGCGGCGGCGTGGGATCTCATGCCATCTCTGCACTGGCTCGATCAGGTGTCGGCGCTATCCGGCTGATCGACTTTGACCAGGTCACGCTCTCGAGTCTGAATCGCCATGCTGTAGCGACTCTGGCGGACGTTGGAACGCCAAAGGTGCACTGTCTCAGGAAGCGACTGGAGCAGGTAACACCATGGACAAAGTTCGATGTCCGGAACGAGCTTTTTGGTGGCGAGAAGGCAGAGCGACTACTGGCACCGTTCGAGGATCGAGAGCCGGATTATGTGATTGATGCGATCGACAACATTGACTCCAAGGTCGAGCTACTGGAATACTGCTACAAGAAGAGCATCAAGGTCGTCAGCAGCATGGGTGCTGGATGCAAGAGTGACCCCACCAGGGTCTTCATCGGCGACATCAGCGCGAGCAACGAGGATCCTCTATCAAGATCTACGAGACGAAGACTCAGGATGAAGGGCATCAAAGACGGTATTGCTTGCATCTACAGCCAGGAGAAACCTGGACCAGGAAAGGCTGAGCTCCTCCCTCTGGCTGAGGAAGAATTTCAAAAAGGCCAGGTCACCGAGCTTGGAGTCTTGCCAGACTTTAGAGTCAGGATCTTACCTGTACTGGGGACCATGCCTGCAGTATTCGGCCTTTGTGCAGCGAACCATGTCATGCTCGAGCTCGGCGATTATCCTCACGACTACCTCCCAAGCAAGGGAAGAGAGAAAATGTACGACAGTATCCTCTCGTCTCTTCAAGGCAGCGAGGATAGATTAGCAAGACACTTTGGCGCGGACGCACAAGGACTTCGGCTCCCCCTCACAGCGGACGACGTCGGCTATCTGGTAGAAGAGGTCTTCCACGCACGAAGCATTGTGAGTGGACTGGCGAGCAGGATGGCACTTGTCCGATGGCAGAAGCCACCTCCAACCTTTGTCGACGAATCAATCAAGGGTCAGAAGAGGGACAATCTGAAAATCAAGGATCTGGTGCTGATGACCAGAGACGAAGCTGCTCGCCATGAGAAGGAGGTACTCAAGGGTGACAAGAAGGTAGAGGATCTGTACAACAAGGAGGTCCTTGATCTCGTGGAAAGGCGATTGAAAGAGGAGCGGCACTATGATCAATATCGATAGATATTACATTCATACATGCCTAATACTGATGGGTAAAGACAGTACGCCCTGCCAATACTCCCTGTGTGAATGATCTACCCCACCATGCCCCGCACCAGGTTCACCAAAAATTGTGCCTCGATTGACCGCACTTCCACCATTGCCACTCTCGAGCGCCTTCACTACTTCATCCACTATAGGCTACTATTCAATCCTGACCTCATCGGATCACGATGTCATCCAAGCAAGCAGTCAAGACCTCCAAGGTCCTCAATGGCCTCCCCAATGTCCTCAACCAAGCCATCATTGCAGGCGGCACAGTCTACTGCTCCGGCCAAGTCGCCACCAGCGTCGAGACGGGCAAGCTCGTCGAAGGGACAGTTGGTGATCGCACAGTATGTCTTTTACCATATCCTCGATCAGATCTCCACAGCGACTCTGCGTCCCTTGCATCTCCCAGCATCACCATTCCCGCAATACACTCTCCATCTTCAACGTACTTATTTCCGTCCATTCCCGCCATTGAAGACATCAACTGCCCCTTCCTCTTCTTCCCTTTTCCCTGCTTCCCTTCTCACCTTCCATGTCTCTCGCCTCACTATAATCCCCTCCATTTGCACCCCTACCTTCGAGACTAGAACTAAGTAGAAATAGAAGCAATGCCTCCTCAACCTCCAACTCGTCCTCGAAGCAGCCGGTTCGAGCATCGACAACGTAGTCAAAGTCAATGTCTTCCTGGATGACATGGCTAACTTCGCGGCTATGAATGAGGTGTATCAGACTTGGTTCGGGGAGGTGAAGCCTTGTCGGACGTAAGTCCCCTTTCACTTTCTCATTTTCTTAGCACTCGAGGATTTGGGGAGCGGAATGGGAAAGAAACGAATCCGGAAAGGGAGAGAAGAGGGAATGCGGGGAGGTAGGATGGAGGAGCAGACGAAACCAAAGCCTCAGAGACGACCTCGTGTGAGATGGGGGGATGGGTTGGGAATGGAGACAGAGGATGACTAGGGGGAGATAGAAGGGATGTGGGAGAGGCGAGGTGGGATTGGAGACGGGCATGGAATGGGGAGAGGGGCTGGGGTGAGCATGTGAAGCTAACATGAACAGATGCGTCGCTGTGAAGCAGCTCCCAATGGGCACGGATGTGGAGATCGAGTGTATCGCTACCTTGTGAGTATGTTCACCTGATCGAATCGTATGTGGAGGGGCGCTTATGGTTGCAGGAGCAGGGCAAAGTTGTAGTCAACCAGTGATAGAGTGGGAGGCAATCCATGACAGTTGTGAAAAGCACACATGAATTAGAACATGCTCGCTACCGATTGATAGCGGCTTGTGGTATCTCGAACTCGAAACAGACACTCAAAACGTCACATCAACCTCTCAGCTGACCTGTCCTGTTGGCCGTCTAAATGCATGTGCTTCCGTATTGAAGACGTACTCATCCAGACTCAGCAGGTCTGGCTCGCTGAAGATGAGGTAAAAGTACTTTACAGGTCAGCATACATTCATTCACGGCATATGGTGATCTTACCTTCAATGTCTCCGCCATCCAGAAGCTCTCCATGACGTCTCCAACAGTGACATCCTCTTTCGCTACACTGACGTCGTTGACCACTCCGTTGGCCAGATTTGTCCAACTTGCCTTCAGGATGTTCTCAAACATACTCCATGCTGTGTCCAGGTATGATGTGTCGCCCGTGATCCTGTACAGGATGAAGACACTCTCGATAGCCTCTGGCCGAAGTAGATATCTCCTGTCACGAATCCCTGTGAACCCTTTTGGTAGACGATCCGCAAGGATGAAACGATCTGCATCTTCTACGCTTTGATCAGTGGCTCGCTGTCGGATGACTTCGCTCTTCCATCTTGTCTCGTTCCATGGACAAGGATCTGTTCGAGGACATGTCGCCATTGAGAAGATCTCGGGCATGATCCCAACAGGCATGGCGCGGTAGGTCCAGACGCAGCCGTCTGTCAGCTTTTTGCCTACTTGTACGTGCTCGGGGAGAGAGAGTAGCTTGCCTGCCAGAGCAAACATGCCGCCTGCGAAGCAGACCAGATGTTGGCCCTGCTCGTGGACGTAGATGCCGCTTTCTCTGACGACAATGTCAATGCTTAGCAGGACATCCTTCTCGTCCGGTAACATGGGTCGGACAATGTTGTGCTTCAGGGCTGTGGCCGAGAAAGTGCGGTACATGTCTGCATACACCGGATCAGTTCCTCCGAGTAAAGCGTGCATTTTTGGAAGGTATTCGAAGACGCTGTCGGCCATGCCACCTAGAGTGAAGGTGTTCTGCTCGGTGAAATTAGTCTTTCTTGCATTGACAATCACAGGCCATACGCCGGGAAGCATTGTGCTATTCTGCTGCTCGGCGAAGACGCGAGTGACACGATCGATGGCAGAGAAGTAGCGGTTGTCACCGGTACGCTGAGAAAGACGAGTGAACTCCATGCTCAGGCTGCCAATTTCTGCCACAATGACAGTCTCGTGAGCTTCTTGATCGTAGCGACGCCGAGCATCATGGAGTCGCCAACGAGTTATGGGCAAGTTGTTAGGTGTGTCAAAAGCAATTAGTAGCATGTCTCCGAGCTCGACAGCCTTTTCGAGCAAGCGATGGTCCTGACTGAGATCAAAGGCGGCGAGGAACCCTCCAAGGTAGCGTATGGTGGTCTCAAACACATTGAGCTCCTGCGTGGCGGTCTTATCCCATCGGATCTGTAAGGCAGCCTCGACAGCATCGTTGTATTCGTCCTTCAAGCCCATGATCCATAAGGTGTCGAGATTGTCGACGAGAGAAGCGCCCCATCCACCATAGTTGTGCTTTGCATTTCCGCTGACCGGCATCAGCTCGTCAGCCAACCACGCATGGGACTTGTACGATTTCCAGGACCGGAGGAAGGCCTCTTTGACGGCATCCTGTCGTGACAAGCGACTTTTGCGATCAGCGTCAGACTTCTTTCCAAATTGGTATTGCACCTTCGGGAGAGACTGTGGAGGTCCCGCGGGCAAAGATGTCAGCCGTGCAGGCGGATGCTTCAAAGGCAAGTCCTTCCACCTGAAGCCTTGTGATCCCAGAACCTTGCCGGTGATGAAGTTGAAGTTGCCAGCACTGATCTTGGTCCCGTAGAAATAGAGCGTGACCAGGAAGCAGGCCGCGATTACGAAAAAACGATGATGTCGTCCAGCGAACATGATGCCAAAAGAGTGACTTCAGTTGGAGATGGTCATTGAAAGATCTCGAGTTCGCCCAAGATATCGGGACAGCTCTGAGCAAGGGTGCGTGTTCTTTTCGTGAGGAATGTCAATCACCACATCGTTCTAGTCCTTGCTTCTCACCCGATCGTGCCAATACTGTAAGAGCGTAGATTTCGGTCGCTGCAAGGAGGATCGCGTATCGGTGAAGAAGGTTCAGTCGCCACTCCTCGGAAAGGTCAATTAGAGCAGTTCGGGTAGACCGGGGTTCTATACAGTGAAATTCATTCAGCGGATAATTCGAGAGAAAAGCCAGCGTCTTGTAAGAGGCTTAGTACCGAAGAGCGAAGTGATAGTCTGCTCCAAACCGAGGATGCCGGCGCGTGATGACTTCAAGACAAGTTTAACCATGACTCGTTAAACCAATTTCGCTGGCGATTTAGCCATTCTGGTTGAAACGCGGGGTCCTGTGGGGGTTTGCTCCGGCGCGTCGAAACGCGCTTCACGAAATCAATTTAGCTCGAAATTCGTCCGTCATTAACAGCTCCATCGACCTAGCTACACACTCGTCACCATGGCCATCGCAGAGTCCTCCTCGTCGGCTCAGCAGAGCGCTACTAGAGCCAGCAAAGATGCGCCTGTCAACTATGAGCTGCCATGGTCGGTTTGTCTTCAAGTTGATACCAGAACTGTACTGACTTCCGCAGGGTGGAAAAGTACCGACCGGTTTTCCTAGATGACATTGTCGGCAACACAGAGACGATCGAGCGACTCAAGATCATTGCAAAAGATGGAAACATGCCTCACGTCATCATTTCCGGCATGCCTGGTATTGGCAAGACCACGTCCATTCTCTGCCTAGCCCGACAGCTCCTGGGTGATGCGTACAAGGAGGCGGTCCTTGAGCTCAATGCTTCCGACGAGAGAGGTATTGATGTGGTGAGGAACAGGATCAAGGGGTTCGCGCAAAAGAAGGTCACACTCCCGAATGGCAGGCAGAAGATTGTTATTCTGGATGAAGCCGACAGCATGACATCTGGAGCACAACAGGCCCTGCGAAGGACAATGGAGATCTACTCTGGCACAACAAGGTTTGCATTCGCTTGCAACCAGTCAAACAAAATCATTGAGCCTCTGCAGTCTCGTTGCGCTATTCTGAGATATGCTCGACTTACGGACGCCCAAGTGGTGAAGAGGTTGATGCAGATTTGCAAGGCCGAGCAGGTCGAATACTCGGACGATGGAATTGCTGCTTTGGTCTTCAGTGCAGAAGGAGACATGCGTCAAGCTATCAACAACCTTCAAAGTACCGCTGCTGGATTTGGCTTCGTCAACGGAGACAATGTGTTCAGGGTCGTGGACAGCCCACATCCTATCAAGGTGCAGGCCATGATCAAGAGCTGCTACGAGATGAAGATCGATGAAGCCCTCGATACTTTGAAGGAGCTCTGGTAAGAGACACAGACATGGTTGCTTGGGCGTGACTAACCTCTGTGCAGGGATCTAGGTTACTCCTGTCACGACATTATAAGCACCATGTTCAAGGTTACCAAGACGATACCACAATTGTCGGAACACTCAAAGCTTGAGTTTATCAAGGAGATCGGTTTCACTCACATGCGCATCCTCGAGGGTGTCCAGACTTACCTGCAGCTATCAGGGTGTGTGGCCAAGCTATGCAAGATCAACATGAAACCAAGCTTGTTCGTTGTGCCCAAGGCTTAGGGCAAGTTAGTTACTTTTGTCCGGGTTCTTAAGCGAGGCGTTGGAAGGAATGTACGGTCAAGGAGCATGCATGCAGTTTCCCGCCTGCAGAAGGAGCAAGGTGGTGCAGGTCGGTGGTGGCTTGTCGGAGGGTTCATGGTCTTCCGGAAGGGAGCCGCCTCCTGGCTCGAGCCAGACCGTTGTCGGATGGAGCCGTGCAGATCAAAGCAATAACCGACCAAGGAAATATCAAAGTTATCAGACCTCCAACCCCTCCTCCACCCATGACTCGTCCGCTATCTGTCCACGGTCCAACGACCAAAGCTGGGGGAGATCTTGACCGAAGATGCGGACGGGGGTGTGGGGAAAGTGTTTGATAGTCGTACAAGGAAGCGTGGGCACACATCATCTTGCGTCGGCATGTCATCTGGAGCGCCAGCACATGGCTGGAAATGGTCAGGTCGGGCGAGACGTGGATTGGATAGAGGATCTCAAGCGGGTCATGCAGCGTGCAGAAGCGTGACCGCTTCAACGACTCGACGTGCATCTCTAGCCTACCAGACCCATATCAATTTTCTGAAGCAGAAAGGAAGTCCCTTGAATCATTTTTGAATGCCTCTCCGGGTCAAAGTCATGCCCTCGGAGCTTCTCCGCAGTCGTGATTGCTGGTGCGACACGTCAAACATGAGGTGCTGGAAACTGTCTTTGGCCGTCGCAAGTGGCGCTTTTTGAATTCGCCAGACCAACAGAAGGCGTCAACGGTCGGAGTGACAGACGACCCTTGGTACGTTTCCGGCCGTTGTTGTGGATGTCGGCGGAACCATGGATACACAGCTGATCAGAGCATGATAACGTGCGCAACCATCTGCCTCGAAATGGTCACCGTGAGGAAGCAGATGCATCTGTCAAAAGACATGTGGTAGCAAATGCCGGACATGGATGAACACGTCGCTTCAGGTGATAGTTGGCGACAATTGGCCGGTTTGACAGATCTGCTTCATCAATTCGATCTGCGCGATTGATGAGGGAACAAAAAATGCCCCCACGCTCGAGTCGTTTGATACAGCGAGTCAAAAGAACCACAAGCTTTCCCTGACCAGCTCCATCCAGAGAGTCCAGAGCACACGCAACATTTGATCCATGATCTGCCCGACTAGCGGCGCATCTGCATGCACGCTTTGGACCAAAAGACGACGGTGCGGGTGAGCTGCATTGCCCTAGCGCTGGGTATCCATGTGATTGGATCGGCTCGACCAGCAAATTTCGCAATGCACTTGCTAGTCCCCACCATACAAACATGGGCCTTGTCGCCGTGTTGATCTTTTGGCCAGTTCTGCGCTCCACTAAGTGGACCTTTGGACTTCTGGACGATTGAATATTTGGATATTCGAACAGCGGTGGACATCAGCAGTCGACAACAGCGGAGCTCCTTCTATTTGCGACACTGCCTGAAAAGGAAACGACAGGGTCTGCCTGCATCTGATCGACGGCCAGAAGAATAGCGGTGGGCTTCACGAGCTACTGTATCTGCACGTCAAAGCAGCCACCACCAAACAGTATCAACAAAATCTGTTTTCCGCCGAACCTCTCTCTCGGGTCTTGCTCTTTCAGCTCTCGCTCCATCCCACAAGTGACTGTCTGTTCCTGATCGGACAGACGTGTCACTTCAATCCTCAATCCTTCCCAGTCACCGCCTATCTTGCTTTTTTGTCGCTCATGGGTTGCCTTCTGCATATTTGCGCATAACATCGACAGCGCATTACTAGATCATGGACACTGAGGATGGAAAGGTCTTCATAAAGGTTCGCACCCTATTTGCTCTGCATGCGCTGTCACGAGCTTGCGCTCTTCTTATCGGTCACGCTAACCTGTCTCCCACGTGTAGCATCTCGCATACTTTGTTCGAACACATGAGAAAGCTCTCGCAAACGCACTCCAATTGCAAAGGAAACACACCAAGAATGCATCTACATCATCGACCACGGCCGCAACGGGCGTGTCTGGTCAACAACCACCAGCTACGGGAACGAACGCTATAGCAGCTGCCCTCTCTCTGCCATATTTGACTTTCGGATCCCAGAATGTCAAACCTGTCAAGTTGACTCTTACGCCGCACCACTTGTTTTACCTGTTATCACGATTTGAAGAGCTAGGAATATCTGTGGGACCCATGAACGTTCGTCTTGAGAATATCAACAGTGATGTTCAACCTGGCAACTATGTCTCCTTCTTGGGATCAGCGCCCAAGTCGCGAGGCAGATCAGACGCCGACTCGATCCACTCTGTCTCCAGTGTCCGAAGCGCCTTGTCAACCATGTCATCCATGTGGACGAAGCTTGGGCTGACCTCAAAGGAAGACAGCAAGATCGAGAGGCAAAAGGCTGCAGAGCAGGACGATCTCAAGTACTTGTACTCTGCCTTTACCAAGATCCCGTGTTTGCGACTCGCTCCGGACCACCGATCGAGGCTTATCGCCGGATACGAGGAATTTCCCTTCGACACTGCGGTACCACTCTTCGCATTCAAGAATCTGAGCGCATTGGAGATCTGCGATCTGGACTTTCGACAGATGTATGGGTGGGATCGCCTGGCCGAGCAGTTGCGCAGCTTGACCATCAAGAGAGGCAATGTAGACGATGTAACGGACCTACTGGTACACATTGTTCTGGACGACATGGACAAACGCAGGAGGAGATCTTCGAAACACCCAGTCCCATCTTCGCCGGCAACTCCTTGGCCTGCGCCCAGTCCAAGCGCAAAGCAACTCGACCAATTCTCTGCGCCGACCTCTCCGCTAAACGAAGCGAGAAGGGCGTCGCTCGGCAGCCCACCTTCTGCAGCTATGGCTAGGAAAGGTTCTGCAGAAGGCAAGAAACCCACAAGACATCACAGACAGCGCAGTCAGTCTCCAGCACGTCCGCCTAGCTCAAGGCAGACCTCCCACATCTATCCTAGAAGCGCGACACCAAAGTACAGGAGATCATCAGGCAGTGATAGCTCCAGTGTCCACTCTACTCCTCGTAACAGCTCGTCCAATCTGCTTTCGCTCGGCACTCTTCAGCCTAGCAAGTGGCGCTTCCTCAAACATCTCAGTCTTGCCGACAATGGCATGACCTTCATTCTTGCCGCTGGTCTTGCTCCACTAGCAAGTACCTTGCACTCCCTCGATTTGTCCAGCAATTTGTTTACCGAGATACCCGATAGTCTTGCAAGTCTCACCAACCTTCGCGCTCTCAACTTGTCCAACTGCATGATCAGCAGTCTTCACTCATTGGCCCGGAATCCTCTCCCCGCCATCACGGTCATCAATCTCCACTCCAACAGGCTGTCTTCTCTTGCAGGCATTGAGAGGTTGTTCTCATTGGAGAAGATTGATCTCCGCGACAACAGACTTACTGATCCCACTGAACTGGCTAGACTGACTCGCATTCCTGATATGCAGCACGTCTATGTCCACCGCAATCCTTTCGTTCGTACACATTCGAATTATCGCACTACCATTTTCAACCTCTTCCGATCTTCTGTCGGCTACACAGAGGACATCTGCATTGACTCTACCGGACCAACCTATGGAGAGAAAAAGTATCTCATTGATCGCATAACCGAAGAGCAAAACATCCCAGTCGTGCGCAAGCCAGACGACATTTCTATGCCGCCACCTGCTTTACCTCAGAAACCACCACCAGTGCCTGCGAAGGACACACCGAGAGAGATCGGTGGTTATGATACAGCACAACGTCGCAAGGCACCGCGAAGAAGAATCGTAGAATTGTCGCAGAGCAATCCATCTTCTCCAGAGACCAGAAGAGTGGATACACCTCACGCAGAGACGCATTCGCCTACAAAGGCGGTCCACGATGCCCGAGCTGGTGGTTCAACATCTCAGGGCAAGCATGCCGCACCTCTTCTGCCGCCCATTGAGACCTCAACGCTCCCTTCTTCTTCGTCCCATACGACTCCCGACCTGATTGACGACTCCGACTCTCCTGTCCAGGCTTCAGATGAGATGAATATGGCAAGCGATGTGTATCGTCAAAAGATCGAAGCACTCAAAAACGACCTTGGAAGCGGTTGGCTTACAGCGCTGAACGAGGACAAGTGGGATCAGCGACGGCCCAGTCATCGAAGTCACGGGTCAGATTACAGCTCGGTACACAGCGGTCGATCAGGCATACCTTCTGGCACCGGTGTCAGTGTCAGCACTCGTACTCTGGGTTGATCACGCATCGACGTTTCGGTTCAAGCATTTCTTTGCGCATTGTCAATGTAGAGCATAGCGACTGCATGAGCGAATGATGGTACGGCTGCGTATACGACATGGATGAGATGCAGGTGACGTTATTTTAGTGTAGAAGTCTTGGTGAAGTTTTCGTTGTGGGAGAGCGGCCGAGGGAAAGTTGCAGCATAGCGAGGCGTTCCAAACCTGCATGGTATGCAGAGATGATATCCCATATCCAATATACTTTCGTACAGTTTTCCGCGATGATCCTTTTGCCAGTAGCGTGTTGGATGACAAACGTTGGCTCGGTGGTCGAAAATCAGCTCGGCCTCTAAAAACGCGGCGGGAAGACCGTTGTTGCCAAGCCGCCGACTCCACAGCAGAAACCCTTTCTCCTTCGAGACGCGCAGGATACTTCTTATTGTGCAACCAAACCAGCCCACAAGCAGAGGTTCATATAGCCATCATACGGTCAGTCTACCCATATCGCGCGTTGCTTTACTTTACGATCTGCCTATTGCGCTTGCCGACGACGCCCAATGCCCTTTGTGACACGGCTCGTCCCCCAGGCTCTCACACGAAACATCACAAGGCTCGAACAACTTCATTCGAGCACCCCACTCACTAATTCTTAGAACGCACTCACAAACACTACTCGAGACGTCCATCAGACTTGCAATCTGACACTGACCATCTATCGCGACTTGAACGGCGACATTGACAGTCACACCGCTTGTCCCCCTCGTCAGGCCCAAACATCTCAGCTAGATCCCGTGACCAGAGCGACATCGCTTGCCGACAGAAACATCACCGACAGTTTCGACGACTATATCAGAACATCTTCACTGGTCGCACGACCCGTGTACTAACGCCGATCCACGAACACGTAAGCACCCAGCCGCTACCGTCCGGCGTCAGTGGGGTCTCAACAGCTATTGTTTGAGCATCAAAAGAGCAAGAAAGAGTCTGCAGTCGGGTCACAACAGGTTTCTTCCTGCGAGTTCGTGTGCGAGGAGATAATATTCGAGCCTTTGTGCTCGTTGGTGTTGGCTAGTCGAGGTACGAACTGCCCCTCCTAAATTTTTGTTGAAGCCTGCTTTAGGGCTTTTGACAAATCACTACACTTTACCACTTCCAGAGTTGCACAGAACACGACTGACATTCTGTAACAGGCATTGTCCACTGCTGAATCATTCATATCGGCGCCGAGAATTTAGGCACGACCCGCAAGTTTTCACGGCCGTTGATCGCTCGTGAGTCGAGCATATCCGCAAGAGATGGCGGAACAGGAGGTGGATTTGGATTCCATCATTGATAGACTTCTTGAAGTTCGAGGGAGCAGACCTGGCAAGCAGGTTCAATTGCTCGAGACGGAGATTCGTTACCTTTGCACCAAAGCTCGTGAGATTTTCATTTCACAACCCATTCTTCTAGAGCTGGAAGCGCCGATAAAGGTAAGATTAGGGAACTGCTTCAGACTGCATGATGAAGCTGACACACTAAGATCTGCGGTGACATTCACGGGCAATACTACGATCTCCTCCGTCTCTTCGAGTATGGTGGATTCCCACCAGAGGCCAACTACCTCTTCCTCGGTGACTACGTCGATCGTGGCAAGCAATCTCTCGAGACCATCTGCTTGCTCCTCGCCTACAAGATCAAGTACCCGGAGAACTTTTTCGTCCTGCGCGGAAATCACGAATGTGCTAGCATCAACCGCATTTATGGCTTCTACGATGAGTGCAAGAGAAGGTACAATATCAAGTTGTGGAAGACATTTACGGACTGCTTCAACTGCTTGCCCATTGCCGCCATTATCGACGAGAAGATCTTCACCATGCACGGTGGACTGAGTCCGGATCTCAACTCGATGGAGCAGATCAGGAGGGTCATGAGACCGACGGATGTATGTTGCACATGCATGGATATTATGCTCTTTACTAACCTCCTCCTAGATCCCAGACTGTGGTCTTCTCTGTGATCTTCTATGGTCTGACCCAGACAAGGACATCACTGGCTGGTCGGAGAACGATCGAGGTGTGTCGTTCACATTCGGGCCGGATGTTGTATCTCGGTTCCTGCAAAAGCATGACATGGACTTGATATGCCGTGCGCATCAAGTCGTCGAGGACGGATACGAGTTCTTCTCGAAGCGACAGTTGGTGACATTGTTCTCCGCGCCGAACTACTGCGGAGAGTTCGACAACGCCGGCGCCATGATGAGTGTGGATGAGAGTCTGCTGTGTTCATTCCAGATTCTCAAACCTGCAGAGAAGAAGCAGAAGTGAGTCCATCCCAAAGGAATATCATTGACCAGACCTAATCTTTGTTTAGCCGTTTCGGACGCAGATAATCAGCATCACTGCCACGACCCAAGACCGCGCCGTCTCGATACCCAGCGGCTTTCGCCGTGTCCTCGGACATGCTTGGAATACAGCATGGGTCTCGATCCGGTGGTCAACGACAACGATAGCCTGCGCGACGCTTCTCTCTTTTCAGCACTCCACACAAACGTAATATCTCCAACGGGACGACGGTCGCTTTGGCAGGAGATTGACTCTACCGCCAAAACTCTCTTTGCTCTGCAGCGTGAGCGGCCAGGATGGGGCGGTGGTCTTTTGGGGACCAGTCGCAGCATGACGGCGGTTTATGCCCCAAGTGTATGATTCCTCGACGGACGGGCGGGGGGAGCTGACACGGTGGATGGGATGAGAAACGTGCAATTGACTTTTTAGTGCAAACCGATGCTTTTTACCTCTACAATGGGACCGCGCAGAACAATGCAATTCACCTGGGCCAGTCGTAGTTGTGCGCATGTCTGTCCGTGACAATCTGTGATTCCTTCCGGCCGAAGCGCCACGCTCATGACCTCTCCCTAAGGCACACCACGCCATACCCAACATCACCATCGGGGCTTTACGTCCGTTCGGCGTGACTCCCACGAAGGATCTGGGTATACTGATCTCCACCAGGGCCTGGCTGGGTTTCGTTTGAGTTTAGCCGCAGCGAACTCCAGGCGCCCCACTCCCTCGCAGAATGGGCCCCGAAAGCGGTCTAGCGTGGCTCCCCGAACGCATCGTCATCGCTCGTCGTCGACATGTCCGTTGTTAAGGTTCCATGCAGATTTCCCTTGCCGCGCGACCACGCGAGAGGTGAATCGAACTATGCCTGATGCGGTGGTTAAGGAGCGAGGTGTCGGTGCAGTCTTGAACGGTGGGATGCTGTCATTAAGATGTCGGTGGTAGATCTGGTCTGCATCTGGCTTGCATCTGATGGTTCTGCGTCTCTCGGGCCCGGGAAGGTTGTGTTGCCGTGGGGTTTTTGGCTGCGCGGAAGGGGGTTTTGCTTGTGCTGTGATGTGCTGCTGCGCCTGGGATCTGTAAGGCCCGCTGGCTGGTGCAGTATCGTAGATCCAAGGCGGGTAGGTGTGACTCGGCCGTAATTTTGGGAATCTGCGGTGTGAGATGGGTTGCTTGGTGTCAGGCAGCGTAATTAGGGACAATAACGGACGTAGAAGGAGGGTAGGCAGGGACGAGGGGAGTATATATGTAGGTTGTGCTTTCCTGGTATTGGGAGGGATTACTTTACAACATCGCTCCTGCACTTCATCTTTACATCTTTGCGACCTTGAGGATCCTGAGTGGGATATCTCTCACCTACCAGCTTTCACACCTGATATTATACTTCCGACCTGCATCTCGCAACTCACTTTCCGCCTGAACCACATTCACCCCACCTCTCTCAACCTCACATCTCCACCACCACATCCAACCTCCACCACCACCACATCCACCCACCATGTCCGACGAGTCCGACCCCCGCCTCAAAGGCTACATCTCCTACGGCCCCGACGCCAACTGCACCCTCTCCGTGTGCCCCATCGAAGCCTCCGTCTACCAATACCGCCCCTCGCTCCCCGCCAACATCTTTTTCCTCATCATCTTCGCCCTCCTCGGCCTAGCCCACCTCATCCGCGGCCTCCGCTGGCGCAAAGAATGGTCCTTCACCCTCTTCATGATCCTAGGCTGCATCGCCGAAGTCCTGGGCTATGTCGGCCGCCTGCTTCTCTGGCAGAACCCGTTCAGCTTCACGGGGTTCATGATGCAGATTTGTCTCATCACGTTTGCGCCGGTGTTTTATTGCGCGGCGATATATGTGTTGCTCAGCAGGGTGGTGAGGCATCTTGATGTTGGGTTGAGCAGGTTTGCGCCCAGGTGGTGGTATGCGATTTTCATACCGGCGGATTTGGTTAGTTTGGTGTTGCAGGCTGCTGGGGGTGCGCTGAGCAGTACGAGTTCGGGGAGTAATAGTGTGGGTGTGGATATCAGTGTGGCGGGGTTGAGCTTTCAGGTTGTTACGCTGTTTTTCTTCTCGGTGGCGTGTGCGGATTACGCCGTGCGTTACAACAAGAAGCACGGGCTCAAGGGTTTGAGCAAGTCGTTCAAGATCTTTGCGGGTTTCCTGGCGGCGGCGATTGTCTTGATCTTCATCAGGTGTGCGTACAGGATTGAGGAGTTGAGGCTAGGGTACAGGAGTGACTTGATCACGAATGAGGGGTTGTTCATCGCTTTGGAGGGGGTGATGATTGTGCTGGCTGCGGCGGCTTTGCTGGTCGCGCACCCTGGGCCGGCGTTCGCTGGGCAGGAGAAGGGGGTGGAGCAAGGTCAGATGGAGAAGGTGGTGGAGAGCAGTAGTGATGAGGAGCAGGGGATGAGAAGTGCGTAAGTGATATAGGCAGGGAAAGGCAACGGGTAGTGGATTATACCAGGCGTTGATGTTAGCGAGCATGATATCATGAATAATTAGACTTTCTTCAACTTGAGGCTCCTCACACACTGGTGACTAGTTAGCATTGATCATATCATTCATTCGTGACCTTCTCGTCTATTCGTAATGCATACTGATATGCCGTACCTGATCGCCGCAGGTCATTTGCCTCTCCTTCCTAGCCAGACGCCAGCGAATTCACAGCTCCATGATCGTGCAAACGTGACCTTTGCCTGTCTATCGAGCCCAGTGCTTAGCTCTATCGACCTGATCCAAGTCAAGGATCCCACGGCTTTCCCTCCCTGAACGGTCTACTCGTGCCCTCAGTGCCCCTGTCGAACTTCCAGAACCCATGCGACTCGCTGTCCTGCACCTGCTCCTGCCTGATACTCTTGGACAGCTTCGCAAACTCCTCGTCCTTCTCTGCTTTCTTGAAGAACAGCGTGTTCCACTCCTTCTCCTGCTCGGCTCGCTTCTTGCGTTGGCTCCTCTGTGCTTCTTCCACTTTGCTCTTCGCATCTACTACACCCTGCATGTCGCCCTTGTTGAGGGAAGCTATTACGCCGGCCCAGGCACGACGAGACTCGTAGGGCGACTGCTCCTCGTCACTTGGAACTTGAGGAGGTACGGGTGTCAGATCCTGTACATTCCATGTGTCCGTCTCTTTTCCTTCGCCATCCTTGACAACCATTGCCCCGTTCCAAGCGCCCTCGATCTCGTAAAGTGGTGTCTTCTTGCTCTCGTCGCTGGTTTCGAAGATGGCGGCGTGGACGTGATGCTTTTCTCCGCCAAAGCCGAGGACGCGCTTGCCTGAGAAGTCGATCTCTGCTACGTAGCCGGAAGAGGAGACGATTTGGTAGTGGCCGCCGAGTTCTGGATAAGGGACGCCAGAGAGGATACCGGAGACCTTGACGGCCGGAAGTGGAATAAGGTAAGTCTCGTTCCATTTCTCGAGGGTGATGATGGCGTGACCCATTTGCTTGACGTTGACTGAACCATTGAAGGTGATCTTCTGGCAAGCGTAACCTTCTGCTCGAACGCCATGAGTCTCGTTCCACAGACAGCAAGCTGTGATCGGGGGATGATGCGAGACTTGCTCTGCGATCAATTTGGTTTCTCCGACTTGAACAGTATCGCCTTCTGCTGAGGGTGAGGGGAAAGTTGCTACAAAGAGCTCGCCAAGGAAGGCATTGAGTGGCTTCTTGACACCTTCAGACTCGGGTCGACCGCCGTACTGTTGCCGGCGCAGACAGGAGAGGAACCATCTGAGGACGAGGAGTGCGCGCTCTTTCGGGTCATCGCATAATGCTGGTGCTACAAAGATGCTTGGGTACTCGGCCCAGTACGAAGGAAGCTCGGTCGTGGACTGTGTGGAGAGGACGAATGGAGGAGCTGTGATATTGGACAGGTCGCCTTTGATCGTAGCTATCGACTGGCAGATGTCAGTACCGAAATTGCTACAAATGGTTCATGGTAATAGCCTACACCTAGAAAGTCCTTTAGCGCCGACCGCTGATTGGGATTATTCGTGGCCATGAAGGAATTGAAAAAGGCTGGGCGAGCAAAAGGGTTGACAAAGTTGCTTACGAGCAGCATTGTCAATCTTTAACTGCTCTAAATGTGGTGGTCACGCTGCTTCCTTCCGTCTTCGCTATGACAGCTGGAGCCTACTGTACCGTGTTTGCCAAAAGCTCCATCAACAACGCCCAGGGTTCCAGTTGTTTTTTGAATGACGGACACTGACGTGGACCCGCGAGGCACATGTCAAAGGCAGCAGAGGGCCCGCCAGTCTGTCCTCTGGTCAATGCCAGCCAAGCCACCATGGTTTGCGTTGAAGACGCCAGTAGGCGCCGACATTGGGCCTGCTAAGCCGCATCACAGGCCAAATTGACATGTGAAATGCCCGCAAGCGATCGGGAGCAGGAATCATCAAAAACGCAAATCAGCTCGCCGGGCGTCACAGATCGATCTGCGAAAACAGAGTGGGGCAGATCGGGAACGATGTCATTTCGCTGCAAAGACACGGCGAGAGCTTGGGCCGCCGCATTTTCGAGATCTGTGGCCATGCGGCTGAACGGAGGGGTAGATGGAAGATTCATCTGTTTGATATCGAGGGCTCGGATGGACATGGAAGAGTTTGGAGAGATCTCTGTTTCATACTCTCTTGCTCACTCCATTCTCTCCCTCTTCCTTACTCGCATCTTACCAGCCTTGCCTTTTTCAAGCTCTACACCGATATCGAATTTGACCGTTTGAAGAGAGAAATGTCTCGCCCCAGAACGACCTCTACTTGATCTGTGCCGGGAGCCTTTGACTAGGAATCTCGCCATAATCACAGCCATGAGTGCTTCGCCAGTTGGTAGCGGGCATGACCTGCTAGCTCAGAGTACGACTTCACTTCTGTCCACAGACTCTGGCCTCCATGACCCCGCCACTCTGGCGAAAGATGTTGACCACATCAAGGAGCTCATCGCCATGGGTCATGCTGGCCCGGAGGAAGGAATCAGCCATCAGGTATTCAGACGGACGACGAGAGTCCATGTCAGCCAAAGCCAAATCTTGAAGGAGCTTGATCGCTTGAAGAGGCGACTACGGAAGGCCGATCTGGCGACTCCGACTGTGGTCAGAGAGCCTAGCGATTCCGACTCTGACAGCGATGTCGACGTCGAATTAACTGAGCATGCCAAGGAGGTCGAGATGCTGAAGCAGGAGATTGACAAGATCAAGCGGGAACGTGAAGAATGGCTTGAAGATGCAGAGCGTCGCATTGATGAAGCCAATGACGAAAGGACCGAAGCTCTAAAGAACGCCGACAAATTGCAAAAGCAGCTCGAAGATCTCAAAGCTCAGAATGAAAAGATCAAGAAGTCTCTTGCAGATTTGCAGTCAAACCATGCATCACTGGAGAAGCAGCAGTCGGCCAGTCTGTCCTCGACACAATCACTACAGCAAAAGCTCAATGCCTCAGAAAAGTCGCATAGTGAACTTGCTAAGAAACACATGACACTTGAGCAAACCTTGCAGTCATCACACGCTAAGGTCAAAGACCTTGAGACAAAGCATGCTAAGTCAAGTAAACAATCAACGGATCTCCAATTTGAATTGGACAGCAAAGTCAGCGAACTACGCACTCTACAAATTCAGCACAAGTCTAAACAGGAGCAGATCGATGCTCATGCTGCAGATGTGAAGAAAAAGGCCCTGGACCTATCCTCTTCACAGGAGACCATTGCCACCCTCAAGCGTCAATTGGACTCTTCATTACAGGACGCCAAGAAACACAGTGCATCGTACGAGTCAGAGCATCAACGAGCCTCAGAGGCGGAGACTCGGATCCATAAGCTGACAGATGAGCTTGAGAGGGAAAAATCATCTCTGAAGGTTGAGCTCGAGAAGGCTCGAGAAGAGCTCAGCATCGTTCGAAACGCTAGCGGTAAGGACAAGGACAGTCTGAAGGAACAGCTAGCCGGTCTCGCTGCTCGACTTGCCGACACCAACAAGCAGTTCAGTTTGACGAAGGATGAATTTGAGCATCTGAAGAAGGACGCTGCGAAAAAGGAGAAGGATATGCAAGGTCTCCTTGATAAGGCCTGGGATGAGAGCGAGGACTTATCCAAGACTGTCGATCGCTTACGTGGTAGGATAGAGGAAAGAGACCAGGAAATTGCCAAGCTGAACAAGGAGGTCAAGGATCTCAGCGGAGCTCGCAAAGGTCTCGAAAGCAAGGTCAATCAGCTCGGTGAAGACCTGCAGAAGGCAACGACCGCTGCTGCCGAAGAGGTCAAATCTCTTGAGCTGAAGAAGGGGCAGGAACTCGACCAGCTGCGAGGCAAGTTCGAAACAGAAAAGGGGGGCCTTAACTCTGCCCACGAGCGGAGAGAAAAAGCACTACAGGATCTCATCGCCGCCGCCAAGCACGCTGCCGAACGAGATCTAAGTGAGGCAAAGAACACCCATTCGAGAGAGCTTAAGGAGGCTACGCAAACGTCAGATCGTAAGCTGTCTGAGCTTAGGGAAGAACACCAGAAACAGCTGTCCGTGGCTGAACGTAAGCATGGAGAATCAGAGAAGAATCTGAGGGCACAAGCTGCATCAGTCAGGTCGTCACTGGAGTCGGAATTGGCCACCGCAAAGACTGAAGCCTCGGAAGCGCTCGGCAGAGCCAAACTTGATCGTGAACGTGCTATGTCCGATCTCAAATCGTCATACGACCAGGAAAAGAGTGACTTGCTGCAACAGAAGCAGATCGTTGAGCGATCCATGAAGGAGAAGGTCGCTACTGTTACCGGAAATCTCATGAAGCAAATCACAAACGCTCAACAAAAGGCAAAAGCCGATGTCCAAAAGGCGCGAATGGATGCCGAAGCTCGGGAGAAGGAGTTGGTCACCACTCACGACTTAGCGACAAAGAAGCTCTCGTCGGAGCGATCTAACTTGGAGCAACAGCACCAAAAGCATGTTCAAGACCTGCTGACAAAGGCTGAGTCTGATCTAAAGGCTGTTCGGGAGTACACGGAGAAGCAGATCCAGGACCTGAACGCAAAGCATAGCTCAGAGAGATCAAGCCTTGAAAAGCAGATCGAGGACTTGACGACAAAGCATGGTTCCGAAAGGTCGGGTCTAGAAAAGCAGATTGCTGATCTTCGCAACTCTGCCAACGCCGACGTTACGAAGGTCCGAGACGACGCCGACAAACACCTTGCAGATCTCAAGTCCAAGCATGAGAGCGAGAAGTTGCAACTGGAAAGCCAGCTCAAGGATGTACAGTCGAAAGCAGTGCAAGATCTGGAGAATGTCCACAAGGAATCCGAGAGGCGTTTGTTAGAGCTGAATGAGCACCATCAAGGACAGCAATCTGCACTTGAAGCCGAAGTCAAGAACGTGAAGATCAGAGCCGAAGCCGACTTGAAGAAGACACAAGAAGCGCATGACAAGCAAATCGCGGAGTTGCGCCGGGTATTTGAGGAAGAGAAAGCCACTTTTGAGAAACACTTTACAGAGATGCAAGCCAAATCCGAGAAAGACGTCAGAGCGGCTCATGAACAAGCAGAAGAGACGGTGGCTAAGCTCAAAAAATCCTACCAGGAAGAGCAAACGGCACTACAACAGGAGCACCGGCAGAAAGAGCAATCTTTGACTGCTCAGATTAATGCTGCAATGACTGAGCACGAGAAGCAATTAGGCGCACTGCGCTCCGAACACGAATCTAGAGTGTCTGATCTACAATCGCAGCATGGGAAGCAGCTGGAAGACCTCAAGACATCTCATGAAGAGACTCTCTCCACAAAGAGTCGTGAACACGACGACGCCTACAGCTTGCTTCAAGGACATCTAAATGCCACTCTTAAAGAACACGAATCAACGCTTTCTGCCAGATCACAAGAGCATTCCCGAGCGATCGATGAGATGCGGGGCCTCGCCGAGCACGACAAGGTGGCGGTATTGCAGGAAACGAAGAAGACTCATGCAGATGAGCTTGAGAAATTGAGAAAGCGTGCCGCTGCCGAGGTGGAGCAAATCAAAGCTTTCCACGCAAAACATCTTCAGGATGTCCACGCCTCGCACGCAAAGGAACTGGGCAACACCAGATCAGAAATCGAGAGCACCAATCACCAGCTCATAACTGCTCGGTCCGAACATGAAGCTAGGTTAGAAGAGCTGAACGAGACACATGAAAAGGAGATTGGAGCGCTCAGGGTAACGATCACAACTCATGAGGAAGAAGCTCGTAATAGGAGCAAACGGCACGAGATTGATCTCAAAACCCTAAGGGACGAGCATCAGAAGGCTCTGATTACGCTCCAGGACAAGCTGAACACTGCTGAGAATGAGCATAACAAGACCAAAGAGTCTCATGAGTCGGAGCTCAATAGTCTAAATGCCAAGCACAAAGATGAGCTCGAGAAAGCCGAGCGATCCTACAACGAGCGTCTCCAGAAGGCCAGAGAGTCGTCTGATACATCTTCTGCACAGCTACTACAACAGCATCAGAAAGACCTGGCGCAACTGCGTGAGAAACACCAGACCGACCTCACTGCCGCTAAGAAGAGCCATCAAGCCGACTTGGAGAAGTTGAAGGGTGAAGCAAGTACCATTCGAAAGAACCTCATCGAGTCGCATGCGGAAAAGCTGCAGACCGCCATTCGACAGGCTAAAGAGGAGCATTTCGGGGAAGTCCAGCGTGTCAACAAGGCCAACGAGGAAAAGATCAATGACCTTACAGCGAATCACCAGCAAGAGATCCAGAAGGTCAGAGATGCTCTTACCCAAGAACTTGAAGAGACTCGCAAGTCCCACACCGAAGCCCTCGAGCAAGAATGCAATGCTCAGGTGCAAGCCATGCAAGCCTTGGAGTCTGAGCTGTACGCCCAACTCGAGGAGAAGGAAAAGAACCATAGTCGGAAAGTTTCCGAGGTGGAAACACACTTCACGCAATCTGCTAAGGAAGCCGATCATGCTCACCGCGCCGAGCTTGAGGATCTCCGCTCCAAGCTAGCAAAAGAACAGTCCGTTGTACAAGAAAAGCTTAGCTCTACACTCGCAGACCATCAGAAGCTAGCTGATGACTCTGAACGACTCATCCGCGAGATTGCCTCCATGCAAGAACAACGTAAGCAAGACGAAGAAAGTCACGAGAGGAAGCAAGCTGAGCTGAAGGCACAGCTCGACGAGGCAAGAAGGCGAGCGGCAGAGGAGTCTGAGCGAGTGAACAAGCTACGGTCAGCTGAGCAAGAGCTCAGAGAATCGATGAGCCAGGTCGCAAGAGAGAGAGATGGGACCGTTGCAGAGTTGAAGAGGGCAGTAGCGGAAGCTTTGGAGGGCGAAAGCAAAGCTATCGAAGAAAAGAGCCGACTGGTGGGAGAATTGGAGGGCTTGCAGAGAGGAAAGACTGAGGGTGACGATGCTGTGGTGAAGTTGGCCGAGGTGGAGAAGAGAGTACAAAGTGCTGAGGAGGACCGAGTGAGGGAAGCTGACAAGGTGCTGAGACTAGTCAGTGAGAGGGATGAGTTGGCCAAGCAAGTCGAGAGCATGTCTGCCAAGCTCACCGAAACGACAGTGGAGCTAGATCGGACCAAGCACGAAGACACGCTTGAGCTGCAGCATACGATCAGAAAGTTGAGGAGGGCGCTGAAGGAGAGTCGTGCGCAAGCCGCCGCCTTCCAAGGTTCAGCACCACCGTCGCCAGATGCGACCCGAAACGTTCGATCAACTAATGGTCAACCAGTCACTCCCGATGGGAAGCCCCTGGTTATCTCTCGAGATCAGGACACCAGTGATAGACCTATCTCCGCCAGATCCTTCGAGGAGTACCTACAGCACGCTCAATCAGAACTCTCAGAGCTCGGCAAAGTCATCAGCCAGAACGAAGCTGCCTTCGCAGCCAAGATCGCTCAGCACGTCGGCGACCTCCAGATGGCAAAAGACACACTTTCCAAGGAGTACAAGCAGAAGTTCGACGATCTCGTAGAGGAAAGAAAGATCCTCGAACAAGCCGCCGAGGGCCAGGAAGCCGAGCGCCTGCGCAAAGAGAAAGAAGAGCTCAAAGCCCAATACGGCGACCTCCCCACCCCACCCGACACGGCCGAGCGAAAACCCGCAAAGAGCCACACCCACCACGACATCAAGACCAAAAAAGAAGAACTCCGACGCGCCGAATCCCGCCTCGAAGCCCAACACCACCACGCCCTCGCCAAACGCAAGTCCCAAATCGCACTCAACCACGCCGCCGAATTCGCCACGCTCAACGCCAGCTACGACGACGCCATCTCCCGCCTGCTGGGCGACAAGGACGCCCTCAGCGGCGACCTCGGCATCGCGCCGGACAGCTTCGAGCAGCGCATGCACAAGATCGAGGAGGAGAGCGAGCGCCTCGAGACGGAGAAGGCGGCGAGCGTGGGGCAGTCGAGCCCGGCTGATCTGAGGGGGAGTTTTGAAATGCGGAATGTGGATAGTCCACGAGGCGCGACGCAGAGGAGGGTGAGCAAGGTCAGTGTGAGGAGTAGTAGTCCGCTTGGGGAGACGGGGAGGCCGAGGCGGGATACGGGGTCCGCGTATGTGCCGCCGAGAGCGGAGAGGACGCCGCAGAGTCCGAGGGATCAGCCTTGGGCGTTGTTGCCGGAGGGGGAGGTGCAGGTGCAGGTGCCGCCGGAGAGTCCGTTGAGGGAGAGGGAGTCGCCGTTGTATTCGAGGGGGAGTCCGGAGGCTGATCAGGCCCGACGAGGGGCAGGAGAGCGGGTCGTGAGTGGCAAGGGTGCCAAGCGGACTGGGCAGAGAGGGTTTGATCTCGATTCTCGGCCGGAGCAGGTTGAGCAGGAGGTGATGGGGGGGAGGAGGAGTCTGGATAACAGGAGTGTGGATGAGCCGGCGAAGAGTGATTGGGGTGAGAGGAGGACCGGGTTGGAGGGGTTGCAGAGTAAGGTGAGGACTGCGGAGCCGATGGTGCCGAGGCATTTGAGACATGCTAGTGGTAATGTTGGGAAGAGGTAAGGAGAATGTGGTATCAGCTGCTGGTAGTTTCAGGATTGGGTAGGGCGTTGACGTGGCCATCATTCACGCCTCAAAGGCTGCATGGATGCTGGCTGGGATGTACATATCAGGACATGTCTGCTCATTGTATATAACGAAGCACTTGCCTCAATCATCATCTCGCTGGTCATCGCGGTGACTAGCGTTTGGACCTGTCTGATGCTCTCGTGTCAATCTATCGCCTAGATTTCTTTGTTCTCGTCGCCACCAAATGATGAGTCAGCAATAGACGACAACGACAATCATGGCGAGATCACTACCATGACACTCGACTCTACTCTTGCTCAAAGCACAATTCCATCGCGGTGATGCCACGGCCTGTATCTCTGCCGCAGTGGTAACGTGGAGCCTCTGCATAGTGCTGCGGCTGCCGACCGACGCCCTTGCCTTCGTCGATGCACCACTACAATTCGGCCTAGACGCGATAATATTTGTCAGATCCTCCGAAGGTATGATCTCGATACCAGGAAAAATGATCGGCCAGCCTGAGCGACTCCGCTGCTTGTGGTAGCTGCAGAGGAGGGGTGAAGGGTGTCTTCGTACTTGCTATCCAGCGAGCAAATGTGAGCAAACACGATCATCGGTAGCAATCCGGAAAACGTCTGACAAACTCATAAATCAAGCCAGAAACTTCAGGGAAAGAGCCAGGAAGCCTCTGAACACGCTGTAGCGTACATGAATGACACCAGATACCGATATTCATGCTCATTGCCATCAGTAGAGGGCCGATATCGACGGAAGTTGCCATAACTTTGTCAATTCTGCATTATATTTTTTGAAACTTTTCCCAATGGCATCAAACGCGGTCGTATGGCCCAATGGTGAGTGAATTCAGCGAATTCCAGCAAATTCACCACCTAACAAATTTGCAGGCAAGGCGCTTGTAAGTAAAATCGGCCTAGCTCCGCCCGGACGCACCTAATCCCGCTCAGGACTACGATTCAAACCACTCTCGTGGCTGAGATCAATCAAGAGATTCCAGGGTGAGCAGCTTCGAGTCTCTCATCACATGCACTTCCTAACAACACTGCAGTTCGACCCCTGGTACGATCATTTTTTGCCCTTTCGCGATGAAATTTTCTTCCAGCAAAGCTCAAGGAGGGATTGGTTCATTGCATGTGGGGTCTTGTTCCACACAATTCATTTTTGCACGGAGCACGAAGATTCGATGTCTCAGGAATTGGGACGGACACCTCACCGCATGTTGACGAAGACTATGTAAAAGCAAGTGTATTCACATATCCTGGCACGTGATTCATTATTCAGAAGCAAATGTTTGTCGCTGGATTGTTCCTTCATTTTGCTACATGCGGACACTATATTACTCGATTAAGTTCAACCTGACTTAAACTATTCCCTCACACAAACGATACCATGTGCTCCCTTACCTCAAGAAGCAGGATGATGCACCACCCCACCCGTCAACTCCACCCTCTCATTCCCCACCTGCTCCAACACCTCCCTCTCCATCCTCTCAAACCCCTTCAACGCCTCCCCATACCTCTCAAACACCCCCTTCCTATACCCATCCGTGATCCTCACAACAAACTCATCCTCATCCCACCTCTCACCAATGAAATCCTCAAAACTCTGCCCATCCTGCCTCTCACACCCCCACACCGCCTTATACGCCGCTCCCAACGCGCACGCATTCCCACCAATGTCAAGCTTGAAAACCCCCTCCGCACCACCGAGGACGTCCCCGGCGATCCTCGCGATGGCGGGGTTCGAGCTAGCTCCACCGACGAGGTAGACACGTCGAGGCTGGGCAGGGAGGGTGTTTCCCTCTTTGTCTGTTTGTGGGTGGACGAGGCCCTGGCTGCGTAGACGGAGGGAGAGCATTTGGCTTTCGACGATAACGCGGGCGTCGGAGTCGACGGGGTCAGCGGGGACGGGGGAGAGGGTGTCGGTGGCGGAGGAGTATTCGTAGCGCCATTGGCCGGCGCGGACGTTGGGGACGATTTCTGGGCGGGGGAAGAAGAGGCCGAGACGGGCTGGTGAAGAGTCGCTGGCGAGGGGTGGGGTGGAGAGGGCGGTGGAGTTGAACTCGTCCCAGGTTTTGCTGGGGAGATTGTCCCGGATTTGTTCCCGGGCGAGGCCGCCGTTTTTGTAGCAGAGCATGAACATGTAGAGACCGGGAGTGGTGGGGTGGTTCATGAAGTGGTAGGATGGGTCGGGTTTGTACATGGGGGTGCTCATGAGGAAGGTTGTGGAGGTGCCGAGGGAGACCATGGCGTCTGAGGGGAGGAGGGGGAGGGCGAGGATGGTGGCGGGATTGTCGCCAGTGCAGGGACGGATGGCGCAGTCGCTGGGAAAGCCGAAGCGTTTGGTAAAGTAAGGACTGATGGTTCCCAGGTCGGCGCCACCGTCTTCGGGGACATGGCCAAGTTTCGTCTTCAGGTCGGACGAGTCCTGACCACCCGCGGCGAGTTGCAACAGTTTCTCGTGCCATTTGCCTTGGTCAATGTGCCAGAGATTCATGCCGCAGACATCACCAATATCGATGGGCGCGATCTTGCCAAGGAAGACGGATGTGATAAAGGACGAGACGAGGGAGATACGGGAAGTCTTCTTCCACTCATGTGGGTACTTCTCTCGCCACCGCATGATCTGTGGTCCACTGAATCTCTATGAGATGCATTAGTTGCGTCGACAAGCGCGGTTCCGATCGACTCACGTGATGTGCTTTGCTGCCAGTCTCCTTTGCCAGAACTTCAGGACCACCGAGCTCAGCATCAAACGCATCGCACTGTTTCTGCGTGCTTGCATCTTGCCAATTTGGACTATGTGGATGACTGAATGCTCCATGTCGTGCATCGACCTGATCGCTAGGCTCAAGCTGGTCCTTCAAGGATTTGCTGTGGTCGAGGCTGGCTAACAGCTTCTCTGCCTCTAGACTCCAGAAGACAGTGCCGTGCTGCATACCGGCGCCTGATAGACCCTTGACCCGGGAGAAGTCGCAACCAGCATCGCGAAGTCGAGACAATACCAGCTCGATCGCATCTAGCCACATGGCAACCGGGGCGAAGATCTCTCCCTCCGATGGGTTGGTGAGAACACCCTTCTTGATGCCATACTTGGAGAGGTCGTCGTCAAATGATACCTTTGCTTCGTGTTGCAGTTTGAGATTAGAATCGACGACGAGAGCTACAATAAATGAGCTTGATGACCATCGTGGCGCTCATTGATGATATAGTGACCTTTCAATTGTTGTGTTGACAAGTCAAAACCCTGTCGTCGCGATTAGAGAGCAAATTGGACAGCGGCGGGGTAAAATCGGCCTCTCACAATATAGAGTGGTCCGGCGGAACCCATATTGAATTACTTGACGATCATTCGATAAATTTGAGAATTGCTGTAGACTTTTGGACGAAGAGTTGATAGCAAATGAAGAGCCAAAAGGGTTGAACTCGACCGTCTCGCCTACCTAAAGCTCTTTTATCGGGCGTGCAGAGCTGGTTGAAGAGCACGGTACGCCATGGACACGTTCCCCCCTCCGGAGCCCTACGGACATGAACGAGCAAGAAGATTCTTTGCAGTGAAATTGCGTAAATTGCCTGTAATCCAGGGGCCAAGAGGAACTCGTGGGGCAGACGAGCAGCACACAGGCTGAAGATCACCAATGCAGGTCCTTTCTCAGCATGCCGGCGGGTGATCTGGTTAAATTGACCCCTCGGATTTAACCGAATCATCCCATTTTGCTCACCAACTTTCCGTCCACCACATATCGAACACATTAGCAAGTCAAACATACTGGAGTTGCTTCGACTTTTCCCTTCTCGGTTCTCGATTGCGCGGATGATTGACTATCGGATCAAAGTTGCGGCATCACTCACTCAACGTGTGGATTCACAGCAGATACTGTAGCCTCTCGTCATTTGTCTTGCCCAGCCAATTGACGAGCTATCACCTGTGTACGCCGTTACAGCCTTACAAAGGCGGCACTGTCCCTCATGGCATATGAACGTGCTGTCAAGTGGTATCGAGCAACGTTCCGCCTTACCCAACGTCTTTACCGGAGCTTGAGCAGCCCTACGGTGTTGGACACGAGCATTATCGCCAGACAAAAGACGACTACAGGACCCACATGATACGAGGGCCGTCACTCGATCATGTCTGGCATGTCATTGCAATCAACATCTGGACAGATCAGCCTGACTAGCTATGTGTGCCGAGCAGGTGAGCACAATATCATAGTGAGGTCCAGATCCGACAGAAGACCGAAGTATCAAGACAACGAGCGCCATGGCAACGTTCGAAGGTAGGTCCGCAAGCCATTCGATTGCATCTCTGGCCCATCTTCACTGCGAAAGAGAGTATCTCGATCCGGAGTGACCCGCGGCTCTGCCACCTGCCACATACCGGTATATGGAAACGGTCGCGGCAGAACCAGAACTAAGAGGTACCTCGCGGTGATCCCCCGAGCCTTGCGCTAGCACTAGTGCCACTGATGAACTACGTAGTGTCAAGAAGCTCGAATGGTCTGCTAAAGGCCTTTCACCTGGGAAAATGCGAAATGTAACATTTATGTGGAATCAGGAGTAAACCTACAGATCGACTCTTCCAATACAACGCTGGCCGACCTGACCGTTACAGTCCGAAAGACCAGAAACATGCGGATCCGACCGCCCAGATCCCGGCTAGGCTGGCCCTGACGTTGAATCAAAGGAAAAGAATACTGTCTTGTAAAAGGCTTTCGGTCACAACGGCAAAGTAACGAGCCAATATCGAGCCACAGCATGTATATCATCTTCTCCCAGGTGCCACAGACTTTCGGCCTTTTCGTCCATCCGTTAGTAATTGCTTCACATTCGTCCCCTAGGTAAAATGCGTCTCATCAGAGCACTGCCGTTCGCGGCCGCCCTGGCCACCGTGGGAGCATTCGACCTCTCTGCAATGATTGCTGAAAACCCGGAACTTCAGGATGATCCTCCTGCTACTACCACAGCTGTTGATAGAGAAGCAGTGGCCAACTCGATCGTAGCTAGGCTCGAAAAGAGCAAGCCGACACCAGTTTCTGGGGGAGATAGCGAGACTACAACTACAATATCGACGCTCACTACTTCAGCCAAACCGACCACGACGAAGAAACCAGGCAAGAAGGCGAAAACGACGACCACCACTACGACGAAGAAAAAGGGAGGGAAGACTACGAAGAAGGTGAAGAAGCCACTTGCAACCCCAAGGGTCGGCAAGCGAGCGGAAATCTTCACAGTCCGTCCAGGCATTCTTGCTGCACCTGTTGCTAGCTCTGGCAATGCAATCTCTCAAGTGAGCAGCGCATGTACTCCTCAGCAAGGACTGTACCAATACACCCCTGTAGTCAACACGCCCAAGGGCTTCTTGGTTGACACGACTCTGGCTTCCACTGGCACAAGTGCGACACCTCCGGCTGGATACACCCGGACCTTCTCTGACCAGTTCGGATCCATGTTTGCCACGAATTACCTTACCTATTACCAGCTGAGCGCGTACGATCCGGCTTCTTGCTCCATACTCTGCGACAAGACTCCCGGTTGTCAGTCGTTCAACATCTATTTCGAGCGAGACCCTGTGCAAGATCCGGGTATCAGCTGCCAGAATCCTACCGCTGGTGTCACAGTCCGTTGTGCTCTATGGGGCAGCCAGATCAATGCTGCTCAGGCACAGAATGTCGGCGAATGGAGACAGCAGTTCATGGTCGTCATTTCAGCTTCTGCTGGTTACGTCAAGAACACTGCTCCAGCCCCGGTGTCAGGCTTCACTGGCCCTGTCGGACTTGCTGGTGCTGTTAACGTGGATACCATCAACAACAACAGAGTCCTCCTCGCCCAGAACTACCAGACCGGCACCTATAACGTCTCCGTCTGCGCTGCCCAGTGTACTGCTCTGACCGCCAGCAACAAGGCTGCCGCCATTGCCGCAGGTACATACTCCTACAATGCTTGCAACTACTTCAACGCCTTTTCGGTCAGTAATAACGGCACCAAGTATGGCTACTACTGTGGTCTGTACTCTGATGCCACCGTCGCGAGCTACCCGCAGATCTACACATCCACCATCAGCGGTGCCACATATGACCTGGTCAATTCATATGGTTATGCATTGAGTACACCCGACGCTGGTACTCTGCCTCGCCCTCAATTCAAGATTCTCTCCGCCTGGCTAGCAGATCTTGACATCACTGCTCTTGCTCGTGCCAACTTTGTAAGCAGCGATGGCAATTCTATGAGCATCGATACCACCTTCCCAGGATCCGCCGGTCTCGGGTCCACTGACCCGTGGTCCACCACCGTCAAGTCCATCTCCATCCTATATACCTACGGCGGCAATGAGACCCGCGTCTTCGCCTCCATGGTCAACAAGGGTGTCTTCAACCAGACGAATGCCTACTTCTCCACTGCCACTGCTCCGGGTTCGGGCTTAATTCCAAGTATCAGCCCTCCTGCCGGCTCCAACATTACCATTCAGGCGCTTGCATATGGTCCGGCACAAGTCACCTTTGCATCGACATTCGCAAACATCTACGCTGTTCAAGCCGCCAAGTCATCGTTCCCGATCGAAAATGGATACTTCGGCATCGACACTATTCCGGGCACTGTCAAATCTGCCGTCCTTTTCTACACTGACGCGGCCAAGAACCAGCTGGCTCTGGTTGGTCGGGAGCATGCTTCCCTGACCTTCCCATAAGCAGTCTACCATTGCCCAGAGAAGCACAAAGTAGAGCACGGAATCAGGGCAACTCTGTTTCAACCCATCTGTACATATAATTCCCGTGCCCGAGGCACAACTGTATTACTGTATCAACACATTCCACCAATCCACCACCCTCTCCCTTGATCCCCTTTCACGGCGCCGCAAACCCTTGGCTTCCCTCCCACCTCTCCCTCCACCCCTCATAAAACGGCGCCTCCCCCAACGTCCCCACCTCCCACTCCATCTCCACCACCCCCTTCTCAACCTGCTCCCTCTCCCACTCCTCCAACACCGGCAGCGCAACATGCTCCACCCCCTTCGTCCCTTTATACTCCATAATCCCCCTCTTCCCCTCCCTCAAAATCCGCCCCACCAGCGCCGGCACACCCTTCTCCTCCCTCATCTCCTCCAACGGCGTAAATACCGCTTTGAAATTGAAACACACCGCCCCACTGAGTGGCAACCTCCTCAGCGTCTGCCAATCCACTCTCAAATTCACATCCCCCACCCTCAACCCCGGATCCTGCTCCCCGCGCGTCCGCATCTCCTCGTCTTCAGGCGGCAGGTAGAGCGGCGTCCCTCTCTCCAACCCCCAGGAGCCGCGCTGGATGGGCCGATCGCAGGGCATGCGGCTGAAGAAGCGGTCCATGCTCATGCTCATTTTCTGCGCGTAATCAGGGACAGGAGCGTGGATGGCGGAGAGGGGCAGGGCGATCTTGGTGCCGAGGGTCCAGCCTAGGGAGGAGCAGATTATGCCGGCGCGGAAGGTGTAGAGGCCTGTGGAGGGGGAGCGGAGCATGAGGGAGAAGTCTTCGGGGATGTTTTGGAGGAGGATGAGGAGGGGAGGGGTGGTGTGGAGACAGGTGGTGGTGTGCAGGATGTGGTTGTGGAAGTGGGTTGGGCGGGAGGAGGGGGTGGGGGAGGTGAGGGTGAAGTAGTGTGGGTAGCGGGTGGTGAGGAAGAGGAGGGCAGTTTCCATCAGTTCTTTGCAGGCCAGCTCGGAGCCGGGGAGGGATTGCAGGACGGAGGAGCCGTGGGTGGCGTACAGGGAGAGGCGTTGGGCGATGCGGTCGCGGTAGGTGGACTCGAGTTCAAGCCACCAGTCGGGGTCGAGTTTAGTGAGGGCTGGAGGGGTTAGGTGGTGGAGGAGGGAGGAAGTGGGAGGAAGAGGGAGACATACACATGGTTTGGTGGTACGCCCATCGGAAAGGACGGTAGGGGCGAGGGAGAGCTCTATCAATGTCGAATGCTTGGTAGGGTGTCGGCAGAGGCACACCACTCAGCTTAGCATAGTCTGGAAAGTCACCAAGGGCCTTGATGTCGGACATGGAGAAGCCTGTGGGCGTCAAGCGGTCGTGGTACTTCTCATCAAACACATTTTGATCGTCAGGCACACAGTTCGATGGATCCTGCAAGGCATGTGATCGTTGCTCAATTAGAGCTGCTTGGTCGCTATGGCTGGACAGTCGCTCGGGTGGAAAGGCGCGTTGGAGCTCACTCAATTTGTCGCTCTGGGTTGGTGTCGCTTTGGTATCGATATGTTGCGTGTGGGTCTTCGAATTGATGGCATTGTGGAAGCGGTTGTGCAGGACTTCTCTTGACCTCTTCGATAGAGCTAGACATAGTAGCGAAACAAACGCGAGGGGAACGCAGACAAGTAAAAGCGGAAAGCTAGACATGATTGTTGCTCGACGTGAGAAAGGTAAGAAGATTATGTTAGTCCTGGGGGAGGAGTCTCAGATATGTGCCTACACCTTTTTGATACACGTCTGTAGCACATTACCTCATCACATGCTATCGGCGCCTTGATGGAACACATGGAGGGGAACGGACAAGCAATTGAGGGGTCGAGATAGCTACAACCAATGATAAGGTGAGAACTGGTTTGAGCTACAGCAAGTGCCGGGAAAGCTGCTATTCCCAGTCTTGACAAAGACAGCGAGCATGCATGGGCAGTATCATCGGAAATAGATCTGTAAGGTTCACGCGAGGAACCGTTTCCCCAAGTCGGATAGTTAGGAGATGATAGAGGCGTGATTGATGGAGGAGCTCATCGTCGCCAAGCTTATCTCCAACAGCGGGGTTAATTTTGCCAGAATAGGCAAGCTCGTTTTTCCACCACACAAAATATCTTTTCAACAAGCATTGAGTACTCGCGATGGGCGACGCTGACTTGGAAGAGGTACGACGATTGGAATAGCTACTGATCTCGCGAGACTCAGCGACTGACCTTGGTGCAGATCCGTCGCGCGCGACTACAACAGCTCCGAGAGCAGCAAGGTGGTGAGGGAGGAGGGGGAGATGAAGGCCAGCAGGAACAACAAAGGTGATCGATAGCGGCGCGATACAATGACTCCGTACTGATCGAGTACTAGACAAAGAGAAATAGAAGCGCGACAATCTATCCTGAACCAGATTCTAGAGCCAGATGCTCTTGATCGCCTGGGTAGAATCCGCCTGGTGAAGGCCTCTCGCGCCGAAGATGTTGAGAACCGCCTCATCATGCTTGCCAGGTCAGGTCAGCTGCGACAGAAGGTCACCGAAGATCAGCTGAAAGACCTGCTCGGACAGCTGTCGGAGCAGCAAGAGAAGAAGGAGACAGTCACAGTGCAACGCAGGAAGGGTGGATGGGATGACGACGATCTGGAAGACCTTCTCAACGATAATTGAGAGCGCGGCATCAGGACTATGGTGTACAGAACCATGAGTATAGTAAGGCATTCCAAGACGGCAGATACCCATAGATTCTACAGGGACTCGACTTTCCACACTCACCTCTCCGCACACAGTGGACGACGCTTCCTCGTACGTCGAATACAGGATAGATGATTCGGGAAGACGGCGCGGGCTCGATGTCGCGTAGAAAATGCGAAGAAGGCAATCTGAGATATACGACACGGCATCTCACACAAGCTTCGGAACCTCTTTGGACTATGAACCTACTTGTACTTCATGCTTTTTAACACTGCTGACGCTCTCAAATCGACTTTCGGAATAATCCTCGACCCCCTCACAGGAGCAACCCGTGATACGTGCTGCTACTGGATTGCTGGACACCAGCAACAACGGCGCAGAGATGGCCAAGAACATCCTCCACGATCCCTATCTCATGGACATGGTATTTCAGCACCTTTCAATGCAAGATCTCTTGCGATGCCAGCGGATATGTAGAGATTGGCAGCAGTACATCGGTCGATCAAGGATGCTTCAACAAAAACTCTTCCTGTCGCCCGTGGCCCCAATCGGCAGCCTCCCTTTCCGCCATGATCGCTACCACCGTTATGGTCCTTGTCCAGCCATCCTACCCTCCTCGGAGCGCTCCGGCAACAACGTGGCCTTGAGAGATGCTCGAATCACACATCCGTTACTTGTTCGCCAAGTCGATCGTGGTGACAGCTTTCTCGGGCTCGCCGCACTATCCGTGACTGGCGATGTCCTAACCAGCTATTTTTGGAATGTCCAGCACAAGCCCTCTTGGTACAATATGTTTTTGACACAGCCCCCTGTCGAAAATATATCAGCCAGTCTGTATGACTGGGGATGTTTCCCGACATCTGGGTCGGTCACTTTCTCGGTCGAGTCCACCAGCGGCATCACTTGGGGTCAATTCTTCGAAAAAGCGGCTGCACGTTTTGGGATACACCCAGCGAAAGGTTTGACGATGTGGACACCAACACAACCCCTACGCGAGTCTGTGCCGTTACGCAAGGATTCTCCATGGCTGCAATTTGAATCAAAGACCAGCTACCTTCTATACGACAGAACGGATCCTATACAACCTTTGATGTGCTTCTTTTGTGGTAGGAACATCGTACGCGTAGTTCGAGAGTTTGGAGATAAGGCACTGAAGATTGAGGACGGCAAGACAGCGGACCGAGAAAAGGAGGCCAACGCCAATTGTTCTGGCAAGGCTGCATGATATTCCATACATGGTTCACATAGTTATTAGCCGCATTTTGGCCCGAATGAAAAAGCCTTCCCAGCAGGTAGGCAGCCACGTGAATAGGCTGCGCTGACCTTGACGCCTGGGGAAAACACAAGCCCGAATTCAGCCCAGCCGAATGCAACTCCACTCCACCTCCCACGCACCACGCAACTACCAGAACCATCTTAAGATTACCACATCAAAGACTTCATTCTCCAAACCTCACTGGTATTCATGGCCGCGACACAGCCTTCACCAATGGCGGACCCCGCCGCCACACACCAAGCACAGGATGAAGTCATGGCTAATCCATATCTCGTTGTGGGCGTCCTCACAAAGCTACCCATGCAAGACATCCTACGCTGTATCGGAGTCTGCAAAGACTGGAAGCACCTCATCGACCGCAGCTCGGAGCTGCAGGAGCGTCTCTTTCTCAAGCCTATGAGCGCAAAGGCCTGTCCTAAGTCTTCGCATGCTTTCTTGGCCGAGAATCCAGTGAAGCGCATCCCCACGAAGGAACAATCTGTCGATTCTGTCACACGCCGTATCATCGCATCGTCGCCACGATTTGAGTACTTCAAACGACGGTTCCGGAACGGACTGCTAGGCTATCTCCGCCTGGCCAGGAGGATAACCCGTCCGGCCCAATTGTCGGCGTCGAAGACGGTCCCCAGGAAGATGGAACGAGTCCAGGATCAGGAGATTTGGGCGACCACGGAGAGAATGGAATACTAGAAACGATGTCATGTATTTTGATATACAGAAATCCCTTTCTCACAACCCAAAATGCTTCTCCCGTGACCACATTTGTCCGTTGTGCATGCGACCTGTGCTCATCTATCGTCGCCATTTCCCTGATCTCTCTTGACACGAAGCAAGGAAATCACTTGCGGCGGAAATATGCCGCTGAGTCTGCAGATGCTCATGATCATCGGTCATTCTGAGGACAATGCCATGAGCTGATAGTGTCGTGCAAGATGGGAGCCGCGATAAGCGCCGCCGGGACAGGGGCGGAGCCGCGGGATCTGAGTTGCGGACTTCAAATTCTTCCTCCGTCGCCCCTTGATGGCAGCATGATGGTTATCGCGAATGACCGAGCATTTCAAGACCCGTGTTACAAGCTTTGGAGGGATGTTCACGATATGAGACATCAAGCGGCTGTAACTACCAGCACGTGGCATGACGATCTCGTCACTTTGCTCCAGGACGGAACGAATGGCTGCCATCGGGCAGGGATGATGACAGTGGTATGTCCGAATCCCAATCAG
Source organism: Elsinoe arachidis (assembly GCA_013372555.1). NCBI lineage: Eukaryota > Fungi > Ascomycota > Dothideomycetes > Myriangiales > Elsinoaceae > Elsinoe > Elsinoe arachidis. The sequence goes on from JAAPAX010000009.1 coordinate 1,346,333, forward strand.
GAGCGATGCATCAAGGTTGTGTATCAGAGTGATCTATATATCGTTCGGCTCCACGCGATCTGCCCAGTGAAAGACTTCATCGTACGAAGCTGATCATGGCTCCCTCCTCCTCTCCACCTCTGTCATATACGACTCAAAGCTCATCAACAATCGTCTCTATCTTCTCACCACAACAATCGCAAAGCTTGCCCTCTCTCGGATGATGCTGGTAGTGAATGAGATAGTGCGGACCAGCATTAGACTCCATCATGAAAGCGATATCCCCATCCGCGTCCGGAAAAGCACCACGGCAGCGCTCCCAAACCTGCCCCGTGACCGGTCCGAAGCCATTGATTTTCGAAAACCGATTCCTCCATCGTGTATTGACCTCCTGCCAGAGCCGCTGCCATCTGGTAAGATGACTTGCTTCGCTGTGCATCGACCATCCCGTGAGATCCGCAATGGCTGATATGATGTCCCCGAAAGTGATACCTGTGGAATTCCGCAAGACGATCGATCTGGGAAACGTATTCTCTTCCACGTAAGAGTTGAAGAATATCGTTATTTGCTCGCAAGGTGGTTGTGTGAGAAACATTCTCTTCCAGGAAGAGCAGTCCGGTGTTTCGAGGGCGAGGTGTCGGAAGGTGAAGGACGAGTTTGACGGCAAGTCGAAAGTTGTGTACGTTGCCCACCTGTTGTATGTCTCATAGCTATGGTTGGCCAGAAGAGGGTGTAGCAGCACGCCAACTACCTCGATGCCGACAGTGGAACCTTCTCCGTCGTCGTCCCACAGGCTTTGTGGAGGGTGGAGCTTTGCGGCGTAGCATCGACTGGTCAGTTCCCACCCGAGCGGGTTAGCTACAGCAAGTGGAACGCCTTGCGGAATGGCTTGAAAGAAGAGTCGTTGTTGTAGCTTGGTCGAAGCATTGATGATGCGTTTCCAATCCGAACTGACCTTCATGCAGCGGAGGAGATCTTGCATGGGAAGATGGTGTATGATCATGGAGGCCATGTAAGGGCTGCTGACAACTTCTTGTGCTGCATGTGGAATCGAGAGGAGCATTTCATTGACTATCGTGTTCGAGTGGGCTGGTAGCATAGCATCAATGGCGTCTTTGCTGGGTCGGTGTTGGCGGGCATGCATATAGATTCGCCAGAGTCTACGAAATGGTGACACTTTGGACCTGGAGTGACGTGTAAAGGCGGGATAATGTGAACTCCAGTAAATGCCAAAGTGAAGCAAAGCACGATTCATGAGATGATTTTGGAAGGTGACGTCGCTCACCTTCGGTCGCGTGAAGGTCCTTTAAGCCTCATAAACACATGCTTCAAACCACTCATACTGTTCTGTCAAGTCAAGCCGCTGCATATTGATACTAATTAACGATTATTGCATTGAGGATCGCAACGGATCACAACTATTCAGTGCTGTTGAGGTATGTGAAGTATTGAGAGCAGCATCTGTATTCAATGCTCCAACTGCACCATTCGCCTCTGATCTGCACGTGATCATCACACCTGTTGATCGTGTCCCGATTTGAGCAATTAGATCTCCATATCGATTGATCGAATGATTTTATGGCATGCTGAACATGCATCCCCCGCGTGGAAGACTGGAAGGCTGTGAATCCAGTACCCATCTCTCTTCAATTCAATTTTCCAGTCTCCCCTCTCATCATTCGTGTGGGGCTCACTGAGAAGTACTGTCGCCTGATGCAGGTCCGGAGTATCGCTACGCAAGCTTGACAACGCCTGCCTGCGAAGCTCTGCCTTGATTGCCCCTTGGCCTTTGCGAGCAGGTGGCAGAGCTTGTCTAACAACATCCATGACTTGGCCCCAACGCACACCTTGGTCTCCTTGGTGACATTTCAATCTCCATACACGATGCTCAACATCCGCGAGTCGATAGAGGTCGCATTCCTTGATCGGAGGCTGACTAACGAACATCTTCTCCCAAGACTGAGATGAGTGAGGCTGACGAGCCAGCACGTCGACCTTGTGCTGCAGGTCATGGAAATGGGCTGTGCCTCGACGGAATAATTCCAGTTGATTGATCAGTAGGGGATGTGACACTTGAGCTGGTATAGTCATCATCCCGTCAAGAGTCTCTGGTGGCGTACGGATGGAGAGCATGGCGCATCCACGGCAATCCTGATCGGTTCGCCAATCTTCAACCACAGCATGGAACGACTCTTGAACTGGCAACAAGAACAACCTCCTCTGCAGCGCCTTCGAAGATCCTACCAGACCCTTCCAGTCCTTAGCCACGCGTTGGCAGCGAAGCAGATCCTGCATGGGCAGATGGCGCAGAACCATCTCGAGCAGGTACGTATTGTTCATGACTCCCGCGATCGCCTCGCTTTGTGTTTCTTCTTTGTCGGCCATGGCTCTGTGTGTGTTGTGTGATTTGTGGTGTGAAGGTGGAGGTGATGTTGATTTTCGGTAGTTCAAGTGAGGTGAGATGCAGTAGGCGATAGCGAGCTTGGCTCTGACGCGAGTTGTGTGTGAAAGGTTGTCAAGTGGGAGGTGCCGATCGTGGGAGATCCTGCGGGTGTGTGGTGTCTTAGAGGTTAAGTGTGAATCGTGGTTGTAAGTGAGGTTGGAGTGAAGCCTGGAATCGTTAAAATCAAAATCGCGATAGTCACGTGAACTTGGTCACATGACAATATGAATTCAAAGATGTTTGATTGCCTGCCCATGCCTACGCACCTGCTTTTCGTGGCACCTGCTCTTCTCACGCCTGTTCAGCGAGAAGCAAACACCTCAGATTTCTACCCTTATGCGTGAATGTTCAGCATCGTGCCGGCAAATGAGAGGCCAGGGCTCCTGCGCGGCTTCCCTAAGCTCTACCGCGGCCCTGGTCTTCCCCTCTTCATTGATGTCGAATGTTGGACGCCAATTCATCTCCCACTCCTGCTCTTCCTCCTGCTCCCGAACACGGCCGTCGTTTGGCCTGGCGTCATCAGGTAAATTGTTGATCGGACCAACTCCTTCCCGAAACCGCTTCTCGTTTCTCTTCACCAACTCTCCCATGACATAGCCCCACGTCAGACCAACTTCTCCCGGACCACAGCTGATGTCGTCGTCTGTCAGACGTATAGAAGAAGTCGTGCCCCACAATTCCACCGAGACTCTTTTGACTGGCGGTTGTGTCAAGAACATTTTTGTCCACGATGGCTCATTCGGCGGCTCAGCAGGACGCTCAAGAAATCCCATATCTTCAAGGCAGTCAAACTCAGCCCAGATGCATCCATACGCAACCTCGGTAAGTAGCGGATGCATCACGTGTCCCTCCACCACCTCATCATCTTCGAGAGCTTCAGGAGGATACATGACCCTATCGCAACGAAAAATCATTCCAGGCTGAAATAATTCGACCACGAATAGAAAAGGCTTCTCAATTGGCGCCAAGAAGAGTTTCTGCTGCAGCCTGGTAGTTCTGTCGATCAAGTGCTTCCAGTCCTTGCAGACACGCATGCAGCGAAGCAGGTCTTCCATTCGGGTGCCAGACAGAATCATTTCGACCAGGTAGGGATTAGCCATGAATGCTGCGACAGAAGGATGTGGAGTCACTGGATCCGAAGACTCCGATCTGGGCATGGTCGAGAAAGACATATTGTGGGCGTGAGGTAGGTTGTGCGATCGCGGTGCATGCGCCGAAGATAGGCTTGATGTCCTGATGCTATCCTCTATCAGCGGATGCGGTATCATGGCATACAATCAATTACCTTTCGTCGCCGCTGCGAAGGCTCTCATCTGGTAGGAGTGGAGCCATCACACCCAATCGCCGGTGTACAGAAATGCTCTGGCCGTCAAAGAAGAAGTGTCGTCGGTGGGAATAGAGAGGTGACAAGCAGGGAAAATGAACTGGAGGCGAAACAAGCTTACCACAAAGCACCTAATCCACAAGCCGCCCGCACCTACCAGACCCCACCACCCAATACCTCAGCAAACTCACCAGCACAACCACCCAAAATCTAGATCTCTCATATCCTCCATTCACATTTCCTACGGATAGATAGATGATCCAGACCCTTCTTCGCTCAACACAGCAACATTTCCTGTTCATACATGATTTTCGCGCTCCCAAAACAAAGAGCTCGCTTCTTTTTATCATCCCATGCCATTTTCCATGAACCAACTCCGATCCCATTTTGGAATATCTGTGCAGCCCATACATTCTGTGCTCCCAGTCTCTCATCCTCCTTTGCGCTCATTCTCGTCAACGGGCATGACTTCCCCTGTCCCATTGCGCTGGCCCAACTCTTTTGCGCTGCCTTGGCTTTTGCCTTTCCTGTGCTTGCGGGTGGCTTGTTGCCACTGAGCTGGCTGCTGGACGGGTTGTTGGGCGGGCTGAGCAGGAAAAGGTCGTTTCTGAGCTAACGTCTCTCCGATGCCGAGCGGCTTGGGTGGAGGTGGTAGTTGCCCATACGACAACGCCGTACCATGGTGGTTGCCAGATCCGTTGGTCATGACAGCATTGACACGCTCGTTGAGTCTGCCATTGGCGACCTGCACACTCCTCGCCTTCTCTCGTCCGTCTTTCTTGGGACTGTTATGGCCTCTCGAGGACGTCGGAGACGGAGTCTGCAGCTCCGCGACCGGACTGAGGAGTGGACCAGTCACCAAGGGCGAAATCTGGGTGGACCGCGTGTCGGCAGGAGACGGACCAGACTCATCCAGTGCAGCGTTGGGCGACAAGTTGAGAGGTGGCGGCGGTCGAGCCCGCACTGAAGGGGAAATGCCAGGACTCGACTGCCATGCATTCGTGCTAAGACCGTTCGTTTGGCTGTGTCCGTTCGGGGTAGAGCCCTCTTGGCCTGGAGGAGAACGCTTTACTGCCAGACTGGACTCGACGTTGGGGACATCAATAGCACCACCGTTGCTGGTACTTGCGTGATGGGAGCTGACGATGGCGGGCGGTAATCTTGATTTTCGTTCTGGTGTCTGCGGCTCTGAGACAGGTTGCTGGTTCTCGGATCTGTCCAGACCAAGCCCATTGGTTGAGCCATTTGTCTTGACCGGCGTTGATGCAGCTGATGAGCTTACAATGGCAGGACCGGTCTGCATAGACTTCGGTGTGGAGCCATTGACAATGACTGGCCCATCCTCGACTGGCCGTGGTTGTTTCCTCTGTTTCTTGGCGACTTCCGGGAAGGGCATCTGAGGCAGAGGGGCGGATCGAGCATTGGTCGAGACCGAGGAGCTCCGTCTCTGCTCCAAAGGAGACGGCGATCTTGACTGGCGTCTAGAGCCGTTCGCCAGTGCGGGAGGGAGTTGCTCAGTGGACTGCTTCGGCCGCGGTGCTACATCGTGCAGGACAGGCACATGCTGTTGCTGCAGGTGTTGTTGTGGCATGAGCTGGGGAGATTGGCCCATGAAGTATCCGACATATTCTTTGGGTATAGCGGCGTCATAGAAACCTTGTGACATCGGGCTCGTGAGATCGTAACCATTCTGTTGCTGCTGATACAGTCGCAACTGCTGCTGACTTAGTACAGGCATCCCGATGGCTCCTGAGACATCGTAGCCAGGATGGACCAGAGATTGCAGCGTAAGTGGGTTGTGCAGCGTTCGTCCAGGCTGGGACTGGGATCTGGCTGAAGCGGCATTATTGCCTTCAGGAAGTGATGCTCTTGTTCCTCGTCGCGCTGAAGACATGTTCGAGCTGACAGATGGTGAGGAGGGATCTGTCATAGTTCCATCCTGAGATCTGTTATGCGACAAAGGTGATCCGGGACCTGGATACCGAGCGGGGTAGTGGTACAAATATCCCGGCAAAAGAGGTGCCGTATTTGGCGGGTTGTCAAGCGTCCGTGGACTTGACAAGCTGTTCGCAAATTGTCGCTGCCTCGGTGATGCTGTGGAATATTCTGTTGTTCGTATTCCTTGCGCTTGTGCTTGTGCCTGGACTTGTGCCTGCTGGTACGCTTGAACCTGTGCTTGAGCTTGTGCTGCCTGCAGTTGGGTATGACTCTGCTGCTGCTGCAGAAGCTGCGTCCTGAGCAATTCCTGCTGAGCTTGCAAAAGCTGATACTGCTTGTATAGCTGCTCATGTAATTGATCATTCGGGATGGGCTGAGAGCTCGCGAAGTAATCTCCCCCGTTCATACCGATTGGTGGACTCATGAACTGGAATCTGGGATTGCCGAATGCTGCACCGCTCGAAGCCCGCCGGTTGTTACCCCTGTGGCTCGAGCTGGTCCTGTTATTCCGGTGCTCTCGGCCTCCACCCTTTGCTCCGACAGATGCAGCGTGGGATCGCCCACTGCTACTGCCTCCTCCTCCTCCCGCGGACTGAGATGCACTTCTCGTCAAGGTCGGCTTTGGTTTTGGCGGCGGTCGCTGAAATAATGGCTTCTCTTCAGGCGGAAAGACAAATTCTGCACAGCACTCGTCCAGCTTTCCCTCGGCTACGAGACCAAAAGCTCGTCGAATCTCCTCATGAATTCCTGAAAAAGCGTAATCGTCTGCAGAGTTGCCTAGATTTCTGATCGTGTTGAAGGGTTCTTCGACACAAAGCCGCGTCCGAGCCTCCTTGTCTTGATAGTTATCCGGATTCCAGCCCTTTTCTTTTCGAGAAAGAAGTCGACCTTCCTTGACCGAGACGACATAAGTCTGGTAGTCCAGTTCGAAACCGTAGTAGCGGAAGAAGCAAAACAGCAGTGTGCCCAGGCTTTCCTTGTTCTCCTTGCCGTGCCCTTGCAATTTGGGTAAGTCATCTGCAAACTCTGATTGCTTTCCGTCGATGGTCGAACGTAATGATGGGTCTAGCTTCTGTAATGATGGTAGTATTGGTGGATTTCGAGTTTGTAAGAAGTTGATGATCATGCAGATCCATGTGTAAGAAGAAATGGTGCCCCCATACGCTAGTATAGATGTCAGCAGATTTCTTAAAACTTGTACGCCTGACATACCCGCATCGTTCAATATCCGTTGCTTCGTCCAGTATTTGATGATCTTCGCAAGTGGTCGTACACGGTCGTCGATCTGGACATAGGTCTTGATCATTCGCGTGTTCTCCAACGCGAGAGTATTGTTGACGTTCATGTCGCATGCAAGTTGTAGCTCTGGATCCCAAGCTTTTACAATAGGTACTTTTGCCGCGGCCCTGCAGACGACTCTTTCCATACCATCTACCTGTAATTAGCACAGTGAATCGGTAAAGAGCCGTGTCACCCACGTTGATGTAAAACAGTAGCCAGACTGTGCATGGATTCCAGCTTCTTGAATGAGGTAGTAATACAAATATCCACTGCAACTTGTCAGCATACGACCAGTGTTGCGTTGAGCGAATTGTGTCCGTACCATCAGAGTCGCTCGAGCTCAGCAAGTTCCCCGAGGATCCAAAGACGTTCACCTTGATGTCGTTACCGGGCCACTCGTCGTTCAAGATCATCTCCAGTTTCTTGACCAGCTTGGCCCTCCGCTCTTCCGACTCGTCTGAAGGTAATATCCGGTCGTAGAGCTCGCGCATATCCCCACTTAGCTTATCCTCCTCATCAGGCTCGAGAGCGGGTTTCGGTTGAGTCTTTGGCGATGGGAGTGGATCGTTCCCGCCATCTTTGTAAGGTATCCGTCTTTTCCTGAACTCTGCGCCAGTCTCAAATTTGCAGACTACCGGTTGCGTTTGCTGCGGGACAGAAGTCGGCGGCCTCGCAGTATTGGCTCGTGGCGAACGTGGTCCAAGGCCTCGCCCTGGAGATGGCGATCGTGCTCGGAATTGAAGGTCTCGAGGATGTTGATGTGGCGTCGAAGGTACTGAGCTTGACTGTACTGGTACGCCAGCACTATGTGGCGATCTGTGCTGGTATAATCGTTCGGTGGCAGCCATTTTGTGTAACCACTGATCCTACCGGACAGTATCTTGAGGAAGCCGAGGATGGGGAGCGATCATTTCTGTAACGTCAAAAGCGATGAGGCAGGAGGGTTTTTGAGTGAATGAGAAGTGGTCGAAAGGTCAAATAATGTCAACGGACGTCGTTTGATGGGCCAGGAATCTGTGATGTGCCGGTGTCCAACGCAGGAGAGAGGTAAGACAGGGAAAGAGTCGCCCCACACTCAAGATTACTGGATGGTCGTTTGGTGATTGACCCGGGCTAGAACGAAGGATGGTCGGACGAGTCTTCCTCTGCCTGTCTTTGATGCGCGGTCGGCGGTGATGAGGATCGCAGACGCGGTCGGTAGGCAGCTGGGCGAGATGGGAGTGGAAGTCGGATGGGTGGTGGAACAAAGGGTTCCTGCCGCGTTGGCCAACGCTTGGACAAACTCGACAATGCTGAAGCTGTCGTCACCGATCAATGGGTCGCGTAGAAGTCTGTGGTGATACAAAGGGCGTCAAGAACTGTCAAATTGGCAGACGGAGTAGCTTTAGGGGTGCAAGTGCTATAGAATTGTGGAATTGGAGATGGCACACGTTCTGAAACCCAGACTACGGCCAAAAACGATCAAGGGATCTTCGTGTTCCGCCGGGAGCTCTAAACTCTGGCCGGGCACTGTGATTCGGGGTCTGATCACCTTCTCATTCTGGTTCTTATCTGGCCGACTCGGTCATTCACTTGGTGTTGTCCTGAGCGAGCCCCGTCTGGTAGTTACAGCTCGTGGACTCGAGAAACTTGTGCCACTTATGCGGCAGGACAGACGGCGGGGCCGCTGCATGACATGACATTGGTGGCCGTGACAAAAACTAAAATGTGACAGGGGTCCGGCGGCTTTCTTCCCGGACGCCTTTACCCGCCTGCAGTCCATCACCAATGCAGCAATTTGATATCTACATTCCTGAAATACCTATATCTTGCACAGCGCTTGCAGACTTTCCTTGGTCTTACCATTGTACTCCTTCACCAATCCAGCAATTCCCTTGAACTCTGCGATCCCAGCGTCGCCCATCAGCTCGTAGAGGAAGCTCTCAGAAGTGGTCACTACAGCGCCTTCAGCCCTAAGCCTGGCGAGGGCTATAGGCACTTCCTCCCTATTACAGCTTGACACGCCATCGGCAAGGACATAGACTTTATGCCCTTCTCGAAGCAGATCCAGGGTCGTCTGAGTTACGCAGATGTGGCTTTCAATACCGACAATGATGACTTCTTTCTTCTCCGGTCCTAGGGCTTCAAACGCCTTCCGGACTTCTGGTACATACATCGAAAAAGCTGATTTGTCGGCATGGGCGCGCGTTTGCACCCCATCTGGGGCATCAAGGCCTAGCTCGCTGCAGGTTTCTCCCAGTTTGCCTTTGAGCTGTGTCGTGGCGAAGACGGGAATGTCCAGGATCTGGCTCGCCTTGAGCATTTTCTGGGTGGTTGAGATGACCTTTGCATATTCATAGATGGCAGGTCTGAACTTTTCTTGCAGATCGCAGATACTGTACTATGTCAATGATCGTTCTGTTTGAAAATATCTTGGTATTGGTACAATAGTGCAGGTCTCACTGTTCAGACGTCAGTCGGTGCTCGAGCCATGACGGTAGTGGCAGGGAGATCGTGCATACCGAGACGCCTAGCGGGAGCAGCCATGTTCGATTTGCCTTGAATTTCGTTCGCGTCAAACAGGTAAGAAGATTGTCAAATGGATCCAGTCAATTGCTCAGCGATTGGTTGTGCTTGAATGTCGGACAGGAGAAGCAATTTCCGAGGGCGTGTGGGTGAAGGACGAAGTGATGCTTTGCCCCGCTTTCAGTCCATTCCAGCAAACACCTAGACTTGTGCACCCCCACATTCATCGCACACGCCGGAATCTATCGAATGCTTGTCTGGCTGACCCTGAGGGCTGGGCGTGCACGTGTACACATGACGATCTGTTGAGACTTCAGACGACAATTGACACGTGAGTAGACTTGAGCAATTGAGATTAGTTAGGGCATCTCCGCACAAACCGAGCAGATGGGCAATTGGGAAGAGTTGGCAGTAAAGGAGACGTAGACGTGCCTTGATCAGACAGTCCGCAAAACCAATTCTCTCGGCACTTTATTCTCGAAATGTGTGATACTCAGGATTGTTAGGGATTAAGAAAGCAGCCTCTTCCATATCAGGTTTCGTAGAATCCGTAAGCTTGAGTGAGAACCTGTTCCCTCGCCTGGATGGACACCAATTGCTCACTAGTTGATACTATCTGCTCGCGCCAGACTACTTCTGCATCATCAACTGGACGAATTCGTTGTCTGTATGTCTTGTCAGCATCTTGGTGACCCCAGGATATGGCATTCCTCTTACAGTCGATCCTTCCATCACCATCGGTGTCAGCCTCGCGGATCATCTCGTCGACCTCATCGTCGGTCAACTTCTCTCCGATAGAAGTCATGACATGGCGAAGCTCGGCGGCGCTGATAAAGCCATTGTTGTCACGGTCGAACACCTTGAATGCTTCTCGAATTTCCTCCTCAGAGTCGGTGTCCTTCATCTTTCTTGCCATCATCGTGAGAAACTCTGTACAACCTGCTCAGTCTCATGTTCTCCTTCGCCTGACTAGTTCTGCTTACCAGGAAAATCAATCGTGCCGTTGTTGTCTGCATCTACCTCGTTGATCATGTCCTGCAATTCGGATTCGCTGGGGTTTTGACCGAGGGATCGCATGACGGTGCCGAGCTCCTTTGTGGTAATTTGTCCTGTACCATCCCTGTCAGATATTGTATGCTCAATGCCGCCAGTAGTCCAGTGTTGCTCTTTGGTCGCGACGCGAAGCTCTCAACGGCTGAGAGCTTCATGGACACGAAAGGGGTGCTTACCATCGCCGTCCTTGTCCTTTAAGAGAGGTCAGCAGCTTGTTCGGTATGTCCTCGGAATGGCAAAGTACTTACGAAGAGGGAGAAGGCTTCCTTGAACTCGGAGACTTGCTCCTCAGTCAATGAGTCCGCCTATGAGACGTCAGTCCCCGCCATGAGCTTATTCGATGCGCTCGAGCGGTGAGCTGCCAATACTGACCATGATAAGGGTCGAAAAGAAGTTTTCTGAGGTCGGGGTGTTCAATTGAGTGTCCGGGACAGTTTGTATGTAGTTTGCAAGAGTGATGTCAATGTGGGAATGAAAACCAGTTGATCATTCAAGGTTGTTGACGCCTGAGTGCGATGGCCTTGGCAGGGTCGGCTTCAGCTCCGTTGTTTCTGCACAGACGATCAGTGACGACGACCTTTGGTAGCTCAGAACACGGTTCCCTGAGAAGCACAATCCACTATCTAGAGAGCTCGACTGGTCCATCATCCATTGGCGTACGGACAATAATCACCAGTAATGATCGACTGACTCACCCTCAGCGCCATCACGGCCATTGAGCCACCATGTGGCGGGACAGGACCAATCTCTACATCTCCTACCGTCAATCCTATGCCCACCATCCCACAAAGAAGACCAAGTTCTCCCCGACCTCCCGCACCTTCGGCGAGAATGGCGGTCCCAACGAAGAAACCCAGGGCCTCATGTCCGCCGGCCCCTTCGACGACGACGGCGACGCAATCATCGAGATGGACCTCCTACCCCCTCGCTGGCTTGACATCCGCGACGAAGTCTCCGACAAGCTCGACGACATCACAAAGAACATGACAACCCTCGAGAAACTCCACCAAAAGCACGTCCTCCCCGGCTTCGACGACGAAAGCGTCAAAAAGAAAGAAGAGCGCGAGATCGAGAGCATGACACAAGGCATCACACGCGGCTTCCAGAGCTGCCAGAAAAGCATCAAGCGAATCGACGCCATGGTAAAAGAAGCCCAAGGCACCTCCACCATCACCCGCGCCGAAGAAACCATGGCCATGAACCTCAAAATCTCCCTCGCGACTCGCGTAGGCGACATCTCCGCCCTCTTCCGCAAGAAACAATCCGCATACCTCAAGAAAATGCGCGCGTTGGGCGGCATCGACTCCCCATTCGACCGCGCCAGCACACCTATGCAGCAGAACCCCTACACGGACCCGAGCATGATGGAGACGGAGACGGACCGGGCGTCAGCGCAGGGCACGATTTTGCAGACGAAGCAGAAACAGCGCCAGGGTTTGCAGGACGTGACGATTCAGCAGCGCGAGAGGGAGATTGAGCAGATTGCGCAGGGGATTATTGATTTGGCGAACATTTTTCAGGATTTGCAGACTATGGTCATTGATCAGGGGACCATGCTGGATCGTATCGATTATAATGTCGACAAGATGGCGACGGAGGTCAAGGAGGCGGATAAGGAGTTGACGGTTGCGACGGGGTATCAGAAGAAGACGACCAAGAGGAAGATTATTCTGCTACTGGTCTTGTTGGTGGTGGGGATGTTCATTTTGATTCTGGTCAAGCCGAAGAGGAGGGATGGTGGTACGCCTCCCGCGGCGCCGGAGGATCGGCCTGTCCCTGTGGGTGCACCGCCGGAGGTGCTCAGGGGAGATCCGTTTAGTATAGATGGAGCGGGGATAGGGAGTGTGATGAGGTCGATACGGAGGGATTGGAGAAGACGGCGGAAACGAGGGCTGTAGTGGATGATTCATTGATACCCATCTGCATGTGTATTCTGTCACAATTCTGCACTTGATATGTGGCAGTTCTGCATTCACTACCTGCAAACAAATATGCTCTCATCGCTGAATGGCCTCTTTAGGGTATCCCATGGCCGCGCTCACACAAAAATCTGGTCTTATCCACCTCCCGTATATCGCTTGGACGCAAGTCAAAATGGTAAATCTCAGTGAGGCTTGATTGCCTTCATCTTCTCTTGCTCCAGACCTTGATGAACTGGGCCTTGTCTTCTACGCCTAGACCAACTCGCTTGATCCTGCCCAGTCTGGCTAAGGCCTCACCAATCCTGTCAAGGACGGCTCTCTCTTCTTCGGTAAGCCCTTCGTCCTCCTTGGCATGACCGTTGACCTTCTTCTCGGTGGCATGAAGGTCATCGAGGAAGTTGGTCTCGTAGGAATTCCTCCGTAGGGGTTGCTTCTCCTTTCGTGAGGATATAGATGTGTTGTAGGTTGCTTCTGCAATCCTAACGCGAACCGTGTGCGTCGGTTTTGAGCAAAGATTCCAGATGAAGGTGAAGTAAGACCCTGGTACTGGAGTAGTGATGTCTGCGGCTTGCCACTTCAGACTGATGGGAAAGATCTTGGTCTTCTCAGGAGCAGTCAGGATGCAAGGACTAAGAGGAAGAATGCCACGGCCGTTTGTGGTCGTGCACTCTGGAAAGACTGCTATGATCCTATCCGGGTTCTCGCGAAGAAGTGTTGCAAGGTCCACTAGTCGTGTACCAATGGGAGGGTCCTTAGGTGTCAAAGAGAATGCATCAAAGATCGCTTGCCACAGAGTTATCTGCTGGACTTGCCGCGTGTCGGGAAAGGACCTGGCGAAAAGAGGATCGAAGATGGCAGCCAGATACAGCGCATCGAATGGTGATGTGAAGGAGGGCGCGATTACAGAGCCTGGATGAGGTACACGGCTACTGTTCTTACCGAGCATGCTCCTGACAGTCAGCTTTGAGTAAGGAACGACGGGACATGCAAAACCTACCCTCGTTTCACGCCATCGACTTGCAGATCCACCCACCAGATCCCCGGTATTCCCAGTATGCACCATAGTACCGCCTTCTTGCCCAGGGAACCGATCGGGAACCACGAGAAGAGTAGAAAGTACGTGACACTAAAGCTAATGACAAGCGGAACCCGGACGAACGCTAGAAAGGCGTGAAATGGCAGAGCTATCCCAGATGGCTGGGTCGGTACTGGAAAGAAAGGTGCTATTCCCGAACCTGATGAGGCTTAGCAAGTGTCGCGGCAGATAATGACTGTGCAGAATTCATACCTTTGTCGCGAAAGGCGCCGTATTTCTCCATTTTGCGCAGCTGGTTGTCGGTGTTTAATCAGGTCGGACAGAAGCGTGTCAAGAACGGCGCATTCTCGGCGCAACTCGCATCTTTAAGCAGATGATGATTGTACTTGTCGGATTCGCGTGGTGGGCGGAATAGGAGCTCGTGACAGGTCTGAAGTACCTTTTACAAGAGCTTTGGAGAAGGATGGAGAAGGTTGACGGGAATACGCTGCAGGCAGACGCAACGGCTCGTCATTTTCGAGGACGACGGGAACCCTGCGGCGCAAAGTTGGAGGCATGTGAATGTCAGCTGGGTGGGTCCCGGAGTTGACTTTGCCGCTAGTGCTCGGACTGCCCCGATTCGTTCGCTTGGATGAAAGCGTTGTGTTGACCTCGTCTGTTTATCTCTCCCATCTTGACCAGCAACGGGTTTTGAAGAAAGATGGATTCCTTCAAAAGAGCTCCATGGCGGCTATAAATACACATTGACTCAGATGCGGACTATTCTATCTTGCGTTACGGCCAAACATCGCTATCATCATGATGTACAACGAAGAGAACACGGTACCACACCTTGGGACAGCTGTAGAAAGTACATATACTAACTGGAGCTATACAGACCTTGACAGGGTCGCGATTGCGCCCACCGAGTCGACTGCCAGCACTGCCAGGCGGGCTGAACGAAATGTCTCATTCCGCCACAAACTCAAGATCCATGCCTCCGCCCCAGCTCAAACACAAAGCCTTTGGGCGTAAGACAGCTTGACCATGAGATCGCGTACAGGACTAATGCACTCTCAGAGCCAGAACCTCAGCCCGCCACAAAGAGAGTCACTCTCGTAAAACAGGCAGGCGACTACCACAAATCCATCCCTACTCCTCAACCGAACAGATCTCTAGGCGCGTCAATCCGGGCGAACGTCACAGCCGGAGCAAAGCCAGTCGCGCTCAACAACGCAACGAGGTCGAATAGCTATACGACTCGTAATGTCTCGAACAGCTCGAATACCAGTACCGGCTCATACACCCGACCACAGTCGGCCACAAGCAACTACCGACCTCAAACGTCAATGTCACATGCTCGAGCGCAATCGCAAGACAATGCTTCGACACGACCAGCAACCGCGCTGGACGAAAGAGATGAGGATACAGACACCAATGGCATGCCGGCGAAGAGAAAGGGTACGACCACATTTTCATTATCTGCTTTGCGGCAGGGACGCAACATCGACGAGCAGTGTGCAGCTTCAGATGCCCAGGGCATGTCCCTGAACCTACCTCCGAAGCGCGCTGCGACAAGATGCGAGTCACCGATCCGTACTCCAGCACCCGATAGACGATGCGTTTCTTTGAGCACTGCCTTTCAAGGACTCAGCTTGGGAGCAAGCAAAGGTCCGACGCAGGGTAGTGTGTTTGCTTCCTGCGATGAACAAACCAAGAAAGAAGCGGAAACGCCTACCAAGATTCCTCAGAGGAGATTTAAGACACCCAAGGTGGAAAGGTCACCCCAAGTCTTCAAGTCTCCTCGCACCAAGCATCGTGTTTTACCGCGCACACCGGGTAGGCCCATATACTTGACCAAAGATTCTGACACTCCTGTTCTAGCATGGGACACCAAAGGTCGACTCGAAGATATGGAGTCGCTGTATGCTCAGCTCAAGTCGCAATTCCAGAGTGCTGCGTTTGAGAAGACTGGGCTGGAGGAGAGCTTGACGCTGTATAAAACCAGAAGTAAGATTTGCAACGATCTGGTGAATATGGCTGACCATGTGCAGTCAACGAGCTCGAGCAAATCCGACTGCAACTGAACGCATCTAACAAAGCTATGACTGATGAATTGTCCGACGTCAAGGTCAAGCTCTCGACGACGAGTCTGGCACTCGACGATTCACGAAGGAGTCACGGTATTGAGATGGATGAGCTGACCCGCAAGCATCGAAATCTTTTGGAGGACAAGGACGAAGGGCACAGGAAAGAGCTCGACCGATTACGGCGGGACGAATGGGACGAGAAAGATCGACTGCGAAAACAAAGTCAAGATGAGATCGAAAGATTGCAACGGCAGAAACGCGACGAGCTGGCAGATCAAGAACGTCTTCTGAAGGCGGAGCTAGATGAGGAGCGGAGCCGGCGGTTGCGCGAGATACAGGATATCACGACACAGTACGCAATCGAGCGACAAAGTGCCGACACCGATCAGACACGGCGTGAGAAGGATCTAGACGCTCTTCGCAGGGAGCTCGACGAAACCAAGACTAAACTCGACGGTGCCACAAGCCAGATCAACAATCTTCGAGACAAGCTCGCAGAAGCTGCAACGAATTCTTTGACATTGGAGACGACCAGCAAAGCCCTCAAAGCCAAGATCGACTTCCTTGAGTCCGACAATCAGGCACAGTCTCAAGCGTTCGCAGACCTCCACCAGAAGATGCAAGACGCTCTCGACACTGCCGCAGAGGCACAATCCAAACTTAGAGCCGAGGAGTCTCTTCGTCGAAAGCTTCACAACCAGGTTCAGGAGCTGAAAGGCAACATTCGCGTCTTCTGTCGTGTTCGTCCAGCACTTGAGAGCGACGTTGAGGACAAGGCAAGGATAGGCTTCCCAGATGCAGAGACAGACAGCAAAGAAGTCGCCATTCAAGGCCCAGAGCAGAAGAGTGCTCTTGGTAATGTGACGACCAGCAACCATGCCTTCGCATTCGACCGGGTCTTCGCACCAAAGTCGCAGAATGCCGAGATCTTTGATGAGATCAGCCAACTTGTACAGAGTGCCCTTGACGGCTATAATGTCTGTATCTTCTGTTATGGTCAGACGGGATCTGGAAAGACATATACTATGTCCTCGATTGATGGCATGATTCCGAGGGCAGTCAACCAGATATACGACACTGCGAAGAGTCTCGAGGAGAAGGGCTGGAAGTACTCTATGGAGGGCAGTTTCATCGAAGTCTACAATGAGACACTCAATGATCTTCTTGGCAAGGCCGAAGACTGGGAGAAGAAGAAGCATGAAATCAAGCATGATCCGATCAAGCTCAGAACGATCGTTACAGATGTCAACACTGTCCCCCTCGACTCACCCAGCAGGGTCAACAGCATTCTTGAGAAGGCTGGACGGAACCGAAGCGTCGCAGCAACCAAGGCCAACTCTCGGTCATCACGAAGTCACTCCGTGTTCATCCTGAAGCTTACCGGAGAGAACAGCATCACCGGCGAGCGATCCGAAGGTACCCTCAATCTGGTCGACTTGGCCGGCAGTGAGCGTTTGAGCCATTCCGGAGCTACAGGAGACCGGATGAAGGAGACTCAGCACATCAACAAGTCCTTGAGCTGTCTCGGTGATGTCATCAGTGCTCTCGGACAAGGCAAGGAGGGTGGACATGTGCCTTACCGCAACAGCAAAGTGAGAGCTTTGACGGTCTGTGGTGACTCCTGGCTAACATTCTCAGTTGACCTACCTCCTTCAATACTCGCTCGGTGGCAACAGCAAGACGCTCATGTTTGTCATGATCAGTCCACTTCAAGCTCATCTCGGCGAAACATTGACAAGCTTGAAGTTTGCAACAAAGGTATGGATCATTGGGATCAGACATTTATCCTAGCGTGCCCAACAGAACTCCGCTAACTTGGCTCTGCAGGTACACAATACCCACATCGGCACGGCGAAGCGTCAGTCAAAGGTCAAGGATTGAGAAGACGATGATGGGAATCGACATTGTAGTGAGGTCATGAAATGTAGCTATTTTGGGATACTCGAATGCAGGGATGATAGTGGCGCGGCATGCGTCGGATTGTACTACAGCCACTGGATCCCGAAGAAGTTCTGGTAAAATTCATTTGCCATATCATAACGTTATTGCATGTCGAAACACTTCGTCACTGTCGACATGTCTTTGTTCTGATGTCCCTGTGGAGCCATTACCAGTATTGACATGCAAGAGTAAATTACTGATCCGCGAAGTCCATCAAGCATCTTTTTCGAAGCAAGCTTTGCACCCCTGTAGGCTACCGTATTCTTTCAAGATGAATCGCGGTCCTGGTCCGATGCACTGTCGACATGTCTCCGTTGCCGCGACGTCCACCAATCAGTGCTGAAGTGGTTGCGTGGCATTGCATTGGCGCCTGTGGCTCAGCCCCGACGTCCAACCACAAGCTCTCGACACTCTTTCCACTGCCATGGCACACATGTCTAGTTCCTGCACATCCGATCGGAGGATCTGCCTGCAGGCTGCACCCACGCGACTTTGGCCAGTTCCAGAGCGGGCAGAAGTGGGTGAACTCCCAGAGCCCGCGGCCAAGGACTCGCACTTGAACCTCAGTCCTTCGTTCCTGCATGAGCGGACGTGATATCCACAAATTCCAGCATGAACCTTTGGCTAGCTATCAGATCTCACGCAGTGTACGAGCATCATCCTGACTTGGCTTCTGACATAATCTGTATACCATCGGACCGCTTCATGGTCATAGAAGCCCTTAAGTAAGACACAGCACCTCGGATGGCCACTTCTTCCCAACGACCAATTCCAGACAATCTAGCAAACATGGCCACGTACCGACATCCTAACGACTCGATGTTGTACATCCCAGACTATTCGCACCAACCGCCACCACCTTACACGGCGTTACAGACGTCACATCATCGCCATGTGCCACCGAAGCAATTGATTGTCGAGGACATCAAGGATGAACGACGTCACCATAGATCTGGTGCGAAGAAGTCGTCAAAGGACGATCGTTACGACAGACGTTACAAGTCCCCCAAGGTTCACAGGTCACCCGATTACTCAAGATCCCATGTATCGGTAGCAGCTCCTCCGCCATCACGAACAGATCTACATGTCCGTCAACCCGTGATACCGGAACGAGCACCAGCGCTCGCTGTACCGAGTCACTCGCTGCCGATCAGAACCAATGATCCCCTTCCTGTCGAGACTGTCAGGGAAGGGACGCTATTCTACAATGAGATTTGTACTGCAATCGACAGAGCTGCATCTACCTTGGATCTCAATCCGAATCCATCAAGGAGTCGAGGTATATGAGCTCGTCATATCTCCATGGCTTGATCTAATGGCCTTAGGTGTTGATTCGTCAAGCACGTATGCTTATTACCAGGACGCTCCCAGGACCTCTCACCAAAATAACACTTCACTCCAGCTTGACGAGATAGTTCCAGATGCGACTGCCCGCGAAAATGTGTCCTCAAAGGTCTACCATTACGCAAATTCACGCCTGCCGCGTGATCTAATGCCATTTCGTGCCTACATGGAGACGTATCGACTGCTGTCCATAGCTGCGCGCTATTCGCTATCAGCATATACTCCGCCATCACAATCGTCGACATCTGCATCTGAGATAGAATCACACATCCCTGCGTCCTTCCTCACCGGTACCAAAGCCATGGTCCTCAAATCTATACCAGTCGACAATCAGAACACACTGGTCTTCGCCATCCGCGGCTCATCTTCATTCGCGGACTGGGCTGTCAACTTCCGTCCTGCACCTGCCAGTCCAGCTGGATTTCTGGACGATGCCGAGAATTACTGCCACTCCGGCTTCCTGTCCGTAGCTCGAAGCATGGTTCGACCTGTCGCCGCACGCCTTCGCCAACTCCTGGAGCAAGATCCGAGCAGATGCAATTCCTCTTTGTTGATTACTGGTCACTCAGCCGGTGGTGCTGTCGCTGCCCTGCTGTACGCTCACATGCTCTCGCAATCTGTTGAGAGTGAGCTCACCATTCTTACCAATGTTTTCCGCCGCGTACATTGTGTCACGTTTGGGGCTCCCCCAGTCAGCTTACTGCCATTAACCAAGCCAAATTTCGAGCGATACAAGAAGTGGTGCTTCTTCGGCGTTATCAACCAGGGTGATCCTGTGGTCAGAGCAAGCAAAGAGTATGTCGCAAGTCTGGCTCGATTAATGCTAGCATCTGTACCTGCACCACGTCCGGCTGAGCCCGAGTACCCGAAGAAGACTAGCAAAATGGAAAAGGGCAAGAAAGGCGACGAGAAAGGGAAGAAAAAGTGCGCAAAGGGATTGCTGAAGGTAGTCAAGAGTATGGCGGATCTACGAGCGGCAGGGCAGACGGACCCACCTCGTCCACTCGTGAAGCCGGTCTGGAATGTCCCACCAGCTCAACTAAGCTGTGCTGGAAGGCTGGTGCTGCTGAGAGAGAAGCCTGGTTCTGTAGGGACGGGAGATCACATGGTCGAAGCCTGTGCGGTGACGGACGAAATGCTGAGGGGAGTGATATTTGGGGAGGCGGCTATGCATAGCATGAGTCTGTATGCGAGGAGGACTGAGATGCTGGCATTTCGAGCTGTGACTGGCAGAGAGGGCTAGTTGAGAGAACAGGAGGGGGATGTGCTGCTCAGGAAATGGAACGGAAGAGGAGGACTCATGATACCCAGGGACGATTTGCATAATGCCAATACGTTTAAACGATTACAGGACTCGCATGTCATATGTGTATTTTGATGAAGTGATTGTTCAGCAACAATGACGTGCTGCAGGGATGGAGCTTCGAGACGTTGGCTGCCCCTCCATGCTCCTCCAAGCATAAACGGTCCATCTCAAAACGCAGCTCACCTCTACTTACCCTTCCCAGCTCACTAGATTGAGCTCTCATTCTGTACGCCCACCTGCAACACCTTCAAAGTCATCAATTGCCCTTTGACTCCGCAAAGATGGTCAAAGTCTTCATGTACCCCTTCCCCTCCCCCTCCTTCCCCTTCACCCCACACTAACCCACCCCAGCACCGGCGCAACAGGCTACATCGGCGGCGACGCCCTCCACGCCCTCCTCGCCTCCCACCCCGACTTCACCTACACAGCCCTCGTGCGCTCCGGCCCCCGCGCCGTCTCCCTCGCCGCAACCCACCCCACCCTCCGCCTCGTCTACGGCGACCTCTCCTCCACCTCACTCATCAGCACCGAAGCCCGCGCAGCCGACATCGTACTTCACCTCGCCAACGCCGACGACACTCCCTCAGCTCACGCCATCGCTGAGGGTCTGAGCAGCAAGCCAGACGGGGAAGTCGGGTTCTGGATCCACCTCTCTGGCACGGGGATACTGACGTGGAAGGATCTGGACAGGGACACGTACGGCGAGGAGAGTCAGGAGGTGTATGATGACTGGGAAGGGGTGGGGGCGGTGACGAGTTTGCCGGACCAGGCGCTGCATCGGGGGGTGGATAAGATTGTGCTTGCGGCGGGGCAGGAGGGGACGGGGAAAGTGAGGACCGCGGTGGTGTGTCCGCCTTGTATCTATGGGAGGGGGAGGGGGGCGGGGAATACGAGGAGTATGCAGGTGCCTGAGCTGGCGAGGGTGACGGTGGAGAGGGGGGAGGGGGTGAGGGTTGGCAAGGGGAGGGCGAGGTGGACTGGGGTGCATGTGGCGGATTTGGCGGATTTGTTTGTCAGGTTGGTGGAGGAGGCGGTGGCGGGTGGGGGGAAGGCGACGTGGGGGAGGGAAGGGTATTATTTCGCTGAGGATGGGGAGTTTTATTGGGGGGATGTGAGTGAGTGGGTGCTTGAGGAGGTGAGGAAGTTGGGGCTGGCGAAGAGTGAGGTGGTGAGGGAGTTGAATAAGGAGGAGGCGATACAGGCGACTGGTGGGGGGCATATTCTTTGGGGGGCGAATAGTAGGTGCAAGGCCATTCGGGCGAGGAACTTGTTGGGTTGGCAGCCCAAGCGACATGGATTGAGAGAAGAGGTAAAGGACGCGGTCGAGGTGGAGGCGAAGAAGCTTGGTAAACTACCAGGCCATGCGGCAAAAGCGGCCGGGGATGCTTGATGTCTCACTATCATTTCCGACTATAGATCCTGCGTTGCTCGACAGCGAGGAACAAAATCATGGCATGTCTGGAACACGGCACTCCCTCGAAGCATGCCTTGCGAGAGCTCATTGCCGTGCCGCCTGGGATCATCATGTTGCTCTTTTGCTTCTGTCTGTGGCGCGACAAACAGGAGAGCATTAGTCTGCGCCGCATTAGGCCGTAAGCAGACTCTTCTGGTCTCACCGCGGTAAGTTGAAGACGTCAGTGACGTTCGAGGCAACGGGCGTACAGCAGGAGATCCACTCATGGGCATTTGGCGACAAGATCAGGCGTCGGGAGAGGCGAAGGTCACGACATGCGGTCGCCATGCATGTCTTAGGGGCCGTTTGCATTGCAGCGAAGATGCGTGAAACCTGCAAAATTAGAACGGCCATGCGCTCGCTCATCGTCAAAGGACGCCGTTTGTTCCGACCCCGGGCCTTTCCCTCAACGTGCTCAACGTGCCAACGTCCCGGTCGACGACATGTTCATGGAGCGGGGAGATGACGATACGGAATACGGACTGCTTACATCTTTCATCTCCCGCACTGAGACCGAGGGATGAAGTGAAGAAAAAGCCATCAACAAATCGACGTCCAAATTTGGGAGCCTCATTACCACATAAAGCCCTGTTTTGGCGAGACTGTGGGCCTAGTTTGCGGGAACTTTTCCGGATGCAGGGGACTCGCAGGCCTTGACAGCGGCAAACCAGCCTCAACCAGGTGAGATCCCCTCCCATGGGTCCAGCGCCGTCTCATGATTTGACCGGGTAACCTCCGGGCTTCCCAGAGTCCAGTCTGTGCCTGAACCTTCCCTCGCCCAATATCGCCCCGGAAAACCCGCTTCGACCCTGCTAGCGGCCATGGCTTCTCGTATGCACGCTTCCTTTGACAAACTTTTGAGAATCCTTTGGAACCATGGTCGGCGCTGATGCCACGCGCCTCAGTCTCGGGCTTGCCATGGGATGCAAATATAGACAGAAGCATGTTCGCCCTTTTGCGAAAGGTAGGGTCTTCCTCAGTCATTCGCTATATCATACGTTCGCTTTTGTGTGTCTCTTTCAGCCATGAAGGTTCTTAATATTGCTTTGGTAGCCTCTCTGGCCGCCGCTTCTCCTATTGGTGATCTTGAGGAGAGGCACTCGCCGAAGAAGTTCAACGAGAAGGACTACTGCCCGAGCAGTGCCTGCGCTGTTCGTGGCAAGCAGATTCCTCACAAGAGCTTCGCCCCTTACTGGAAGAGCAAGAACAAGAAGCACAAGGACACTGGTGCTTGTGCTGCTCACTGTTTGGCCGACCGCAAGTGCGATTCTTTCTCTGTTGGCGATGGGTTCTGCAAGCACTACAAGACGCCGTAAGTGGTCTCTGTCGACTTGACCTTGACTTTTGCTAACCTAGTCTCAGCATCTGGTCGGTGATCAAGCATAAGAAGGGCAACTTGGAGTTCTACGCAAAGTGCTGTGCCAAGAAGGGATCATGGCCTACCGGTCCCAAGACTACCTCTAAGAAGACCACCAAGAAGACCTCCGCCTTGCCCACCTACAGCCCAACCACTCCTGTTGCTCAGTATCCCTCCCAGACGACCACCATCGTTGTGACAACCTCGGTTGCTGCAAGCAGCTCGACTGCCGACTCGATCCCATCAAGCTCTCCCAGCGGACCATCCCCAAGCGATGTCCCGACGACCTCCGTGTCCTTCACTCTCCCACTCGCGTCTTCATCAACCTCCTCATCCGAATCATTCGTCTTGACGAGCGCAACTCTACCAAGCGCATTCCCAACAACATCAGCATCGGACTACG
This sequence comes from Elsinoe arachidis, assembly GCA_013372555.1. Lineage (NCBI taxonomy): Eukaryota > Fungi > Ascomycota > Dothideomycetes > Myriangiales > Elsinoaceae > Elsinoe > Elsinoe arachidis. The sequence goes on from JAAPAX010000009.1 coordinate 1,369,687, forward strand.
AGCAGAGCTCGGTCCCGTCGTCGTCTGCTTCACCTTCGAGCTACGCATCAGCATCAAGCAGCACCTCCTGCACCGCCGGGAACGTGCCTTCGAGTACTGCGACTCTGCCATCAGAGGTACCTACGACGACCTCCGTATCCACCTATGATGCTGGCTCGAGCTCTCTGACAAGCCAGACTCTGCCTCCTGCTAGCTCAACCACTGTCGACGCTGTTACATCCTCGTCTCCCACAACGACCCCAGCATCCACATACGATGCTGGCTCCAGCTCGTCGACAAGCCAGACTCTGCCTCCTGCTAGTTCAACCACTGTCGACGCTGTCTCGTCATCATCAACTCTCGAGACGTTTCCTCCGGTCACGCACTACCCCTCGGAATCGTCCAGCTCGGAGCAGACATCGAGCACGACTAGCTGCACGACTTCGCAGTCCACCGATGTGGCGCCTGTCACAACGAGCAGCTCCCTCAGCTCTTACTCATCTTCAAGCGAGTCAGTCTCCTCGTCCGCAACCTCTGCTGAGAGCAGCGGAGTCACCACCAGCTCTGCACCTTCTACCACTGCAGATTCTGTCCCATCTTCGACAACCTGCACAACCACGTCCGAGTCATCCGCCAGCCATGAGCCGAGTCCGACAACAACAACCTCGGAGACTGCTAGCCCCTCGTCATCGTCATCAGCATCAGAGCAGCCTTCCACTACAGTTGACCAGACATCGTCGACTACTGAGGCTACCACTACCACGAGCTCTTCATACTCAGCGCCTGAAATGTCCTCCACTGTTGAGTCCACATCGAGTGTGTTGAGCTCTTCCAGCTACTCGTCGTACACCGCCCCGCCAAGCACAACATCAGAGTCCACAGCATCGTTCACATATGATCCAGTCACTTCCACTACATCGACCACCTCAACGACATCTGAGGAGAGCTCTACCACTACGAGCACAACCTCAACCAGCCCAGAGGCGAGTTCGACGACAACCAGCACTACCTCCGATTCTACCTCTTCCACCACGGAGCAAATTACGACGACAACCACCACTACCTCGGACTCTACCAGCTCGACTGTGGAGCCGACTACTTCTTCGACCACTACGTCTGACGTCCCCTCAAGCACAACTACGACCACTACTTCCGAGGTTCCTTCAAGCACAACTACGACCACTACTTCCGAGGTTCCTTCAAGCACAACTACAACCACCACTTCCGACGTCCCGTCAAGCACAACTACGACCACGACATCCGATGCACCCTCAAGCACTACTACGACTACCACCACGTCTGATCTTCCTTCGAGCACAACTACAACCACAACCACAAGCAGCACTCCGGCACCGAGTCCAACGACTTGTGGTCAGAGAGGGTTCGCCAAAGCTGGAGTTCTGACCAACTATTTCGACGGCTCGGGCAACAACGCCAACTTTGCTGCTTGCAAGGCTCTCTGCACTGCTCAGCCCGAGTCAAAGAGTTTCGCATTCAATACCCTCCAATGTTTATGCTATCCTCTCGCGGTAGTCGATGCTGCAGACGCTGTTGATACAAGCGAATTCACCTTCTACGACGTGGGTTGCGCGGCTGAGGTCACAATCACAACCACTACAACCACATCCTCAACTACCACTAGTGCTTCCTCTTCTCTGACGACCCCATCCACGATGATCACTTCCACGACTACCTCGGCTGCAAGCACTACCACGACATCCCCGCCGGCTGCCACTTGTACCCAAGGAGGATCTACCACTTTGTCGCCAACAAAGGTCCTCTTCACTAGCGACTACCAGGTCTGCCTTGCCGAGTGCTTAAATGATGCTTCATGCCTCACCCTTGGTGTGTCCGATGGCATCTGCGCTCTGTACAACCAGCCATTCACCAGCCACGTCACGCCCAGCACTGACACCACGATCGTCTTCTCTGACCGAAGCTGCTTCTCGGGAACCCCACCAACCCTCCCACCAGTCACCACTCCGAACCCTCCTGCTCAGCTCCAGTGCGGCCTCGCAGGCACTTCCTCCACCGCGCCACTATACGCTGTGCCCACGACTGATCTCGCTTCCTGCGCCCAAACTTGCAGCGCCGACGCCGCCTGTGGTTCCTTCAGCATCTACGCAGAGACCTACTGTGTGGTGTATGGACAGTACAATGAGGCTCACGTCACTGCGGATGAGACCTCGGCGGATGCTTACTACGACAAGGGGTGTGCTGTGTAATTGATTTCTTTTCCTTACGATACCATTCATGATCATGGCGAGGATATTTGTTCAGAAGATAACCTAAAAGCTTCACAGCGAAAGAAGCAAAGACCAGTCTCGACAGACAGAGTACATAATTTCATAATGTCCAATTCAAAATTTGTTCAATTGTACCTGCTGTGCGGAATACCTGTAAGGGCTCGGTGTATCTTCCGTTGTACTACCAGCTTTGACGACAATGAATTCTTCCAATGTGGGAGAAATGCCGCTTTGAGGTTCTGGTAGTTTTTTAAATTGACTTTGGGGTGCGGGTTAGCAACAATATTTAGGTTTGTAGCCTGCAGCCAGTTTCCCCATCCGTCCTGGCGCGGCTGGAGATTGGCCGTGACAGGTCCATGACCTCGCCTGCTTTCCAAGTCCGCATGTCAACCTGAAGCGACAGGTGACAGGCTATGCGATCGGCCTCTTCACACTTCCACAATTGTCACTCCTTGCTCTGCATTCACTGACATGAATCACCCTGAACAATAATGGCTGTTGCCTCACACTCCTTCCAGACTTCGTTTCACCAGCTAGACCACTTTCTCAGGTTCCAACGTCCTTCTATCGACACCCAACGGCCAGAAATATAATCTGATAACCTCATTTTAAACCGCATCTTCCACGCTCGAAAGCGTTGGAGGGGCGTGTGCAAACACCGCAAAAGTGGCAGAGTGAGTTTACCTTTAGCTTCATACCCTGCATTTGCTTTGTACATGCGAAGCGCGCAAAAGAACCATGTTCTGGAGGACTAACCAGCATGTCATGGCTAGCTTCAACATTCCTTCCGGCGGTTCTTCTGCCTTACCCGAGTCCAGACCGCAGACTTCAGACAAGCTACAAGTACGCACCATCGTCACACGAGCAAAGTCCGCCAACGAAGTACCCAACATGGCAGCTGTCGCGAACATGCCGCATTCGAATGGAGCTACGCCAATAGATTCAGACTTCCTAAACACATTACCCGATCCACGCACACCTAGTCCGACACCGAGACTGCGGTCACCTGCTTCGGAGAATGACCTGAGTGGGGAGGTGTCGATGCTCAGCACCAAGTTGATCAATGCTATTAACCATAGCACGAACTTGGACGACTCGCTGCAGCACGTTCGGGTGGAGCTTGAGGCATCAAGAAAAAGGATAGAAGAGCTGGAGGCAGATGCAAAGAAGCATGCTGCGGATATCGAGACAGGGGTACTTGTCAAGAAGGCGGAGGTGGATGAGCAGATACAGCAGATGAGGACAGAGCTGGAAGAGGCACGGAGAGAGCGAGAAGCTTCGGACAGGGCGAAAAGAGGCATAGAGACCGAGCTGGAGAACTTGACGGCCTCGTTGTTCGAGGAGGCGAATACGGTATGAATAACCATCGAAGACAGGACGACGAGACGCTGACAACACACAGATGGTAGCAGACGCGAGGAAAGAAAGTGAAGCTGCAGAGCGACGCACCGCGCAATTGCGATCACAGTTGCAGGACACCGAGACTCTGCTCGAATCTCAACAGGAGCAGCTTCAAGATCTAAAAGGCGTAATGGAGAGACTAGGATCCGAGCGTGATGTCAATGAACCACTTCCGCAACTTGCAACAGCACCTTCGACACCAGCCACGGACGCCAACAAGATGTCACGTATACTGGACGCCCTGCCTCTGTCTCCAGGCATGCCTGGTGAGATAGCGCCTGATCATCCTCTACGTTTCGCTCAACTGCTACATCCTGTGCTTCGCGCGGACTTGCCAGCATACAATGACTTTGCTGAATTGATAAGAACCTCTCGAGCTATCAATTCCGTAACGCACCAGAGGTCTTCTTCTGGCAATATCGTGAACCGGTCTCCGTCAAATCTGGCCTCGAATCCAGCTGCATCGTCTTCTTCGCCGCACTTGCCCGGGTCCTTCAACAGTCCCCTTGTGCCCTCGATAACATCGCCCGGCGCGCCCGGCTCGCCTGCCCTGCCTCCGCTGAAGGATTCAAAGTTTTTCAAGCGAGCGCTGACAGAGGATATCGAGCCAACGCTGAGACTTGATCTTGCCCCCGGACTTTCATGGCTCGCCCGCCGGACTGTCCTGACCTCCATCACGGCAGGCGCTCTTGTGATTGAGCCCTTCGCGACCTCGTCCAAACTCTACGGTCCAGTCTATGCTTGTGCCTTGTGCGGAGAAGACCGTAGACAGGACATCTACGCACGAAGGCACAGGTTCCGGACAAGCGAAGACCCGTCAGCGCAGCGATACCCGCTTTGCGAGTGGTGCGTCAACCGTTTACGCGCCACATGCGACTTCGCTGCGTTCTTGCGGATGTGTCGAGACGGGACATGGAAGGCGGCGAATGAAGAAGAGATGCGTGCAGCATGGGAAGAGGGCGTGCGATTGCGGGAGAGGATGTTCTGGTGTAGGCTCGGAGGGGGCGTAGTGCCTACTGTACTACGAGAAGCGCAAATACTGGCTGACAAGGAGAGACGGAGCAAAGAAGAAGAGAGAAGAAACAACAGCCAAGGAAGTGGACAGAGCGAAGGGGAGAACGAAGTCGGAAAGGGGAATGTAGTGCTAGTGCAGGCACCAGGAAAGGAGACACCGGCGGTGAAGCTCAGTACGCCACCGAACCGGGTAGGAAACCCTTTTGAGGAGCAAAAGGTAGATGAGGACGAGGAGCAGACACCTGTGAACGAGAAGAGGAACGGAGAGAACAGTGCAGAGGGGATGAACCAAGTCGTTTGAGCGGCATGGAACAGCGCCAGGGATGTAGATACTACCAGCTAATATGTATAAACTTGAATATCTTTGACTACCACTACCAGATCAACGACGTCGTTCTGCCGCACAACAAATTTATGGGCATGCTCTCTGACAAAAAATTATCCTCGGTATCCAAGCATTTGGCCGAGCTGACTCGGCGGAACGGCCGACCATGTCAGCATATCAATCCTCACTTCGTGCCCCTGTATCACATTAATGCAACCACCCTGTCATTCCTGATTACAGAGCCAGACATCTTCGTGCTACACAATGCCGCACGTAGTAATCATCGGGTACGTCTCTCCGTTTATGTCATGTTCCTACTGCTACCTACCACGCACTCCCACCACTCCCTTGCTGCTTCACAACTCATCTCCAGTCCCCTGTTCATATTGACGGTTCAATACACCATCTTTCCCAGCACCTTCCTTACATATGTCCTCCACTTTCCATTGTCCCTCTCCTTCTCACCCTGAAGCCCCATCTACTCCTTCCTTCTTGACAGCCTTATCCCTCTCATCTGGCTCTCCCTTCCCCTCCCCTTGCCCCTTCCTTCCTACCATCTCCTCTCCACATCGCAGACCAGTCGATCTCCCCCTCACTAACCTCTCCAGCGCCGGCGTCATCGCCCTCCAAACAGCCCTCACCCTCCTGTCCTCCGACTCCTCATCTCCCTACAGCGTAACCCTCCTCGCCACGCACCTCCCCGGCGACCTTTCCCCGCACTTCACCTCCCCCTGGGCCGGCGCCCACTGGCGCACCCACGCCTCCTCCTCAGACGTACGCCAACAGAAATGGGATCTCACCACCTACCACGCCTGGCGCGCGCTCATCGACGAGGCGAAAACGGTGCAAGCACGACGCGAGCTCGGGCTGAAAGTCGTTGAGAGCTGGAGTTTCTGGGACGAGGACCCTGCCCCGGGGAGCCTGTGGTGGGCGCCTGAGGTGGGGGGTTTTAAGACTGTTGCTACGGGGGGGAGGGTGGTGAGGGGGGTTGAGCAGGGGGGAGAGATCGGGGGAGGGCAAGGAGGGCAGGGAGGAAAGGGGAAGAGGGTCCAAGCGGCGGCGAAATTCGATGCGGTGGCGGTGAATGTGCCCACTTACCTCACTTGGCTCAGGGGAAGGGTGGTGGAGAAGGGAGGGGTGTTCATTCGCGCCACGGTCCCGGTTGAGCACGGGCTGGTGGCGGCGTTGGAGGCAGCGAGGGGGACGGTGAGAAGGATTACGGGACGGGAGGGGGATGTGTTCGTTAATGCTACGGGGTTAGCGGCGGGGACGTTATGTGGGGATGAGAAGTGCAGGCCTGTCAAGGGCCAGACGGTATTGGTCAGGGGGGAGGCGGACGCGATTCGGACAAGGCTGGGGGAGGGGTATATTGCTTATGTGATACCCAGGCCGGGGTCAGGGACCACGGTCTTGGGGGGCACGAAGGAGGTGGGGACGTGGGATGAGAGGGTTAGTGAGGAGGTCACGGAGCGCATATTGGAGGGGGCGAGGGGTTTGGCGCCGGAGTTATTGACGGGGAGGGGTGGCGGGTTTGAGGTGGTGAGTGCGCAGGTTGGGTTCAGGCCGGGGAGGGAAGGGGGGGCGAGGGTGGAGGTGGAGAAGGTGGGGGGTTTCAAGGTGGTGCATGCTTATGGGGCGGATGGGGCGGGGTATCAGAATAGTGTAGGGTTGGCGAAGGAGGTGGAGGGACTTGTAAAAAGTGTGTTGGGGGAGGAGAGGGCGAAGTTGTGATTGTCTGATCAAGGCTTATGAGGTTTGACATTGTCCAGATATGTACATCATCGTGGCTAGAAGAATTGGATCTTAGCAGCTTCCACCCACTTACTATCGCCCTTCAAGCATTCTTCTCGGATTGCGTACAGCTCATCTAGGAACGCGGGCACGAATGTCCCTGGTCCCTTGACAGTGTCTTTGCTCGCTGCCCTTTCGGCGGCGATTTCGTACATTAGCAAGGCCGTCACTACAGCCAGCAGCTTGTCCTCCCGCTGAACAGCAAGCACACTTGCTATCGTCGTGCCTAAAGTGCAGCCACTACCAGTAATCTCTCCCAGCAGCTTGTGGCCGTTGCTGATTCCCACCGTCCGTTGGCCATCTGACACTACGTCGGTCTCGCCAGTCATGAGCACTACACACCTCTCGCGTTGCGCGACCTCTTTCACCAGTCCTGCTCGACCTGTCAGATCAAGCGTGGCAGCGCCACTATCAACCCCTCGTTGCTTGACCCCTTGTGCTCCAGCGACGGTCCTGATCTCTCCTTCGTTCCCCTTGATCACATCGAAGTATCCACCAGCGAGTAGTGCGCGAGTGCCTTCACGTCGCTGAGCTGTGGCACCTGCGCCAACAGGATCGAGCAGCACTGGCCCACCAACAGTGTTGTATGCCTTGACAGCAGTGAGGTGAGCTGCGCGGACATCGGGCGTAGTGGTTCCCATGTTGATGACCAGCGAGCCACCAAGATCGGCAAGATCGGCTGCTTCAGCGGCGTTGTTTGACATGATTGGAGAGGCGCCAATGCAGATGGCAACATTTGCGGCAAAGTTCTGAACTACCAGATTAGTCATGTTGTGGCAGAGAGGTTTGGTGTTTGCCATGCGAGCAATGATTGTTGGGACAGCGGAGGTGATGGAGGACTCAGTGAGCGGCGCTGGAGAGGAGACAGAGTGTACGAAAGCAGGAGAGGAGTCGATCAAAGATCTCAGCTCACGAGATGTCGAGGCCGGATCACTGGCTGCGATGATGGCAGAGACAACAGCGACACCAGAAAGACGTGTGCCTTTTGGAGTAGTACTCTGGTATAGGACACGCTGAAGGTTGCCGGCATTGATGCCGCCTATGCAGACAGTCTTGACCGATGGCGATAAATCCTTGATAGCTGCAAGAATTGCTCGCGTACCAGCTGTGCCGATGATAGACTTTGTGTTCTCCTTGGTAGGAGTGGCGAAGACGGTGCCGATGCCCAGGTAGTCGGCTCCATCGCTGCAAGCCTTCTTTGCTTCCTCTATCGAGCAGACTGTCGCTCCAATAATGGCGTTCTTGCCGAGCTTCTCGAAAAGCTGGCGGGCCTTGACGACGTCAAAGTCATCTTGTCCGAGATGTACCCCGTCAGCGTCCGAGGCGAGCGCGACGTCGACTCTGTCGTTGATGATAAGTGGGACATTGTGCTTGTGACAAATCTCTCGCAGCTGGGTGGCGATGCGAATAAGTTCTGACGTCTCGCTTGTCTTGTCTCTGAGCTGAACAATAGTAGTACCTAAATACGTCAGTCCCCAGTCATACACGTGCTAAGGGAATCAAGTCCTACCTCCTTCGACAGCTTTCTTGACAACGTCGACCAAATCTCTCTCACCCAAGATTGCTGGCGTATTATCTGTCACCAGATACAGCGAGTAGTCGACCTTTGACACGTCCATTCGTGCCGCTCTCGAGGCTACTCCGGACACTCTTGACAGGGCTGAAAGCGGAAAGAGACACGTTCCGTCCTAGAGAGGCCTCCTTGTTTCAGAAAGAGTGCTCACAGACTTGATGGTAAAGATGTTCACTTACCGATAGACAGCTGTCACAGGTCCTTACCTTGATCACAGGCTTCGCGGGGCGTGTACTACAAGACGCTCAAGATTGCCTGGAGGCGGCATTTGCGGTTCAACAAAGTTCTGGAGGAAGGACGGGCAAAGTTTTGCCGATGGTAGCCCCGATGGCAGCCCCGCATGCTCCGGACTTTGAGCCAACCATTGCCCAGCACGTGCGACGCGGCCGGCGGGCCAAAGAACAGATTTTTGAGTGCGCAGATCTTCCTCTTTGACTTCCGTCTCACCACACGGACTTCTCCTCTTTCCCTTCAGACAACCACTCTCACATACAACTTCCACCCATCTGCAGCAGCAGACGAGCAGAACCCAGGCAAACACACACAAACACGCGTCCACGGACTACCGAGACAACATACGGTCGTCCGCCCCCTACACACTCGGTTCGCACATAGGAGCCTACACCTCACAGTCACATTCACAGCATCGACAACAGCGCGGTGTTTATGTATCCCTACTCTCACGATCTCGCAGTCGCCCCGCCGCCCAAGCTGCAATCCCTTCGCATATCGCGGAGACCTTGTCACATCCACCATAGCACAAACGGTTGATATACCTGCGCAAGAGCAGTCCTGAAGAAGAGTTTTTATCGCCTATAACAAAGGTCGTGTGTTACTGCATGTCGGTGGCACTCTCGGCAGGAGTCTTTCGGTTTCATCCCTGTATTCAACTATAGACACATTCTCGTCTCCTAGGACAAAAATTTCAATACCGCAATCATGGCCAACGTCAACATTCGTAGGGTAGGCGAAACAGAACATTCCGACTAGAGAAAGATGCTAACATGGCACAGGATGTCACTGACCCCTTTTACCGCTACAAAATGGAGAAGCTCCAGTCCAAAGTCGAGGGTAAGGGAAATGGTATCAAGACTGTCGTGGTCAATCTGAGCAATGTTGCCCAGCAGCTTGCCCGTCCCCCTTCTTGTAAGTGCTTCTGCGTTTGTAGCATCTGACAGATTCTCACATTAGCAGATGTCATCAAGTACTTTGGTTTCGAATTGGGTGCGCAGACCAACATCGACCCCAAGGACGACCGCTGGATCATCAACGGCGCCCATGACGCCAGCAAACTCCAGGACTACCTAGACGGTTTCATCTCCAAATTCGTGCTCTGCAAGGATTGCAAGAACCCGGAGACCGTGGTCAATATCAAGGACGGCCATATCATCTTGGACTGCAAAGCTTGCGGTCAGCGCACCGATGTCGATCTTCGCCATAAGCTCTCCGGCTTCATCATCAAGAATGCTCCCAAAAAGGGGAAGAAGGACAAGTCCACCAAGAAAGCCGAACGCAAGGCTCGCAAGGAAGCTGAGCGCAACGGAGAAGACTACAATGGCAACGGTCAGCACAGCCCTGGTGACAGCAACTCGGATCATGCCGACGAGAACGGCGACGATGACGATGCCAATGCCAGTGACGATGAATTGTTCAAGCGCATCAACGCAGAGGCCAAAGAGCTCAACGAGCCAGAGCAGGAGAAGGAAATCGAATGGACAGTCGACACCTCCGAAGCCGCTGTCAAGGCCCGCGCAAAGGAGTTGCCTGACGATCTTAAGCGTACCACTCTGGTCGATGAGGAGGATGAGGATGGCGAAGGTGCTGGCAGCCCCTACGAGACTCTCGGCAAGTGGATCGAGGAGACTGCTGCGGAGAAGGGCGGTGTCTCCAAGGTCAGCGACGTCGACATCTTCCTAAAGGCGAAAGAGCTACACATTGAGACCAAGCACAAGACTCTGGCTGTTCTTGCTCAGACCATCTTCGATGAGAATATTGTCAAGCAGATTGAGCCACGCGCTGCCATGCTCAAGAAGATGATTACCTCTGAGCGCCACGAGAAGGCTCTCCTCGGTGGTACCGAGCGCTTCGTCGGCCAGGACAAGCCTGATCTCATCGGTCAAGTCTCTGCCATTCTTATGAAGTACTATCAATTCGACCTGATCGCCGAGGACACTCTCAAGGCTTGGGGCACCAAGGCCAGCAAGAAGTACGTCGACATCTCCACCAGCAAGAAGGTCCGCAAGAGCGCCGAGAAGTTCATCGAATGGTTGGAGACTGCTGAGAGCGATGAAGACTCCGATGACGAGTAAATGACTTCTTCTCCTGAGATATGGAAAGGTCTCCACTCCATCGAATCCTGTTATGGTGCTTTACCGTATGCTAGTATGCGACTCTCTGCTCATCCTGCAAAAATACAATAGACGGTTTTAGCTGAAAGCACGCTAGTAAGCGAGCAGTCTCTGGAGTGGGTCAGCACCACCAATTTTGGCTGAGATCGTCCTATTCTGCCGACAGGCTAAGATATCTCTTGGCCTCTTTTGGCCACCCTTTAGCAGTTTTATGTCGTCGATATAGAGCGTGAATTCATCAATCTTAGAGTCAGTGATTGCCGTAATAGATGAAGATCGACGCTGTGCTATAATTATAGCACTTGTAGCCCTTGTAATTGTTATTGCCGCTATAGAGGAGAAGTAGTAGCCTCCGTAGCTCGTCGACTTGCTACTACATTAGCCTTAAGCACCTCTAGCTTATCGCTATCGGCTACCTTATCCTTATCGTTAGTTTAGATAGATAATTAATTATTAGAAGAATAATAAGTTCGAGAAGCTTATATAGTAGATATATAAGTAGTCTAAGCCTCTAGTTCTAGCTAATATTTAAGTCGATAGCTTTACAAGATTAGAGGTAATTAAGCTTATCGAATTACTTAATATTAGCTTAGTAGTCTTTACGAATAAGATTAAGCCTTTACTAGAGCTAGTACTCTATATAATACTATACTAATTAGCCTATCTAGGCCGTTAGTATATCTAGTCTAATTTATTTAGCTACTACATTAGATATCTATTAACTATCGCTACCGAGGTAATCCTCTACCTTAAGCGTAAGTATAAGGAGATTATTAACTAGTACTCTTAATTAAATAACTACTAACAGCTAGAGTACTTTAGCTATTGTATAGAGGTAGCTAGTAGTAATTAAGTTATATAGAGGTTTCTTAATAGTACCTTCCGAGGCTTCTAGAGACTAATAGTAGATTAAGAGTTCTTTTATTTAGGATATAAAAAGGAGTATAGAATAAAGTATACTAGTATTTATATAGCTAATAGATTACTCTTGTTATGCACTAGCTCTTATAGAGGAGTAGTAAATAATTAGTCTTAGTTTTTAGACTTACTACTACTATAGAGACTATATAAACTAAATAAGGAAGTACTAGATAATAAGGCTCTTTACCTCTTTAGTAATGTAGTCTTTTAGCTTAGTAAGGAAGTACTAGTACCTTTTAATCGATTACTAGGTATAAGGTGTAAAGTACTAATATTTAACTATCGAATAGCATTAGTAAGAGTTAAAATCGAGTATAGCTTTAGCCTCGTAAGGAAGTACTAGATATATACGAATTATAATAGTAGTCTCTCTATAGTATACTAGCTCTTAGAGGTATATTACTAAGTTTCTATACTTCTAACTAATCTTTATATAGCTACAAAAGGAGCAAATTAAACGTTAACAAGGTTTAACTATTCTCTACTAACAATAAGGTAATATTTAAGACTTAATCTAGATAAATTTAATAGTTAAAATAGAGTAGTAATAAAAGACTATCTATAAACGCTAGGATACTTAATGCTATATACTAAACTCCGTAACTCTACTACTAGTTAGTTAATTATAGTAATAATTGTTTAATTTTAATTCTACTGTTTTCTGCTTTATTAAAAGCGTCTATACTATTTATTTTATTATTATTAGAGTTATAGTAGTAGAGTTATAAAAATCTACTATAGATAGTACTATAACTAGAGATAGCTTTAGTTTTAAAGTATAAGGTAATGTTAGTTACGTAAGCACTTACGAGATTAAGCTCTTTAATATCTATAAACTCTTTATAGCTAATAATACCTTTATAGTAAACACTATACTCTATTTAACTAGCTAATTACTTAAGTATTATAAGTACCTAGTTCTAGCTACTCTATATTTGCTCTATTTACTCTTCTAACGAGGCTAATCGATTATCGCGCACTAGTAAGACTCTACTCGAGAGATCGCGAATGTAATTAACTAATCGATTAATAGGCTTAACTAAGCTAGACAAGCTTAGTATACCTCTAGTAGTAGTAGTAGTAGAGGACACTACCGAGGAGGCTATAAGACTATAACTACTACTAGAGGTTAACACTACCGAGGTCTATAATACTTAGTAAGCATTCTAGATAGCTTAAGTCTTAACTATATAACTTATTATTACATTATAAGTCCTCGTTGTCGTCGCTATATGCGATAAGTAATTGTGCTAAGTACGCTCCTATATAGCTAACTTAGCCTTACGTAGTAGCTAGTATATATCTATAAACTTATCTAACAAGTTATTTAATAGTAACTACGTCTCTTAGCCGGAGTAATTACTAGTTAGATTCTCTCGCTTGTTCTTTTATTTAGCTATTAATCGATCAAGACTATAGCCGAGACTACTATACTCTTAGCTAGTCTCTATCTACTACTAGTAATTAAGTAATTAGCTAAACTTCTAGAAAGAGATATATTAGAGTTGTAACCTAAGGCTATAAGTAATCCTTATAAGCGCTAGCTTCTTCTCTATTAGCTATTAATTTAGCTCTATTGTCTACTAAGTAGCTTACTCTAACGTCTCTAGCTTCTCTACTAGCTACTTCTTCTCTTTATTACCCTCGGTAGTAGTCTTAATTACAGTAGCCTTAGTAATAGCTAGTTATACGTTAGTAGCTTAAGTGTTACCTCTCTCTCTACTACTACCTTAGCTACCTTCTTAGCTACCTCTACGACCCTCTTAGTCTTATTCTTAGCCTATACTATAGCCTCGAGAGGACTCGATCTTCTTAGCTAGAGCATATAGAGGTAGTAGATAGTAATAGCTAGGTAGTAGAGACTAGTAAGGGTAGTATACTAGATAACCTCTGCCTAGTAGTAGTAGTAGATAGGCAGTATAAGAGAGGTAAGAGGTGCTCTATAAGGGTAGAGGTTATAAAGGAGGAGGAAGTTATAATAATAGAGAAGAAGGAGGCTATAAAGAAGATACTAATTAAGTAGCTAGAGAGGGGTAGTAAGGTAAGACATAAGAGCTTAAAGGCTACGAGGATTGCTAAGGCTACTCTCTAAGCTCTTAAGGCCTTTATAAAGAGGACAGATTAATAGTGTTAAGGTAGCTATCTATAATCTACTAGCTAATAGCTAATTACTCTAAGGTTAACTACTCCTCTACCTCTAAGCTTTAAGCCTTAAAGTTACTTTAAGCCTTACTACCTTCCTTATCCGGCACGCTAGAGCAATGATTAATAGCGTATAGAGTATAGCACAACTATGTAGCGAACTACACCTTGCTTACTAGCCTCTCGGTAATAACCCCCTTTGACAGTAATAATTAGCTACTAAAATGCGTGTAGACGCTAGCTAAAACCGTCTAATACATGTTAACAACTCCTTTTTCTGAAATTATATTTGCGGACATTCCCGGGTCATGACACGAAAAGACCAAGCCAAGGCCTCGTTTCACATCCCTGATAAATTTCTGAAACGACCCAATAGCGTGCCCCAAAAATGTCCAATGTCCGGCGTGCGGCGCCCCTTGCTCACTTGGGATCTGCATGACAATGGTCAATAATTTGAGCTGCAATTTTCCGCGCCCTCAACAATATTCCTCCCCTGTACATTTGCCTCTCGTCTTCGTTTGTCGTTTCTGTCACTGTCACTCCTTTGTCTCGTCTGTCTTCGTGTTGTAATATACCGCAGCCATGAGTTCTACCACGAAAGACGCGACTGCCGACGCGCGGACTCTGGAGAAGGGTGGCGTGCCGTCAAAGTCGTTGATGGACCGTATACCGGCCGCGTTTTATGTCATGTACGGGATCGCGAAACGTAGATCTTGACGGCGCTGACGGGAAACAGTCTCTGGATCTCGCTGAGTGGCAGTGTCATTCTGTTCAACAAATGGGTGCTTTCGACGGCAAAGTTTGGTGAGCATGGAGAAGAAACCACATTGACCAGACAGAATACTGACTGAATGCTAGATTTCCGTGAGCATGACCAAAAGAGCATCCAGGACTTGTCTAACGTGACCAAGCTCTCTTCCTTACAACATGGCACATGGTATTCGCCACCATCATGACCCAAATCCTTGCCCGAACAACCACAGTCCTCGACTCGCGCCACAGCGTCCCCATGGACCGGGCCACCTACATGTAAACCCCCTCCATACCCCCTGACATCCCGACCCTAACACTCACCAGGAAAGCCATCGTCCCCATCGGCGCCGTCTTCTCGCTGAGTCTCATCTGCGGCAACCTCGCCTACCTATACCTCTCCGTCTCCTTCATCCAAATGCTCAAAGCAACCAACGTAGCCGCCACCCTCGCCGCGACCTGGTTCTTCGGCATGGCGTCCCCGGACAGCAAGAAAATGCTCAACGTGCTGGTGATCGTGATCGGAATCGTCATCGCCTCGTTTGGCGAGCTGAAGTTCCACACGATTGGTTTCATCGGTACTTTCCCCCTTCTCTTCCCTTCCCATTATCCTACCAATTCTCCCCCATCTACCCCTGATACTGACGAATGCGCAGTCCAAGTAGCAGGCGTCATCGCCGAAGCCGTCCGCCTCGTCATGGTCCAACGCCTGCTCTCCGGCGACTTCAAAATGGACCCGCTGGTATCAGTGTACTACTTCGCCCCCGCCTGCGCAGCCATCAACGCCTTCTTCACCCTCTTCATCGAGATCCCACGCATGTCCCTCGATAGGATCTTCACGCTCGGCATCTCCACCCTCATCGCCAATGCTTTCGTTGCGTTTCTGCTGAATATCTCCGTGGTTTTGCTCATCGGCAAGACCTCCGCTGTGGTACTTACTCTTTGTGGTGTGCTGAAGGATATTCTGCTTGTCATGTCGAGTCTTGTGATTTTCGGTGATCCGGTCACGGGGCAGCAGTATTTTGGTTACTCGATTTCGCTGGCTGGGTTGGTGTATTATAAGCTTGGCGCGGAGAAGTTGCAGGGGCTGGCGGCTGAGGCGAGGTTGTATGTTGCTCAGGGACCGTTGAAGAGTAGTCGGTTGGTTATGGTGGTTGTGTATTTGGGGTTGGCGGTGTTGGGGTTGGGGGCTTTGGGGTGGTGGAGGGGGATTGCAGGGAAGGGGGCGGTGGGGACGCCGGGTGTGTAAATTTGGTGTACTTCGATCGTGGGACTGGTCTGGGGGAGGGAGGGGAATGTGGGACCGCAAGGGGAAAGGGGTGCAGAGGAACATGAAGATAAAGGTATTTCAGAAGGAACGAGAATCTGTTGTAATATTGATAGATGTACATAGACTATACTGCATTTCCCGCTTGGGTAGGATGCTGGGCATCACACTCGAGCAAACACAGATACATACACTAGTAATCAAGGCAAGGTGCGCAATTCCAGCTTGAAACCCACTTTCTGCAGCCGCTCGATATACCCTGCACCAAGGGTCGCGGGGGTCAAGACGCCGCCGCCGAGTTCTTTCGCCAGACTCTCATCGCGAAGCAGCGAGATGGCTGCTTGTGCGAGAAATACACCGGTCATGTGGTACGCGCTGCCTTCGAAGGCGAAGCGGCCGAAGACTCGCTTGGGGTCGGATGGGTCGGGGGAGTCGGCTTCGGCGATGGCACGGTATTCGATGTAGTCGTGCTTGCTTTCACTGGGATATCGTCAGGGGGTGTCAGTGGGGATGAGTTACGGTAGTACTTACTCCCGAGTAGGGCCATCTCCGGGAGCGTAGACGAATCGCTTGAGTACGGCACGGAGGGGCGAGAGCAGAAGAGCTAGTCCGCCAAAGGCAATGGCGAAATGTGTCAGCATGCCGACGAAGACGTTGCGGGCCGTCATGTAAGGGAAGAAGCGGAAGGACGGTCCGTAGAATTTGCCAGAATCAAGGAGGCCCCAGGTGCGGTAGACCTGGGTGCGGTCGACGGCGCCTTGAAGACTGGTCGTCAGGGTGCCGAGGTCGGGGACAGAGCGAACGCCGGTGACTTTCTGGATGAGTGACGGGGATACGCTGCGGTCTTGTGTCTTCACTGGAGAGACGGGAGACAAGGCCCATGGCTTCAGTGCTTTGCCAACGAAGGAGAGGCTGTAAGTGTCGAAGAGACCAAGCAACGAGGCAAGAGTTCCGCCGGACGGTTTAGATCGGACTTTGTGCAGCGTGAAGATGACTTGCTTGGTCGTCTTGGAGAGAGTTCGGTGGACATGAGTGACTAGCGACCATGTCAGGAGGTCGGCGGGAGCGGAGTCCATGCCAATCTGGGGGATGATCTGGATGACTATTAGTGTTAATCTCACAATCAGAGAAGGCATTGCAAACAATGGCATGGTTGGCTTTGGCCTTCTCGTGGTACTTCTCGATCATGTCATACACCCAAGGAGTCTCTCCAGTGCTTGAGCAATGTCAGCATCGGTCTTAACGGCAGTCTTGCATTACCAACACGTCAAAATAGTGCGTCCCATTGTTTACGCATGCCTCCAAGACCGGCGTGCCATATTTGGCGTATGGACCAACTGTCGTAAGCAGAACTCTCGTCTTCTTTGCCAAAGTATCGAGCTGTTGCTTGTCTAAACTGCATTCTTCAATGGCTTATGCAGGTCAGCTGACGTGGCGATGGCAGTCTCGCGCATGGCTTACCTGGACTAGGACGATCGGGATTCAATTGCTTAAGCTCATCGACAAGGGCTTGGAGCTTGCTCGTCGAACGCCCGGCAATCGCCCATTTCACATCGGTGGGCAAGTCAGTTGCCACATGCTCGGCCGTGTACTTGCCAGTGAAACCCGTAGCGCCAAATACTACCAGGTCGTACTGGCGTTGACTTTGTGACATCGCCGGCGACTGACAAGTACAATTGCTCTCTATCGATGTCGACCGTCTCACAACAAAGATCGAGGTGAATCAATGGAAGTCACTGATATGAAGAAGGGTCGAGAAGAGAAAAGAGCAGGAGCTGAAAAGCGAGCTGGCTTGCAACATCGAAGGTGACGCTGCAAGTTTAGTGGTCTTACCGCGGTGCACATTGATCCGACACCAGGACGCCATATCGATTGCACGGAGCCTCAACTCAAGGCGGTTTGACACGCTCTATTAATGTTTACCAACATTGATCATTTTGAAAGCAACAGTATAGGGACGAAGAGGTGTTGACAGAAATCGCACTGCTGAAGCAGAGATCCACTTGTGCTGAAACGGAACTAGCGTGCGGAGACTCCCGAGCCCACACCCGATTCCAAAATCCTCACTTTGTCCAAAACGCTTCGGACGACAACTTTTGACAATCCACACATCACACCAGTCACAATGTCGAAGCGCACAAAGAAGGTCGGCATCACCGGTAAATATGGCACCCGGTACGCATTCCTCTGGCGAACAGACAATTGTCGCTGTCCGGCAGAAGAGCCACGAACTAATGATCATAAAGCTACGGTGCCTCCCTGCGCAAGCAGGTGAAGAAGATGGAAATCAGCCAGCACGCCCGATACACCTGCTCATTCTGCGGAAAGCCCACTGTCAAGCGTCACTCCGTTGGTATCTGGAACTGCAAGTCGTGCAACAAGACTGTGGCTGGCGGTGCCTACAACCTTTCGTACGTCGAGACGAGAATGGGAGCGGCATGACAATATCTAACAAACTACTAGCACTCCTGCTGCCGCCGCAACCCGATCGACCATCCGCCGTCTGAGGGAAATCGCTGAGGTTTAGAGTGGGTTTAGGAACGAGGGTCATGGCATAGAAGAGGCACTTTTACGATTCGAAAGCTGCGGATCTGGCGTTGTCAAAAGGGACGCAACATGCGAGATAGTCGAAAGAGACGCTCGAAATGACAAATCTTCTCAAGACTTGACCCATTACACGAAGTAGTGTCATCGGATACATCGTCGGCATCTGCGACAACCTGACTCCCACACTATCGGACAGAACCCTGACTTACTGTGATATTGACATGGAGGTGGGGCAAGACAACTTACCACGCCAACCATAGTCGTGGGCGCTTTGAATCACCAGTGCTGTAAGGTAACTTGCGGAATGTGCAGGGAGACACGCCAGGCCCTCCGATCCGAACTTGTGACGCATCACCACACGTCGCTCTGCTGAAGATTGTATGAAATAACAGCAATGCTGCCTTGTGCTCGATTGATGTTCGACTGACCTTCTGTGAATGTTTGACTCGACATCGGTCATTCCGCAACAGGCCTGCAGCTCATCGAGTTTTAAGGTTTGCGGCTTCTACACGTGAGGAAGCGATGGTCCAAGCGCCCCGCCCTGGGCCTATATAGAGCGAGCTGCCCTTCCTTCTTGCTCGCCGCTTTTATTCAAAGATAATATCCAAAGCCACCCAGAGAGTTTTGCAAGGTGTAAGGCCTTGTGGCCGGGATGCCAGACATGGCAGAAGATTGTATTGTCTGTTTAGGCAACCTACGAACCAATAAACCCGAAGACAACGACGAACCATCCAGTCCTGGAAGCCGTGCTTCCTCACCGCGCCACCAGATACAAACAAGGTACCCCTCCACGACCATTCTCCCTTTCGCATGAGTATGCAGGCGCATCGCTGTCTGTCGTCTATCCTCTTGGTCCTGGTCAAACAAATCCTTGTCGAACAAGGTACCGGCCTGATGGGGCTTTGAGGTGAGGACTCAATTGCTCATGCCTTGGCGTAGCCTTGATAGATCCTCGCTTCTCGGACATATAAGATAGATGGAGATACAGTAGCTGATCATGTTGCAGAACTTCCGGCAAAGCCACCACCGACTTTGAACGCATAGCCCACCTCCTCCCATGCAAACATGATCTACACGACGAATGTCTCAAACCTTGGGTTGAGCGCGCCAACAGCTGTCCTATATGCAGATCGACTTTCAATGAGGTCGAAGTTAAGGACTACGTCGACGGCCCAACCGTGACTTCATACGCAGTACAGGACAAGCAACAACAAGCAGATGTGGACACAGTACCAGTACACGACCAAGGCTTGTTCGAGGAAGATGGCCTCTGTATTATCTGCGGAACGATCAACAATGAGCATGAACTCATGTACTGCGATGGATGCGATCGCGCTGTCCACATCTTCTGTGCCGGAGACGATGAAGAGCCGGCCGATATATACTACTGCCATGACTGTTGCCATAGGTTGGACGCAGGCGGCATTCTTCCCATGGCTGGCGGTCAAGAGCACAGCAACACACGTTCAAGAAGGACGAACGAAACCCGAAGGATTTCTCGCCGTCACCAGCGACAGCCGAACTCCGACTGGGCTCGTGTATGGCAGACCGTTTGGGATCGGTTGAATCTGGATCTTGACTTTCCGTTCGACGAAGAACCCGCCGAAGCTAGACGGACTCCTGCCCAGCGACGTGACTTTACTGCTTGGGAAAGGCGTCTGCGCGTTGCCAACCACCAGGGTGCAGCAAGTCGCTTCAAGGCAGCGGCGCCAGCACTACTGAACCGCGAAGAGCCAGCCGAGACACAGGAGGAGATACGTGCTTGGAATGCTTTTGAGCGGGCACGAGATGCAGCAAATGACCTTCCGACTCGGCGCAAAAGGAAAGCGACTGCTTCGCCCGCCTCGCCACGCGAACCCGAAGCTGCACAGGATCGAAAGTTGAAGAGGCCACGTACTCAAGCTATGCGAGCCCTAGCTGGTGTTCCTAGCAATCCACGACCACTTCCAGAATCCTCGACACAGGCACAAACTCGGCAACCCGGCTTCCTGTCGTCTTTACTTCAGGAAGTCGAACGTAGAACTGCAGCGAGTGATCCAACATCACCAACCACTGCTCAACCTGACGACCAAACATCTGCCGGTCCCATGTCTTCGCCAGACTGGTCACCTGTCACGTCGAACCATGCAAGTCCTCGTGGCGGATCCGTGACACCACCACCACTACTACTTCCGCGACCTGCCGTCACACCTTTGTCGTCATACGTCCGGCCTCCAATGTCACCACCCATCGCCTTCTCTCCATTCTCACCAGTCGATGAGTCCGGGTCTCGTTCTCGTCGACAGGCGAGGGGACGCGCGTCCCGTCAGCAATCTCCCTCTCGCGAACATTCACCACAATCCCCTTCACGCCTATCCTATTCCACGAAAGCTGAAGTCCAGCGTATGGTCAAGAGCGCCCTCGGATCTCGCTATAGAGATCAGGAGATCACCAAAGATCAATACACAGACATCAACCGTGACGTGTCACGTCTACTTTACGAACAAATTGATGATGCCAACGATTTGGCGGATTACGACTCTAGAAACAGGCTTCAAAAGCTTGCTGCTGACGAGGTCCAGAAGGCCGTCGATGCACTAGGCTCTTGATGTCTTGATTTGTTCTTAGCGACGGCGTTCCGGTAGACATGGTATGGTAGATGGCGCGGTATCGCCTCTATACCTGCGTACCTGAGAAGGCATGATGTTATGATACCCATATACTTGAATGAAGCTGCGTTTCAATCTTGCTACATTTCTGCTGCCTGTAATTCATGTCGATGCTCCAGCCGTCCCGGATGAATAGAAGTCCCCGGTGATGTCTCGTCGTGCCGTGCTGAATGTGTCCGAAGTGAATGCCTGAGAGAGCAACGCAACTGCCAAGCCGGAGCTTTCGACATGACAGTCGACAGTGTTGGTTGTATTTTCACCACAATTACCTCATCCAATGCTTCTCCGACTCAACTACTTATAACAATCCCTCTACCTCTCATCTACGACCTCCTCATCAATCCCACCCAGGCATTGGCCGCCCCAACCTCACCAAACCACCACCCCGCAACTCCACCACCATGCAATCCGGCATCAAAGCCTCCCAAGACCTCAAATCCGCCTTCAACACCCTCGTCTCAACGCCCTCACAATCCCTCCTCCTCGCCACCATCACCTCGGAAACCCTCGTCCCCCTCGAGACCCTCTCCTCCTCGTCCCCCTTCCCATCCTCCCTCTCCCTCCTCACCCCACACCTCACCCCCACAACCCCCCTCTACATCCTCGCCAAAACCTCCCCTCCCTCCCCCTCCTCCCCCGCCTCCGGATCCAGCTCCCCCTCCTTCGTCGCAATAACCTACATCCCCCCCACCGCCCCGGTCCGAAGCAAAATGCTCTTCGCCTCGACCCGCCTCACGCTCGTGCGCGAACTCGGCATCGAGCGTTTCGGGGAGAGCATCTTCGCCACCGAAGCTGACGAGCTCACGCCAGAAGGCTGGGCGCGACACGAGGCGCATAAGAAGATCGAGAATCCTCTGACCGAAGAGGAGAGGGTGAATGAGGGGGTCAAGGAGGCGGAGATGTTGGAGAGTAGTGGGACGGGGGGGAGGGAGATGGGGGGGATGTTGGGGGCGGGAGGGGGGAGGAGTTCGACGGGGACGAAGGGGTTGGGGAGGGGGCAGGGGGTGGAGGGGGCTGTGAGGGGGGTCCAGGGGGGGAGGTTGGTGGTGATCCGGGTGGATGTGGGAGCGGAGAGGCTGGAGGTGGACAAGGTGGAGGATGGGGTGGGTGTGGGAGAGGTGCAGGGGTATATCAGTAAGACGGAGCCGAGGTATGCGTTTTATGGGTTTGAGGTGGAGGGGGAGGTCAAGGTGGTGTTTTTGTATACTTGTCCTAGTGGGAGTAAGATTAAGGAGAGGATGGTGTATGCTGCGAGTCGGATTGGGGTGGTTAAGATGGCGGAGAGTGAGTTGGGGGTGGTTATTGCGAAGAAGTTGGAGGGGAGTAGTCCTGAGGATTTTGGGGGTGAGGCGATAAAGGCGGAGTTTGTGACGAGGCAGGAGGAAAGTAAGGGGTTTGCGAGACCGAAGAGGCCTGGACGACGATGAGTAGGAAGAGCGGGTGAGGTGCGAGTGAAGGCATGAAGGATAAAGAAAAGTATTTTGTCGCCAAAGCGCTGTGCTCTCTACTGGAGTATGCAGGACAGGTCCCAGTATCCTGTCTGGCAAAATAGATAGACGTTTTACACCAAGATATCACCACCCAAGTTCCCTCTTCCAGCTCTTGCAATCCAGAGTTCTACTCTTCATACGACCCGCCCTCCATCACCTCCCTACCCTTCTCCAGTACGCCCTTCAGAAACTCATACACCGCAAACGTCACAGCCTGCCCCGGCGCAACCCTCATTATCCTAGGCGTGATACCCATCCAGAACGCCCTCACGCCCTCCTGCTTCCACATCATGTTTCCAATATTCACGATCCTCCCCACAGCCGTCTCACCTGGTTGCGCCGGCGTCTTCTGCAATCGCGTCTTGATCGTGTCGATTGGCGCATTGCACATGGGGCCCATAGCACCACTGATCAATCCAATCGCCGCAGTCTGCCAGCTAGGCAGCGCGGCGGACTGATCCATCTGCCGCGACTGGATGTACGCCTTGAGCTCTGTGTAAGCCGTGAAGTTGACAGCCTGATTCGTCCCCTGTCGCAGCGCAGTCAAACTGACACCTCGGTACAGAGCACCTACGCCCTCTTCCTTCACAACAGTATACAGAGCGTGCGCCGCGTTGCGGTACTTGGGCACGTCCAGGGGGTCGGCCATGGAGTGGTGTTGCGCTTGCAGGCGGATCTTGATGACTTCCATAGGGGTGACGACGGCGACTGCTTCGGTCACGCCTGCTGCGAGACCGGCGAAGAAGGTGCCTTTCGAGGCGATGGTGCCGTCGGAGTTGGCAAGGAGTTGTTTGTACCATTCGTAGGAGGTGAAGCGGATGGCCATTTTCGGGACGATGCCGGTGAGGACGGCGCCGAGACCTTTGTATAGACCTAGGGGGGTTTCGCGCTTGACGATCTCGACGCCGGTCTTGATGAAGCCGCGGCGTTTTTGCTTGTGACAGTTAGTAGGTGTTCCTGGAGTCTTCGTGGTGGCTATCAGGGGCCGACGACTCACTCCTGGTGCTCTCGCACGTCTTGAAAGTTGCATTCGCACTTTGATTGTGTCTAGAGGGTGGCATGCCAGCGCCTCCATCATTCCTGCACCTCCTCCGGCTGGTCATCTGGTTAGTGATCCCGTTCTCTGGGAGGTGATGGTCCTGCATACCTATGAGATTGGTCGCCGCAGAAGCGGGCTTCTTGCCCCCCGGCCCAGCTGTTGACTTTGCAGACATGTTGGTTGTGTCATGCACTGGCTATGTTCGCTCGTGTGATGCTCTCGGTGTCCTGTGCAAGAAGCAATGCGTTGCGGGCGTGGATGTTCTCCTTGTTGACACTGGCTGTGACGACGCGGGGTAGAGATGGATTGGCGACCCGGTTGAGCGGAGGTTCAAGATGATGGTCGCGAACGTACAAGAGCAAAATACAAAGAGTCAAGAATTGAATTGTCAGTGGGCACAGCGGCTCTGTTTAATTGATCCAGAAATTTGAGTCAACTGACCGAGCTCCAGGCTGGACGGATGGAGCTGTACCTCGGAGAATGACGGGACGAGGGGAAACGCTCAGATGGTCATCTCACAATGCTGGAGAATCTGGGGAAGTCATGGACCGAGGGATGAGTTTGTTGATGAATTGAATGTCTGTATGTCTTTGTGAAGCAATAGCATCTCTCATCCATGTCAATGTCGCCTCTCCATGCCTGTCGGAGTCTTCTCCCCTGCATTGCTTCCCCAAAAATGCTCCTGGCGGGTGACGTCGGTCTAGCCTTTTGCTTCCTCTTTCGGCTTCGGCATGTGAAGGCTGCAGGACGCTTGGCAGTTTTTTGGACTGTGAGTGTGGGGAAATGGTTGTCGACCTTGTGCCGAGGTCCAGGCCGATGATGACTGGGATTCGAGTCCAGCAAGACAGCGAGCACAGGAGAACAGCCACGGCCGAAGAGACGAAAACAAACCGTAAGGTTCTTTGTGATCATTTGTAGTTGTCTTCATTCCTGTTCGTAGAGCGTGAAACGATATCGGACCTCTTCATTACCTGCAGACTCCTCCATGTCCTGATCTTCCACGTCTTCCTCGACAAACTTGCTCAATTCAGCATTACTGTTCTTCTTCCATCCTTCAGTGGTAGCTTTATCACTGTCAAGATCGATAGGAAACGATGTATCGCAATCATAGTCCTTCTTTATCCGCGTGAGCAGGATGTTCTTGCGATTTGGCAACCTTAGCGCTGCCTCATAGATGCTCGATCCGCCAATGATGTAGTATCGTCCTGGTGATACCGCAGCATCATCGGACGACTTGTTGGCGAGTTGAGCAATGCCGTCCTCGATACTGCCGGCAACTATGACATCCTTGTGCGATGTGGCGAAGCTGTCGGGACTTTGTCTTGTAATGATGATATTGGTCCGCTCCTTTAGAGGTCGCAGCTTGACCGGAATGCTGTCCCAGGTCTTTCGACCCATTATGACCACATTCTGGACCTTCTTGCTGGTGTCAGAGGGTGGGTGCAATGCCTTCGGCACGCGTTTCGTGACACGGGCGAAATATGCCATTTCCCTCTTTAGCATAGGCCATGGCAGTCCACCGCCTTTGCCAATGCCGTTCTTGGTCGTGGCCGCCACGATGAGAGTGAGGGGTGGTTGTGACATGTCGTGCGTGTATTTGCGAATGCTCGTTGAAGAGTAGTTGACGTCGGAGGAAGACCTGATGGACGCGGATTTGCTTGTCGCGAAAGCACGTGACCAATTTGCTCCACTACGCTTTGTGTGAACATTCTGTATTCTTCGGACAGTAGACTGATCGTGATCATTGCTATATACAAATTCTGTCGATATCATTGTTGTGTGTTCGTTACATCGTCAACATAATTCATGCGCTATCGCCGGCCTGTTGCACCGCCGACAAAGGCATTTGTCTGCCCAAACAATGCTCCAGGCACGCCGCCCATCTCCTCATGCACACGGTCAACGTTTTCCTTTCCTTTGCCCTCCTGCGCCGCGACAACTCGCTCATAATCACCGCCGATCTCAAGCTGGCTCATCCGGAACCACATGCCGACCAGTACCATCGTACTACCGACCTCCTCGTCTGAGGTCACATCGCTGAACCACTTGAGCTCCCCAACTTTCTCGCCAGGCTTGCCGACTCCGACTTGCTCCTGCTTGAATGAAGCGAGAACCTCGTCTGTGTCAAGATTACGGAGAACCCAGCCCTTCGTCCTGCCGAGAGTGGCCAGCCCGTGCTTACGAGAACGTGACTTCTCCCATCGTAGTCTTCTCGAGCCTGAAGCACCGCCGTTTGGTCCCGGAATGGAGAATGAAAAGGTCTTGAAGCCCAACTCTCGTGCCCAAGGTGTCCACCGAGCATTGGACGAACCAAGCGGGTCGCCTAGACAAAGTTGTCCGTCTGGGAATTTGCCGAAGCGGAGGGCCCCAACTATCGGAGATGAAGGAGAAGGTCCAGCGCGGAGAAGAAGAGGTGGGTCATGGCCAGTAAGTACTGAGAGATAGTACTCCGTGCTTTTGGACGTGCGGAGGACAAGATCGAGGAAACGGCCAGAAGGTGTGAGGATGTAGGTGGGTGGCTGATATGAAGGAGCTCGATACGGAGGGAGTGTGTCCGTCATAGTTGTTGTAGTGGTAGACATGTTAGTGCCAGCAGGCGACTTTGACCTAGCTCTGGACGAGGTCGATATGCGACTTCCCGAAGCCTGATCCTTGGACGATGAAGCGATTGATGAGTTCGACGAGGCGAAAGGTGAATTTGTTAGTGGTGGAGTGGACATTATGAATGATTGCGTCGAGATATAGCCGTACGGATAATGAAAGGATGGGCGGTGAAGTCAGGACCGTGGTAGTGTGTTGGTGTGCCGAGATGTTGTTCGAAAGACTGGTACAATGTGGTATAGCTGAATGAGGCTGTCTGTTGTGACCGAACTGGTGAAGGATTATATTGAAAAGCTAATCTGCTTTGGGTGTCGGAATGGAGTCGATCTTGGATGAAGCATGTTTGCGAATGACTTGCATGTTGATCGATTATATGGGGAACAACAACGATCCTCCCGTAAGCAAGGCAATAATACCAAGAGAAGACTCATGACAAGATCTAGCACAGGGCAGGAAATAGATCAGCGCAATCTCGCTGGACGTACCGGTATACAGGCGCAAGGTCTCAGAGCAGGTAGTGTGCCGTGGTGTAGATCCCACAAGGTCGGTGCCTCTCTCGTCATTGCGCAGACCGGCCTTGACCCGGATCTTCATGACAGGCTCGTCTATTTGTGGATGGTTTTCCAGAAAAGCAGCCGCATCGAGAGTGGTAAACGCTAAGCCACGGGCCTTAGCTGACTGCCTTACCTCACTGCGGCAGACGGAGTGATTCTAATCCCGGAGCGACCAAGGCCGAACGAGATTCCACCAACTTGGGTTGATCTACCGGTCAGAGATCAATAGTCTGGGCTCCTGATATATGTCTTGATGGGTTTTGGGCACGAGTGCGTGAGACAACAATGATGGAAGAGGTTGCGAGCGGAAGATGGGCAGTGAAACGGGAAGGCACACGCGAGACGGCAGATCGCGCCAAGATCTTACCCGACCCCGATCGCCTGCACATGCTCATGTGAGCCTCTTCCATCTCCTGACAACACACCATCGCTCTACCAAGATTCATCATACCCGGTTCGACATTCTGTGATCGCTGGTAATTGTGGACGACATGCAGTCACATCGCTGATTCACTAGGCTTGATCGACCTCACCAATTTGGAGTTTGATTCCGCCCCGTCCGACAGTCAAAAGCCCAGACTGCACCAAGATGGACCGCATAAGAGCATGGTTTGGGAGACAGGAATATCAGGCGATCGATGATAGAATCCCAGAGGATGGAGACGCAAGGCCTTCCGCGGTCGCTGGACCGGCCTTCTCATGGCTTGAGTACTCTATCTTCGTCCTCCTCGGGATATCGATGCTTTGGGCGTGGAATATGTTCCTTGCCGCAGGACCATACTTGGAGCAGCGATTCCACTCAAGCGCATGGATTGTAAAGAATTTCCAGGCAGCCGAGCTGTCCGCATCGACCATTGGAACACTCGGTATGACGATTGTCCTTACCAACATGCAGAAGGGCGCTTCCTACTCCAGGCGCATCTTCATTGCCTTAGTGCTCAACTCGGTGGTGTTCACCCTGCTCGCAATATCTACGAAGATCTTCACCTCAGTCACTGCGTCTTCTTACTTTGGCTTCATCATAGCCATGGTCTTGTCAACAAGTGTGGCCACTGGCTTCTTCCAGAACGGCATCTTCGCATTCGTGTCAGGATTTGGCCAGAGCAGATATACCCAAGGTATCATGGTCGGACAGGGCATCGCCGGTGTTTTACCATGCGTAGCTCAGATAGGGCTTGTGCTTGCCTTGTCTCCGTCTGCATCGCCTGAAGCAGAGACCAACGACAAGCCACCCGAGCCTCCAGGAAGTGTACCAAACGCACCTCCTGTCCCGGATACAGCTGCCCTCGCGTACTTTTCCACCTCCATCCTCATTTCGGTCTTGACCATCTTTTCGTTCTCCTTTCTGGTCAAAAGTCGAGCCACTGAAGAGCTGAAAGCTGCTGTCCACAACGATGCTAGCTCTGACCGAGCGACCTCGTCTGGGCCGAAGAAGAGAGTGCCTTTCCGAATACTTGCTCGCAAGCTCTTCTGGCTCGCCTCAGCGGTCTTTGCCACCTTTGTCATTACGATGTTGTTTCCGGTATTTACTCAAAAGATCATGAGCAACACATCGATCGACGAGGCACCTCGCATACTTTACCCGGCATCATTTGTGCCTCTTGCTTTTCTCATGTGGAACATTGGAGATCTTATTGGTCGCGTACTGACGGCATACCCGAAGCTTCTCCTGACACATCGACCAATTCTCCTATTTCTACTTGCAATTCTACGGCTTGTCTGGATACCCATGTATTATCTATGCAACATTGGCGGCAAAGGTGCCGTCATCAAGAGCGATTTCTTCTATCTGGTCGTCGTCCAGGTATTGTTCGGCATCTCGAATGGGTATATTGGTAGCTCCTGTATGATGGGAGCTGCTGATTGGGTTGAGCCTGAGGAGAGAGAAGCTGCCGGTGGTTTCATGGGTCTTTGTCTAGTACTCGGACTGGCAGTCGGCAGTCTTCTGAGCTTCTTCGTCTCGGGTTGAGCTTTTCCATAACCTCTTGGACTCGTTCCAAACAGGCAGGCGTCAATTTAGCTCGAAGATTTATCGACTGCTTTCGCGAAGGTCTCGCAACTTGTCACAAAACCCCAAGATCTTCCGGCATTGTACTCGATTCCTTCCTGCGCGCAACTTGGACTGGTCGTTCCGCACCCATCGGCCAGCATGATGCAGTCGTACCCCTTATTGTACGCATCAGTCAACGTCCCGGCAACGCACTGATCAGTATTGACGCCTGTAAACAACAAGGTCTTAATACCCTCCTTCTCCAGGAACTCCTCAAAAACTCCCGGAACACCCCACATCCCGCTCATGCGGTTCTTGTGCATCCACACATCTGGCAGACTTGACAAGCCCTTGCCCTCCTCCCACATTCGATCCAACGGCGGAAAAAGCGCAGCATTCCACTGATCCCGCATCAACATCCTTCCCGCATCTACCTTCTCCCCATCAACCTCCACTTCACCCATCTCCGTCCCCATTCCCTTA
The DNA here is from genome assembly GCA_013372555.1 of Elsinoe arachidis. Taxonomy (NCBI): domain Eukaryota; kingdom Fungi; phylum Ascomycota; class Dothideomycetes; order Myriangiales; family Elsinoaceae; genus Elsinoe; species Elsinoe arachidis. Next base: position 1,398,796 of record JAAPAX010000009.1, read on the forward strand.
TACACCTTCTTATCCTTCCCCGAACCCGCCGCATCGCCCAATCCCTCCCCGGACTGCGTTTCAACCTCTACCTCCCTACCTTGATCACCAAACGCCCTCTTCACATTCGGCGGCATAGCCTCCAGATCCTCCTCCGTAAGACCCCAATTCAACCACACCACCCTCACCCCCGCTTTCCTGGCCGCGGGTATGGCGAACTCCTCGAGCTTCTTCGCAGCAACGTGGCCTGCGCCTTGCGCTCGGCCTAGCGCAGGTGAGAGGAAGAAGTTCTGCATGTCGATTACCACGAGGGCGGTTTTGGCTGGGTCGAGTTGGACGCCATAGGTGCGGGTAGGGAGGAGGATGGAGGTGGGTGGTGGAGGGGAGGGATGGGAGCGGGTTAGGTCGAGGAAGTTTGCGTGGAGGATGTGGAAGTTGGAGGGGGAGCCGATGAGGGTTGCGGGTGGCATCGTGCGGTGTAGTCGGGAGGTGTAGGAAGGGGGATGTGGGAATGAGTTGGGAGTAGCTTGGGAGTGGGAGGGGAAAGGGCATCATGGGAAAGAAGAAGGATTAAGTATGTACATTCACCTGCCTCTCTGGAAGCAGAGATAAGGTGCGGGGTGGGAGACTAGTCGTGCCGATCATCCACGATTCGACGCCCTCTCCTGACCAGATAGTATACAGCCACCACAACCATATCCACTTCATCCTCTCCTGTCCCACTCATCAATCACTATCCCCCCCTCTCCCCCTCCCAAACTCATCCTCCTCCTCCATCCTCCTCCTCTCCCTCCCCATAAACTTCTTCCACGGATTCTCCCCCGCCGCATCCTCGTCGCTATCATCCTCACTTCCCCCACCCCTGCCCCCCCATCCATCATCACCATACTCATCCTCATCCTCGCTCCCCCTCCCGTGTCTGAACCCGTACGCGCCCCTCCCCATCTCGTCTTCCCCATCCACCTCGTCGTCCGGGTACTCGTTGGCGTAGAAATCCTCGGCGTTGCTGTCTTCGTCGTCGCCTTCGTCCGAGGTGTCTGAGTCAGCGGTGGGTTTGGTCGCGAGCGGGTCGGAGGACCAGAAGTATGAGGATTCGGAGGAGTCGGGTAGGATGAGGTAGCCGACGTCTGGGTCGGGGTGGGTGGGGGAGAAAGAGGCGAGGGAGGTGGGGAGGGAGGTGAGGGAGCGCGGGGCGGTGGAGTCGGTTGGGAGTGGCAGGGGGGTGTGGGTGGTTGGGGATGGGGTGGAGTGGAAGCTGGGGGTTGTGGGCGCGGGAGGGAGGGATGGGGTCGCGGCTGAGCGGATGTAAATGTCGTAGACGTAGTCGTCGTCTGAGGCGGGATGGGCGGCGGGGGCAGGCTCTCTGCGCCGTCGTGGGGTGGGTCGGGGTTGGACGGTCACTCGTGGTTTTGGTGCTGCTTCCCCTGATTCTTCAAAGGCGAGGGCGCTGAGTTTGGCTGAGAGCGCGGCTGAAGGCTCTGTGCGACCGAGTGCTTTGAAATCTGATGTAGTACTGGATGCGCTCTTCTGTGTACTCTTCGTGCCTGGTCGTTTAAGAGGGGTGGTTTTCTGTACAGGCGAGCTATCAAGTTCGACATTTGATCGCTTCAGAGGTCGCTCGATGAATGTAGGCAGCAGGCCGGCGGTATCTGCGCTCCTCTTTCCGGTCGCAAGCTCGAAGTGACGTGGGCCCGAGTTCTTGATCGCCTTATGTGCGAGTGTATCCGTCTTCTTTATGAAGGGACTCTTTGCTGGGGTACTGTTCGCAGTCGCAGAGCCATTTCCCTTCTCCTCCTCCTGTACCGGTGGAGCGGTCACCTCTGTCGGTTTCGATGGCTGCTCATTCGAAGCTTGCGACACTGACTTGAGCTTGTACTCGACGTTGACTCGAGCATGCTTTGTTCTGCGTTCTTCGAGGATGAGAGACTGGATCGGCGCATCGTCGCGCTTGCGCTTAACGGCGACGTAGGAAGGAGCTGCTGTCATGATGAGATGTCTGATGATATGTGCTGTCGATATTGAAACATTATGCAGTGAGATGATGTGATGGACTGAGTACAAGGGGAGGGGTCAGTAAAATTGAACGGCCCTGACGATCATCTCATGTGAGACAGAGCCGCATCTTCTTTCCCCACTCATCCTCACTTTCATCTATCTCAACCACTTACACTGTCTTCCCGGGGATATCGCAATAGCAAGTCGCAGCGCGAAGTCGGAGACCTTCCGATATCGTTGTTGGATGACGGGGTGAGGATCAATACAGGGCAAATCTCGCATCTCCGTAAAGAATCATGGACGGCATTCCGAGGAATACGCCCGCCGTTCTTTGTATGCAATATCGGGTCGTCTGCTTTTCGAGATAAATGTGCTGACTCGATAACAGCCAAGATCGATCAGCTTCGAAATAGCTTGATCAAGCGGTTCGAAAACTTGGTCGAGATGGCCGAAGTACTACCTGCTAGATCACGTGACTATCAGCCACGGCTAATCTGCATGCAGATCAAGCGTACGGATCGAAACACCACAGCGCTGTTGGAATACCGCATCCAGGTCGAGACCACCGGCCTTGTGAGTCGAGCCGTCAAGATTTCAACACCTGCTCTGACGTATCATATCAGGTTCGCACCGCCGAAGAGATTCTCGCTTTGACCCGTCAGATGCAAGAAATGTGGCTCTTCGGCCAATTGAACACCCTCGAAGTCAGCGACATGCAGGACAAGGTCGATACTCAAGCTCAAGAGGTCGCCGCCCTGCTCAAGCAGCTGACAGACATGGAGAGCCACCAACAACAGAGGCAACAACAAATAGCGACATGAGAAACCCACCTCGGTCTACTCAGGCAGGAACCCAAGAAAGAACAACCATTACTGTTTTTCGCTACATACACATACACAACAACCTCAATAGCTGACATCCCGATTCACCATGTCTGATGGCTCACTGCTATTGACCGGTCCAACAAGCTTCGGCAGCATTACAGAAGTCGTTGATTAGGGCAGTTCAAAGGGGAACGCAGGTGATGAGGACAATGTCCAGCCTGGCACGTTATTAGGGAGCGGGCTGTCGACAAGCTGATCCAGTAAGGTGCGATCACTGCAGAAACCTCAACGCATTGAATGTGATGGTGATCTCTATCGACCATTGGTCAATTGGAAACCCCGAATAGTGGATACAGGCGCATAAAAGAGTGTCATATAGGCAAGGATGACTTACACTACCGGTTGATCTAATTTTGGACCCTCCTGTCACAGGAAATTCTCATGCTTCATCGGCAAACATGTTTCTGGCTGCGTCAGAATCGGCATCGGTGGGTGGACTCGTCACAGATGCAGTGAGTTGATCTTCCTCTTGACGTACCGTTGCCACCTGAGGCTCTGAAGCACAGGCGGAGCATATGCAGACCATGCACACATATCACTCAACGACCCACTGCTCAATCGCAAACCGTAGCTGATCGGGTGAGGCGGCAGAAGTAGTACACAGCTTCAATGCACAATCGTTGGGCATATCAGCATTCCACCTGAGAATTGTCGCCTGCAGTGCTGAATAACATTGTGTAGGACATTGATAATACTCGATTCGGCTCATATGACCACGTAAGAGCAATACAGTTGCCACAGCGAAGGATGGATGTCAGTGGGAAATATGCCTCTACTGCTTTCCCCGGTGCTGATATGTTATCATTTGGAAATGAAGTGCTTACGTCCGGCGGTAAGGAACAAGGGTCCAGTAGGGTACAGCATGTCATGACTTGCTCTCCCAAGACCGCCTCAGCGCCTTGTCGCTTCTTATAAGTCTTGACGTTGCTTGCGTGTCAACTTGGCGACCACGTATCACGGCCATGTCTCGGACGTTGCAGCAGCTCTACAGCCTGCATACATCGAGCTCAACGATCTCACTGTGGCTAGGCTGAATGATGATGGATGTGTCGGACAAAGCCAAGTCGATAAGGAGAGTTGCAAGGGTGGATCCAGCTGCAGTCATCACAAAGTTGACCTACCCTCGGTTGGGCAGTACGATCGAGCTTCGGGGACCTTTCGCCGAAACCTTTGATCGCACGGGCAATACTTTTAACCATAGCTCATATGGCTATCACATTGTTTGACTGCCGGCGGCTTCACTGATACAACTCTGGCTGACCTTAAGACGCCCGCTGGCCCGTCGAACGACCCAGGCCAGCCACAAAACAGCGGAACACGGAAAGTACAAGGAGAGTGGTACTGTTATTGATCATGACTGGTGCCGACGGTGTGGATGATCTGATTCGCCTCTTCCCCGCATCCCCAGGGTTGTTTGGCAAATCGCCTTGTCGAGCTTGTCCTTGATTTGGCACTAGTCCAAGTTCTTCTCAAGCTCTACAAGACTCTGCCACCCGCTATGCCCGGCAAACTTCCTTCTTGGCGACTAGACTAACGTCGTTCGCTCCCATTTCGATACTACCTTTGCACGTCTCGACACTCGTTCGCTTTAGCCGACGCGCGGGGTGTCTCACGGGAACCGTCAGGCATGCCGTCCGATCCTGTCTGCTCGTGGCGGTACAGTCTGGGGAAACACCATCAATTGAACGTCCAGTCTGTCTTGATATTATGCTGACCGCGTTGGTAGTGCAAAGTGTCTGTCTCGGGTGTATTGGATTGATGCATGCCAAGCTGGTCCATCAATCTGCATGTCTAGTGCATCCACCAACTCCATCACGCAACGTCAACAGCGATGTCCATTCCCAGTTGAGCACCCTGGACGCCTTCCCGACCTCTTATGGCAAGTCTTGATGATCGGCAGGAGACTGCCACACCATTTTTACCTGCGGCAGGGAATCGACCGAGCAAGGCAATTTAGCTTCAAAGGGAGTAGTAGTTGTATGTATGGCCAGGCATGTGACTACCGTCTGCTCTCACTTGCCGCTTCTAGTCTACTGCTCGGTGCGACAGATAGAGCTGGTTCATCAATGTGCCGACATCTACGCTCGAGATAGCCATTCCTTCAGCGCTATCGACCGCGTGCCAGGTCATCATGTACCCTGCAGGGTATCTTCGTCACAGGTGAGAGGATCTGCATGTTTTCTATGGACCATCACATAATTGCTCGCTTGGCTCTAGCGCCACTCATCGAATACCCCTCGCCATTGACATCCTTCGGTATAATATACTGCTCGATGTTTCCCCTCTTCTCCAACGGCAAAGCCGTCCTTCTCCTTTCTCATTCTGTTTCTTGGAGCCCCCACAGACACCATGAAGCTCGTCGATAACGTAAAACATTCCTTCAAGACTGATGTCACTTGGGAACGAGTTGGCATTTATGGTCAACGAGGAGCTCGCGCTGCTCCTCGGAGGGCGCTCGAGTATCTGATTGACAAGGTCCCAATTTTCGGCTGGCTCCCGCGATACAACCCACGATGGCTCATCAGCGATGTCGTCGCTGGGTTGACGCTGGGTATCATGTTGATTCCCCAATCTCTCGCCTATGCTCAGATTGCCGATATTCCCGTTGAGTACGGCCTCATGGCGAGTTGGCTGCCGGCAACTCTCTACGCCTTCATGGGCACGTCGAAAGGTACACAGTCCCTCTAGATCGCTACGTTGATCATGCTGACCATTTCAAGATCTGTCTACCGGTCCGACCTCACTTATCGGTCTCCTCACTGCAAAGGTGGTGCACCAACTTCAAGGAGAGTACACTCCACAAGCGATTGCGGGCGCCGTCTCTTTCTGGATGGGTGCCTTTGGCATGATTCTGGGTTTCCTCAAACTTGGTTTCCTTCTCGAGTTCATCTCCGAGCCGGTCCTGACAGGTTTCATCTCCGCCGCAGCCATCACCATTGGTCTCGGTCAGGTCGACAACCTTCTCGGCGAGAGTGACGTTCGTGACGGTATCGCCAACACCATCCACGACATCTTCGCCAAACTACCAGAAGCCAACGGCAGAGCCGCAGGAGTTGGAATCTCAGCAATCCTTCTGCTTTGTGGTCTTCAACACATTGGCACTCGATGGGGGAAGACAAACAAGATCGCTTGGTTGATTGGCATCACACGAGCATTCACCGTCCTTGTGCTCTACACCGGCATCAGTTACGCCGTCAACAAGGGCCGCGACGAAGATAACTACCTTTTCTCCGTCTCCGAAGTCGACGCCAACGGCATCCAACAACCAGCCGTCCCAGACACTGGCCTTCTCATGAAGTCCGTGGGCGGTGCCATCGCCGCCTTCATCGCCGCAGCAGTCGAACACGTCGCCATCGCCCGTGCCTTTGGCGCTCGCAACAACTACCTCACCGACCCATCCCAAGAACTCTGCTACCTCGGCGTGACCAACATCGCCAACTCCTTCTTCCAAGCCATGGGCGTCGGCGGCGCCATGTCCCGCACAGCCGTCAACTCGCAATGCAACGTACGCTCCCCTCTCTCCGGCTTCGTCACCACCGGCGTCGTCCTCATCTCCCTCTACTTCCTCTCAGGCGCCCTCTACTGGATCCCCAAAGCCACCCTCGCGGCCATCATCATCACCGCCATCTGGCCCCTCGTCGGCTCCTGGCGCACCTACTACCACTTCTGGCGCACCTCCCTCGTCGACTTCATCGCCGCCATGCTCGCCTTCTGGATCTCCCTCTTCGTCGCGACCGAATACGGCATCCTCGCCGGCGTAGGCTGGGGCATCGTGTACTTCCTGCTCCGGCAAGCCTTTGCCAAAACCACCATCATCGGCTCCGACTCGACCTCTGAACTCGCCCGCTCCCTGGATTCCATGCGCGGCATGCCAACCTCCATCCCGTCAGACACACGCATCTTCCGCTTCACCGAAAGCGTCTTCTTCCCCAACGCCACCCGCATCAAAAACCTTCTCGTCGACGGCGTCCAGACCTTCCACGCCCCAGCGCACACCTCCGCCCACGGCTCCGAAAAAGACCGCATGTGGTCCGTCGTCAGCGAGAAGCGCGTCAAGAAACTGCGCAAGCGCGCCGGCATCGACGTCAACTCGCTCTCGCCCCTGCGCGTCCTCGTCTTCGACTTTACAAAAGTCACCTTCACCGACGCTACCGCCATGCATGTTTTCAAAGAGGTACTGGCCGAGGTACGCAAGTATGCGGGGCCGGAATGCGAGCTGCGATTCGCGGGCATTTCGGACGCGGTGAAGCATCGGTTTGAGAGGGCCGAGTGGGATGTGAGGGATGGGTATAGTGCGGAGTCTGCGGCGGATGTCAAGAAGATGACGGTGTTTGTGTTTAGGAATGTGGCGGATGCGGTGAATAATACGAGGAGGGGGAGTGAGACGAGTAGTTTGGATATCAACGAGAAGGAGGGCCCGAAGGGGGTTGTGAGGCAGAGGGAGGAGGTTTAGATGACGATGGAAGGGGTGCGGATGGGGAGGAGGGAGAGGTGATAGATGGTGCTGGAACGGAGGGGTGTCTAGTCTGTCTATAGATCATGATTCAATGGTACTACGAGTTCTTACTGTTATGTCTCTCGAACTTGAACAATACAACCGTTTTACTCCTGTGTGCTGTATTATTGTGACGGGTCGCTTGGGTGCTGCTATAAAGTCGGTCACGTGACGGCATCGGATGCGAGTCCTTTGTCCTCTGAACCTGGCCACTCTTTCTATACCATTCATTACTCACGACCGGGTCTAGTCTGAATCATAGCAACCTCTCGCTTCAGATCTTATGAGGCGTTCCTCATTCCTCGATAGCAGTATCGCGCACGTTGTCTTTGTCATGCTGGTGCTTTGTCTCTCGCCTCCCTCCTCGGGAATGCCTCCACCAGCATACCACCTTTGTCCGCAAACACATCTCTTTGTCTTGATCCGCCATTCTGCTCATACCACCCTCATTCTCGACTGTGACCTTCTCTTCACCATGCATACCAACCATCGATCTGAGTCGACCAAGACCCAGCATCCCCAAACTCAACCTCGCCTGATCACCAAGGGCATCTTCGCCCGTTGCAGACCTCACTCCTCTCATCAAGCCTTACTACGATGACAACCCCATCAGCAGCCCACATCCTCGCCTCAAACCCCTACCTCATCACCTCCATCCTCTCGCACCTCCCCCTCCGCTCCCTTCTCACATGCACCCTCGTCTGCACCTCCTGGACGTACACCATCCGACACTCCCCCATTCTCAAAGCCAAGCTCTTCTTGCATCCCAGCTTCCTCCCTCCTATCCCCATCTTCACAATCTTCTGCCGCGGATGTGGTGGTACGCAGCTAATACCCCCGAAGAGCTTGAGACAGGGTGGCGTGACACTGAGGGAAGGATATCTCCCGCATCCGGTGATGGTGAGGCAGTGTAGAGAGTGGGGGGAAGACTGCAGGATGATGGTGTTTGATGGGAGGAGGTTTGGGGGATTGTTGAGGGGGGAGAGAGGAGGGGGGCTGGAGGTGGTAAGGGAGATGTATCTTACGCAGCCGCCGAGGAAGAGCGTGATCGTGCAGTATTTGAAGAGAAAGGGGAATCATCGGTTGGGGAATAACTACGTGGTGTTGACGGAGGTGAGTGTGGAGAGGGAGGGGGGCGTGAGGTGGGGAGATGTTGTGGACGAGGTAAAGGGGGATGAGAGGGTAAGCAAGGCTGCAGTGGAGGAGAGAAGGGCTTACTTGAAAGGAATAGCTGATGAGAAGAGATGGAGGGAAAGGGAGGCTGCAAGGAAGCGGGCCTCAGGAAGTATCATGTCGTTCTTGAAGAATCCTTTCAAGCATCCGTTCTGGTATGGCTACGAGGCGGAGGAGATGTTGGCAGGGGAGCATCCAGAGGTGGGTAGCGTTGACGAAATATCGGACGAACCTATTGACCCGACTGCGTACGGGATCTTCGCTGCAATCGATGTGGGCGTGCAGCCAGTCTACGATCAGCCGTGCGAATGGGAGGGAGAGGTCTGTATCGATTGCGAGTATCAGATGCGGACCGTCGTGGCAACGCTGTAGAGAGTTCAGTTATCCATACGCTGCAATGGAGTCGCCGAGCTGAAGTCGTGATCGGTGGCCGCTCGTGTACATCTTTCAAGAGCACTGTCTCATCCTTCCCCAGCTTGCTTGATAGATGGCGATTTTCATTTGTGACATACTCGCGACGGAAACAGGGTCGTTGACCCTCGCTGCTTGCTGCAGACGACCCCGAGGAGTGCTGGTAGAGTGACAGTGTGAACGATAGACGTAGTGAAGGCCATGATCGGATCTGATAATTCCATGGTGGTGATGACAAGTGACCGATGCATTCGAAGCTAATGATTACCAAGCGTATGAATTATGATCATGGATTCGTCTCTGATCCACGTTCAGATACGACCGAGGGTCTTCTCATCCGCCAAAAGGATTGTTGGCCAAGCATAGAAATGTCATCGCAGCGAAAGTAGATGGTATTGCATAAAGGGGTGCACCAGTCCGCAGGTCTTTCGATGCTTCCTCCCATGTTGCGGCGCTCGCTGACAAAATTACTACATCAATCAGCGTGACGTTGCGGGAAAGAATCGTTCCAACATACCTCGAGCTTGAGATACTCCGAGATGGAGACGAGACCATGTACATCGGATGCCATATCTGCAGTCGACGAATTACTCCCAAAAGGGCCATTCCTATTGATCACTACCAGGACTCGGCATGGCTGCCCAATCGCCCACGTTGGGACTATTTGTGGTAGTTCCACTGCCTGCTTCGGGACCATTTGTGGTAGTTTCACCGCCGGGACTGTTTCTGGTAGTTTCACCGCGTGCTTCGGCTCTCGCCTTGGCTTCGCTATTCCTCTCTTGTTGCATATGCCTCCACCTCGCTCGCATGATGAACTTTTGAATGGCACAATCAGCGTCGACTGGTCCTGGCCGCGACCATGCTGTGTCTTGAAACCATGTCTGTTTGCACAACCCCTTCTGAAGCAACAGCCGCCCGAGCGAAACGTGATCCGGCGTTGTGGGATACCGAATCTGATTTTCGACCGCCTTCCTTGCCTCGTAGAAAGCTTGAGCATTTGGTGATATCCTCAGACCATGACCTTTTTGTTTGAGTTCGGCATCCAGCAGGGCGACAACAAGTTGCATAGCCTGATCGAAATCGAGAATGTCTTTTTGTTTGTTGCGGTGGACGATAAGATCTTTCGTGGTGCCTCTGTAAGTGGCGTAACCGAAGTACGTGCGGAAAAAGTCCAAGCTCGGTTGATCGGTGTTCTGAAGGTGGACCTTGACACTGTCCGTGGTCCAGTGCTCGCTATCGAATGTATTCAGCGGAACTTTCTGTCCTGGAGGAACGCTGGGGCTGGTAGTCATGCTGAGCTGTAGTCGATAGACGAGGGTTTGAGATGCCTTTTCATGCAATTATGGATGTCTCCTGGTAGTATGGATACTTCCTGGTAGTATGGATATCTCCTGGTAGTAAAAGATGGATTGAGGCGCTGCGACTTGTTGTAGATAAAATGCGGTCATGACATCCGTGGAAGGAGCGATGATAGAAGACCCAAGGTGGTCACGAGTCGGGGTCCATGAACCGACTGTCCTTTCCTCGTCCGACATCTTTGACAGTCCAAGACAGGTACCTCGCCCTCATCAAAGCGACCTTCCATGTCCCAGACGTCCGATGCATGCACCGTCCTAGAAGCCAAAGACACCATCCTCTCCGATCTCGTCTTGATACTTACCACCTTGCTCGATTCCTCTGTGCTTCAGACTTTCCATGATCCTACCTGCCAGCACTTCCACTGGTGGCGGGCCATTACCATCCCAAGCATATCCGATCTTAGCCTCGAGCTCCGGAGTCATCAGCTCTGGACGGGCGACGAGCCATGCTATTCTGTGGCCTGCTATTTGTCAGCTACCACTCTCCACGGATCCGAGAAACGCTATTCGTGGAGCAATCTAGAGATGTTGCAACGATTCAGCAACACTGGCGAGGTGGGTGGCCAGACCTTTACTTCCTTTCGGCGTAGTACCGGCTTTGATCAATTCATCCTGCTGCTCGTCCGAGAAGCCACGACCGATGACAACAGCACGAGGTCTGGTGGCGAGATCAGCGACCAAGCCAGGGAAGGCGGCGTAGGCTGCATCGAAGTCGTTGAATGACCTCGTCACTGAGATTGGTCAGTCCCTATTTCGTGTCTTTCTGCTGCGGTATTCGAGAGAGTCAACGTACCTTTGTAACCGTGCTGTCCCAACATCCGGGTGATGCCCTCGACGTGAGCTGGGATGCGGCCGCATATGAATACGGGTATGCTGCTAGCCATTGTATTGAGCCTTTCAAACAAGTGAGGAAGATAATGGAAAGTCGCTCTCGCGTTCGATCTGAGCAAGTAATGAGTTTTTACTGACCTACCGGGGTGGTTGAGATTTATATAGTCGTGATTTGATCACAGTATAGATGAATGACGATGATGTCGGCTCAACTTCACGTCCGGACAAAGGAAAGTCTCCGGCCGCAGTTTTGAGTCAGTGTCTCAGATGGCGGTATGGCACACAATCTGGTGTAAGCAGGTTACTTGTAGCCCCAGGCCTCCCTTGGTCAGTTCATGGCCAAAATTATTCATTCTTGTCGTCTATAGTACTACCAGTACGCCAGCTCCCATGTAAGAAGTCCAAAGGTATCTTCAACGAAACTAAAAAGCAGCGTGCTCGCCACTAGAAGGCAGCGTGCTCGCCATTGACCCCATTCACACCCAGACCATCCACGCCTTCACTCAGGCTATCGCTTCTGAGGTCGTTGGTGACCTGGTCCAACATCCCTGCTGCAGCTGCGACGAACCCCAAGTAAGGTTTACTTGGCCCTAGCACCCGTGACAAATATTCTGGATGAAATTGCACACCAACAAACCAGGGATGCTCCTTCAGCTCGATAATTTCTTGCCGGACACCAGTCTCGTCCTTGCCGATGAAGGTCAGGCCCTCCTGCTCCAATCTGGAGACGTACTTCGGGTTGACTTCGTAGCGATGTCGGTGACGCTCCAGAATGTGGTCTTCGCTGAGCTTCGGGCCTTGACTAGTGTGGGCCGCGGACTTGGTTGGGGCCACGGAGTACAGAGCTCGCAGACGTGACCACTCCGTGTCTGGCTGCCAGATAGTGGGCTTGAGGCCGAGTCTCATGGTACCGCCTAGCTTGCCAGGATGGTGCTCCAGCATGGAGACGATTACACGATCTGGGTCTGTCCCATCGAATTCTTCCGATGTAGCCACAGGCAATGTCATGCCGCACACGCTGCGTGCGAATTCGATGACGGCGATTTGCATACCCAAGCAGATACCAAGGTAAGGAGTGCCGTTCTTCCTTGCCCAGTTGGCTGCTGCGATCATGCCCTCCGTACCTCGTGTGCCGAACCCGCCGGGCACTAGGACACCAGAAGCAGTGCACAGATTGTGCCACGCTTTGTGGTAGGCAGCCGGATCTTTGCTCTGGTACTTGGTTTCGAGGTGTTCCGAATCGACCATTGTGAGCTTGAGCTTTCGGCGACACTTCATCGACGAGTGCTCCAGTGATCGAATGACCGAGAGATAGGAGTCCGGCTGTTCGAGGTACTTTCCAACAAGAACGATGTTGACACTCTCATGGACACGATCGAGACCCATCGCAAGGTCAGTCCAGGTGTGCCAGATCTTCTTACCTCTTGAGACAAGGGCGGGGTTGATCTGAAGGGCATCGAGACGGAGTATGGATGTGCAGATCTTGAGGAGACCTTGCTCGTTGAGGAGAATCGGAACTTGATACGTCGAAGGCATGTCACGGACAGCCAGCACTTGGTTGACCGGGACTTGACAGAAACGTGACACCTTGTCGATGACTCCTGCGTCCAAGGGGCTTTCGCACCTGCATGCAATCTGCAGTCTTGTCAGCGTCGCTCTATGATTAGCGATCCATCTTCGAGCTTACCAGATCTGGGATCAGACCAGCACTCCTGACGGCCTTGATGGCCATTTGTGTCGGCTTAGTCTTCTGCTCTCCATGTACCATTGGCACGTAGCTGACATGGACTTGCATGAAGTTATCACGACCAGCTCGAACGCGCAATTGAGTCATGGCCTCGACGAAAGGCATGCTTTCAATGTCGCCGACTGTACCTCCCAGCTCGATTATGCAAACATCTGGCTCTTCTCCTGTGTCGTCCACTGGGATCTTTGCAACCCTTTCGACCCACTCCTCGATTGCTTCGATCACGTGAGGGACCACTTGTACTGTGTGGCCAAGGTAGTCGCCTCGTCTCTCCTTCTCGATAACATGTTGGTAGATCTTGCCTGTCGTGATATTGTTGTCTCGGGTCAGGGTGATATTCAGGTATCGCTCGTAGTTGCCCAGGTCTAGATCGACCTCACCACCATCGTCCAGAACGAAACATTCGCCATGCCTGAAATGATTCTCAGCATCTTGTGCAGGGGCTTCATATTTCATTCCTTACTCCTTCGGGTTCATCGTTCCAGCGTCGACATTCAGATAGGGGTCGATCTTGATCGAGGAGACGTGAGGGGCTGTCAGCTTGGGGGCTCATTATATTGACGTGAGCAGACATATCTTGAGACCAAGTGACTTGAGCAGCAGGCCCGTCGACGAGGCTGTAGAGCATGCATATCAGAATACCGTTCCATCGGTCGAGTCAGACAGCTCCGAGTCCTACCAATGATGCCCTTGCCGACGCCGCTGATGACACCTGGAGGGAATTAGTATGATGGCCATGTCTCTGACTCTCTGCGCTCTCTAACATACCTCCAGACACCAAAACGTACTTCATCTTGTCGCTGTGTTGAGCTGCCTGGCGTGTGCCAAGCGAGGGAGGGATTCTTTAACAAAAGTTTTGACCTTTTTGCGGGCAAAAGTTTCGCGCCGGGGACGCGTCCCACTCTGCCACTTTACGCGCTGCAAGGCCATTGAGAGTTTGGTACAGTCAACAAGACTGCTCCATTACCTTAATCTTACAATGTCCGGATTCATGTCTGATAGCGGCATCTCGATCATCGATCCTGCAATTTCAGCTTATGTCTATGCAAGCCAGCGGCTCCATTGGTCTTCATTTCTGCTAAACACTTCCGTCTAGGAGGATTGCGTGAAGCGGGGAACCAAAGATGTGACATCACGGTAGATCTCCAACACTATCGATTCAAGCTAAGGTAGATAGGTAAGCTTGGTTTCTCTTCGTATGATCTCTGTCCTTTCTCTACCTCTCTGCGAGAAGATCAATCATGCTTTCAGTCACCCAGTTGCAATTGCTGCTGCTGGCCTTTGTGCCGCGAATTGTATCATCTCCCACGGATCAAGCTCCGCTCGCCAGCTATCCCTACCTCCGTCAACCGCCTCTGCTCGGCTTCGGCACATGGAACCTCGACCGCGAGAACGCCACTGAAGCAGTGTCCCACGCCCTACAGACAGGGTATAGACACATCGACTGCGCAGCCGCATACCGCAACGAGAAGCTAGTCGGCAAAGGCATCAAAGATGGCCTCCGCAAAGCCGACCTCTGGCGCGAAGACATCTGGGTAACCAGCAAGCTCTGGAACGACCAGTACCTCTCCCCCTCCCCCTTCTCCCCCCTCACTAACACCCCCCAGTCACGATCCCAAACTCGTCCCCCTCGCCCTCGACCAAACCCTCAAAGACCTCGGCCTCTCCTACCTCGACCTCTACCACATGCACTGGCCGGTCTCCTCCCCCTCCTCCACCACCAACACCACAATCTCCTACCTCCCCACCTGGCTCGCCATGGAAAAGCTCCTCCGCACCCGCAAAGTCCGCTACATCGGCATCTCCAACTTCTCCCCCGCCCAACTCGACCACCTCCTCACGCACTCCACCGTGCCCCCCGCAGTGCACCAAATGGAGCTCCACCCCTACCTCCAACAACGCGACTGGATCGCCTACCACACCATGCGCGGCATCCACGTGACCGCCTACTCGCCCCTAGGCGGCACCAACCCGACGTACCACAACGGCGCCCCCGACTCCGACGAGCCGGTGCAGATCCTCACCAACCCCGTCGTGAAAGGCATCGCGGAGAAACGCAACTGCACGCCCGCGCAGGTGGTGCTGCAGTGGGGGATCAAGAGGCGCACGAGTGTGATTCCCAAGAGTAGCCATAAGAGCAGGATTGAGGAGAATTATGGACATGGTGGGGTGCCGTGTGAGTTGCAGAGGGAGGATCTGGATCTTATTGCGGGGTTGGGGAGGGAGGAGAAGAGGTATAACAACCCGAGCGAGAGTTGGGGGGTGGGGTTGTATGAGGGGTTGGAGGGGGTGTGATGACTGTGTCTTCGCGGGATGTGGTGAACTGGGAGGGAGAGGGAGAAGGGGGAGAAGTGAAGGGGCTTTTGGAGGACGGGTGCTCAGGATGGAGGACGAACAGTACATGAGATTTAGCAGTGAATGAGAATACCAGGGGAAGAGAGACGGGAGAAGTGGTGAAGTAGAGTAGTTTCCCAACCGAGCCATACCGCTGCATAGCCTATCTACACTAGTTTTCATGAATGGAATCGCTCATATGCCCGCCTGCTCATTCGCTCGCTCGCTCGCTTCGAAGATCGTGGGTGAAAAGAAATCGTTCCTGACGGTCGTTAAAAGGTATGTAATGCATGTCGATGAAGATGTGATGTATGCCGGCTGACATGTGACAGAGGAGAGGAGGTGTGTCCGATCCAGAGATATGCAGAGAATCTCGATGTGCTGGGAGTATTGCTAGCATGATCCCTCGCTGCGACCATGCGTTGTACCCCTCCGGAGGAGGTGCATTCCCTCTGCGCTGTCCATAGTTCCACACTCCACACTCCGCGAGGGGGTACGAAAACCTGTTTCATCCCTGCTAGGCTTGGCGGAGCCGGCGCTAGGCGGTGAGCGAGGAGACCCTAGCGGTGTGATATCGTGCAGAAGTCATTGGGAGGAATGCCGAGTAATTGCCGAAAGGGATGGTTCCTGAAACTGGATCGAAACTGCAGAATGGTCTCCTCCTTGCATTGTCGGCCCACCCGTCTGCATGGCCTTTGTGTCCCGTGACCTAAGTCCTTGCTCCTCGCTTGCTGTGATGCTTGTATGAAACACCGAGATGGAATGTCAGACATGAATGGACAAAGGGTTGAGCAGATCCAAGGAGATGTGTGACTGCGTGTGTGATGCGTGTGGACGCGTGGTTCTGATGAGAGTTGAGATGCGAGCTTGGTCTTCATGGAGTCCCGCAAGTAGCGTGAACTCGTCAGTCTCCAGATCGAGCATGCCCCAAAAGTTGTGCGTGCGTGTCGTTGTCATCAGGAAGTGATCCATGGTGCGGTGACGCGTTTTTCTGTAATGAATAGAGCGGGCGAACAAGTGCTATGCTGAAAGAAGGTCGTAAAGTCATCATCCAGGATGCGTGGGTATCGATGTTGTGGTAGGTATAGAATGGTAGTCCAGCTTGGTGGACGCGTCGTGGTAGAAGTGTGGTGTTGAATAGTCGAGGACTATAGGTGATATCGTGCTTGTTGCTGGCCCATCACGACTTTTTGGCGCGTTTTGCGCGCCCTTTGCCTTTGTCCTTGCTCGAGCCAGGCTCACCATCGTCAGCTTTGGCTTTTGCAGTGGTGCGAGTGCTCTCTTCCTCCTCCCCTTCCTCTTCAGCCTCGTCCTGGCCCTCCTCTTCACTCTCCTCATCAGAGTCATCGTCCTTGGAGTCTTTACCCTTCCCCTTGGCTTCGCTGCCCTTCTTTACACCGACATTCAGCCCTTGTGCCCTGAGTGCTCTGAGCAAAGCACTACTTGCTCTCATGCCTGGGAACTCTTTTGCTGTGAAGACGTCGAAAGGTTCACTTTCAATGGTCGCTCTGATGAAGTTTGGATTTTTCTTGGACATCGCCAAGGGGTTGACCTTTAGAAGTCTGAAGAGCAGCTTGTACTTTCCAGGACTCCTGACAGAAAGGTCGGCAAAGACGAAGAATGAGCCACGAACGCCATGCTCGTCGTTACCCACCCACGGCGACGCGACAGCCGCGCCCATAAGTCGTTGTGCAGTGGGCATGTCTGGTCTAGGCGCTGGGATTGTCGACTCGTCCAGTCCTGTGAGTGCATTGACCAGGACGCAGTGGAGTGTGCAATACGAATCACCCTCAAGATGTGTCTCTTTCGAGACGGGATCAGTCGCTCGTACCTCGATTATTGGAGGTGGATCTATGACCCGCCTGTCTCGTTCTCCAAATCCACAGGCTCGGGCAGCTTTGGGCTGTTGACGCATGATGAGCGTATACTCGAGCTCTGGAGGATCCTGTGGCTGTACAGATGGGAAAGCGTGGGCAGCCATCGGGAGTTCTGACGTGGCTGAATGAGGTTCGCTAGAATAGGCCCTCTGTGATCCACCAGATCCCGAAGTAGGACTGTGGATCGACGACGGTTGCCGTGAGTGGTACACTGGCGTCGGGTGCGATGTTGCGAAGGGCGATGTGAACACAGGTCTGATTATGTTCGACTGTGGCTGGTAATTATCGTGAGGAGGTCCTTGATATGCTCCTGGTGGGAATACAGCACCGTAAGGAGAGGTCGGAGATTGTGTAGCCGAGTATGGAGGATACTGTGGCATCGGAGGAAGCGGATACCTTTCTGTACTAGAGTAGGAGCCCATCCCTCTCGAATGACCACCCGGAACAAAGGAATCCATTCGATTCGATCGCTCTTCCTTTTCTGGAGCAGGATCCGATAGGAGGGCTGCGATTGGTAACGCAGTGCTCCGAGTGGTCACAGGCCTATCATGGGCCAGATCTCTCGGGGGCGCCATGCCTCGTGGGTCATGCGGAGGTTGATAGGGTGGTGGCATGTTGCGGTTCAAAGATGCTAAGGATGGTAAGTTTGGATCTGACGAATAGCCATATTCAGGTCGTCCAAGAAATGTCGGTAGGGGCAACGGCGGTTGAACCTCTACCATTCTTTGTCGGTACTGTTGTGATCCCTCTGTAGTCCTCGGCGGGGAGTAGGGCGGGCGTCTTGACATGAATTCTAGCCGTTCCCGAGGCTCCGCATCTGAAACAAACGTTGAAAGGTAGAGAGATGAACAACCGTTGAGGACCGTGAGGAAATTGTAACCGGGATGTTTAAAGCCACGTTGACATGATCCAGAATTTTCCTTTGTGTTGTGCCCGTGGAGTTGCGGTGAGGGTGTGGTGTGGACCGATTGCTGCAGCAGTAGAATGCTTTTTGTAGCAAAAAGTTTGGGGTCAGGATTGCAGCAAGAGGTGGAGTGCGGCTAGAGGTACAGTGAATCCTGTAAGATGGAGCCGGAGAATAGCATCTGGTCGTGTACGCGACAGGGAGCACACGAGTGGGATGGGCGAAATGGTCAGCGACTCCTTGTGATTAAGAGTATCGAATTGGAGGTGAGACCAGTAGGGATGTTGCACAAGGGCAGCAGGTGATTCGTCAGAAATAATGGATTTCTTTCGACGCCAGTAACGAACGGGAGACAAGAGTTAGTGTGCAGTCGAATGCCTGTCAAGCTCGAAAAAGACGATGCGCAAATGGGAGGCCCTGGGGTTGGAGTGCCGAGCGTGCAGAAGTGGGTATAACAAACAGCGGCAAGATGCTGATAGGGGAAGCAAATGCAAGACGGATGTGTTTGCAGGCTAATGTGGGAGAAAGGGAAAGGGCCCAGAAAGACTAAAAAGTGGTGTGCAGGTGCAGCGATGCCCGCAGCGCGTGAACAGTCTCAGTCGATGTTGGCAGGTCCAGGGTTTAGAAGCGGCATCGCACAGGGTGGCATTTACCTGTACACAGATTGAGGGCGGGCCGGAGTACGAGTCGACACAAGGTCGGGAGAGTTTGGCACCGAGTTTTGGGAGTGATGCAAGCACACTGATTCGGTGGTGGACCAGGGTGTGCGTTCCAAAGTGCATGTAAAGCGAGGTGGCTGGATTGCAACTAGCGGAGCCTTGGTAGGGAGCTGGTGGTGCGGGCAGCGCGCAGGGTGGACCAAGGGGACCGAAGAGACCGAGAGAAGGATAGAGTGAGAGGCTAGAGCGTCTATTGGGGACGCCTTGGGTTCAACCTAGATGCTTGGGCGTGTCAATCGTAAGGCGGGCCGTCCGCGGGCCGGATTGGAAGCCAAAAGGTTTGTATGTCAGGACGTTTGGATAGCAGGGAAACCTGAGGCAGTCTGTGACATGCTTGTGGATGATTTTCTGGATCCGAAGAGCCGCATGCATTGAGGCTTGACGGGACACAGATCGTGGTTATGGGGTCTTGTCCGTGTGCTGGGCAGTTCGGCTAGCGATGTGGGTCCTCTGAAAGCAAGGCCAAATATCCGATACATTGGAGGCGAGACACGAGTGATGAAGCGAAGAGGGCCGTGTGCGGTGTGTGTGAGTCGTCTGTGAGGGGGCAACATGGTGCATGACGGCGAGTCCGCCTGGCTGGGTCGTGCTGGGTCGTGGTGGAGGTCGTTTGATGAAAGAGCGTGCTCGGGGCGGCAGTACAATCCCTGGCGTTCCTGAATGGCATTGGCCAATGACAAAATTCAGCGAGAGTCATGGGACGCGATGGGTCTGTATGGTCATCCAGGTTGCTGCACCTCGCTGGCCGGCCTGGCGCAGCCACAAGCACCCGCGGCAGCGATCTTGATGACCCATCAGCACGCGTGATGGCTTGAGGGCAGGACCCGACGTTTTGGGCCTGCAGGACGGTTGTCTGTCATTCTGACCTCTGGACCAAGGACCGCCTTTGGGCGTGATTAATGCGGCGTGGCCAATCGAGCTGGACCCGCGGACTCGATGGCCGAGGCAGCACCGCCTTGATCCTTCGATTCGCGCGTGAGATTCATTATACAGAAACCTCTACCGACGGGGCGTTTGCAGATAGTAGAGGGCTTTGCGCAATAATCGACCTCTAGCTCAAGCCCGAACCCGAAGAAGATGGTGGGCACAGATCCCCATGGCCTGGGAACCAAGTCGACTATTGCCGTGCTATGATTGAGACATGAGCCCTGCCCTCTGTGCCTTGACCGTCCGGGGCCCTCAACGTCGAGTCGCGTAGCGCATTCAGGATCTGGCCACAGCGCCTCCTCCGCCGTCCTGCCCGCAGGATGACCCGGCAGGGATTGGTGCGGACTTGTCTCGGCGCGGAAAAGGGGAATTGTTACGAGGGAACAGTCGAGGAGCTGGTCGCCAACCTGATCTCATCCTTCTCAAGGCGACACGCTACGCGCAGGGAAGCAGGAATTGGAATCACGATGCAGGTCTCTGACTCTGTGGCGAGCCGGTACCCGGTCCCAGCCGGGTCAGTGGATTCGCGAGCAATATCGAGTATCCTGGAGCTATCAATTTCAGATGAATGCCAACGTCTCCCAAGCAGAAGAAGCAAGGCAGTGATTTGCTGAGAACATGCATGAGCAAAGGATGCTTGGTGCACCTTCTGTGTTTGTCTTGGATCCGTTTTGGCTATCCATGTAAGCGCCCGTGCTGCTTCTGGTCGGTGTCGCAGTCTTCTTCGCGACGACGTGACCCGAAAGAGCCAAAAAGCAAGCTCATCGGGAAAGAATGCCCAGAGGTGATGTGCACTGCGTGAGAGGATACATGACCGCAATGGCCTATGGCTGTTCAGGGCGGGTGATCCCAATACCGTGGTCCTGACACGGCCCTAGTTGTTTTTCTGTACGAGGTACATGATGACAGTTTTGATAAATTGTGCCTGATTCAGTGCCGTCCGTCGATAGTCATACACGACATGTGGACATGACAAGACACTCGACAGAGGGCAAGCGTAGACGCGTCCAAGGTCGTCAACCAGTTCACGCCTCTGCGCTAGTTTCAGGCTTAGCCAGCCAGCATTCAAAGTAAATCTCCGATGCGACATTGCAAACCCCATCTCTAACCGGAGTCGTGGTCGGAGTTCTCGGTGGTATTGCGACACTGGTGGCAGAGGTCTGGCTACAGTCTGGATACAGCCCTCATGCGCAGTAGCCGAAAATCAAGACGCCATGGCCACGGAAGAGACACAACCGACGCCAGCGACGTCCAAAAGCACACTACCAAATGCACCATTTCCTTTTGGCGGATTTGACAGAGAGCTCGTGCGACATGTGTCTCGATTTAAGCTCCCGACTAGAGCTGTACATTTGCTGATCATCGCCCACAGACCACGTTGACAGGTGCAATCCCTGCCCGAAGGAGACGACAAGTAGACCACAACGAGACCACGTCTTTGTCCTACCGACCTGTCAAACTCGTTCCGCGGCGCCATTGACTCTCGGCCCCTGACACTTTTTCCATGTCTTCCTCAATGTACACAGTATGCGGTCATGCACGTCGCCGCCTCCGCATGTCTGCCCTGCTCAACTGCTGTGCATGCCGAAAAGGCTCCAGCTGAACCGATGGATTCTCCACCTGCAGCGTCACGGTCGAGCCCGCAAAAGCAAGTCATTGATCCTGCCTGATACTTCTACTAGTAGAACCGTATATGCTGTCACCCTTGTCACCATCACACACGTTTGTACACTGAACAACCAGAACGGGCTTCGTGTAAATATCCCGTCACTACTGGATCTTCCACTTCTTCGCAACCTCGATCCCCTCTGCGAGTGTACCGACACGTGCATCAATCGCGTACCCCTGGCCCTCTAGCTTGCCGCACTCTTCATACAGCTGCGCTAGCGGAATCGTAAAGCACTCGATGAATTCATTCTCCTCGGTCTGCGGCTGCGGGTTCTGGTTGCGAGGATCGCTCATGTCGACAGTGACATGTACCATGTTCAGGTTGGTATTGCAGAAGCCCGGATCTGCCAATCGAGGTAAGCCTGCATACATCACGCAGCTAATGCAAGTCACGATGCGCTTAATGAACTCACCATTAAACATGATTGGGGTTTTGCTGAGCCCGCCTTCCATCGGCTTGCCGTGGAACCCCGTCTCCTCCAGCAACTCCCTTACTGCGCATGTCTCTGCCGTCTCGCCCGCGTCGACCAGACCTGCTGGAACTTCGATCACAACTTTGTCGATGGGTGGACGATATTGCTTCTGCAGCAGAATCTCTGGTCCGTTGGCCTTTTCGAGAATGGCCACAATGCCGACGCCATCTATCAGACTTCCTTCCGGACGTGTCCTCCGCTCCGCTGACTCCCAATCTCTCGTCTTATTATCGGCTGAATTGTATGTAGTCCTGTCGGCTTGCATTAGCGGACGATGGTGGCGTCGGGGATGCGGGCGCCCACTTGACCAGCCTGACCCATTTCGCCTCGTCGTCCTTCTGTAGTGGTCTCGAATCAGATCATCATGTACATGACGCCACAGAGAGGAGATAGCTCCAATGTACCTACCAGTGGCTCCTGCTTGAGGACCTTTGCATTCGATAACGACGCCACCATGCTGAAGTGCCTAGGGGCTAGAATCTGTCTCGATATGTGAGCTAGACGTGTGGTCTGGCCAGCGCCTCCAAGTGGACCCCTCATCTGCACATGACGCACCAAGATCGGATGGGAGATGTTCCGAATGAATGGGATGATGCCAATGCTAATCGATCAAGTCAACCAGGAGTGAAGGCCGACACTCACGGAAAAATGAACGTCATGGCTTTGACATGTGCCAAAATCGTGGCGTCCGTGGCTTGGACGACGCCACACCTCGATCTGAGCCGACTTTAGTGGACCCTGAAACTAATCTGCTCGATCGACCAATGTCGTACCACCTCATCGTTCGGACATTTTCGTTTGACCGGCCAAAGAAACAATGACGAATTAGACTAATTTTGCTTCATTCACGATACCTCAAGCACAATCCTAATAACGACTGTACATCATGCCCATGATATTGGATTCTCCACCAGCCTCTCCGGTGCAAGAAAGGGACGAACAGGAAGAGCGCCGACGCATCCACCACGAAGGCGATGTTGTAGTAGTCGGAGCTGGAGTCTTTGGCTGCGCCGTTGCCGTCGCCCTTGCGAACCAAGGACG
Source organism: Elsinoe arachidis (assembly GCA_013372555.1). NCBI lineage: Eukaryota > Fungi > Ascomycota > Dothideomycetes > Myriangiales > Elsinoaceae > Elsinoe > Elsinoe arachidis. The sequence goes on from JAAPAX010000009.1 coordinate 1,421,612, forward strand.
AAGCGTAATACTATTGGAGAAGTCACTGAAAGAGCCGGATCGGATAGTTGGAGAATTGCTACAGCCAGGAGGATGCGCAGCGCTCGAGAAGTTGGGTATGCGAGAGTGTCTTGACGGAATCGATGCTATCCCTGTCGAAGGATACGACGTCATCTACTATGGAGAGGAGGTCCAGATTCAGTATCCAGAGAACCTTGAGACAGCAAGTGATCTCAGATCAGAGAAGAGTCTGAAGCGCAAGAGACCCGAGGGTCGCTCGTTCCACCATGGCAGATTTATATCAAGGCTGCGTCAGAAGGCTATGACCACACCGAACATTACCATTTTCGAGACCACAGCGACCGACGTCGTTCGAAGTCAACACAATGGACAAATCCTCGGAGTCGAGGCGACTACAAAGGGCGAGAAGGACTACTATTTCGGCCACTTGACAGTCGTCGCCGATGGGTACGCCAGCAAGTTCAGGAAAGAATTCATTGACAAGACGCCTGTCGTCAAGTCAAAGTTCTGGGGACTGGAGCTCATCGACGCTGACCTACCCATGCCAAATCATGGACATGTCATCCTCGGCGAAGGCACACCCGTCCTTCTCTACCAGATTGGCACACACGAGACACGAGCACTTGTGGACATTCCAGAAGGCTTACCAACAGCATCTGTGAAGAGCGGAGGTGTGAAAGGCCACCTGCGGAATGTTGTGCTACCAAGCTTGCCGAAAAGAGTCAGACCATCCTTTGAGGCTGCACTGGATAAGGACAGGCTCAGGTCAATGCCAAATTCCTGGCTACCTCCTTCGGTGAATCGTACACCAGGGATGGTGATTCTTGGCGATGCCATGAACATGCGTCATCCTCTGACTGGAGGAGGCATGACTGTCGCCTTGAACGATGCAGTACTGCTGTCCGAGCTGCTCCACCCAGCACAAGTCCCAAGACTGGAAGATACAGATTTGGTGCTCAAGCAGATGAAACGATTCCACTGGCAGCGCAAGGATCTCACTAGCGTCATCAACATCTTGGCTCAGGCATTGTACTCGCTCTTTGCAGCCGACGATGCACAGCTCAAGGCACTCCAGATGGGCTGCTTCAGGTATTTCCAGATGGGTGGACAATGCATCGACGGCCCTGTTGGTTTACTGGCAGGTATCATTCGGCAGCCATTTGTGCTGTTCTACCACTTCTTCGCCGTTGCGCTCTACTCGATATGGATTTATGTATCGTCTTCACCCGTCTTCCTTGTACCGGTCAAGCTTTTCGGCAGTCTCGGCATCTTCTGGAAGGCATGTGTAGTCATCTTTCCCTACATCTTCTCCGAGTTGCAGACTTGATGAATGGAGAGCAGGGCATGATTGTCGGCTATTTAGCGAGGAGTTTGGGTTAAGGTAGAATCGAGTCCAATTCAGAATGCATGTTGATATCAATGCTCGTATTTCGGCTACATTGAACCGTGAGAAGCCGTCAAGCGAACGGCATGTCATGTGGAGACTCATAGTCTTGCATTGCATTGCTGCAAATATTGATGAAAAGAAGTGGATCCTTGACGTGCTCCACAGCCATGATGTGGTTGTCCTGCCCTGCTTTGCTCTGCCCCCACTCGCAAATCATTGTTACTATTTCCAACAAGTCGTCTGTCCCTTGCTCGTGGACTAGCAAAGATAGTTTCCAACTGTATTCGTCCACGTCAGAGAAGCCTTGCTCAAATCGACCGACAAAACCCAACGCCTTGAAACAACGACACACGCGGCTCCGGCAAGTCACAACCGGGGTTCACCACGGGCAAGGCGGACGACTCATCAACAAACACGATCCCTTGCCATGCACATTCGCTTGTTCTGATCATGTCTCCTTGATCATTCGCTATCCCGACCCACATCTGGGATACAGATTTACGCGAAAAGAGTTGATCCTTCTCGGCCATACTCGATAACATGAGGTACCACCGTCACAGAGTCCATAGCGAATCAGACGCCCGCCATGAGCCGGAAGCATCGGAGCCGCTGATTAGCAGAGTCACTAATGCATGGGAAGACGAGAAATCCCCATACGCCTCCGACGACGAAGATGCACAGTACCCAGCTGTGTGTAACCTCGAGACCATCTCACCTCGCCGGACCTTCCGACGCATATGGAGTAGGACAAAGTGGCTGAGGAGAATTCTTTTCGTCCTTGTGCTCTTGTACTTTCTTGTACGACATGTCTATCACAGCTCCATCCTTCCTTGGATAGAAGAAGATCGACTCTTTCGTCCAGGTCTGGACAAGGCATATGCCGGCTATGGCAATCAGGCGCCCACCTACCTCAAAGGAGTCACGCAGGTCGGCCACATCAATCCAGACGTACTACCAGGAGGACCCGTAGATACCAAGGGCGACAAACGCCTCATCTTCATTGGCGACATCCATGGCTGTCTGAAGGAGCTCAACAAGCTGCTTGACGCAGTACACTATCACCCGTCTCGAGACCACATCATCCACACGGGCGATGTCATTGCCAAAGGTCCACACTCGGCCGGCGTCATCGACAAGCTCATCTCCCTCAACGCATCGGGCGTGCGTGGCAACTGGGAAGACCGCCTTCTCACATCCACCCGCGCCAGCATCACCTCCTCCGACCTCCGCACCATCAACAAACCAAAGTACGACCCAAACCTCCACACCGTCATCGCCCCAAACGGCGTCTCCCCCTCCCAAGTCCCCCACTCCCACCAACGCCGCGACCTCCACCCCACCTCCCTCCAGCACCAACTCCACCTCAAACCGCACCACATCCGATACCTCTCCTCCCTCCCCCTAATCCTCACCCTCCCCCCCCTCTCATCCCCCAGCACCCTCTTCTCCCCCTCGCTGCCCCCCTCCACCCTCCTCACCAACCTAACCACCACCTCCCACCGCATCCGCCTCCCCCACCTCCACTCCCCCGGCGGCCTCCACGTCGTCCACGCAGGCCTCATCCCCGCCCTCCCCCTATCCCGCCAGGACCCCCTCGCCCTAACCACAATGCGCTTCCTCTCCCCCACCACCCACGTCCCGTTCCCGCGCCGCCCCAAGCCCCGCCACCCCGGCGCGGCCAAGGAGAAAGTCGTCCGCTGGACCCGCGCCTGGAACTGGTACCAACGCCGGCTCGCAAAGGGGGTGCGCAGGCCACGCGTCGCTGACTTGGCGCCTGGGGATGGCGAGGCGGGGGCGAGAAAGCAGACGGGGCATGAGGTGTATCGACTGCTCCCCCAGGGGCCGGAGGGGAAGTTCACTGCTGATGCGAGAGGGGTGGTGGAGGTGCTGAACGCGGTGGGGCTCGCGGGGTGGGGGAGGAGGGTGGAAGGGTGGTTTGGGATTGACCAGGGTTCGCTCACCACTCTCTCTGGGGCGTCGACGCTGGTGGGGGGGAGTAAAGGTCGGGTGGTGGGGGGTGGGTTCTCGGAGGGGGAGAGGGTGCAGGTTGAATCGGAACTGGAGGAGGCGAGGCGGAAGGAGAAGGCGAGTACGGTTGTTTATGGGCATAATTCTAAAGATGGGGTGAGGGTGGAACGGTGGAGTGTGGGGTTGGATGGGGGTTGTGTGAGGGGCGGGAGGTTGGTGGGGATGACGCTTGATGCGAGGGGGAGGAGGGAGTTGGTTAGTGTGGCTTGTGGGAGGTATGACTAGACATAAAAAAGGCGGATCGTTTTGCATTTGGGACGGTCGGGTTTCAGCGAGGAGTTACTGGATTGGGATACACAAGAGAGGGACAGGGTTGTAGAAGGCATATTCATATCATCCCTGGGAGACCTATGCAATGAACCTGTTCATACCAGCCATTTGGAACGTTCCATTCGACCCTCTTGTCCACGGAGATGGGTATATAACATATCTACGAGAAATGAAGCCATCTCCAAGCCAGCGTCTCGCTTTCTAAACCCGCTCAAACTTCTATGATACAAACAGCTCAGGTATACCACCCTCCTCTCCCCAATTGCGTCTGCCCTCCCTCTTCGCGGTGCGGTATCAGACTCTCCTTGATATCATACGCCTCGATCAGTTCCTGCCACGTCTTGTAATCAATGCCGAAAACCGCCTGATGCTTCGTACGGTCCGAGCCTCTCGCGTCCTCCTCAGCCGCTTGATCGCGGTTGATCAGCACCGGCTGGGCGTCACCTTCAGGGTCGTCTATTACGATCTCGACCTCTCCTTCCTTGATCAGAAAGGAGATGTAGAAGAGGTTCTCTACTGTTTGCCCAAAGCTGTGCGGGTTGATGGCAAAGTCGAATAGAGAAGGCCCGCCTTCCTCTGTGATGCGGTGTTTTCGGAGGATGCGTGGGAATTCTTCTTCTCCGACACTTGGGTCGTCTGCTTCTTCCTTAGCAAGGGCGATGGCGCGGTCTGAATGGCGGACCAGTCGATTCTTGATTTGGCTGCAGAAGTGCCGGACGGTAGTAGTATCGGTGCTGGGCATTTGGTCGCGGTCAAAGGCTTCGGGACGGGTTTCTGCTCGGCCATCGTCTTGCTGGCGAGCACGGCGTTGAGTAGGTGCGCGGACGCGCTTTTGGACAGAGAGAGGTCCCAGGAGGAAGCCAGGCACTGGTGGGCGGGAGTTGTATGGGAAGCATGCCCGCGCACCGAGATATGCCCAGTCAATGATGTTTTCATCTTCTTCCCCATCGTCGTTCATACGACGCCGCTGTGAGGTGGTGATGTTATTAAATTCTCGAGCTCCACGCTGCCCGTATGAAATGAATTTGGAGACGAACTCGTCCACGTCGATGCCTGTCGCACCATCGCTCATGGCCAGCTGAGCCGATTTACGATGCGCTACATCGGAGACATTGACTAAAAGTCGAGAATCTGTGGTCGCGTCTGCAGTCTGCTTGACATGAGTGAAAAGGTTGTTCTGCTTCTCGAGGGTTTTACAGATCCCATCGTTGTCTCCGCGCAGATGTTGATCACGATTCTCTGTCTTCAATCAGCATGAAGCATGACCACCGCACAGCTATACGCACCCATGAATTCTCGTTCATTGTTTCTTTGCTCGGCCTTGACCCATTGTCTCTCGGCAGGATCCTGTTTCGGATCATAGAAGCGTGCAGACTTTCCAGATCTCGGTCCTGGCTGTGATGCATCTACGTCGTCGTCTACCACCTCATCAATGCTTGTGTTGCCGGTCTGGAGTGAATCCGTAACATCCTCCACTTGATCCTCACCAATCGAAGGTGTTGGTGAATCCTCCTCTACTGACTCGGAGTCTTCATCATCGCTGCCTCTGGTGGGAGTCTCCGCATCTCTGCTGATTCTCCGCCTCTTTGTTGCTCGCGATGTCGCGTCATTCTCGGCGCTGTTTGGGGTAGGTAGGCGCGAGTTCGGCATTGGTTGTTTGCCCTTATTGACGCGCGGTCGCGGGTTCTCTTTCTCTGAGCCGGATCCTGGTGTGAAAGCTCTAGAAGTTCTACCTCTCGGGGTGTTTGCGCGACTATTAAGTGAAGATAATGCCTGTCGTTCAGGTTGTGCCGAGGATTGTCTAGCGTTCAGTCGAGCCATATCGCGTCGCTCACGAAGTTGTTTGCTTGGAGATCACCTGTGATCCTGAGACATAGTCTGCAGCTCCAGAGTGATGTCTTGCGGCGTTGGAGGACGAAGCGGAACCAATCGATACAGGCGCAAATACTCTGAGGCGCAGATGACACGCGATTTTCGAATGAGACCGCAATTGACGCGACGGGAGGATTTCAGAGTAATGTCGCCGATCCGATGAGTCCAAGCAATGCTCGCAATGCTCGCAATGGTCGTGCAGATGTAGGCAGGAACTTTTGATAACGCGGGCTCGGTCGCGTCACAGCGCGACCTCGAGAAATGATATGGATGACTAAGCAGATCTTCAAGATCCACCCCGCCGGGATCTCACATGAACGACGACAGGACCGCGTGTCACATGCTCGAATTGTGGATACTCATACTTCTCCACAACAACGGAAATGCTTGATGAACGATAACATACAACTGTGAGGTTCCTCCATGGATACCTTCACCTTCGCGAGCTCCTCGGAGCTCAAGCTACCTGTGAGTCTCAAGATGTGAGTACTCCCAATATCTGAATGCCGGAGATTGCTAAGATTCTTGCAGCGGACGGCTGGAAGGCTATGAGAGACCGCTGCCGTACTCAAAACTCCTGCGCCGATCAGATCTGCGCCATCGTGGGTCGAACTTAAGGTGAGGCGGAACGATACCCTCGTCTAGTACTTTCTGAGTATCCTTAGTCCCACATTCGAGCTCTACGTGACCGCACAGCTGTTCGCAGATAGCAAGCCTTTAACCGTCCACTCCCAAACACCGTACAAACACTTCAAATCTACACGGGCATGGAACGAATGGCTGCAGATGCCCATGGACTATGCGCTTCTACCGTCCAACGCACAGCTTGCTATCACAGTATGGGACTTGTCACCAGTCGGACCCGACGGCGCGCGCGGACATCATATACCTTTTGGCGGCACAACGATACCCTTGTTCGATGAGGAAGGAGCTTTGCGCAAAGGCAGGCAAAAATGCAAGGTCTGGAGGCACAAGATGGCGGATGGGTATAGCAGTACAACCACACCTTGGGAGACACCGAAACTACGACGCGGTCAGGAAGAACCAAAGGTGTATCTGGACGACAAGCACTCGCGGAGAGAAGCCGAACTCGAGAGACTGCAGGGCCTGCTGAAGAAGCATGAGATGGGTGAAATACAGGAGAACAAATGGCTGGATCAGATGGTGTTCAGGCAGATCGAGAAGATGGAACGAGCCAATCTGAGGGACAGCGCAAAGCTTCAAGCACCAAAGCTGCGAAACGACATGAACGGCAGTGAGATCAACGGCCACTCCGAAGACGAGGACGATGATCGACAGAGTCTGTTCTACCTTCACGTCGAATTTCCACGCTTCGATCACCCTGTTGTCTTCACCGACCACGAGTATCCGCCACCTCCCATTTCAAGCGCTAGACAAAGAACGAACCAGGCAGGTGAGGTTCGCCTCAAGCCACCTCCGGAAGTGCAACCAGGTCCTGGCGTTGATACCAAGAATCCGGCATACGGCGATTCGGAGAGTGGAAGTCTGATACGAATCTATGATCCAGAGGTTGGCTTCAATGACAATCCTGCTGAAGTCAAACACAGAGCTCTCGTGCGCGGTCAAAGGACTGGTATGCTTGACAAACATCTCAAGCCAAACCCACGCGTTCGAGATCGACTCAATGTCATCATGTCCTACGGACCAACCAAGGAACTCAGTGGCGAAGAACGTGATCTAGTCTGGAAGTTCCGCCATCACTTGACAAGAGACAAGAGAGCACTTACCAAGCTGGTGAAGTCCGTTGCCTGGAACGACGCCAATGAAGTCCGACAAGTCTCTCAACTGCTGCCCAAATGGGAGGAGATCGATATTGACGACGCTCTGGAGCTTCTTGGGCCGCAATTTGACAACAGAGACGTGCGGACGTACGCCGTGGACCGACTTCGTAAGGCGGACGATGAGGAGCTTCTTCTGTATCTGCTACAGCTGGTGCAGGCCCTGAAATTCGAACCAGATGCTAAGGCGGACGAAACGGCAACACACGCCGACTCATCACTAGCTGGCTTCCTGGTCGCAAGATCAGCACAGAACTTTAATCTTGGGAATTACCTTCACTGGTATCTCATGGTGGAATTAGACGACAAGACCGACCAAGATCCACATGCGAAGCGCTACCGCAAGCTGTATGCAAGAGTATCATACGACTTTATGCAGGAGCTGGAGAAGACCCCAGAAGGTCAGGCACGGCGCAAGCTACTTTTGCGGCAAGGTGAGTTCATCACCGTGCTCGCAAAGCTATCTGAAGACGCTCGCTCGTCGAGAGAAGATCGGCAACGCAAGATTGAAAAGCTCAAAAAGGCTCTTGGTGATCCAAAGAACGATATGGTCAAGATTGAGCCGCCATTGCCGCTACCGCTCGACCCCAGCATTCAAATTAGTGGATGCTTTCCTGAAGACAGCAGCGTCTTCAAGTCATCACTATCGCCGCTCATGGTCAACTACAAAACAGCGGGTGGAGAGAAATACCCACTGATCTTCAAATCTGGCGATAACTTACGACAAGATCAGCTTGTGATCCAGATCATCTCACTGATGGACAAGCTTCTTCTCAAGGAGAATCTTAATCTTCAACTCTCTCCATACCGCATCCTAGCGACTGGAGCTGTTGCCGGTGCAGTCCAATTCGTCCCATCCGCCCCATTATCTTCCATCCTGAGCAGCAGCAAGTACAAAGCCTCCATTCTTGAATACCTACGCAAGAACAATCCAGCCCCATCTATCTCGCCCGCCACACCCGCCGGCGCCAACTCCCCTTCGATCCTTGGAGTCCGCCGCGAAGCCATGGAGACATACGTAAAGTCCTGCGCCGGCTATTGCGTCATCACCTACCTTCTCGGTGTGGGCGACCGACATATGGACAATCTTCTCCTGGCCCCAGATGGCCACTTCTTCCACGCCGACTTTGGCTACATTCTTGGTCGCGACCCGAAACCTCTTGCGCCCAGCATGAAGCTCTCCCACGAAATGATCGACGGTATGGGCGGCATGTCACTTGACAAGAATCCGGAGAGTCAGTTCTTGAGCTTCAAGCAATACTGTTTCACAGCATTTACGACATTGAGGAGGTCGAGTAATTTGATCCTGAACTTGTTTGCATTGATGCAGGATGCAAACATCCCGGATATCAGGTTCTGGGGAGATCAAGCCGTGAAGAAAGTAGAAGAGAGATTCTGTCTGGGTGTCAGTGAGGATGAGGCTATTGCATTCTTTGATAACCTGATTAGCAGGAGTTTGGAGGCGTGGGGGCCAGTGGTCATTGATCGCTTGCATGGACTGGTGCAGGGATGGAGGACTTGATACCCATGACTATCACATGTATGAAATATTTGTCTTCGATAATGCTTCCCAATTGACATGTGAAGAGCAGGAACACTGCATGTTTGTGACTTCAACACAGCCACTTGTGATGCCGATGATGTGGCGCAGCAAATCCTCAGCACCTGCAGGAAGCCGGATGCCTGACAACGAACCTGAAAGAACACGCAACATGGATCGCTCTCCTTCTCTGACTCTGTTTCTTTCTTTCCAATATACCGAACACAATGGCAGACGGTACGGACAGCGCTGTCGCGGCGGCGTTCTTCGCTAACCCATATCTAATCGAAAACGTGTTCTACCTCCTGCCTATGCAAGATCTCCTGCGATGCATGCGAGTCTCATCAGATTGGAAGCGCCTCATCAACTCCTCAGCCAGACTGCAGCGCAACCTATTCATGCGTCCAAGCGCACTACCTCCCATACCACTCTTCGTACACGATACAGAAAACGAAGACATCTCGGAGCTGTACGCCTCCGCATGCTATGCCTCCCTAGTCCATCCACCAGAAACCCTGGACGACACCAAACCCAAATTCGGCTACCTGACCAACCCCCTCCTCATCGACCAAGACTACACCACCTGCCCACGCCTCCGCGTCAAGCACGACAAGCCCAAAACCTTCCGCGAACTCACCCTCACAGGCGGCGACGAGCGTTTCCTCGCCATGCTCCGCGAGGCACCCTCCCAACCCTCCTGGACAAAGATGTACATCACACAACCACCGACCAACGTGATGAAGTTCCTTTTCGTGAGAGCGAATCGGGAGCGCCGCTTTGCCAACAAGGAAGTCGTGTTGGTTAACTGGGAGGCGCCGATGACGTGGGGGCATATCGCCAAGTGGGTGAATAATATGATGAGGGCTCCGTTGGGAGAGACGGGGTTGTTTGAGGCGGAGGAGAGGGGGGAGGATTTTGATGATGAGGGGGTGAGGATGTGGTGTGAGTTTACGTTGATTCCGCAGGATAAGGATATTTTCTTTCTGTATGATCGGGCGCATCCTGGTGAGGGAGAGGCTTGTGGGGGGTGTGAGAGGCGGATTAGGTCGGTTTATGGGAATGTGGTCTGAGAGGGAGGCGGAGAGCGTCACGTGTCGACGACTGGAGTTGATGTTACTTCATTTCTCACGCTTCTCACATCACATCGTTCTCTCACCAGAAGTTATCATCTCTTCCTTCTACATCATCTGGCCGCACTTCAGCCCTCCAAATCTCGTCTCTGTCAGCTTCACCTCTCCAAGCTTCACGACCTCTATCTCAGACCTCCAACTTCTTCAATGGCCAAGGACAAAGACGTCGATCAGAAAAATCACAACAAGAAGGGGTTCAGCGTTGCAGTATGTGATATCGTGGTTCTCTCGTGGGTCGTGCTAAGTTCATCAACAGTCATCCACCATGACAGACGAAAGCATCACATTCAGCGACTCCGTGTCATCCGCAGTCCTCGACAACCCATACCTGCTCGAGCAGATTCTGGCCTGCCTACCTATGCGAGACCTTCTCCGCTGCGTCCAGGTCAACAAGAACTGGAATCACATGATCTTCAGGTTCTCTTCCAGGCTGCGGAAGAAACTGTTCTTACTTCCACACGACCGTAAAATCGTCGTCCTATATCCACCCCGTCCTGACAAATGTTTCTACGGATGTCCAGCACAGATTCTGCACCCGCCTCAAGCACTGGACGTGCACATTAAATCTCGCGCCTGTCATGTCACCCACCCTCTTCTGATTGAACAAGACTCCGCCCTCGTGACCGGGTTTGGGTCAGGATTTCTTATACAGGGCAAATCTGAATGGCTTAAGTCTTTGGTCAGTGGCTGCACCTCAGCCTCTTGGAGAGACATGCTCTTCTCGCAGCCGCCCGTCAACGAACTCCTCGTCAGCGTGTGGTCCTCTGGCCGTTCTCGGGTCGAGGTCGTCTCAAAGGTCGGGTCTTCGGGGATCACATGGGGAGATATTGCGGAGGCTGTACTAGGACTTCCCCTACGGTACCCAAGCTTCGACTATCGCGACATCTCCGACCACAAGGTTCTTTTCTGGTCCGGTAGTGACAGGCACTTTGCGTACAGCCGGGAACGAAACGGCCAGCCTGAATACTGCCCTCAGTGCAATGGATATGTCCCCCATTTGATCGAGGAAATATGAGGAAGCCGAAGTGGTCATGCAATGGCACGACCGGTCAGTCGTGGGCAGCAGGAGTTTACCACTGATTGAGACAATGATTCAGGATCCTCAGAAAGGAGTCATCTCGAGGAAAGTAGAGTCTCATTTCATGATATCGATTTAGCGGGCCACGAGAGCATCTTCATCATCCTGTATTGTCCCCTCTTTGCATTGGTCAGATTCACTTCGTTGTGTCACATGTGATTCGGAAGACATCACGTGAATTGTGGATCCAGTGAGCTATAAACAGCAGTGAATCTTGTGTGAGTCTTCTTTCCACCCCTTCACACGTTTTCACCTTATCGACAGACTTCTTCAATTACAATATGCAGCAGTCAGAGCTATGCCCAGTGAGCAGAGCGGCATCTGCGCCGCCGTCAGCTTCGATGACAGTTGATGCTTCGCTGGCAGGCATCACGACCAAGATTGAGCCAGAAGCGAAGAATCACTCAACCATCGCAAACTCACATGGCGAAGGAACGACACCTCCAGCATCACCTCCCAAAATACTGCCCGGTATGACTGCAGCGTGCGCAGCGGTTCTGGGCAACCCATACATGTTCGACTACATCTTCAGCAAGCTGCGTATGCAGGATCTTCTTCGCTGTATGCGTGTATCAACCGAGTGGAAGAAGTACATCGATGGCTCTATCAAGCTTCAGCGGACGCTATTCTTCCAGCCGATCGACGACCTCATTGAGGTAGTGCCGTCCAGTGCTTCGTACTGGAGAGGCTGTTATTCATGTGCCGTGAGCGCGGTGCATCCCCCTGAACTCCCGTACGAAGACTTTGTACGGCCCAGGGTCGGCTACATCACACATCCACTACTCATCGATCAAGATCAAAGCATGGGCGGTCCAGCCTCGACTAGAGGACCTTTGCGCAAATACCAACCGGATCGCAGGTTCGAACTGCACGAAAATCATAAGAAGTTCATGCGATCGATGGAAACTTACCCGGATACACTCTCCTGGACACGAATGTTAGTAGTGCAACCTCCTGTGCAAACAATACGTGGTAGCTGGAAGGTGGGACGAGCAAAGAAAGGAAGGGCTCAGGACATGGTCGTCAGCGATATCAACGAATCTAAGGCTGGAGCTGGAGTGACTTGGGGCGATGTTTGCGCCGCGACATTCGCTCACACGAAGCAGCCTGGCAGTCACTTCGTAGCGGGACGCGAAACGATTTCATACAAAATCGCAAAATTGGAGCATCTCGACCTGATGGATGGTTACGCTATGTACGATCGCCCACATCCCAACGAAGGCAAGATCTGCAAGGATTGTCACAAGCAGCACCGTTCGTTAGTTATGGAGGTGTGAGGATCAGCACAGGGGTTGATCATCAGTGAAGAGGACATCAGCGAAAAGGACATCGGCGAAGAGGACGTATCTCAACGCAAGAGACGACGAGAATGCAGAAAGGCGAGCATGGCTGGATCGAAAGGAAAATAAGGGAATGATTCGCAGCCGTCTTGTTCATTGTAGCCAGATCTTTCTTCCACAGATAGACAGGCAAGCCAATCATGACATCCATCACAGTAGATCATACTGCAACGAGCTCGACAAACGCCTTTCAGTGGGACTGCCATACACCACCGAGCTCGTCACAAAACAGTAGCACGGAACAGTAGCACCAAGCAGAAGACAGCTCATCAAATCAATTCCCATCTAACGCTAACCAAACACTTTTCTCTTCCCACCCCTATTCCCAACCTCTATCCCCATCCCCCTTCTATCCCCCTCTCACCCTCCCCCTCCCTACTTCCCCAACTGCCCCTTCAAAGCCGCCACCTCCCTCGCCAAAATCTCAATCTTCTCCCCTTGCTCCTGCACCTGCCTCCCCTGCGCCGCCAACATGCCCTTGATATCCTGCAACACGCCCCTAATACCCTCAGCAGCGGCCTTGGGCCCGCTCGGACTCGCCGACGCTGTTTCTTCCTTGAGGTCTTTCGCGGGAACACTAGTCGCGCTGGGACCATTGCCCAGACTCTCGCCTGAGAAGTTGCGGGATTCTGCAGCCGGGGCGGGGGCGGGGGCGGAGGAAGTTTTGGTTGGGCTGGGCGTGCGGGGGGCGGAGCGGTCTTCTGCTTGTCTGGAAGCGGTGGTGGAGGGGCGCTCGATGGGTTTGGGGATTTCTTCGAAGGAGGAGGTTGAGGAGGTGGTTTCTGGTTCGTCTTTGTCGGCGAATTTGGAGGCCATGGCTGACATGGAGGCTTTATTCTCGTTGAGGCTTGATCTTGGTGGCTCGCGGAAAGCGGGTGCGGGTGTGGGCTCCTGCTTGGATGGGGAGGGGGCCGCGGCGGAAGAGGTCTTGGTTGGTGAGACGGCGGTCGCTGGCGCTGCTGACTTGGCACGCGGTTCTGAGGCGACTTCTTGTGCGGGCTGTCCTTCGTATAGTGATTCGAGTGAGATCTTGGGAGGGAAGTCGATGGGCTTGCCGGCGAAGAAATCGTCGCTGCTGAGAGCTGGCTTGGTGCCTGTGGCTGGTGGGTAGATGTCGCTTTGGAACACTTCTGCTCTTCGAGGGACGATGAAGGAGATTGGCTCAATGTAGGCGTCGTTGACAGTCTTGTAAGCGCGCATGACCTCGTTGTCATGAAGATCTACGCCGCGCTTTGGTAGGAATGCGATGCCTCGTTGCGGGTCCACAGACTTGTACTCGGACAGGAACTCGAATTTGTCGTTCTCGTACTCAAAGTAGCGGATATTGCCATCACTGTCAACAATTAGTCTTCACGCTAAGAAATGATACATCATGGTCTCTTACCCCTTGCCAGCAAGATACAGCATTTGCGATCCATCATCCCAGAAGGGCATACAGACACCGCTTATCGAATCAAGCACTGTGAAGCCTCCAATGGGCTCTTTCGGGTTTCTAGTGTCCCAGAGACCTAATTGACGATCGCTCATTCGTGAGAAACCGGTGGTGGCTACACGGTCATGCTCGCCCATCCATACTGCTCTGCTGTTCTTGGCTCCTGCATGGCCGGGCACCTCATGAGCTGGCTTTTGTTGACGAACATCCCAGAATCGGATCTTCTTGTCTCTGCAAGTGGTCACCAGCATGGAGCCATCGCCTGACCAGGAAAGTGATTGCACAATATCGTTGTGCTTCAGCGTGATTGGGTTCGACTTGGTATTGATATCCCAGACCTTGATAGTATAATCGCCAGATGAGCTGGCAAGCACGTTGCCGGCTGCCGGGTTGAAGAGGACATGGCCGACCTTTCTGCTATCCGTTAGTCTGCCTCCTTCTGCTATTTTGTGCCCAATCCCACCTCGTGTGACCTGATAGGCGCTCGATCGGCTTGACATCTTGAGGCTCATCTGAGTCGGTGTATAGCGTGAAGTTGTCGGGGACGCGGTAGATGCCAATCTGAGACCCTGGTCAGCTCACTCTTTCACCCAAATGCTCCTAAGCGAATACCTTTGCATCATCGGACCCGGATACAATAACCTGATCATCGAAAGGGTTCCTGGAACAACCCTCAGCAAAGCTCTGTTATCTCAGTATCTCCCTCCTCATACCAGTCCGTGTCCAGCACTGCAGCCGTGTGTCCTCTAAACAGCGGAATGTGCTCTGGCAGCTTGCCGCGCTCATTGACCGGCACAACAGCGAATGCGCCTCCTCCGCTGGCTTCCCAATTGACGGCGATGTACTTCGGATTGACCTGTCCGAAAGGTGAGATGCGATTGTAGATGTCGTAGAAGCGGTCTGACCTTGATCAAGTTGGTATCCCAAGCATTCTTTGTGATTCGCAAATTATCGTAACATTGCTCCTGTTCATCCATCAGAGGTCGCTCATCCGTCCTCCTGGAGTGTGGTATACCTTCTTGGTGTTGCGACCAAACACATGCCCTGCGAGCAATTAGTGTCTACCTCGAGGGGAGCTCCCAAGCTGCGGCTCACTGTATTTGGAGGCTCGTACGAACCGCCCCGACATGGTTGAAGCTCCGTATCAGTGTTGTGGAGTCAGCTAGAGAGTCCGCGACTATTGATGAGCCAATTGGCAAGTAGGCTCCAGCGTTTCGGAACAAATGCTCGATTACGTGGAAGGTTGGATCTGGTCTGGAAGTGCCACAGTTGGACCCACGCGACATCCGGATTGCCTTTCGGCTGCTCCCGTGTGCCGTTGCGATTGACCCCCCGAAAGAGGACGACCCTTGGGACCGGTAGTTCTGTGGCTGGAGCTTGATAGTATGGCAAATTGGAGTGAAGACAGACTACTATTGGTACAGGGTATCTCTTGTTCTGATAATGTACAGAGCTCATATAAGAGCTTTTCCCATGAACATGCCTGTTCTGATCTCCTTGACAATGTCCTTTCGATCGCCTTTCCCTACCAGTACATAACCCCTCCCTCTCCTATTCATTCGTCCCACTCTCCCCAGACGATGTATGAAATCGATCGATGTATGCGGCACGTCATAGAGGATGACGTTCCGAACCTCCAAGGTGTCGATACCTCGGGAGCCGATATCTGTCATGACAAGAACCTTGACACCATTCAGCTGGCGATCTGCCAGGCCACGTGGTTTGCGGGCTGGAGGTTCCGTCTTTGCTTTGCTCGATTCATCCTTGTGTCTGATTGGCACAGGCATACCCGTAAAGTCTGCCAGAACGTCCGAGGTGAGACGATCTGTGGCATCTCGATTGAGTGCTGAAGCGTCGATGCCCTTACTTCGCAGAAAGCCAGCAACCTCTTCGGTCGTCTCTCGCTCGTTCACAAACACGATCAATCTCAGAGTCTTGTCCGACGAGGCTTCGGCTGAGTCGTTCGTCTCTTTGCTCATGTTCCAAATAGTGTCTGCGCAGGCAAGGTTACGGTTTCCCTTGTACGGTTCACCTTCAATGTCGACGACTTGGAGCTGCACCCTTCGCGGAATAGCGTGCAGATTTGGTGTTGTCAGTCTGTTGATATCTGGGTAGTGCTTGCGGAGAAAGCCATCCATGTTTCGAGGGATCGTGGCCGAACATAGAATAAGTTGCTTCATTGATGGTGTGGCACGATCCAAGATCGCTCTCGTAGTTGGTGCAAAGGAGCGATCCAGTAGAGAATCCGCCTCGTCAATGACCATGTGGGTGACTCTGGCTACCACGTTCGGATCCGATTCAACAATGCTTGACAGAAGATGCGGTGTAGAAACGACAATGTCTACTCCGCGTGGTGAAAATAACCGACTTCGAATGACTTGCCCGCTGTAGTTTGCGGAAAGCAGGGCGGCTCGGTACTTGACGGTATGAGACATTGACTTGAGGACGGAACCTACTTGATCAACAAGCTCTGCAGTCGGAACCAGGATGACAGCGCGTGGTCTCCCAGTGTCTGGGTTTGGCTGAATCTGCTCAGGTGGGTCGAGCTCAAAGAGAGCATCTATCTCTGGCTTCACTTGCTCGGGCTTTGGAGCCTGCGCTGCAGCCTCCTTTTCCTTTGCTTCATTACGCTTCAGAGCATCGATCACTGGGAGCAGATACGCTAATGTCTTTCCAGAACCGGTTTCAGCTGCCAACAAGAATTGCTGTTTGGCGTTCTCACCAGTCGGCTTCTTGTACTCCCTGGACGTGCCCAACAGTGCTGGTATAGCAAGACGCTGGATCGGACTGGGCACCACATCGGTCCTTCCACGGAGAGCTTGAGCAGCAATCGAGTCTCGAATCACAGGCAAAAGGCGAAAGTCGTTGAAAGAGTCCTTGTCAGCCAGACTCTCCTTTACTTGTGATCGTTTGTCGTAGGAGACCGGACTCAGAGCACGTTGCATCTTTAAAGCTTTGAATGGTTGCGCATTCGATCGTGTCTTTGCCTTTGCAGCCGTGACTTTGTTGCCTTTGAAGTCCCTCTTCGCCGGTGCTTTTCGTAATTTGCTGAGGTCGACATCTGTCTTGTTCATGCCACCAAAAGGACCTGCCTTGGGCTTGATCGGAGACTTGCCACCTTTCCGAGAAGCTGGCGATGATTCAGCCACCCTGGGAGACAAGACCATGCGTGACGGCTGTCGCTTCTGTGCTGTAGCCATGGTCCTGAGGGGTCGCCACGACGGTCGCACGGGAACCCATGTCCGGCTGACACGACATGTCAAGCAGACCAGCGATCGGGCCTCGTGTATCATCTGGGAGTAGTTTTGGAAGTCTTGATTTTGCCCCGAACGGAGCTTGAATTTAATGCCAGGCCAGGACGAAAGCGGACTAGTGCCCGGGGTTGCCATGGACGACGCATGTTTTCTGTGGGTGTGATCTCCGCACTCCGAGCTCAGCTGGAACTGCGTGCAACCGCTCTTCAATGCCCTCTATCTATATTTCACAAACCGCTTATCACGCCAGTGCTCTGCATTGCATCGTCGTTCGCCCGTCGTCGTTGCGCGCACAGTACACTTTCGTTTTTCTCGCATATTCAGGAGCGCAATCCTTCTCTCAACATCTGCTGCAGAGTCTGCGTCACTCCAGCCGCCTCGATTACAGCACCTGCATACGTCTGCCACCCAACCGCGACTGAGTTTTACAATGGCTGGAGATGCGGTAGGGATTGTCTCAGATGGGTTATAAGATGGGTTCACTGACATGTCCTAAGGTCCAACCGCTCAGAATAAACAAAATGACAACACCGACCTCATCGCCGACAAAGCTGCCCCGCCCTCTCACCGAGATTGGCACAACAGAGCGCAGGCGCAACTCACCGTCCTACAACCAGGCGACAAAGGTCAGACAACTCAACGCATGAAAGAGAGTGTGCACTAACGCGACCAGAAAATGATCGTCACCGAGTCCTCGCCAAAGGAGACTTCTCCCTTCCGGTCGCCAAAGTCCATCTGGACCAGAGAAGGCATGTCTCCTGGTCGGTTCGGTCAAGAGAATAGTCCAGAACGCGAGAACATCGTCCCATCTAAGCGCTCTTCGATTGAGAATCTGAAGAAGGCCTCCAGGGTTGCTAACAGCCCAATGTTTGCGAGAGAGTCTCGGGACAAGTACGATCCTTCCAGCTCACCTATCATCGAGCGTCCTCTGACAGACAGGCCCCTCAGCGATCGCATCCAACAAAACCCTTTCAGCAGATATGATAGTGTTCGGAAAGAGAACAATCCTTTCCGCAGCCCAGAAAGACCAACACACAGGAGGACGGAAAGCAGGACGGACATAATAGACTCCTTCCAGCCAACTTCGCCTCTCGGCTCCCCACATAAGTCGTCTCTCACTGCCAACAGCCGGTATGGTAATTCGCTTGGACTGGATATGGATGGATCTCTTGAAGAGGACAGCCGTGCTCCTACTCCTCGTCAGAGCCTTCGCCCGGCTAAGAGCGTCACATTCGAGACCGCTCCACCTGAGATCAACGAATACGAACAGCAAACTCCCGAACCATCCTCAGTCGCATCTGGATCCCGGGAAGGAAGCTACGAGTCGGATGACTACGAGGATAACAGCTTTGATCGCGTTTCAGAGGACCAGGAAGACAGCTTCGACGCTTCTCTTGAAGATACTGACAAGACACCCGTCGTCCTTCCAGGCGATTGGAGACACGCCAGTCCAAGTACTGCTCGCACTGATCTCATCGATGATGACGATGATGTCTTTGCCGAGGGTAGCCCTCCACCAACCGCCACCCCAGGCAGACTGGCTCCATCACAGCAGAGCACCCGGTCAGAATCAATCACCTCAGAAGGCTCAGTCCGCCCACTCCCACCCCTTCCAGGTCTCAACTCTCCTGAACGAGGTCGACGATCGTCGGCGAGCTTGAGTGCCGCTGCGGAACGTGCCAGCAGTGCGCAGCGGATCTTGCCAACACCACCACGTCCAGCTTCAATCAGCAAGGATGAAATTCTGCGCATGCGCGAGGCTGGTATGTCCAGAGAGGATCGCATGAGTCTCCTTGCTCTTCAAGAATCCCTTGCCGAGGACGGAAGGCGCACATCCACCATCACATCAGCCTCGAACAAATTACAAGAGGCTGTTCAAGACGAGAAGGACGAAGTTGGTGATCTGCCCGAATTCGATTATGCCCCACAGATCTCTCGTGAGTCGATTCTCAAGAAGGTCAAAGCCGACCTCAACCAGGACTATGTCGATGACGAAGCTGTTGAGCAAGAGTCGTTGTACTCCGAGCAGGGCATTGACTACAGTGATCTGGCAAGACTTGACCCAGACACTGCCATCCCATCCAGAGAGACGTCCACCACCTTCAACAACCTGGACGTTCCAATCAAGGAGGAGCCAGAAGAGTCAGTGCTAGATCTAGATCACATTCCAGTGCTTTCCTATGATCCAGCTGCCCTTGGAGAATTTGACTCCCCTTACCTCGGAGGTCAGCGCCAATCATCAGTGGTTCACCATAGCTCAGCAGAGGCTGAGAGTGAAGACAATGGTACGAACGATTCGCGCAACATTCCTCGTTTCATGACTGACACAATGCAAGGGGCAGGTCTTGGTATCTCAGACAACGAGAAATTCAGCACTCCAGCTGAGGAACCAACCAAAGCAGAGCTCGGCAAAGAAACAAGTCTTCCATTCCTGGCCAACTTCTTGGGTAAGAACGATTATGATTTCGGCCTCAAGGATTACATGTCACTCTCGACTACTACGGAGAAGAAAGAGACTACTGTGCCTGCCGTCGGCCCGATCGCTGCAGGTCTGCGCACCAGCCTTAGCACTGAAGGTGACGACGAGAGTACTCAGCGTGACGATAGTGTCGATACCGCTTCGGTCTACGATCAACCTATCATGCAGGAAGCACCAGTCATTCCAGAGCGCAAGGCGACCATCAAGACTGGTGGTAAACTGAAGACTCGCGCTTCCGGCACTACTGCAGACCTACAAGCAGTGATTCAAGCTCAACGAGAAGCAATGGAGGCCGAAGACATGCCGGACATGCCATCACACTATCGTCCTTCCAGCAACGCCTCGGATCAAGCATCAGTCATCAGCGGCACAAGCAGCAAGAACGACAGTGCTGTCGGCTCCGCTCAAGAGTTGAAGCTCGACATTCCCATCTCTTCGTCCGAAGCCGAGCTGGGCACATCTTTCTCCTTGTCTGCCGAGATGGACCGTCTGATGGATGCTCAAAAGAAGGGATACCTCATGCGTCAAAACACCAAGGTTGTGCATGCCTCGCACCGCAACTTCAGTAATGGCACGGCTGTCTCTAACAACTCCGACTCTTCAGCTCCATCTGTATCGACCATGCAGACTGAGCGCAAGGTTTCGGAGAAGTTCATTCAGACAGAGCCATGGAACGGCAAGGTACGTCGCAAGTCTGGTCGGGTGTCATCTGGTCGTCGAAGTAATATCGGTGTCGCCCCTCCTGTACCTGGTCACGAATCTGCTCTCGGTACACTCGAGGAGCACAGTATACTGTCCGATATTGATCCGGATGTCGAGCGAGGTCGTCTGTTCGTCAAGGTCGTTGGTGTCAAGGACCTAGACTTGGCCCTTCCACGCAACGACCGACTCTTTTTCCAGCTCACCTTGGACAATGGTCTACACTGCGTGACTACTGCCAATCTCGATCTGGGCCGCAATGCGCCCATCGGTCAAGAATTCGAGCTGGTCGTACAACAGGACTTGGAATTCCAATTGACACTTACGACCGTACTACCACCAAAACCAAAGGTTGTGGCGACGAACTCTGGTCTCAGTGGAACTTCATCTGCTAGTGGCAGGAAGAGCCCAACCAAGAGCATGTTCAGCCGACTCTTGAGCAGTCCAAAGAAGCGAGCCGAGGCGGAGCGTAAAGCACAAGCCGAAGCCGAGGCAGAAGAGCGAAGACGAGTCGAAGAAGCAGAGAGGCGAAGAGTCCAGGACCGACCGACAGTGTGGGACAAGCTCCGAGATCTCGTCGATGCACAAACCGGCAGCTTCGCCAGAGCCTACGTTGGTCTCAAGGGTTACGAGGAGGGCTGCTACGGTCGCACGATGCAGGTCGACGTTCCACTGTACAACGAGTGGGCGATGGAGAAGGACTTCAACGTTGTCTCCTCAGTCCGAAGCAAGCGTAGCAACGGCTTTGGCATGGGCATGCGCGATGGTGTTGTCCGACGTCCTCCCTACCAAATCGGCAACCTCGAGGTGCAACTCCTCTTCGTTCCCAAAGGCAAGGGTGTCGAGGAAGAAGATATGCCCAAGAGCATGTCCGCGGCCGTTCGCGAGATGAAGGAAGCAGAGAAGGTCAAGAGCGTCAAGCACGAAGGCTATCTGAGTCAACAAGGTGGTGACTGCCCTGTAAGCATCCTCAATCCTGTCTTCCCAACCCTCACTAACAATCACAGTACTGGCGTCGCCGCTTCTTCCGTCTCTCCTCCACCCGCCTCACAGCATACCACGAACACACCATGCAACCGCGAGCCACCATCAACCTCGCCAAAGCCAGCCGCCTCATCGACGACAAGACCTCCCTCGTCGCCGACCCCAACGCAGCCCACACCTCGTCCAAAAAACGCCGCAAGTCCGCGTTCGCCGAAGAAGACGACGGCTACCAATTCGTCGAAGAAGGCTTCCGCCTGCGCTTCTCCAACGGCGAAACCATCGACTTCTACGCCGACTCGACCGCCCAAAAAGACGACTGGATGGTCGCCCTCTCCCAAGCCCTCGGACGCGAAGGCGGCAAAGGTAAGGTCGCGAAATGGACGGACCTCGTCCTCGCGCAAGAAGCGAAGAAGAACCCCGCTCCTCCCGCCTCGTCCAGCGCGGGCGCCAATGCGGCATCAAAGAACAAGCAGCCCGACATCACCGTGTGTCCGCCCACGAGCTCGCGCTCGAGTCTGACGTCGACCGGTGCGTCGTCGCATGGGTATACGAAATCTGCACCCACTAGCCCGGTGAAGCGTGACTCGGTGGTGCGCAAGGAGGTGCCGAGGGAGAGGGCCGTGGTGGTGGATGGACCGGAAGTGCCGCCTAAGGACGAGGGGAGTTGGTTTGGGGGCAAGAGGGTGGGGACGCCGCCTATGAGTCCACGCAAGGAGGGGAGGAGGAGGGGGGAGGTGAAGAGTATGATTCTTTAGTTGGGGAGGTGGGCTCGAGGATGAAGTGAAGAGGAGGGCAGGCAGAGGGGTGAGAGAGGGGCGAAGAGGGTTTCCTACTCTTTGGGCACGGGCATGGATAATGATCATGGGGGCTACTTTCCTTTTTCTTACTACTTTTTCACTAGATCGAGATCGAGCGGTGAGAAACAGAGGAGGAGAGATGGAGGGAGATGAAGACGCTCTTTCGGCTCGTCAGTTGTGTATATTCGGTGTATGGATATAATTACACTTTCACCTTCATCTCCAGCTCCAACTTCGATCATCACTGTATGGTTATGACTATGCTTGTAATGGCCACGACAAAGCACTACTCGCAAGCATCACGCGGACTATCACAAGGCACCATCATGGATTTTATGATTTCATTCGACTCGAGAGGCCCCTATACAGACTACGAAAACGTGCTGGTGTCGATGGGGTATGGTCTATTCTACACTGTAGACCTCGAAATTGCCTATCGGGAAAAAGTGTCTCTCGCCTCTCGCATATCTCGCAGACGAAGCAGGACGACCGCTATGAGCTGTCGTTTGTTCCCGCCCAATCTGGTCGCATGCGAGGAATTGTGTTGGAGTATCGTACACTTTTCTGTTTTTGGCCCTCGAAGTCGACGTTGAATGATGAGGTTGGATTTATTTTGTTTGTGGCACTGTTGAAGTGCTTGATTGAATCGAGAAGCATCGTATTGCTCCTGAAGATCGAGATGTTTGAGAGAAATGCCTCAACGAAGCAGAGGATGTGAGAATCGTTGAGCTCAGGCTGCTGTCGAGGAGCCATGGTGATGTTGAGTCCAGCGCCGGGTCTGTCGTCGAGTCCAGCATGGTCCCCAGTAGGTGCCGAGAGCGTCCTGAGAACCTGTTGTACAGAGTGCTTCCGAGAAATGAGATCGAATAGAAAGGTGTACGTCGCTGATGCTCCAGGGGTAAATGCCCTCATCCGAGAAGTGTCGCCTTCATGTATGGATCGATTCGGCAGCAGGCGGCGGCACGGCAAGACACGAAAAAGCAAGAAAGCAACGCAGGGGAAGACATTCGCTGTCGACACAGCTCAGTCCAGGAAAAGCGTACCTGAGAAATTATACCGTTCTTTCCTTCTTGCCGGGCGATGTACTTGACGGTGTAGGTTCGGACGGATTGTGAAAAGACCTGTTGGGAATTAGTGGAGGTTTGTGGTGAAGGACGCATGAATTAAGGTAGGACTGACTTGGTGAAGAGATCAGACTGGCAAGCCATGAACCTTGCGCAGTTCAATGGTGGACTTCAAATCGGGCACCTCCAAGTCGCGGACTTCCAGCACAATATCGTCATGCTTTGAGAGAAGAGTATTGATATGACGGGTCCAATTGGCCGCGAAGGGCCCCTTTTTCGGAAGAGAGTTCCCGTCCATTTCCCACTCCCTTTGAGCAATAGTGAAGTAACTGTGCATGTGTACCACTTCCACATATTCGTGGCACTTGAAGCGTCTCAGCTCCTCCGCGAGCTTCGTAACGTAGTCATTCCAGCGGCCTTTATGGAATTTGACCCCGTGCGGAATCTTCTTCTGAGAGACCTCAAGAGGAGGATCGCCGGGATTACAACATGGAAGAACACAGAGCTCCGAGTTATGAGGCTCGTTGAAGATGTTGGTGCGGCTATCGGGTCCTGTATGTTTGGAGGTGACATTGTCGACGCAAGCGTCTTTCCCCTTGGACGCTCCAACATGAGCATCGTTATGGATATCGAGACGGTCTTCGACAGGTGTAGCACCTCCCTCGAAGCTGGTCGCGGCTGTGGAAAGTTGTGGACTTGCCAATGAGCTCTCCGGAGAAGCTAGTACCGAGTCGGATGCTCCAGCTATGGTCATAGACGGCGCAACCGAGGTTTCGAGTTTGAGGTTTCCCACCGCGCGACTGAGTTCTACTGAAGACGTAGGATCGGGAAACACAAACAGAGAAGCCGAGGATCCTGGTGAGCCCTGTGCAGCCACACCATTCTCATGCTCGTCGACGACCGGATAGCAGGGCCCATATTCGTCCTCAGTGAGTTCATCTGGCCAGCCGGCATCGATGCTGATTTTCTCAAGGTCGCGGACCCAGTCAAGTCCTGTCCGAGCAGCAGCTATAGCCGTGCCGAACCTCGATGCAGCGTCGGTAAGATATCTCTGAATGTATCGGGAATGCTGTTGTGGCAGCGTCGTATACTTGGCTAGGTACCTGTCGTCGATGTAGATGGGATCGCCCTGTCTTCCTCTGAGGATCGAGACTGTCTTGTGATCTTTGGGCTTAGGTGCGAGTAGAGCTGCTTTGAATTGCTCGGAACGGGTGATACCAGACGGTCTGCGGTGAGCTGGTGGTGCTTTAGGGCTATGACAGAAGTTGACGGCTGACATTCTCGTGGCGTTGTGATGAATGATCTGTGGTCTGAAATAGCTTTCTGCGAACGTAGGAAGTGCTGGATGTAGGTAGTGCTGATGAGGAAGTCGTGTGAGAATGAAAGAGAATTTTGAGGAAGGAGTGGATGGTGTGGTCGTGGGTGCGCCAAGGAATACGCGGATATGAGGCCGGAGAGTGCGCTGGCAGCGACGTGGCCATGACTCGTCTTCACCACGCTGGAAGTGATCAGAAGCACGTCGACATCCCTTGTAATTTGTTGATAATCGCGTATGCTGACATGTGATAGTGGCAATTGGGGCTTCCAGAATCCGTCACGTAGTCTGACGATGAGGATCTTGCAGTCTCAATGCACCAAGATTAATAAAGCTCATCCATTCGGATCAGTGACTCGACCAAGAGAGAAGAAGAGTGGCAAGAAGGAAAGTAGTCATGTACTGTATAGCATTATTCAAGGTCGGCTTTTTCTGGACTTTCTGGAGCCATGCAATACAAATTCCATCAGGCTCATCTTTGAAATCGAAGTATGTCCCGGGTATTCCACTCGTTGAAAGATTCGAGGTGTGGTAAAGAGAGAGACAAAGGAAACGCTCTGAATTGTTGATCTGTAGGCTCTGATCGAGAATCATGATCGTTCCTTTGTGTACATCTTACTCGAGTCTACCCATTGATATGTCAGCACATGGGTCAGAAAAAAGCAAATTAGGTCGAGGGATTTACCGTTCAATGAGATGCAGACCAGAGGCTGTTTCGACGACGTGGCTAACCTCACCAGGCTTCAGAGCGAAAGCAGCCTCCTCAAACTCCTTCTGCATGTCTCCCTTGCCAAAGAACCCCCTGCAGACGATGATGTTAGCACCGAGCATGAATAGTGGGTCCAGAGCCGGCAAACTTACAAATCACCTCTCTTCCTAGATGAGCTGCAATCGGACTCGGTGGTGGCAAGATCGCCCAAGCTTGTTGTTCCACTCCTGATGCGTGTCTCATGACCGAGAATAATGCTCATTGCCTCATCCTTTGAGCGAGTGATCTTGGCCTCGCGCCAGCTGGAAGGTCTCCTCGAGTCGCGATGCTTGACAAGCAAATGTGAAGCCCTGATCTTTCCCTCGTGTGCACCGGCCCCATCGGAACGAATATTTGCTGAACTGTGATATGTGCCCATGTACATTTTCAAGGCTTCGCTGTCGGTCCCGGAAGGAGGTTCCCACCTACTCTCCTTGGTGTTGGCGTTGAAGTAGTATGGAAGGTTTTTGGAGTTGGAGTGACGGACTTCCCATCCTGAAGGTAGACCCGTCGCCTGCCACGTGTCAGCGACGCTGCTATTGTCGACGTCATTGCTAATGAATAGTCTGAGGAAGGAGATGAGGTCGATGAAGATGGATGCCCCGGATTTTGGATCCTGGACGAGTGCGGGGAGAAATGCGAAGAGCTGGAGGGCCTCTCCACATGCGCCGCCGCTGTCGAATCTATGCTTGATATCCTCTATTTAAATGCACGGAACACACTCACCATTTTTGTAAAAGTGTTGCGAAAATTAGGTGGTGATTGTTGAAGCACGTGAAGGCAGCTGGAAAGAGGAAGAACGAGGCCGGATCTCGCGCATGACCTGCTAAAACTTGAGCCTTGGCCTTTTCTCACCGAGCAACCACGGCGACTGCACACTTCGGCCCGCTGTTCCGACGCCGCGATATTTCGACTTCATTCCGCGCATTCACAAAATCTCACGCATCTTCGCGCAAACACCCGATCGACCGACCTACATCTCAGACAAGAAACTACACCATGTCTGCTTACGACTCACCAAAAGACGACGTGGCGGACGACCAGAAACAGAAGAAGATCGAGTTTCGCTTCTGCAAAGAATGGTAGGCATTCGACAATACAAAGAGCTGGACACACGCTGACTTGATCACAGCGCGAACATGCTGTACCCTCGCGAAGACAAGACTCTTGGTACCCTCACATTCCAGTGCCGCAACTGCCAGTTCTCCGAAGAAGTAGGCCCCGTGTGCATCTACCGCAACGAGCTCTCCAACACCGTCGGCGAAACTTCTGGCGTCACACAGGACGTAGCTTCGGATCCAACGGTGGGTGACACTTCCGATCCTGATCCCATCATCCCCGGCTTTTGCACCTTCTGTGGTCAAGAAATCTTGTGTCCCACCTGCGGCGACCCTACCGACGGCGGCCAATACCTCGAGGTTGTTGAGGACGAGGTCGTCGACGGTAGGTACGAGCAGGAGGCGGACCAAGAGATCATGGACGAGGATGATGAGGATAATCTGCCCGTTTGAGTTCTGGGATATCTATTTTGGCTTTTGAGTAGTTGGTGCATGGCTTGAACATGTGCTGACGCGGTTGTTTGCAGCTGCCTCATGTCGATCGAGAATGCCCGAACCAACGGTGCGGAGCTCGCGATGCCGTCTTCTTTCAGAGTCAGCAACGTACTGCTGAGACTGGAATGGTGAGTTGTACATTTGTGGATTGTATTGCTGCCTCTGACGTGATTCACAGCGACTCTTCTATGTCTGCTGCGAATGTGGCCACGTCTGGTCCCCGATCAAGGAACGATGATTACGATACCCTCATGTTGTTTGCATTTTTGAGATTTGGGAAAAAGTCTGTTGTCGACACAGCGCGGAGTCATGGCAGGGTGGGCGTGTGGAGGGCGGAGATCAACGACAGATACCAACAAGAAATACACTATGACGGCCAAGTTCTTCAAACAACTTTGCTGAACAGCTTCGATTCGTGATGTCTGCTGAGTCTTTCTAGAAGGTCTTATATTGTCTTTGTTGCACATCTATCATGTCAAGGTGCTATGCACACCTTCCGCTATTTTGAACCCCAACGCCAGTGCTATGCAAGAAACAATTGTCCAGCTCAGTGGGTATCATATGTGCATCGGTGCCAGAGACAGAATCTTTGACCACTTCTTGTCTTGCAACTCCCTTCCGACAATTCCTGTCCGTGTCAGTCTGCTATAAGTCAAGATCGAGTAGCGTCGCCCTCACCATTCATTCTCGACCCGATCGGTTCCCCTCCCTTGTTGATCAAGACGCAGGCGTTGTCGTCAAACTTGACCACGCTTCCATCCTTGCGCTGATATTTCTTCGCTGTCCGCACCACAACTGCGTGTCTTACATCGCCTCTCTTGACCTTGTTCGCTGCGCTGACTGACACACTTTGTCCTGACTCTGATCCGAAATTTCGCTGCTTCTTGACGACCACAATGATCCTGTCGCCAATCTTGGCTGCTCGCTTCATTTTGAGGACCTGGATGCCTGTAGATTGTCAGAATCAACGCCGGAAGCTTGTTGAGATCTTCGTACATTCTGCTATCGCAGCTCCAGAGTTGTCAATGACATTCAGCAAGCTCTATAATTGTGTTAGCCATCGTAGTGCGGGACGCTCTAGAGCAAGCTTGTATGCGCCATGTAGTTGCACAAAGCCAGTCAAGAACTCGTCTAGGTGCCAGTCGTACCTTGAGCTGAATCATGATGCCTCCTCCTGTCCGCAATACTCGAATATGATTGCCCGAGAAGTAATGCTGTCGTACAATCAACCACGTGAAGTTCTCCAAAAAGACCGACAATTGGCAGAGCAGATCCCGGCGCGGCGGCTCCGATCCCGCCGATCGTGTCCTGCAGGCCAAACGAACCAAAGTTGAGCCAGACCCGAATTGTGAGAAGCAGCACGCGCTAGACAATGCCCGCAAGCCTGCACCGCGCAATACATCATTCCTGTTGCCCGCCCCTTGGGCTCCTTCCTCTCGCTTTCCACATGGACAATAACAGCATACCAATAAGTCGCGACAATTGTGGTGTTTCCAGCGTTTGCATTTTCTTCTCATAAAGTCCTTCCTTCCTGCTTTGGTCCTGCTTGACCGCGTCGCATCTGGACTTCACATCTCGCGTAATCCTCACACGATCTGCTTCCCAATCCCGGCCTCACATATCTGGAGTACAATTTCACTTGCATACTTTTGACAAAGTCGCCTGTCTCTCCTGAATACCTCTCGAGCGTTCAGCAACACCAATGCCCAAGGCGGTCGCATTGGAGGATGCGCTGGCCAAAAAGGGGGGCTTGACGCTGTCTCAGCTGGTCGACTACGATGACCGATTGACGGATGCACTGGTGGACAGAGTATGTGAAATCCTCGAACTACACGCCAAACCCGCTGATCATTCCAGGTGTACTTCTGGACCACCATCCGCAAACTCCGACCAACTTACCATGCAGCTCGCGGAGTGCGGGAGGAGGACGTTTGTCGCATTCTTCAGGATCACGTTGTGTTGGAGAAGGATCCCGTCACTGCGGTACAGAAATTGCTGGAACTCCCAGCACTCAAGAAGTACTCGCAATCACTCAAGACAAAGGACGAGAAAGAGCATTTTCAACGACATCTGAGCAAGTATGCTCGCATTTACATGCCGGACTGCCCATTCGAGGTCTGTACCACCAACAGATATACTATTACTACGCATGAAGCATCTGCCATCGCCAGGAAGGAGATCAAAAAGGGCGAAGTCATTAAATATCTCAATGGCATTCAGGTCGCCATGACGAAAAAGGAAGAACAAGATCTGGACTTGCGGAACCAGGATTTCAGCATTGTAATGTCGAGCAGGAAGAAGACGCCATCACTATTCCTAGGGCCTGCTCGATTCGCCAACCACGACTGCAACGCGAATGCGCGTCTGTCCACTGTCGGTCCGCATGGTATGCAGATTGTTAGTGTTCGCACAATTGAGGTCGGTGAGGAGATCACTGTCACGTACGGAGATGACTACTTTGGCGAGGACAATTGCGAGTGCCTCTGCGCTACCTGTGAGAGTCTTCGCCGGAATGGATGGAGCCGCAAGCGCAAGCGACATCAAGAAGAAGCAGAAGAGTCAATTACGGACTCGACACCTTCCGAAGGCGCAGCCACGCCAGACTCATACTCGCTGCGGAGGAAGCGTAAATTCATGTTTGATATGGAGACGCATTCGCCTATCCCGACTTCTTCAGCATCGTCATCTCCGGCACCCAACAAGCGCAAGCGACTCTCTCAGGATATGAAAATCACGCCAAAGAGTCCTGCGTCTTCAGCACGTAAAAACGCAACTACGGCACCCTCTGTACCATCGGGCGAGACTCATCCACTCTGGTCATCTCCGAAAGCAAAGAAACCACTCCGCACTTACTCCAAACTCCATCGCAATCGAGACCTACTTTCAACCTCATCCACAGAAGCCAGATCACTCTCGCCTGCCTCATCATTACTATCCAACTCTCAAGCACCCTCCAACAGCACCGACGCCACGTCCGTCTCCGACCTAGCCGACAACATCAAAGTCGAAACCACCTCAGACGCAGAATCCACCCTCACCAGCCTCTCCTCCAACTGCGAATTCGACGACACCAAACAACGCATCATCCGCAAACGTCGCCGCGGCCTCGCCCCAACCCGGCAATCCCTCCGCAACAAACCCTCCTTCCCCGCCCTCCCCAGCATCGAATCCTTCGCCACCGCCTCCCTCTCCCCCTCAGACACCTCGGACTCGGACTCCGACACCCCCACATCCGACCCCGATAAACCCCCCCATCCCCGCCGCCGTCCCGGCGACTACACCCTCACCCCCATCCTGCTCCCCACAATCTACTCGCGCTGGATCTCCTGCCGCAACTGCGACGACGTCTTTGTGCAAGACGACGCGTACCTGACGCGCGCGAATTGTCCGCGGTGCGAGAGGCATAGTAAGCTCTACGGGTATGCGTGGCCCAAGACGGATAAGGAGGGACGGAATGATTCCGAGGAGAGGGTGTTGGATCATAGGGAGGTGCATCGGTTTATTGATACTAAGGAGGAGTTGAAGGAGAGGAAGGGGAGGGGGAAGGGGGTGATTGAGGTTTTGAGGAGGGAGGGGAGTAGGTGTGGGAGTATGGGGAGGGGGGGGAGCGTGACGGGGTGATGGGGTTGATGGCACAGGGATGTGGGTAAGGGGAGGGAGTGGGGTACTGGATGAAGGAAGGGGGGGTTGGTTTAGTGTGGCAGGGTTGAATGTAATACTATTATTACCACTACCTGATGTTGTCGCCCGGTCGTGAAACATACGCGAAAAGCAGGTGTGAAGGAGGAGGTCAATTTCTATATTTCCAACCAGGATGCGACGTCCGACCTGTAACCATATGGGATATCACTTGCCCGAACAGGATAGTCGATGCAATGTCCTTGATCCTGATAGTGCGTGATAGATTTCGTCGTTGACGAATTCTTGTACACCATCTCGTTCGCAGGAGTGCACTGTCGCAGGGTGGAACTCTTGATGCGGCTGAGGTAAAGGAATTCGTCACGTATTACATCTAGATCTATCACTCCCATCTCTAGTAGACGTTCTGTATCCCGTCTCTCCCTCTAACATCTCTCCCCCTCCCCCTCCTCCTCCAACCCCTCCTCCCCCTTCCTAACCCTCACCCCCCACATCCCCCCGGCTACCAAAGCATACACGCCCCCCTGCACCCAAAACGGCAACCCCATCCACACCTCCCCTCCCCTACCCACACCCCACTCCCACAACCCCGCCATCGCCGGCGCGCCGCCCATCAACGCCACGGTATCCACCACCGAAATACAAGTATACAGTTTCGCGACATCATCCCTCCTCACTATCCCCGTGACGAAGCTGCGGGCTAGACTCGTGCCGCCGTAGCTGAGCGTCACGAGCAGCTCCGCGGCGATGAACGTCGCAATGCTAGTTGAGAAGCCGGTCAGAGTCCAGCCAAGACAGGCCAACACCATAGCCCAGCGCGCGAGGAGGAGGTCCTTGCGCAGACCCGAGAAGGAGAGACGGGTGGTCATCCATGCGCCCAACGCAGGGTAGAGGGCGAGGAGCACGACGACCTTGACGCCTGCCGTGATGGAGATGTAGAAGGTTGCGACGGCGTAGGAGATGTCGAAGCGGGTGCTGGCGTATTGCAGGAGGAGTTCCATGGAGCCTTGGCTGATCATGATGGCGATGAAGGGGAGGAGGCAGAGGGCGATGCGGGGGTCGGTGCGGAGGAAGGTGGTGGAGGAGAGGAAGGAGCGGGTCATGGTGGCGAGGCGGGAGGGGAAGGAGGTGGTGATGCTTGCGGGGTGGGGTTCGGGGATGGTGGAGGGGGCGGCGAGGGAGTCGATGGTTGCGAGGTCGCGGGCGGAGGTGCGGAGGGTTGGGTGGGAGTAGTTGAGGGTTTCTGGGCAGAAGGAGAAGAGGATGAGGGTGAGGATGTAGATGATGGAGGTGAGGAAGAAGGGGATCCAAGGGTTGTAGGTCATGAGCCAGGCACCTAGGGGGGGGCCGATGAAGTACATGACCATGTTGGAGGCGGAGACGCAGAGGAAGCAGAGAGCGCGGGTAGAGTCGTCCGTTACGTCTGAGACGATGGTGATGGCGATGGCGGAGACGACGGGTGAGGAGCCGGAGATCATGCCGTGAAAGGAGGAGAGCCAAATCAGGCGGAGATCGAGTGATTGCCAGAACCAGCCTGGAGAGTGGTCAGCCATGTGTACGGTGTGAGAGTAGGGGAGGACTCACAAATTAGTTGCTGCCAGCTGATACGGAGGAGGAATGAGAAGATGCCGAGCCATACGATTGGCTTGCGGCCAATGCGATCTGCCAGGATACCGAAAGGAATGGCGACAAGCAGAGCTGGGAAACCATCAAAGAAGATTTGCCAGCCTCTCAAGGTTGCAACTTGAGACTGTACAACCGCCACCTTGCACCATTTCTCCTCAACTCCACCAACAGCTCCTGGACCGATAAGATCCCTGCCGATCAGAAGCTTGTTGGGGTCATGCTCCTCCCAGTACTCGTAGCAGTAGATGCTTTCGAAAATTCGCTTCATGGGCGTGTCCGAGACCTGGTCTCCCAGAGAGAATATCATTACCACAATCAGGACGAGTGTGATGATAGATCGTGGACTTAGTGTCGACGACGTGAACTGCTGTAGCTCTGTGACCTCTCCGACATCGTGTGAAGGCCCCTTGGATAGTAAGGGTGTGCGCTCATTGTGTTTGTGATGTTTTGATCCTTGTGATGTGATTGAATCTATTGATTGTGACCGACCGCGAGCTGCATAGCCAGGGTAGGAGTCTTGCTCGACTGCCATGGTTGAGGATGAGGACGAGTATCGCCTTATGGGTATCATAGACTGGAATCGCTAAACAAGACAGAAAGGTGGGGCCTTGGAATCAAGCTGTACTGTAGTCCTGAGGCCGAAACATGCTATTATATTGCCAGAAGAGCGACATGTATAGAAAACAGAAACATCGGAATTGAATTTGAGATGATGCAGGCTGCAGAATTAAGGAGACGGGGTTGATAGAAGGAGAAGCAAATGCGGCAAGGCACCAGCATAAAGCAAAGAAAGTTGGGATGTTTGTGATGTTGCAATCAGACGAGGATGCGACAAACGGCACGGCTGCAGCGAACAGAAGATCAACCCTGCCCTGATCCTGGGGTACGGAGTTCGGAACGCATCTCGATAGGACAAGGTCTGTTTGTCCTGCACAGTGGTTGGAGATAAGCAATGGACAAGTGACATGACGTTGGAAGGTGATCACAAGGGATTGGCCTGAAACTCGCTGGCAACAAATTGTAAGCTGATCAATTGCGACAGATTTCGGAAGCTGCTAATTTGCGGCACAGCTTGCAGCTTGCAGCATAAGAGCCAATGTCGTGCATCGAACTCCGCATGCCTCATCTCTCGAATTCTGTCGCCTGAGGCAGCCACAAAACGGCACACGGCACATTTGCAACCGACTTCAATGCAACAGATAGCCAACTCCGTGGTAAGACGATAAGGTGCGCAAGAGAAATATGATATGCACATTGATGGCCAAATGGCTCTATCTATGTACACCTGGACAGTCAAGCAATGACAGCTGAAACTGTATCGCCCTGACCGACCCTCTATTGACCCTTGATATCCATGCTGCCAATAAGAGGCCCGGGATAATTCTTCCGGGCATGCACAACCCACCAGATCAGAGACAGCGCAAAGCAGCCGACCAGGATGACACTGTTGTAGTTCATGAGGTCGGGCGTCACTGGCATGGCGTACGCTGTTTGTCATTAGTACTCGATATGCCAAGCAGATTGAAGAACACTTACGGAAGCAGTACATGATGTTGAAGAAGATGGTAAACACAACAGCAAGCCCGTTGATGAGCATACCCCAGCGGCCCATCCAGAACCAACCCTTGGGCACATTCTTGCGTCCAGTGACCATGTTGGGAATGATGGCAAACAGAAAGCTGATCGAGGTAAGGATGATGAAAGATCCGACCAGATCAGCAAAGGCGACCTTGGAACCGAGAGCAATGGCGCCGAATCCAGAAACCAGCAGAGCGCAGAAGACAGTCGCTGGAATGGGGCAAGAAAGACCCTCGTTGACACTGGAGAAAAGACGAGGAAGGGGAGTGGCGTTGTCGCGGGC
This sequence comes from Elsinoe arachidis, assembly GCA_013372555.1. Classification (NCBI taxonomy): domain Eukaryota; kingdom Fungi; phylum Ascomycota; class Dothideomycetes; order Myriangiales; family Elsinoaceae; genus Elsinoe; species Elsinoe arachidis. The sequence continues at coordinate 1,455,507 of JAAPAX010000009.1, forward strand.
AAGGGACCACCACATGCGACCACAGGTCAAGAAGGTGCCAATGACGCAGATCATGATCGAGAGGAAAACAATAAGGAGAAGACCAAATGTACCGCCGGTCGATCCAGTGGCCTGAGCATAGACCTCGGACAAGGGGAAAGCGCCTGGAGAGCCGATAACAGCGTCCAAGTCAGTGATGGCGTAGAGAATGGCGATTGCGTATACGAAACCAGTGAAGGTACCGAGGATCATCTGAGCGCCGATAGCCTTGGGCAAGTCGACACGTGGGTTGGGCAGCTCTTCAGCCAGATGGGTGACACTGTCGACTGTGCCAATGGCGAATGCACCGTTCAAGACACCAGTCAGGAAGGCGACTCCGTTCGGCCATCCGGTCTGGTTGACAAAGTCTTTCCAGACGAACGAGCTGGACGCATGTGTGTCTGGCACTGCAGCGACTACCGCAATAGTCGCGATACCACCACCGATCTATTTGGGTTAGCTTCCGCGATCGAACTTCTTACGGTCCGACTTACGATGAGGAAGAGACCGAACTTCTCAATGAAGGGAATGATCCTGTTGGCGAAGATGCAGATAGCGCAGCCGAACCAGGTCACGCCGAGGAATGCGACATATGTGTGCCATGCCTGAACTTCCAGCTCCGGGTGGTAGATGCGATAGAACTCGACCAGTACGTTTGCCGGGATACTGACAATCGAGGCCAAGTCAAAGATCCAGCCAAAGAAGTTGAGCCATCCAGCAAAGTACCCAATTGTCCTACCCCATTTCCTACCCGGTGTGATCGAAGCCCAGTGGTAGACACCTCCTGAAGAAGGAATGGAAGAGGCGAGCTCAGCGACCGATGCCGCAATGAAGCAGTAGTAGAAGCATGCCGTCAAGAACTCGTAGAGGATACCTGGTGGTCCACCATTGACTGTAACAAAGGTCAGTCAGTCAGCCCTGTCTGCCGTGTTGTGCTAGACCTTACGAATAGACACGGTAAGAGATCCTCCCAAGGCGACCCAAGCGTTATCAATTGTCAACGCAAGACCGCAAACACTGAGCAGACCATACTGTCTCTTCAGCTGATCCTTGTGCCCAGATGCATTGACGATCTGCCCCTCTCTTGTCACCACAGATATGCTCTGCCGAGAGTTGTCGTAGGTCTTGTCGTCTGGGGTACCGCCGCGTTCGGCCTTTTCCTCATAAGAAGATGCAGACATGGCTGATAAAGGTACTGATAAGAGCCGCGGCGACAGAAGAAAAGAAGGAGCGACAAGATGCTTGGAGCGAAGAAACCCCCTGCTCAAGAGAAAGCTACCACAAGGAAATTGTCCTTTGCGAAAAAGGTACACAGAGAAAGGCCTATAGTCGAGAAAGGGCAAGTGCTCATGCAAGAATCCTCAATGCGTTCCTGGCAAAAGCTTGGTCTTTCTAGATTTCCAATAAAGAAGATGGCACACTTGGGACCCTCAGCAGGTACCACATGTGGCACCCCATCTGGCATCCTCGACAAAAAGCCTGTCTCGATTGTGTCTTCGCCAGACGGTCTGATAGGCGGAAGTAGATAGCCACGGCCTCGCTTGCTTCTCTGGCTGATACCCGGACGTTTGCTTATCTGCCCCCAGGATGGCGGACGGATACAGCAAGATTGCCAGGTCAGACACTAGCACGTTCGCGGTGGCTTTTTTCTCAGATGAGATTCGGCGGAGACCACTCTGGACGCAAGCCTTGGGATCCACGGGGCTACCATACCATGCCGGAAACATAGGGCACCTCTTCAATATTGCGGCGTGGTGGGCTTCCAAGCGAAATGGTGGTCGAAACTATACCGAGCTTGTGCATGCAGGTTTGGCACTGCTGCACGTTTGCTCGTTTCAAGCAGGTCCATGAATCGCACGGGGTCCCTCCAGATCAGGGCGGGTGCTATCGTGTGCTATCGCAGGCATCTCACCATGCAAGTACGAGTATAGGGCAGGACACTTTTTTTTCCCCTGCAGGGTTCAGAGGTGGTCGGATCACCTACCAAACAGTTGTGGGAACGCAAGTTCATCTCTGCCGTTTGGATGACACAGACTCGACCTTAAAACCAACACGTCTTTTGGCCGGCGAGAATGCGCTGTCAATTACTCTTTGTTATGTGTAAAAAAGGCCATGAGACACAAATTTCCGGCGCTGACGAGGGCGCCGGAATAGAGTTCGCCGGTACATCGTAGATATTTGTCGCGCGGTTTAGTCACGCACCGGTTTCTACCTCGCCTAGTGCTCCCCGATAAGCCACCTTGCTCGGCACTTGGTTCTGGCACGGTTTCTTCCACGACATGTCTCTCCGGCCGATGCCCATCTGTCTGCCATGTGGATGGTACTGGTTCCTGGACAGGGTTCTGACGAAAGATGCAACCCGCTGGCGGTTTACGTTATGGCGGATCGGCGGAATGTCCTTGTTACGTGATTGAGATCTGGGCTGGAAAAGGTACTGCTTGTCTTGGTGATGTAGGTCCTGCAGTGCTATCTATGGGTCCCTCACCGTCATCTCAGCATTTTTCTGCTATCTTCTGTTTGTTCAAATAGTTTGGACTGACTCTAGGTGCCTGCCGAGCTCACGTGGCTCGAGAGAATGGCTGTCTCACCATAGTCAGCTTACCACCCAAGGCTCACAGAAGGCGAATAATCATTCAACTTCAACATGGCGGTCGAACAGACGACTATCAGCCCGACGAGCTCACATGAGCGGAGTCAGTCGGCCACACCGCCGAATGAGAGGACAAGACTGTTACCCAAGCCAGACGACGAAAGATCTCTGGACAGCAACGATGCAGTCGACGACGAGGACAAGTCGAAGACGCAGCTCATCTTATCCGAATTCTGGATCCTATTCAAAGGCTCAATCCCAGTCGTACTAGCATATTCGCTACAAATGTCCCTGCAGACAGTCTCGATTCTGGTCGTCGGACGACTCTCACCAGAAGCATTAGCCACTGCAGCCTTCTCCTACATGTTTGCCATGGCTACAGCGTGGTTGATTGCTCTCGGAGGCACCACTGCCATCGACACGATCGCCAGCGCGAGTTTCACAGGCAGCAAAGACAAGCACGATCTCGGTATTATCCTTCAGCGAGGTTTTCTGGTCATGACTTTGTTCTACATCCCAATCGTAGTGGTCTGGTTAGCAGCAGCACCACTGTTCCGAGCTCTTGGTCAGGAAGAGTACATCGCTCGCGACTCGGCTCGATTTCTCTGGACCTTGATCCCTGGTGGACTGGGCTACATCTACTTTGAATGCATGAAGAAGTACCTCCAGGCTCAGGAGATTATGCGGCCGGGAACGTATGTTTTGCTCATCACTTCGCCACTCAATGCCGGACTGAACTATCTATTCGTATACACGTTCAAGATAGGTCTTCTAGGTGCTCCGATCGCGACTGGCATTTCATATTGGTTATCATTCCTGCTCCTGGTGGCATACGCCAAATTCGTCAACGGCTCACAATGCTGGGGCGGCTGGTCCAAGAAGTGCATGCAAAACCTTGGTGTATTCAGCAAACTTGCTTTCCTCGGCTTCGTTCACGTCGGGACAGAATGGTGGGCGTTCGAGATTGTAGCTCTTGCGGCCGGAAGACTGGGAACAATCCCACTCGCTGCACAGAGCGTGATTATGACTACTGATCAGATCATGAACACAATTCCGTTCGGTGTCGGTGTGGCGACTTCCGCACGCGTTGGCAACTTGCTAGGTGCACAGAACGCGAAGGGTGCTTCGAGAGCGGCCAACGTGTCTGCTTTCCTCGCGATGCTTCTTGGAACTATCGTCCTGGCTATCCTCATGGGCGTCAAGGACTTTTACGCAAAGATCTTCAACGACGATCCAGACGTGGTGAAGCTCACAGCAGATGTCATGCCATATGTGGCACTGTTCCAGATCGCAGACGGTCTCAATGGTTCTTGTGGGGGTTCTCTTAGAGGGGCTGGTAGACAGCACATTGGTGCCATTGTCAACATTGTGAGCTACTACTTTGGTGCCCTCCCTCTGGGTATCTGGCTCGCATTCAATGGCTGGGGATTGGCAGGTCTCTGGGTCGGACAGTGCATTGCCCTGTATCTCGTTGGGTTCGCAGAATGGGCCATTGTCGCTTTCAGCAATTGGGAATACCAGGCCCAACAAGCTCTAGCAAGATTGGACTCGGGCGATAGACAGGAAGCCGGGTACGAGGACGGCATTGACCACGACCATGAATAGACTGCTAGATAGAAAAATGACGGCTGCATGAAAAGCAACATGACTCCCTAGCTCACGCAATTGCGGCTCTGCGGCGTGTCTCCGTCGGTAACAGCTCCACATCTCGACCAAGACAAGCCCCCAGGAACCGCCGTCTGATGCTTGACCTTATCAGTGACGACACCGCTCCCTGAATGATCGAGGATGGTGAATAACTCGCCTGACACGGTCTCAAGTAATAGCCGACAACCGTGACTAAGAACCACGCAACCAAGCACGACGAGAAACCGGTCCTGAACAAAGCTGACAAGCCACCAGCACCGCGAGCTCCTATCGTATCGCCGCGCTAGACCATGATCCAGGAACCGATCTTGAAGCTCCCCTCGCGACCAAAGCTCCATGCAGCTTTTTCCCCACACGTGCGTCCCGCCTCTTACGTTTTCGCGCCTATCTCACCACTCAGGAGAGCTTCGTCCCTCTCTGCCACCGCCGCCATGTGTCTGATCTCCCGGAGCTGATGACAAGTCGGTTACGAGATCTGCCCCTCGTTGCTCGGCCAGATTGGGTCATGACGTGCCGGTGTTAGGTAAATAGCTGTCTCGGATTGGGGAAAGTTTTTGGACCTAGAGCTCCTGTGAAGAGGCACTTTTTTTAGTCTTTACTTTCTTGATCACCTCTTGCTTTCTCTTGAGTTGTTTGTGACCTACTCTCGCATTGTTCCAGTCATGTACAAGGTTGTCGCTGCTGTTGCAGCTCTTGCTGCGACTGTTTCTGCTCATGGAGATCATACTCAGGAGCCATTGAATGGTCCTCATGAGGATTTGTGGTACAATACTCTGCCGGGTGATGGTGGTACTCAGGTAGGCTTGAGCAAGGTCAATTGGTGCCGGTGAAGCTGATTTTTGGATAGGCCGACTCTGTCTTCTCTGGTATCTCGACCTTTGGCAGGATCAACTACCACCCTTGCTTGAAGAACGACCATGTCAAGTACGACATTGCCTTTATCGGTGAGCTTTATGTGAATGGTAGCGAAGTGCAGAAGCTGACTAGACAGGTGCTCCATTCGATACCGGCACGTCTTACCGTCCAGGTGCTCGTTTCGGACCAAGTGGAATCAGACAAGGTTCTCGCCGTCTCAATCTATAGTACGTACAAGAAACAAGCTGATACTTGACATGAACAAAGGCTCACGGAGGGTTGGATTTAGCGGCGGATACAATGTCCCACTTGACGCAAACCCTTTCAACTCATGGGCCAAGGTCCTCGATTGTGGTGACATTCCAGTAACCTCGTAAGCGCATTGCCCGCTTGAGCGTGCTTCAAACTGACTCTCCCAGCTACGACAACGCCTGGGCCCTCAAGCAGATCGAGGAAGGCCACAACAGCATCCTCTCCCGCGCCCCTGCCACCTCCGCCAGCGAAGTCGGCATCTCCAAGACCGGCAAGACGCTCCCCCGCGTCATCACCCTCGGCGGCGACCACACCATCACCCTCCCTCTCCTCCGCAGCATGAACCGCGCCTACGGCCCCATCACCGTCATCCACTTCGACTCGCATCTCGACACCTGGAAGCCCAAGGTCTTCGGCGGCTCCCCCAGCAAGCAAGCCTCCATCAATCACGGCACCTACTTCTTCCACGCCTCCCACGAAGGCCTCCTCCGCAACGACACCAACATCCACGCCGGTATCCGCACCACCCTCTCCGGCCCCTCCGACTACGACAACGACGGCTACTGCGGTTTCCACATCGTCGAGGCCCGCGAGATCGACACCATCGGCACCGAGGGCATCATCAAGCGCATCCACGAACGCGTCGGCCACGAGAACCCAGTCTACCTCTCCATTGACATCGATACGCTCGATCCAGCGTTCGCACCTGCCACGGGCACCCCGGAGACTGGTGGGTGGAGCACGAGGGAGTTGAGGACGATCATCCGCGGTTTGGAGGGTATCAAGCTTGTGGCTGCTGATATTGTCGAGGTGGCGCCTGCGTATGATACCAATGCTGAGTTGACGACCATGGCGGCGGCGGATACGTTGTATGAGGTTATGACGTTGATGGTCAAGAGTGGGCCTTTGACCAAGGAGGCGCAGGAGAAGAAGGAGAAGATTGAGGCTTAGACGACAGATGAGAGGGTGTTGTTAGCGAGGCGTTGGTGGTGAGAGTGTGGTTGTTGACGTTGGATGATGTTGAAGAGCGAGGAGCTGGCGGCGTTGATGCCTGCATGAAGATGATCTTGAGGAATGTAGCAGTAACAAACCAGAGGATGATGTCTTTGTCGACGTCTGGAGCTCCTGAAATTTTCGTGACATGTGCTGTCGTCGTCTCGAATGGGCTGGTCCGCTTCCCTTTTGGGCAATTCTCGCCACGGGATATCCCACGACACCTCCTACCTCACACTTTGAGGACTCCAACATTTCTTGACGACATGATCAAACACCCTTCTGTGAACAAGATGCAACAATGCTGGGCCCTATACAGTCTCCGAGCTCTTCTCGATGCTGAACACCAATTCCGCAGGATGCACCCAGATGCTCGAGCGACCCCTGTCGCCTGCAACGTATCCAACATGTATACTTGTACTAAGGGGGAAGATGATCACACAGCGTATACACATCCTTGCCGGCTCTGTCAATACATGAGCAGACCATGCATGCGAATCCTACAGTAGGAGGATGAACCTCACACACCAACCCTCCGTCTCACACATACCATACCAGAAAAGGGAATTCTTGCGATCTAGGTCAAGGGCAGTACATCCACTCTCTGGCACCTTCCATCTTCCATTTCATCGTTCATGTTTGTCTTTTCAAATCTTTCTTCCCTCTCAACTTCCACGGTCGATACAAAACGCGGAACACCTCCGCACATCGAGCGAGCTCCGCTTTGCTCCAGGCCCATCACACCACGCACAATGCTTTGCCCGAGGCCACAATGGCACCAAATCAGAGCTGAGAAGGCCCACTACAAGCTCCAAATCCCAACAAGCCCAATATCCCCGCCGGTCGCCGCCCGGACCGCCTCAACACCCCGACCACGTGGATTAGCCCCAAAGGCGCTTCCGATCCGTTTGTGACAGACTATAATGTTTTTTTGCGCCTGAGCTTTCATCAAACCAGCTCCTGGTCACCCGCTTTGGTGGTTTGTCATCCGACCTTTCCATCGTTGCATCAATTCCTAACAATTCCCAGGTTTAGTGGTAAAATCCATCGTTGCCAGCTCTGGTCCTTCCAGATCAGCGTCGATGGGCCCCGTGTTCGATTCACGGCCAAAGCAGTTCTTTTGCGCTTTAAATGAACATATCATCGTCGCCGGAGGTGCAGAAATGGTGCTGGGGCCAATTTTTGGGTCAATGGGGAAGGGGGTGGGTTTGGGGGGCTTTTGGCGGCGGGAGGGGGCGGGCAGTGAGGTGCGGGTGGAGGCGACGGTGAGAGGAGTTGATGGTGATGTGGGGTCGTGACTGTCCTTGTGATGTCGTTGTTGTTCATCTTTTTGGTAATTTGCATGTGATGGATATTCTGAAAGGTCGGCTTAGTGTTGAGTCAACACGGAGGGTAAGACGATGATATCACGTCCTGACAACAATCGGAGGGACAATGTTGCTCTCACTGGTGCTGCCACGCATGGCGAATTGCCCAGATATCACTGCTTCCCGTCGTTCTTGACTCTTGACTCTTGGTAGCAAAGATAGGTCGAGTGGTGAGTAAGGCCTTCAAGCTCTCTGCTTTATGAGGTATATTCAGGAAGGATCTTCCCCTGCCTATAGGTTGAACCTCTTTCCTTACACACAACCTAATACGCAAGGCCACCATCTCGAAGCCTTAGACATCTGCCAAGTCATAGCCAGCGACAGACTGTCACCCAGGGACACACAGCTGCGTGCCCAAGCCGACAAGGGTCAAAGACATCAGCAGCTAGACATCACGAGAGCCCTAGAAATGGAGGCGAAGGGACAGATAGGGGGCATCGACAATAACCAGGAACATGGACAGCTGCGATGGGAGACTGCTCGTCACAACAAATGGGTATCGACGGGGGACGACGATGCAGATACAGAGACCGCCACGGAATCTGGTCTGACAAGAAGAAGCAAGAGAGAGGGCAGCAGTCGATTGATGCCAGGTCAGGGGAAAGGCAGAAGACCGCTCTGAACGTTTGATATAGAGTGAGACGTAGCTTCTTACATCCTCTCTTGTTCTTAGAATCAGCCTGAGATCCTCCTCGTTGTCTCGACCGTCTATCCCTCGTCATCTTGAAAATCCATATCCTCATCATCCTGACAGCCCCCGCCTCCTGTGTCGCCGAAAGCTGCTACCCGTTCTCAGAGGGAGTGAAACACTGCTGCAAATTGGGAACAGGTACGCCTTCCAAAAGCGGATACATGGTTCCCAAGCCAGTGTATAGCCCGCGTGGACAAGACTACTGTGCCGACTTGCAGCCGGAATAGGTCATGCGATCACAAGTACTCCTGTCCCACAGAGGAAGACTTACATATGTTCACAACAAAGCTGGACATACCACACCAGCACAGAGCATCAAGGCCGACGACTCATGATGAAGGAGTAGATGTACATGCCAGGGACTATGACGTCTCGCTGCTGAGGCGTTTGCCACATACCTCGTGCGCAGGGGGTATCGACCTCGACACAGCGAGTATGGAGCGAGAGTAAGGTGCGTGATAGAGGCTCTCACGCTGTAACAGATATTGTCAAACATCTTAATACACAGCAGTCCACGGGGAATACAGCGTTGTCGTCGTGACGTGTGGGAGCCATCAAGCTTGTCGTCTTCCAGCTGAACTCATAGCGGTGGGTATTGTTCATGGCAGTGGTTCGACTGCGAATGCTCCGCCACTGGCGCGTGTGCGAAGAGGCAGATCCGTGGATGCCTACACTGGTGACTCTCGTGTGCCTTCCACTCCAGCCAAGCCTGAACAAGCCCGATGTGGCTGCTGACCGTGGCTGCTCTGCGTGGCTGATCTACGTGGCTGCTCTACATGTCCTGCCGAACGTTACCTTACCGCTATCTTAGGTACCGGGGCCGTTGCCGTTGTGGCTGGTTGTGGCTGCTGAGCCCTTTTCGTGTAGATTCATGACGCAGAGTCCGGTTCAGGAGAGGGCGTTCTGTAGCCTGTAACGGGTGGGTGATGAAGGATATTGAGATGTTGTCGTTGGTTGGCATAAGCGAATTGCGCCTGGGGTGGATCAGGTGTGAGAGCATGACAATCTCGCAGTCGGATACTGTACTGCCTTATGAGGGGTGCATGTATCTGGCATGGAGTATGAGGAGGATGGCGGTGGATGCACCGGCACATGAAGATATCAATGTTCCGGTGGCGTTGTTTTGATTGTACCGCCCGTTCGCGGCTGAAAGCTTGTCCTTCGGTCGTTGCGCGTGTCTTCGATTGAAATCCGAGACATTGCGATGCTGCCGGTCGTCGTGGTTGAGCAGAAGGTCTTCGTTATCTCAACCGTCGTGCGTGGTAAAGGCGTTTTGGCGTGATTCAGGAGTTGCAACGGTATTAGGGGTTGGCGAGCTGGACTCCAATCCTCGGTCCACTTTTGGCAGTCGATACCAGTGACGGTGACGTGGATGTCGAGGACAAGGCGAGAGATCATGTGATACATACGAAAGGTGCTTACCTGTCTGTGGACAGTGTTGTGCTCTGGTCAGACTCCATCCGTGAATTCAGCCGCCATGCACAGGGAAACCTTGCTGTGTGACATTGTTGAAGAAGGTCGCAGACGATGCGGCGCATGTGAGAAGGCCGTATGTATTGTCACCTAAGCGAGTATACAGTCACCGTGGTAGCAAGCGTCAGCCGTTGAAAATGACACGATCACCGTTTTCGACCGACGCGACGGGCCGAGATGAAGGATATGCATGGACAGATTGTGTGATCCATGAACCGGTCAACAGGCGCAAACCGTTGAGCGCAAGGGTGCAGTCGTGCAGCGGAAAGAAGAAATGTGCCTTGCATAAGCTGCCCGTGCAAGGATCTCAGCTGAGCTAGAGCTGTCTGCAGAGAAACGGGGAAGGAGGAGGAGCTGCGCGTAGAGACGAGCAATGCATCGTAGAACCAGTGCATTATAGAACCAGGGCAAGTCGTGAGTTGTATGTCTTGTGGCAAAAAGCGTCCTCGAGATGCTTTGGAGTGTTCCTGGTGGAAGCTCAGTCACCAGTGTAGGATACCTAAAGTGGACTAGTCACCAATGTTGAGGGGCAAGGCACGGCATCGTGCATGAACCACCTGGGCAGTCGACATTGCCGAGCTCTTGATGACAGGGCTTGATAAAGCTGTGCTCCGCATGTAATGCGCTTTCGATCTGGAGAGACGCTGGACGCCAAGTGTGACAGGGATGTGGTGCTATAGTTCTGAAGCTGCACGTGGCTCCCCAGTCTGACCGCAGTTGACCAGCAGAATGTGCTACATGAGGCCAGGCATGACAAAAGTGTGTGTCGGAATACATCGTCCGTAACTGTATTCGGCGGCTTGTAGGATGAACAAGAGTCTGACCGCAGAAGTCGAAGCGAGACCCGAGGTGTGGGAGACTGGAGGTGTCCGAGGTGGTGGCCGAGGTGGTGGCCGAGGGTGGATCACTGCATGGTCTGGAACAAGGCGTCCTCGTCCCTGCACGCCCTAACCGATCGGCAACGATCTGGCAAAGTAAGACGAGCCGCTCACATCATACAAGCATATCTAGTAGCCAAGCCAGTCATCACGAGAAACTCCGCTTCTTGATTTGTAACCATTAGAGCTGTATTGCATCAATGTAGCAGTCGTGGAACGATGCCTGGCAGGTACTTGACGAGACGCACTGTCAGCATCACTCCTGTGCGAGGACGACGAAGACGACAGCGGACAGTCAACGTCAGTTCTATTCAGCATCCGGGGTCTACGCCGCGTGCCGTTCTCCTCAACTTCACCCTGGAGATGAACGATGCTGGGGCCTAGGCCGTGAGGCCGGTGTCGTTGCTGCTAAGAAGAGAACAGGAGTTTTCAGGGCAGAATGAGAGATGCAGCCGACGTGGGGCCGTCATAACAAACCGCTGTTTGCCACTACGGGATTTTAAGATCACTCCCACTCGACGTTGTGCTAACAACTGCTCGCAAGGATCAAACGGTCAAATCTTGTCCAATCCGAGCATTTTAGGAAGGCAGTCTTGGACATGATCGTCTCTCATGCCAACGCCGGCCCTTCGGCGGTATTTCCGGATGTCTCTTACGACAGGTTTGTCCTGGGGCTCACTTATCATCATCGTCAACTACCATTATCGCTAACCACGAGGGTGACATAGGTTCAACCTTTTTGCCTACTAGCAACTACCGATGGTCCTTGTTATCTTGAGTAGACCAGATGGAAAGTCCTAGTCGTCCACTAGTCCTTGTGGTACGTAGACTAATCACATACTGTACTCTGGCTAGCCACCGTTATAACAAACGCCTGCGGCTGGAAGAGCCGCTTTGAGACATGATGTCTACTGTAACTATGCTTAAAGTAAGTTGTACACTCGATCCACTTCTCTGCCGCAATTTTCTCCGTTGACCTTTCTTTCTATTTGGTTGGGAGTTGCTACAATGCATAAACTACTGCCATCTTTCATCATCTGCTTTGTACTTGCGCTTGTCACCAATGCAGCGACCGTCAAGCCTGCAGGTACGTTGGTCGTGGTAGTGTCAGAGCTGTTCAGCGCTTACCTATACATCAGTATGCTCAACCGCTTCTATTAAGGCTGAGATGAGCCTGGTCGGGAAGCAAATAACACATCCGCTCAAGTTCTGTACTTTCTATCTCGGAGAGTATGTAAGCCTACACGCGCATAGTCGATACTCCTGACACTCGATCTAGCCACCGATCCCGATCACCTCTACCAGCTGTGCCGGCTGCAAAACTCGTCCAAACTTGCAAGTGCATACTTGTCCGAGCTGGCCGAGCAATTCCGAAGCAGAAAAAGCTCTTGAAGGCCGTCAGCAGAGTCAAAGCTATCTGCAACCAGGGGTTTGCATCTCGTGTGGACGCCGAATTCGCGAATCCAGCTGCTTTCTGCAGATTTTACACCGCAACGTAGGTCCAACTCGCATGAAGGTGTCTGCTCTTTCTGCGACTAATTCGGGTGCTAGGGCACGTTACGCGTCTCCCATCACCGGCATGAATCATGGTCAGGTTGAGAAGGGCTGTCAATGCCTTTTATTCCCAATCTCCAGCACCTCCACGACGACAAGAGCTTCGACGAAGAGCAGTACGCTGACCTCTGTGGCCATCAATACATCGAAGACGACAGTCTCAACGGGAATACCTACTACGTCAGCCGTCACGTCGCTCGTGACATCAGCAGCAGGGAGCTCAACAGTGACGTCTAGCTCTCTTAATCTTACATCCAGCCAGACAACCTCACGGTTGACAAGTTCGTCGATGGCATCTAGCTACTCAAGCTTCACAACAACTGTCGGAGTATCTACCACAACATCTATAAGCACTAGTCCCACCACAACATCCACAAGCATTGATCTGACTACCACATCGACAACTATTGATCCTACTACGGCATCGACGACTACTAGGCCTACTACCACATCCACAAGCATTGACCTGACTACCACATCCACAACTATTGACCTGACTACCACATCCACAACTATTGATCTGACTACCACATCGACAACCACCGATTCGACGACGACATCGACAGAAACAACAACGACATCGATAGAACCAACAACGACTTCGACAGAAACAACAACGACGTCGACAGAAACAACAACGACAACATCCACTAGTACAACTACCACTGACACCACTACTACTACCACTGAACTCACCACCACCACCAGCACCACCACTACTACTACGGATACCACTACTACAACAACGACTACGACGATGCCTACCACTACCACCACCACCTCTACTACTACGACTTCAACAACCACAACCACTCAACCAGTCAACCAAATAGCAACGGGTATATCATACCTTGGATGTTTCTCAGATTGTCATGGCACTGGTGCGTTCCGGGACCTGCCCGTTCAATTGGGAGACTCGAATACCAACACGCCTCTGGAATGTGCGCAGAGATGTGCGGCAGCCGGCTACTTATACGCCGGTGCGCAGTTCACTAGTCAGTGCTGGTGTGGGTCTAGTGTTCCACCCACTCGGGCAACAGGTTGCGACTACCTCTGCTCTGGTGACAACAAGCAGATATGTGGCGGAAGCTGCCGTAATTCAGTAACCTTCTCCGGCGCCTGCCCCAATGTCGTGCAAGGGAGCAGTCTGACCCTCGACTACGGTAGTTCCGGTCCTACATTCGCTCAGTACTATGTTGGCGACATGTACACGGAGAATGTCAACAATCCGGGCAACGGTGGCTCTTCACAAATGTCTGTCAATATCGAGAACAACTTTTGCGATGACGCAGCAATTCATCGATGTGCGGATTACGCCGCGACCTTTAATGGATACCAGTCATTGGACTTGCACTACTTTGCCAGCACCAATAGATGGCAATGTGTTGCTGATAGTGGTGCCAACAATGGCCCTAACGCCGCAACTTATTTCGACCAATTCAACGCAGATGTCTCCAAAGGCTACGGCTATTCGACTTAGGGCTAGCACACGGCGGAGGAATGATTTGCGGAACACCAATCAACCACGGCAGGCACCGTCTATTAAGCCTAAGCTTTTGCATACCGCGCCAAGTCGCGATTGATTGGTGGCTGTTCGGAGGCCGGTTTGGATGGCGCACAGAGGTCGCACAAGGATCCACTCCCACGCTTGCCCTCACGCCCTCAAAAAGCCATTGACGACAGATCCCCTTGGTCCGTCTGGGCCGGGACAAAGCCGCCCGCAAGGAATAGTCACACCAGTCTTACCTGGGCAGGCATAAGGGCCTTTATATTTTCACTCGATCAGGCGTCGGAGGATCCATGTTGGCGGCTTGCTTGAAGGTGATTAGCGCAAGCTTGAAATGGTGTGTCAGGGACAGGGGTCATCCGACATCTGACCGGGATCTACACATCGGGATCTATCAAGGGTGTTCGGTGTCACTGAAATGGATGGTGTCGCATCCCCTGTATATATTGTTAATACCAAGCATTCTATACGGACGCCCGATTAACGCCATCTCAACGGTCAGTAAATTGACGCAAAATAATGGAAAGATCCTCGGTAGGGACGAGCGTGCGTTCGTCGACGGATCATCAGACGGGGACGACCAGTACAACGGTGTAACGAGCCCTACCCGTTCCGTGGCAGCATGTGAGGAGGAAAATAGACGTTGAATAAATGATGCCAAAGTATGCTGCTAATCATTGAACTGACAGAAGCCTCTCGCGGCCACGCTTTGTGATTGCAAATTGGCGCCAACGAGTGACCGGCAACGGGTCCGGCGGGCGGAGACTTTGGGGGGTGTTCACACTGTGGGGACATCCGGGACGGTGACGAGCTTTTTGGGCCGGCACCAAGTGTCAATGCTCGCGACTGGCTTTTGGGTAGCTGGGAATCTGGGTAAGGGTTCCTGATCCCGTTTCGATGCGTCGTACCGCGGTGGAGCAATGAGTGAGAGGAACCTGAACCCAGCTGCGGTCCTTCTTTTGCTTCTTTCCCACGGTTTGCTTCGACTTGTCGTCTTTGCCATCCCCCTCCCCGTCATATCGTCGGCTTCAGCTTTGAAGTTGTCTTCAGCTTCTGATATCACGACGGCTCGACACGTGCCTTCACCAGCAGTTATCCACTGCTAATTCACCAGCCAATCACATTTCACCTCCCCTCTGTACAGCAACAGACTGCACGACACCTTGGCACCGCCCCAGACTCTTGCGCTCGAGCGTGATCTTGCAGTAAAGATCCAGATTCAGATCCTCCATCTCGGTCATCAAGTACTTTTGACGACTCGCCTCTGTCATCACCCTTCACTGTCGCATCGCGCTCTTCGCTCCCAGGACGTCGAGTTGCGATGATGGCCGCTCAAGGGTCGCCCACGGCGGCTCTTCATCCACACCATCTATCCCAGGGTCGTCCTCCACAGCCGAATGGTCACATTCCCATGCAGCCCCCACCACCAAATGCAAAGACGCCGTCGCAATTTCTCGTCCAGCAGAATGAGAATATTTGGCTCCAGCTTGGTACGTCTTTGTCCGTATCAGTCTACCAATGCGCGACCACTAATCGTTCACAGGAAGCGTGTCCGAACTCATGGGCGAACTCGAAAGCGCGACACAATCCTATGAGCGCGCGTTGAGCTTCAATCCAAATTCAGTGGCAGCAATGATTGCCATTTCATGCATCTTGCGGTCAAAAGATCAGTTCCCTGCTGCTGTCGAGTATTTGCAGAGCATTCTTCGGATAGATCATACCAACGGGGAGACGTGGAGTAGTCTTGGTAAGAGAAGAGCATGGTATAAAGTAGAGACAGGACTGACAAGCGTGTCAAGGTCACTGCTACCTCATGATGGACGATCTTCAAAAGGCATACTCTGCGTACCAGCAAGCCTTATATCATCTGCCAAATCCCAAGGTCAGTCCTACAAAATGAATGGGCGCGGACCTTACTGACCCGAACAGGAGCCAAAGCTCTGGTATGGCATTGGCATATTATATGACAGATACGGCTCTCTCGAGCATGCAGAAGAAGCCTTCTCTCAGGTCATGCGCATGGAGCCAAACTTCGAAAAGGCGAACGAGATCTACTTCCGACTCGGCATCATCTACAAGCAACAGCAGAAATACCAGCAGTCCCTCGAGGTATGTCTGTTGTCGACACATGGCTAGACCACGCTAACCATCACAGTGCTTCAAGTACATCGTATCAGATCCACCCCGCCCTCTCAGCGAAGAAGATATCTGGTTCCAGATTGGACATGTTCACGAGCAACAGAAAGATGTAGGGCAGATGCGCACATAAAATAACATACTTGCGGCTGACACCTGGTAGTACGATGCCGCAAAGGCTGCCTACATGCGAGTTCTTGATCGCGACCCGGATCATGCAAAGGTCCTCCAACAACTCGGCTGGCTGCATCATCAACAGAGCACGAGCTTCAGCAGTCAAGAGCAGGCTATCCACTATTTGGAGAAGTCGGTCAATGCAGGTATGTGGACATGCGGGTTTTGAGTCAGAGGCAGCGATTGACAACATTGCAGACCAGACAGATGCACAGAGCTGGTACCTTCTTGGTCGATGCTACATGTCGCAGCAAAAGTATCCCAAAGCTTATGAAGCTTACCAGCAAGCCGTCTACCGCGACGGTCGCAATCCAACCTTCTGGTGCTCAATCGGTGTGCTATACTACCAGATCAACCAATATCGCGATGCGCTCGATGCATATTCTCGGGCAATCCGTCTCAATCCTAACATCTCAGAAGTGTGGTACGATCTTGGTACTCTCTACGAGTCTTGCAACAACCAAACCACCGATGCTCTCGATGCATATACTCGCGCTGCCGAGCTCGATCCCAGCAATGTGCACATCAAGGCACGACTAGCCTTGCTCAAGGGTGAACGGTCATCCGATGGTGTCCCACCTGCTGCATCTGCTCCTCATCCTCAGGACATCCACCCACAAGCCTACCAACCTGGAGCGCTCGGTGCGCCACCTGGACCTCAATGGCCTGGAGCTGCTCCAAATCAAGCACCTCCCCCGGGACCTCCACCTCCAGCTCTTAGCGCGCCTGGCAGTGATTGGAACCGCAGACTTGCAGACATTCAGACCCCAAGTCAACCACCACAACAGCTCAACCCGTATGACAGTCGCGATCGTCTCGCAGGGAACGTGCCCCCACGACAGCCGAGTCCACCCAGGCACGAGCCTCCTCGGCAATCATATGCCGACCTTCAGCGACCACCGCCACCATCGCATCGTGGTCTATCGCCGTCACCAAAGGTCCCCTACAACGCTCCTGCGCCTTACCAATCAGCATCACAGGCACCTCCACCGCCTGGTCTGCAGCAGCAACAACATCAAGCACCACAGCCACCTCCCAGCAGGGTCGCGAATCCCAACTACGGCCCACCACCTCCTTCTGGTCCACCAGGTCCGATGGGCGCTCCTCATCCGGCCCAAGGCCCTCCATTCTCTGCTGGCAGGATTGCTAGTCCAGCTCCCGAGATTCGACCTATCTTGGGCGACGGCGCAGCTCCGTCTCCTAATGGCTACCCACGTCAGCCATATTCGCAGCACCCCCATTCCGGTCCTCCAAGCATATCCGGTGGAGCGCCGCCTCCAGCTGCTGCCATCCAAGCGGCTGAAGCTGCCGCACGGGAGAGGGAGGAGCGCCCGCCAACGGCTCCTCCTAAGAGACACAGGGAGTGGGAAGAGGACAGCTCTTCCAAGAAGCATGCCAGTGATGACTCGCGGGAGCGACTCGCTGATGCTTCAAGCCGCCGACCATCGCCACCAGATAAGATCCCTTCGTCGCCCGCTCAACGAGGTGGTCCGACAGATCAACCACCACCGCCTCCTCAACATCACCAGCCACCTCCAATCAACGAGGGATATCACCCATCAGAAGCTGCTCACCATCAGCCCCTTCCTCCAATGAACCACTCGAATGAGCCATCTCCACGTTCCGCTGGTCCTCCCTCTGCAACCAAAGAATTTGAGCGCCGCGAACAGCCCACGCCTACACCAGCACAGGCCGTTCCTGCCCCGCCACCGCAGCAGCAAACGCCCACACAGGCACCCCAGCCACCTCCTCAACAATACGAGTCCGCTGCACGTAAGATTGACATGGACGAGAACTACGACGACAGCGGTGACGAGAAGGTCGGCAGCGTCAAAGCAGAGAGCAAGCGCGGCAGTCCTGGCGGGGCAAGTGTGAATGGACAGAACGGCGTGACTTCTGCTGGCGCGGCACCGACATCTGCGGTACCTGCTGCTGCGGCGGCGGCTGCGGAATCATAATTACTGCACTTAGAACGGTGTGGGGTGCTGAGAGACGATGAGGAAGATACGCGAACCAAACAGCAGCGAGCACATGGACGGCGGTTGCTTGCCACACGAACAATGTAAAGTGGGAGGGCGGTATAGACTGACGTTCTGACGATCGGCGGCGCAGGACCAGGAAATTCTCTTCACGACCTGGGCTTCACACGGGGTGACCACGAGGGTGGCGTAGATATGATTAGCCTTACATGACTGGGGGGAATGATTGGGGATGACACCTTTCTTGATCATACTTGGTAGATTGTACGCTTCAGGATGCGAAGGACGCGGAAGGGGATACCAATTGATATGTCTGTCGTTTATTTGAGATTTCGCGTCTCAACTTGTGCATCGTGGATCATGAATCGTGGACTTTGCAACTGCATTTGTGCTTGTTGGGACGTGTTTTGGGGGTTGGAAAAGACGCTGTGGAGAACTGGGAAGGACTGGGAAACGGTTGTGATATGCATACTATGCTAAAATATACTGCTGAAATACTGCTGTTGGGTATCTGAGCCACCTTTGGCTGTAGTCCGTGACGCCTCGCTGAATCATGCCGAATGTGAAAGCGAATCCCTGTTTGGGATGATGGTTGTGTGCTACTGAGCACAAGACTCTCCTCGTTGGGACCACCATGATCCGTCACTTGAGTCCTGCTCCTCGAGACATACCTCTATGCCTCTCGCCAAATCTCCGCACCATTGCCGGATTTTCACTGTCGTCAAGTGTACTTCGTTGCCCTCTGCTCCATCATGAAATCCATGCTCGAGCCTGCTAGGTCTCCGTATCCACAAACGGCACCCAGCTCCTGCCCCCGAACCGCTCTTCGTCCATCTGCATCTCCAGCTCCATCTCCATCTCCTGCATCTCCCCCTCCTCCGCGCCTGACTCGGCATCCCTTTCCCGCCCTCTCTTTGACCCTCTACCCCTCCCTCTTTCAATCCCCTCTCCCTTGCCTCCACCCACTCCTGCCCCTACTCCCACTCCGGCCTGCAGACTCAAGTACCTCCCCCCCCCCACCTCCCTCTCCGCCCTGATTATATCCCAATACCCCTGCAACAACCTCTTCAACGCCTCATCGAAATTACAGCAAAACCTCTGCCCCTGCACCAACTGCATCGCTTTGACGTGATCCACCCCCTCGAGCACGCTCATCAGGTAAGCCGCACACGCGCCTGCGCTGCGATCATTCCCTGACTCGCAGAAAAGTAGGACGCGGCCTTTGCCCGGCGGGAGGAAGGAGGTGTGCGTGTTGATTATACCCGTGATGCGGGCGAAAGAGGATATGAGCTGCGGGAGTGTGTCTGCTTCTACTGTCTCCGAGGGGATATGGAGTTCTGACGCGAGCTGAGCGACTTTTTTGTGGGCGGCGAGTTGGAAGGGGTTGGATTGGCGGATGCCGAGGAGGAGGGTTATGTTAGCGCTGCGCAGGAAGGGGATATCTTTTGCTGCTTGGATCGGGCCGAGGTAGAGGTGGGGGAGGATGGGTTGGGCGAGGCGTCGTTGGGGGTAGGTCCAGTCTAGGCTGGCGGAAGTGTAGACGTGGGCGATGGGGGAGGTGGAGGGGGGGTTGCTGTAGGGGATTGATTCGGTGGTTACTCGTGAGTCTGGGAGGGGGGCCGGGATGAGGATTCGTGGTGGTGAGGGGATGCGTGCGGCGTAGGTGCTTGTTGGGGCGTAGGTGGGTGGGTAGGCCATTGTGAGGTCGCGATGAGGATCGGGATGAAGAAGGTGGACGTTGTCTGACACCGTATAGCCTATGGCTGAGTGTGAGGTATTGTGATTGCGTGAAGCTGAAAGAGCATCTTGTAGTGAAAGGTGAGGAGCGAAAGAGGAGATGTATCTGGGTGATGAACTCGACGCTAGGGCAAACTAATGCCAGGCAGTCGAGGGGTCCCAAAAAGATCCCGCGGCTTCGCGGAGGGTCCCTGCGTTCGATGGCTGCGGGGGCCTGAGGGATCTCTTGGGTGCCTGCCGGGCCCCGAAAATGCGGTATATTTTGCCGGCTGGTCCCCG
Source organism: Elsinoe arachidis (assembly GCA_013372555.1). NCBI lineage: Eukaryota > Fungi > Ascomycota > Dothideomycetes > Myriangiales > Elsinoaceae > Elsinoe > Elsinoe arachidis. The sequence continues at coordinate 1,475,637 of JAAPAX010000009.1, forward strand.
GAGCTTCTTCCTGACTTCACCTCTTCATCGCTTTTCGTGGTTCCCACATTTCAACAATGTGCACATGAAATAGTCTGATGGTGAATGACCATATTCGCTCTGATGTGACGAAATGAAGTGCAAACCCAGATGAGATGGGATCGAAAGGTAAAGTGTGGCTCTTCTGTTTCTTTGGCCTCCTCACGTGGGAAAATCACATGCACGAACACAAACTTATGAAGTGTGATGGTCCTCCACAGCCCAGAATATGAGTAGAAACGAGCTTGCTGGACACTGATGTGTTGTTGTTTGGCCGTTCTTGAGGCGGGTTGTCCTCGATATGACTTGGATCACCATGAATCGCCACACTCTGCTCAAAACAAGAGAACATATCTTCTGTCCTTCTACACCACTGTCCGTGACCAGTGCGAGGACGATGATCTCTCGATGACTTTGATACATGTTGGAGACTTCACATGCCAGACTTATCATGGTTCTCCGCCCCCTCTGCTCGGCCCGCTTTCCTGCCACCGCTACCGACAGTGTGGTTGTGATGAGCTGTCACTGAGGCATTTACCTGCTTCTACGAGCCGTGCGCCAATCACGTCCACCTTACTCCCTATCTCGCCGTTCTGATTGGCCGAGCGCATAGCCAAACTTGGCTTGGCATCAAATTTGTGCAACGAAAGTGAGGTTTTTTGCCTCTTACGGACAATCTGTGACGACGTGCCGCTATAGCTCTGACAGACTCGGTCGCACAAACCTCAATATCTATGAGCCAGCAGCTTCTTCCTCCTCGCCTCCCTCCTCACCACCTTCACCAACTCCATCTCACAAATCAATGCCCTTCGTATCCACACTGCGTTCATACCACTATATCAAGCTGCACTGCAGCGCTTCGAAACAAGGCGATCTCTCGGAGAGAATCAAGCCCAGTCACACCTTTCAAGATCGGTAAAGAGCCACAGCGCTCAGAGGAGGATCGCTGCACAGGCAGAACGGTTTCCAGGAACACATCCCTTTTCTAGGTGAGTTGATTTCTCCTAAAAGTACCTGCCTGTTGCCGTCGCCGCTTCGACCACATCGACGCTCAATCGCAAGAGCTATCTGGACCTCTCACCCCTGGACTGGCCACTTTTGAGCGATTCAACATCGACGACAATCGACAATCTCCTTAAGGAAAACTACCACAATCATGCCTTGCGACATTCCAAGCCACGTCCACAATTGGGCTTCTGAAGGGCTCCTCTACATTCAGAAGTGCGAGAGGATCTGCCAATTCTGCGTCAACGCCACCGGTGAGCGCAAGGAATGGGCCTACGCTTGGTTCCTTCGCCGTCACGTCCGCACCTGCAAGGAGCGTCCAGGATTTGGTGTCACCGAGTTCGACGTCTCCGAGAGCTGGTAAGTTGTTGATTGTTCGACGTCTGAGCGTCATTGACCTGCATATAGGAAGGTACCACCCCCGGGCGATCCCAACAATGCGGTCGCCCTTCCATCAACGCCAGTTGCTTCTCACTCGACCAACCTCAAGCGCAAGTCCCCCAACAAGCACAACGGGAGTCCGTCTAAGCGCACTCGTGTCAAACGCCGCGCCATCAAGCAAGATACCCCTGAGTCTGAGATCCCCTCTGACCTTGACGACACTACCGACAACGATGATAACGACGGCGAACACGATGCCGGAAGTGAGACCGATGATGCTACTGACAAGGACGATGGGGAACATGCCGGCGAGCACACTGCCGACCACGCCGACGAGCATACTGCCGACCACGCCGACGAGCATACTGACGACGCCTTCACCTCTTACGCCACTATGCCTCTATCCAGCACCGCTTCAGACTCTGACAATGACTCCGATGCTGAGGATTCATCTGTCATCCACGAGCAGACCCCGCTTCCGAGCTTCTCAAGCCTCATCTCCCGTGGCGTTGCACCTCAGACTCCTATGCTGTCTAACGCCATACTTCCCAATCTGAGCCGCGCATCCACACCAGGCACTCCAGCTTCCACCGGCAGATTCAGTTTGTTGCCCAGCGTCACTCAGGCTGAGAGGGAGCTTGTTGACCTCCGCCTTCGCATCAGGAACATGGGACTCAATCCTGACGACCTTCCCAACCACCGCGTCACAGTCTGTCCTGCTGTTGACCACGATCTGTTTCCGTAAGTATCCTTTACCCCTCCGTCGACCTTGCTCTGACACATCTAGTTTTGCCGTGAGGAACCCAGGCGAGACCGAAGCACAAGCAGTCGCCAGGCACTTCGATGTCTCCGGCGTCAAGATTGAGTTCACCAATGCGCTTCTGTCCTTGCAGCACCAAGGCAAGTGTGCCGGTCTCAACACAATCGAAATGGGACTCGTCATGGCCGCACACGTCGAGAGGCTACTCAGCGGCTCGCACCGCAACCTCTATGATGGTATGATCGAAGCCAATCATCAGATCCCTGTCACCCAGCCACGTGCGACTGAGGCTGTCGTCAACACTACCGAGCATCCAGAACTCGGAGTCCCTGAGAACACTCCGGTCGGCTCTCCAGAGCTTTCAGCAAGGGAGTTCGCCACCAACCAGGAACTCGTCGAGTTTTGCGCTGCCTGGTTCCGCACCGAGACTATCATGGCACCCGACTCTAACGATACCCCTCCGCCATACAGTGAGCGCGATCCCGGCAGCGTTGGTATCCACAGTGCGTCTCTCAACCTTATGCAGAGCATCATGGATGGCACCCATGATGGAGACTTGCGCCACCTGTCCGGACACGGTGCTGGTCTCTACGGCGACACTACCGAGTGGCGTGTCGCAGCCATGCAAGACACCATGAGTGGCTTGTTCTCCAACAGCAACAACCTCCCCGGTAAGCCTCACATGATGATCCTAATGCTCACAACAGATCATTACTAACACCGGTATAGCAACCACCGCCACCGAGGAAGTGGTGGAGGAGTCGGTGGAGGGGGCGATGGAGGAGTTCGTCGACTTGACGGGCTGCTCCGGCGAAGCCCCCTCCGCCGGCTCCGCCCAGGAGTAGAGGGTGGAGAGAGGGGTGGGGAGAGGGGAGGGGAGGGGAGAGTGGTCGTGGCGGTCGTTTCTGCTGGTGTTTTCGCCTGCCCCGGCGCAATGGGAGGGTGGTAGGCACCGCCGGGGCAGATTCTGTGTATAATAGCCAAATGAAAAGTCCACTTCACTGATGTATTCATTGCTTTGTGATATGCCATATCGGGTCTTTTCTGGAATCCGTTTCTGGTAGTACCTTGTGGTAGAAACTACCAGGTCGCCTGGCATTCTTGAACAGTTTCTCTAATGTCACTAAATCCTGGTAGTCAGGCCTGCAGGTACTACCAGAATGCTCTGCCATTGCACTCGAAGTCAAAGTTGGCTTCACCTTCCGGCTTCTTCCCGCTATGCTGTGCTTCAGGTGAACAAAGTGACATTGGAGATAGAAAATATGAGCAATCACTTGTTGACAGTCAGAACTACCAGAAGGTGAAGCCAATCCTGACTTCGAGAAAATATGAGCAATCACTTGTTGACAGTCAGAACTACCAGAAGTCTTGCTTGCACGTGACTTTTCGAGCACAGACCACATCTCAATCTTCAACTCATCGCAACATCATCCAGCACCACGAAACAGCCACCAAAACCTCAATTGACCGCCACCATGCTGTCAAGCCGTGTAGCTGCCCGCGCAGCTCGCTCTGCAACCATCGCAAGACCCGCATACACCCCATCAATCACAACCCGCTTCTATGCCGCGCCCGCAAGCCAGGCCAACACCAAGCCCCCCGTCCCACTCTTCGGCATCGATGGCACCTACGCCAGCGCTCTCGTACGTCCATGACAGGCTCAATGGCGCCCTAACTCCCTCTCTCATGCCATTGAACCCCCTTCCACCCTCCCACAAGCTAACAAACCAGTACACCGCCTCCGCCAAAACCGGCGACCTCGACGCCGTGGGCAAAGTCCTCGAAACCGCCTCCAACACGCTCAAATCCGACGCAAAGCTACAGCAGATCCTGACCGCACCCTCCCTGTCCGCCGCCGATAAGACCAGCATCGTCAACGAGCTCGTCAAGACCATTGGTGCGAGCAACAACTCCACCGTCAAGAACTTCTTGGCGACACTCGCGGAGAACAACCGCCTCGGTGTGCTCGAGGGGGTTGCGGAGAAGTTCGGCACGCTGATGGGGGCGCATAGGGGGGAGGTCGAGTTGACGATCACGTCGGCGGCGCCGTTGGATGCGAAGGTCGTGAGGCAGTTGGAGACGGCGGTGGGGAAGAGTCAGTTTGTTGGGCAGGGGAAGAAGTTGAAGGTTGTGCCTAAGGTGGGTCTTTCATGCCTCTTTGTCCCGTGATGCTGGTCGAGAGGGGAGATGCGGGGATGTAATGCTAATGAGTGATAGGTCAACCCTGAGATCCGAGGTGGCTTGATCGTTGAGGTGGGGGACAGGACTATTGACTTGAGTGTTGCGAGCAAGATGGCGAAGATGAACAAGCTGCTCAAGGATACTTTGTAGATACAGTGATGGAGCAGCGAGAAAGACATGGTTCGTAGAAGCGAAGAATTGATTCTGTGAACAGATCCGAACTAGCATTTGCGTCTTTACAAACGATAGCCCGGTACCGTTAGCTTTCTCTGCAGGTAGAAGTGAGATTGGAGAATTATCAACAAGCTGTACAGTGTACACCACGCCTCCCTGCCCATACAGACACCATCCCCTCAAACCCAACCCACCACCCACTAGTGCGAAAACGGCCTCAACCTATAAACCTCCTTATTCTCCGGCAACGGACTCTTGGGCACATCCCTAAACTCATCGAGCAAATAATACGCCATATCCGCGCCCTCCTCCCTCTGACACCAACTCCAACCATTCCCCAACCAAGCCATCGCATTCCCCTTTGCCTCATCCCTATACTCATACTCCCAATCCTCCCACCTCGGACTCCTCAACGCCTCTATACAATGCAACGTGCTGCCGGGCCACAATCCCGTGACCTTGTCCCCCGTCTTGTACCACGACCTGCACTCGTCGGCGAAGACGGTCTTGGCGAAATAAGCGTCGGCGTAGGCGATGAAGTCCTTGACGCGTTGGGGTTTCACGGTCATGGATTTGAGATGCTCTTTTTGGAGTTTGCGGATGCATTTGAAGATGTAGTCGCCCACGCTTTCGATCATCATGGTCAGGGAGCCGGAGCCGATGGAGGCGTTGGGGCCTAGCATGATGAAGAAGTTGGGGAAAGAGTCGGTCGCGAGGGAGAGGTAGGTTTCTGCGCGGTGAGACCAGTGGGTGGAGAGTGGGAGGGAGGAGAGGCCGGTGACGGGGAAGGGAGGGGCGGTGGAGGTGTGGAAGCCGGTTGCGCCTGAGGGAATGGTCAGTGGGAGGCAGGAGAGGGGGAAAGGGGGGAGGACGTACAGACTAGGGCGTCGATTTCGTGGAGCTTTCCATCTTTGGTCACGATGCCGCGCTCTTCGATGTGGGAGATTTCGTCGTTGATGAAGCTGACATTGTCTTCTTGCAGGGCTTCGAGGAAGCCAGGGCCCGGGGTCAGGCGGCGGCAGCCAGGGGCGAAGCTGGGTTTGATCTTGTCCAAGATGTCAGGCCGTTTACTGAGGCGATCCTTCATGCTTTGCTCGAATGTTTCTCGCGCCCCTTTTTGCATTTCGGTACCGAGAATGGTGACTGCGTGGATTGCGTTGGTATCGTTTTCAATCATGTGGCGGAACTTGAAGAAGTGTTCTGGATCATCTCGGAACTTTCGCTTTTGCTCTTCCGTGAAGGTGAAGGATGTCATGCCTAGTGCATCCTGAATACCCTGCCCGAATGGAGGCGAGATCCACGTACGGCCCCGAATGAAGCATGACAGCTGAGTGCCCTCAATCTTCCGTACGTTGGGGATGATCTGGATAGCTGAGCTACCAGCACCAATCACGCCTACCCGCTTGTTCTTGAAATCATAAGACTCGTTCCAGGCAGCAGAGTGCATGATCTCTCCCTTGAAGGACCGAAGACCGTCGATTTGTGGCCATGCAATATGATTGAGCCCTCCTCTTGCTGAGATCAGCACATCCGAAGTGTCCTCAAACTCCTCCCCATCTGGCTTGCGTATCCGTACATGCCATTTCCCTTCGTCTTGATTAAAATGACAGGCCAGAATCTCATGCTGAAGCTTGACAAAGCGGTCGACCGAGAACTTTTTGGCTGTCGATTCGAGGTACTGCTGGATCTCACTGGCTGGAGCGTACAACGCTGACCAGTCTGGGTTGGGATTAAAGGAGTATTGGTAAGAGTGGGCTGGAGAGTGTCAGAGATTGAGTCGTCAATATGGGAATGTTCTTACATGGAATGTCGCAAGCGCAGCCCGGATATCTGTTCTCGTACCACGTCCCTCCTATTCCGGCATTCTTGTCATATATCACAAGCTCGCAGTTCTTCAGCCTCTCTGGTATCCTTATACCGCAATATATTCCACTGTACCCCGCGCCGATGACTATGACCTTGATCGGCCGGAAGTTCTCCACGACGGTGTCGAGAAGCTCGAACTGTGAATCTAGCCAGTTTGTCTGAGATGTGTGTCCATTCGTGAGGTTTCCGTTCGTTGTGACGGCGCCATTTTGCATTTCCTGTTTGATCGCATTGGAGGCCGAGTCTTGTACGTCATGAACTGCGACTGGGACGTTGGGTACGGCAGACATTGTGGCTGCGTTGGAGGTGGAGGGGCAAAGAAGGAAGTAGATGTCTTACAAGGGACTGGGCGACCCGACTTACATAGCTGTACGAGAGAGGCGCAAAGGAACAGATTGGAAGTTTGGACCGCGGAGACCGTGGAGGTCTCGCGTGGGGATCGTCTAGCGGGCAGATCGAAATGGTGGAGGGGTTAATCCGGCGGGCTAGGATCTGGTTGCAAAGACAAGGGCCTCGCAACGGCACTGACTTTGGACAAAGTTTAGCGGAGAAGTCCATCAGCGGCGTTTGAACCGGGGAGGCAAATCTTCGTGCTGGGGGCCTGTGCCCTGGCTATTGTGGGGAAATTCATGTCCTAATTGTCGGCGTGTCGGGTGGAGTGAGGGAAACCTTCTCGGGCAGGCAGAGGTGCATGAGAAGCATATGCAGGTGTCGGAAGGGCTGCCACATGAGCTCATGAAACTCATGTCTTGCCCATATGAATTGCATCTATCGACTTATTCAGCTTCGTACAATCAGGTAGTTGAAGTATGGATCATGTACCTCGTCAGACCTGCCTTTCAAAGCCCATCTCTGTAGCGCATTCGTGCATGGCCGCGGCTGAAACTGGGTTGACATTCCATAGTGGGATCATCCGGTATCTGTTGGTTGGACAGCACGGCAGATGTCAGCCTGGTGAAGATGGAAAACCCCCAGGGCGTAGAGGGAGCTCGGGGGACCTGAAGGCTGAAGCTCTCCGCGTGTCTTTGACTCGGAAAGGTGTGGAGGCGGCCCGCTCCGGGGCTACATGGCGGGGTCTGGAATTTTTGAAAGGAATCACATCAATTGAGCTCATCATGGAACACACATAAATGGAGGAAGACCGCGACACTGCCAATCTGGGCGCTGATGTACCCGAGGTCCCCGTCAAGAAGCCGAAGCGTCGTTTTGTAGGCCGGCGTGCTGCTGCGGCAGATGGCACAGGAGGCATTGAAGATAGCAAGGCCGTGCAAGGTACGTTTACATGCTATACACTCATCATATGTATCTGATCAGAGTCGATAGTCGCACCTGCACGGAGGACGGCAAGAGCACTGAATCAAGTTCCTCCCGATATCTTAAACGACAAGGACATCAACGACGCTATCGCTCTGTTGCCACCAAATTATAATTTCGAAATCCACAAGACCATTCATCGAATACGAACAAGTGGGGCCAAGACGGTGGCCTTACAATTTCCTGAAGGTCTTCTACTGTTCTCCACGACCATCTCGGATATCCTTTGCAGCTTTTGCGATGGAATTAGCACTCTTATTATGGGCGATGTCACCTATGGCGCATGTTGTATCGATGACTACACCGCGAGGGCTTTGGGCTGCGATATTCTCATCCACTACGCTCACAGCTGTTTGATCCCCGTCAATGTGACCCAGATCCAGACTCTATATGTCTTTGTGGACATTAGCATAGACGTGGCACATCTCATCGCCACTATCGAGCGGAACTTTCGAGCTGGATCCCGGATAGCTATAGTCGGTACCATCCAATTCAATGCCACCATCCACGGCACTGCACCACAATTACGAGATGCCGGCTATGATATTGTCATCCCACAAATCACTCCTTTGAGCAAGGGCGAGATCCTCGGATGCACGAGCCCGCATCTATCAGAAAAAGACAAGGTTGACTTGATCCTGTATCTGGGCGACGGCCGATTCCATCTCGAAAGCGCTATGATTCACAACCCAGAAGTCCCGGCGTACAGGTACGATCCATATTCGCAGAGACTGACCCACGAAACGTATGAGCACGACGAAATGCTGTCTCTCCGGAAGGACGCTATTCAAACGGCACAGAAGGCAAAGAAATGGGGACTGATTCTGGGTTCTCTTGGGAGACAGGGCAATCCACACACCATGGCCATGATCGAAGACCAGCTCAAGGCAAAGGGCATACCTTGGGTCAATTTGTTGCTGAGTGAAGTATTCCCTGGTAAGCTGGCAATGATGCCGGATGTCGAATGTTGGGTCCAGGTCGCTTGTCCTCGTTTGAGCATAGACTGGGGTTACGCCTTTCCACGTCCGCTATTGACCCCATACGAGGCATTGGTCACTCTTGGTGTCCGCGAGCGCTGGGATGCGTGTCAATGCGACAAGAAAGGCGAAGCTGCCTCAGAAGGAGGATCAACATGTTCCGGCGCAAAGGGATGTAAGGAAGCAAGATACCCGATGGATTATTATGGTAAAGACGGCTTGGGCAGGACCAAACCAGAGCAGGTCGTTATGGCACACTAGACCACTGTACATATCAAAATTAATGATGACTTGACGAAATACTGAAAGTTCTCAATGACGAAGATGGAGATGATGTTGAAACGCGACGCGCCTGAAGCGTCTCCATCAAACTTCACTCCGCACTTTGAAGCATCCCACTAACACATGCGCCCATACCGTCTCTAAACCTCTTCCCTGGTGACGGACAGTGCTCATGCCAATCAGTGGAGTACTGATAACACTTTTCCGGCAATGAGGAAATGAGCAACCTCAACCCCTCAGTCGGTCAAAAAGTCCAACTCAACGATGGCCGAACAGCAATTATCCGCTTCAAAGGCGCAACAGCATTCGCTCCCGGAGAATGGATTGGAGTCGAGTTGGAGGAAGCCTCGGGCAAGAATGATGGTTCGGTACAAGGCGACCGTTACTTCGACTGTGAAGACAAGCATGGAATGTTCCTCAGATCATCAGGCATCGGCAAGATCCTGGATACGGCGAAACCGACGTCGAGAGCCTCATTGGCCAATGGCACGGCCGCAAAGAGCAGGACTAGCACAGTTGGACTACCTGGGAAAACAAGACCAACAGCAGTCAATGGCAGGACCAGGGAAAGCTCTGTGGCCAGTCCGACTCCTGCAAGAGCCTCGGTGGGGAGGATGAGTAGTTTGAAGGTATGGCAGCGACTCGTAGCATTGTCAAGAAAGGCTGACAGTATCAGTCTCCCCTCACAAGCCCTACGAAGCAATTAGGAACAGCTGGGAGTTCAGGCTCATCGAGGACTAGCACACCATCTGTGGTTCGAGGCGCATCGACAGCCGCTAAATCGAGGACGAGCCTTGCGCCTTCTACATCTGCAGCTGGCAGACGCACATCAACAGTACCTTCTGCGGTCTCCGCGAGACCAAGCGCGCGACCTTCGATCGGTGGAGCGGGTTTGAGAGGCCTTCCGTCAAGAGGTACAACCACGGCTACACGAGGAGCGCGAACCACACCTGGTCAGAGACTAAGCACACATTCGCAAGCAACGACTACGAGTAGGGCTAGTACCGAAGATAGAGATCTCAGCAGCGATGGCAGATCACCCGTACTCAGTCCTGGCTCGGACGTCAGGGCACCCTCGGAAGAACCAGTCGCGGAGGAGGATGAGGAAGAAGGTCAGGAAACACCAGCGAAGGAGGATGTAGATGCAACACCGCGGGCTGTACGGACTGCTCCATCGCAGACTGCTGGGCCAAGTCGTACGCCATCGTTGCAAAGTCTCTCACCAACCATGAGTTCTGCCTCCGTGCGTCCTGGTCAAGGGAGAACGGCAGCCAACTCAAGCCGGGAGATTGAGGACCTACAGACGAAGCTCAGAGTGCTGGAGAAGCGCCGGCTTGAAGATCGAGAGAAGTTGAAAACTCTGGAACGCATACAGCAAGAGCGTGATCGCTTCGAGTCGATCATCCAGAAGCTTCAGCAGAAATACCAACCACAACAGCAGGAGCTCGCAGATCTCAAGAAGCAGATCAAGGAATCTGAGGAGCGTTTCGCGGACATCGAGAACATTCAGGCCGACCACGATGCAGAGTTGGAGAACGCTACCCTGGATCGAGAGATGGCTGAAGAGCAATACGAGACTGCAAAGGCAGAGCTGGCTGCATTGCGGGAGAAGTACGAAGAGATGGAGCTTGAGGTCGAGGTGCTCAGAGAGGAGAACCTTGAACTAGGACAGGAGATGAGTCCCGAAGAGCGAACGAGTCAGGGATGGCTTCAATTGGAGAGATCGAACGAACGTTATCGAGAAGCTCTCATTCGACTGCGAGACGTCACTCAGGAGCAGGAAGCCGAGCTCAAAGAGCAGATAGCTGGACTGGAGAAGGACCTTGAGCGATTCTCTGGTATCAACGAAGAAGCGGATGACCTGAAGGCGAAGCTGCTGGAAAGTGAGGCTGCGATCGGGGATCTCAAACAGCAACTCGAGCTTGCCCAAGGGGGAGAGGAGATGCTGGAAGAATTGACTGATCGCAACATGACCCTCCAGGAACGAATCGAGGAACTCAATGCGACTATCGAGGATCTCGAGAATCTCAGAGAGCTTAGTGACGAATTGGAAGTCAACCATATAGAAGCAGAGAAGCAGATGCAGGAAGAGATCGACTTCAAGGACTCGATCATCGGAGAGCAGCTGCGACGATCACAAGAGCAGCAAAAGGCTATCGACGACTACGAAATGACTGTTGCACGGTTCAGGGAGGCCTTCAGGAGCTTACAAGCGGATCTTGAAGACATGCGAGCGTCCAAGCAAATCACAGATACCGAAGCGGAAGATCTGAACAGCAAGTCCAAGGCCTTGATGGATTTGAACATGAAGCTGCAATCATCAGCGGCGAAGACGCAGATCAAAACACTCGATCTCGAGCTGCAGCGGCTGGAAGCAGAAGAGGCAGCTCAACATCTTGCTATCGTCCGAATGTTCCTACCAGAGTCGTACCAAGCAGATCGTGACTCTGTCCTTGCTCTTCTGAGATTCAAGAGGATCGCATTCAAGGCAGATCTGCTTCATGGGCTGATCAAAGAGCGCGTGTCTGAGCAGGTCGGTGACGACCTCTTCTCGGGCTGCAGTGCATTGGATCGCTTAGCTTGGGTGCAAGCCATGAGCACACGATTCGTCAAAGCTATCAATGCTTGCGCTGCAGATGACTTCAACAAGTTCGAGGGAGCACTTTACGAGCTCGAGCCTGTCGAACGGGGTCTCAACAACTATATTGAGACGTTCAAGAACGAGGATCTCCAGCTCAAGAGGATCAACGAAGAGGTCGAGAGGTCAATCGCGGTCATGACACACCTTGCGTCAACTCTGCTGCAAGATTCGCCTGCAGCCGTTGCGGATGAGATTCTGATGCAGACTACACTGCTGCAGACCTATTTGGAAAATACTGCTACGGCATTGGGCCTCTGCAAGTCTTTCGTCGAAGCACACTCTGCACCACCCCTGCAGACGAATGGCGTCCATCATGATGACTCTGCTTCAGAAGATGAAGATACACCTCAACCCAGCTTTGGTCCTTTCTTCGAGCGAGTGGACTCTCTGGTCTCCCAGACCCGCAGTGCCAAAGTCCTCGCCACCAAAATCCATCGCGAGCTCTCAGATCTAACATCCCGCAATCTGACCCTCCCTGCAACCTCTCTTTCATCCTTCCAGTCATCCACTACCCTAGCAGCGACCATTGCAAGCTTCGCACACACAGCCGGCCAATCACTCACATCACTCACGTCCAACTCCGACCACGAATCCCTCACCCCACGCACCGTCGTCCCCATCCTCACTCAAACAGCTACTCGCATCTTCTCCCTCCCACAACCCGAAACCTCCCCCCTCTCCACCCTCCACACCCGCCTCACCTCCCTGACAGAATCCCTCTCCACCCTCTACACCCAAAGCACCGACCTCTCCACCACAATCGAATTCTTCCTCCCCCCACCGCCCTGGGTCCACCGCTCCCAAACCCTCAAAGCCAGCGCCACCGCCTCCTCCGACGCCTCGAAAGAAATCATCCGCCTCAACGAGATTCTCTCGGAGCGTAACCTCCTCGTCCGCATCAAGGAGAAAGACCTCGACGAGCAAGGCCTGCTTATCGAGATGCTCGAAGCGCGGATGGACGAGGCGAAGAAGCGAGCTGGCCGCGTCGAGGAGCTGGAAAGCAAGATGGTGGAGATGGAGGCGGAGAGGAAGAAGTGGCGCTCTGAAGTTGAGCGGTGGGAGAAGGAAGGGAGGAGGTTGAGGGAGGAGAGGGATGAGATGAGGAGGAAAGTGGAGGAGGGGAAGGGGAGGGAGAGGGATGTTGGGGAGGAAGTGGTGGGGAGACGAGCGAAGGTGGAGTTGGAGCGGAGGAGGGTGCAGGTTGAGGGGTTGAGGGGGGTGGTGAGGCATTTGTCCAGGCGGACAGGTGACAGGGAAGATCTGGAGTGGCTTGGGCAGGGGTTGGGGAGGGGCAGGGATGAGGAGGGGGAGAGGTTGGCGGTGCTGGAGAGGGAGGCGAGGGACGTGATGAGGCAGCTTTTGGAGATGAGTGTAAGTGCCGAGATGGTGGATTTGAGGAGGGAGGGAGGGGATAGGTTGAAGTGGAGACCGGTGAGGGAGACGAGTGCGTGGGTTGTTGGGAAGAGGAAGGAGGAGTATGAGGCTTGGAATGAGTGGCGGGCGAGTGTTGTGAGGAGAGCAGAGGGGTTGGGCGACGGGAGGAAAGGGGGGCAAAGGGCTTGATACTATTGGCTAGATACCCATGATAAATGATTGATTATGAAGCGTTTCTATAGTTATCATTGTGGTCTTTTGAAGGAAGAGCCGAGATGATGGTTTGCCGGAGCAGTCTGTGTCCAAATTGCTGAGCAAGCTGACATGCATGATGCTCTTCTACTTGTCAGTCTCCCCCTTCCTAGCTGTCTGTATCAGAGACCGGCGAAGACCTGAGCAGTAACACTGCCATACTCAGCAAAATCAGTCAATGTAATGACCCGATAGGCATATGATGCAAATGCGTATCATCCTGAATTCCGACCAGGATGCGGCAACGTCATCGTCACATGTCAGGATGTGAAACCTTCAACCTCAAAAGTCGCCGGCATGAGTATTGTACAACTTGACCACTCACTATAATTAATCCTCCTCGGTATTCGAGTGCTACTACATCGTCAAAGTAGCACAGACATCCCCTCTGAGTGCCTCGACCTTCTCGCCGGGTCCCCTTCCACATCCGCCATTCTCTAGTATCGGTCCGCCGCCGCCACCACCACCATGGACGATCCAGGTATGTCCCTCTTCCATCCTGCGATCCTTTTTTTGGCAATCGTACCCTCATACCCTCTCTTCCATACCGCTCTCCTGCTTCCCTATCCCTCGTCCTCTCCCCCTCTCCACGCCCCCCAAACCACGCTCCCCGTCTCCATATCTAACCCGTATCTAACCCAAAACAGTCAAAGAAATCCCCCCCATCATCTCCCTCCTCACTACCACACCCCCCTCCGTCCAACTCGCAACAATAAACAAATACTTCCTCCCCTCATCCCAATTCATCCACCCCTTCTGCCGCACCCCCCTCTCCCCCAACTCGCGATGGCATCTCTCGCGTATCTACAGGTGGTACAAAATCATGTCCCCTCGTATCAGTATCAGGGTGGAGAGCGTAGCTCTTGATCGGCACCAAGCAAACGGCGACGACGGGGCGGAAGGAGAGGCACAGCTGGGTGAGACGGCAACTTTGTACGTCGGCATCAGACAAGTCTTTGGCATCTGGGCCGTGCCGTTTCATAGAGCGGAGGTGAAGCTCGTGACGGTGCTGCAGTTGGAACGGAGAGCTGCGCCACCCGACGACGGCTCCACCTTCTCTGCCCACGACGGAAGGAGGCAGGGTGGCGGCGAGAGGGAAGGGTCGGGGGAAGGCTCACTAGTCGACCTCTCCCTCTCCCTCGACCGCTCGAATGATGGCGCAGGCAGGGAGGGGAAGTGGTATATCGCTTCTCAAGAGGATTTATACCAGACGGATCAATTCATGCGGTTTCTCGTGCCGCAGCTGGCGTGGGTGGTGGTGGTGTGGCAGGTGTTGGCGACGTGGGGGTGTGTGGTGTTGAGCTACCTCTTTGAGCCGGTGACGTGGTGGGAGGAGGAGAGGCAGAGGGAGTTTAAGCGGGGGGAGTTGGGTGATCATGATGAGGGGAGGGGAGGGAAGAAGAGGAGGTAGGAGACGCTTACTTGGGAGAGTGGGGAGTGTGGAGAGGGGGAGAGGAAGGAAGATGGTATCGTTGAAAACTACGGCGAAACAGGCGCTCATGCGCTAGATAGCAGTGTACACAAGCTCGCTAGACCGAGACAGCAACCCGATACATACATGCCTACGAACTCTCCCCATCCACTGCCGGCGTATTTTCCCTACTCAGCCTCCCCACCAACTCCCTCAACTCCTTCAACTCCTTTCTCAACTCCCTCACCTCCAACAACGTCGCATCAACCTCAACATTCGGCTTCGTCCTCTCCACCGCCTTGGTCCACCCCTCGCCCTCCAAATCCACCTCCCCATCCATCTGCTCCCACTCATTCACCACATCCTCATCCTCCTCGCCTCTCTTCCTGTTGAACTTGACTTTGACCGCGACATGAGTCTCCCACGCCGCAGTCAGCAGCAACAGCGGGCTATAAATGGCGAACATGACATAGTCGTTTACTTTCTCGTACAGAGGCTTGGACATCCACCACTCGCAGGGCAAGACGAGCACGACCAGCTCGATGAGGTTGAAGGGCGCGATGAAGACGTTCTCGTCTGGTGCGCGCACGAATTGCATCGTCTTTTGCGAGAAGAGCGCCATGTACTCGTCGATTGCGTTTTCATAAATGTCTTCGTACGCCGAGTTGAAGAGGGCGATGAGGATGTTGAGGAGGATGACGGCGATGATGAAGTTGTAGATGTAGTACAGGATCAGACCGAAGGGGGGCGCGAAGCGATCGAAGCCGTCGAATTCGGGGGAGCCCATGATGGCGTTGATGAGGGATTGGAAGACAAAGGACGCGGCGGTGACGTCGTTGTCGTCTGCTTGGTCCATGCCGATGAAGGCTTGGGCAAAGCCGATGAGGACGACGATGAGAAGGGCGAAGAAGATGAGGGATTCGCGCATCATGACTTTTAGGACGACGAGCATGGCGCCGAAAAAGCGGAATGTGTCGAGGTAGAGGAGGAGGCGACCCCAGAACATGGGCGCCGAGAAGGCGAGGAAGTTGTAGCTGAGTGTGTTGTACTTGATGCGCTTGTCGGTGTCAGGGGCGAAGCCGAGGCCGATCATGCGGGTGATGAAGCTGGTCGTGAGCAGGGCGTACAGCGTGAGGTTGAACGCCGTCCAGAAGGACAGATGCCAGTAGCCGACCTTCCAGAACTTGGCCAGCTCGTCGAGTAGAAACCCAGCGGTGAAGATATACAATATCCCTTCCACGACATCCAGGTCTCCGTCCTGATTGATTGTGCTGATCGCCCCCGTATACAACCCCAAGTAAGCCAAACTGATCAGTATCTGCAACGCATTCTGATACAACGGCACCCTCATCCGATCCGGATCGAAATGCACCCAGTAATCCGTGCTCGCCTTTTCCTTATACTCAACAAACCGACTCGGATCCTCATCATCCTGCACCAACCACCCTCTCCAAAGGTAATCATTACACTTCTGATACCCACTACTCCCAATCACCCTCAGCGCATGCAAATCCACCGCCTTCTCCACGACATTCATAGCCGCCGTATCCTCCCCATCCACAACAATACTATACCGCTTGAGCAATATCTCCTGGAACAAATACCCAATATCCTCCTCGGCCTCGATGATCCTCTTCGCGATAACCTCGCACGCCACGGCCCGCACATCATGCATGTCGCTGTCCCACAGCTCCAGCAAGGCCTGGCGTTTGAACCATTTCTTGCAGATGAGCAGGCAGAACACCACGCAGGCGGAGTAATCGTGCTCGCCGCTGCCGAATTTGCCAGCGGATTGCGCGGTCTTGATCACGGCGGGGGTGATGATGCTGCTGTGGGCGGTGGTGATGCGTTCTTCTTCGATTTCGCAGGGGATTACGGTTTCGATTTGGTGTTTGAGGCGGAGGGCGATTTTGGTGACTTCTTTGGCGGGGATGGCTGAGGGGATGTGGTGGTTTTGGGAGTAGGGGAGGACTTTGGGGGGGTTAGTATGCTGTGATATAGGGGGAGAGTGGAGAAGTACGGGATCGCGACTCGTCGTGGATTCGGTTGCGGGCATTGTCGTCGAGGCCGAAGAGTCTGGCCCACTTGACCATGTTGGAGGTGTGGGAGGGTGAATGCTCTGGGTGAGGACGCGTTTGTCGAGTGATCGAGCAGCAGACGAGAAATGTCGAGCTCTGAGGACCTCACGAAGAACAGAGTCAAAGGTAAAGACTGTCCTCTGCGAGATTGGTAAATTTGAAGTCGCAGACTGCGACAGCTCTACAAACTTGGATGTGGCTTTGGGCAGAGCCTGCTCAATGGACGTGCTGCTGGCGGCCGAGTCAAAGTGGGCATGAACACGCGGGGAAAAAGAGCTCAACCTCAAACATCGACGACACTGTGCATTGGCCCGTTTAGGCATTCCGCAGAGCCTCTAACGTATAGGTGGGACGATTGTGATATTAACCAGCTATCTACATCGTTCCATACTCATGGTCTTTTGCCATGTTAGCTGTCTTCATCCGAAGTTCGTGAAGGCAGCTTGTCGTGTCGTTGACAGGTAAAAAAGTTCAAACTCCAGGGTATCTCTTCTATGCAGCATATGCTCTCCACGCTCATGCACCACCTCCACCAAATGCGTTTCTCATACGGCTGAACAGACCATCGTTGCTGTTGTTGGGACCTGATGGACCAGAGGTACTACTGTGTCTCCTTCTGTTCCCAGGTCGACTGGGTGATTCAGGCACAACGTATGGGTTCGTCTGTGATCCGTCGCCCTGGCCCCACATGTGGTCGTGGCGTGGTGCCTCGTTCGGATTGCGAGCTCGACTCGAGCCTTCAGGACCGTCCTTTGGTATGATGCCTTGTCGACAATGGGGACAGGTGTCGTGCTCGCCCAGCCATGCCTTGATGCAGTCGCCATGAAACCAGTGATGGCAGGGTAACTCAGTGACTTGGTCACCAAGTTTGACTTCGTCCATGCATATCGAGCATTCCGCTTTGCCTTCGTTTCCGAGATCCTTCTCATTGATTTCTCGTTTTGGTAGAGATGCGATCGCTTCTGCAGGTGCTGGTCCAGGAGCGTTACCGGATGCGTTCTGCTCCATCAGTTGGGATATGATTCGATCGAGAGCCTCCTGGCTATAAACACCATCACCGTGTCTCATCATGGCTGGATTAAGTAGGCCTGCGAACAAAGGGCCGAATGGACCACCCATCGCCATTGGGTCACCGCCATGACCAAAAGGATCTCCTCGATGAAAAGGGTCACCTGGCCGGCCACCCATGTGTTGTCCTGGTGGACCACCAAACATCATCTGCAGAAACGGCTGTAGGTCTTGATGAGGATCGTTGAATGGTTGTGGGCCGTTCGCATCGCGTGGGAATCCAGGTCCGCTTGCCGTCCCGCCTGTAGTGGTTGTAATCCTCCAGTGGAATCCAGGTCCACCTCCCATGCGAACTGTGGTTCCACTCGCACCACCAGGTGCACCACCCATACCACCCAAGCCTGGTGAACCAGGTGCAGATTGTGGCCTGTATGCATTGTCCTCTCCCAACGTTCTTCCAGTGCCATGGTGATGTTCTTGTGGAGACCCAGGCACACCCTGGCCATGTTGCTGCTGCTGAGCAGTTGTCGGTAGAGGTCTCCCTCCGAGTATACTTCCTAGCATGGAAGCAAAACTGCCGATAATGGGTGGAAAGCCGGGCCCGCCTTGCTGTCCTTGTTGTCCTTGCTGCTGCTGTCGCTGGAATCCTGGACTTGTGTATGTGAACGACGCACCACTCGGCGTTGGCCGCCATCCATATCGTCCTATGTCGTCCTCATCTGGATCCGGCGCATCATCCATTCGTGGCGGAAGGTCCGGAGGATGATCTTCGCGCGGGTCGTGACCTGCTTCGACCTGCGATGTGTTAGCATGAGCTGATGAGAAGCCTTGATCCGCACGTACCACTTCGCAGAAGTCGGAGTGACAGTTTGGACATGATAGGCCGTGCTCATCTCTATACCACTCATTTTCGCACTGATGGCAGTAGACGATATCTCTCTGTCGTCCTGAGGAGTCCATGATGTCGATTTGAGGTGCGCAGCTCACGGCCGCTGATGAGGGGGAAAGTCAGTCCTTGTATTCGCGTCCTCCAAGTCTTGGCTCGATGATGGCGTGGGCTTTCTGGTAGTTGGTTCTGCTTGAGGACAGGGAAAACGCAACGATGGCGCGGCGGCTGTGGATTGGTCGGAAGTGAACGAGCTGGAAGCTAGTCTCCGATCCTGTGTGCTGGTAGGATATTTCGTAGGTCATGAATCATTCTGTGTAGTATTTGAAGGCTTGCCGGTGAGTGTAAGAGGTGATATGACAAGGCAAAGTGACCTCTTCGTTGCGTGACCGTCGGAAGTGAGAGCGGCGCCTCAAAGAACTACCAGAGCTACGTCACCGGATTGTGGCGCAGGAATCAGAACGCCACATCAATGAGCCACTGGTAGGTAAACTGACAATGAAACTACCAGTAATCCTTCACTGAATGATTGGCTATCAAAGAAATTCGATACGTTCTGAGGTGAAATATGATGATGAGTCGAAGAAGCAACCGGTGACTCCGATAACCATGCGCGTGCCTGCTGCCAGATATGGTATTCCAGAACCTTCGCCCCACGCTTTGGACAAAATGAATGGTACACCAAAGAAAGCCGAGAGAAGCTTTGTGCCAACTACCAGGCATAGTCTCATATTCTATGTATCTGGTTGGGGTGGTATATGGCTGGTAGTACCTTCTACTATACTACCAGGTCTGGTAGCATTACTAGCTGTATGGGAGAAGACGTGGCTCTATCAGGTTCTGGTAGTTTTGGTCTGCTCTCATCAGTCGAGAATTCACGACTGACACAAAGGCACGCTCGGGACAAATCAAGCGGTACACACCACCAGAACTACCAGAACTTGACAGTGCCATGTCTCCTACTATGCAGCTAGTGATGCTTCATCACCTGGTAGTGTAGTGGATAGTACTACCAGCTATGAGATGATCCATCCCAATACACAGATTGTACAAGGCCTGGTAGTACATAATCGAACCATCGGCCGCTTTGTCACATGTACCATTCAATTTGTTCCGAGCGTGCAAGGTCTTCATCAAATTCCAAGAAACAATGCATAATTCATATCTATCATATCGCCAACATAATGTCCGTACATGTATCTACCAGTCCAGCCCACCCGCTCCCCGTTCACCACCAGCCAAAATCGCCTGCGCCTTCTTCTCCTCCCCCAACCCATTCGGCAAATGCGAAGCCCCCTCAACCTTCCTTCCCTTGAGCTTCATCTTCTGATCCAGCTTCTCGAAAGGATCACTCGACTCCTCCTTCTTGACCTTGAACTTCTCCGTGCCGAGCACATTGTCAAGCTCATCGACAGGTGGCAGCTTGACGTACACCATGCCGTCGTCCCTCTCTTCTGCCTGGAAGACAGCGATGTTGACGTTCTCATCGTTGGCACATTTGCCGGCTTCCTGACCGGAGAGCTCGTAGTTGCGCTTGTGCAGGGGACAGGAGACCCAGAGCTTGCCCTTGGCTAGATCGTCACCGATGAGGCCGTCGGAGAGGACGAAAGCCCGCTTGTGCGGGCACATTTGCTGACTGGCGTAGTACTGGCCGCGGACCTTGAATAGAGCGAGTTGAGTGTCGCCTCGCTTGACGGCGATGCTGCTGCCGGTCTTTGCGTCGCTGAATTGGTCCTTTTTCGCAAGGGGCTGCCAGCTGAGGGCGCTCCACTTGGTTCCCTTGAAGTCTTCCTTGACGCTCTCGTTTGTCCAGTAGGTTGGTCGCTGTTGGCCACGCTCAGTGACCTTCTCGACGTTCTCGACGCCTTCGTCGGTGTTGGCGAACTGGCTGAAGAGTGCGCGCTTGGCCGGATTCTTGATCGTCTCCGTCCATTCGCAGAAGAATGACCCGATAAGATCTTGCATCTGCTTCTCGAGGTCCGCGCAGATACCGAGCTTGTCTTCGAGCACCACCTCGCGGAGGTACTTGATGCCTCCAGGCAAGTTCTCCATCCATCTCGCCGTCCGCTGGAGCTTGTCTGCCGTCCGCAGATAGAACGCCAGATATCGATCAAGAATCGGAATGACATCGTCGGGCGGAACATCCTTGGCCAGCAGCTCCGAGTGTCGTGGCTTTGCTCCTCCGTTGCCTCCAACGAAGATGTTGAAGCCCTTCTCCGTAGCGATGAGCCCAAAGTCCTTGTTCTGCGCCTCAGCGCACTCCCTCACACAGCCCGACACGCCTCCCTTGAACTTGTGCGGGCCACGAATCGACTTGTACCTCTCCTCCAACCTGACGGCCATACCCACACTGTCACCAATACCGAATCGACACCAAGTCGTACCAACACACGACTTGACCGTCCTCAGCGACTTCGCATACGCATGTCCCGACTCCATACCACCATCAATTAGCTCCGTCCAAATCGCCAACAAATCCTGCTTCCTCGCACCAAACATATCAATCCTCTGCCCACCCGTAATCTTGCAATACAGATTAAACTTCTTCGCCACCGTCCCAATAACAATCAACTTATCCGCCGTAATCTCCCCACCACTAACCCTGGGCACGACACTAAACGTGCCATTGCGCTGAATATTCGCCAAAAACCGATCATTGGTATCCTGCAACCCGCGATGCTCCACATCAATGATATGCTTATTCCACAGCGTCGCGAGAATACTCCCAATGGCAGGCTTACACGCCTCACACCCCAGACTCCCCGCATCCTTGCCCGCAGCCGCCATGACCTGCTCGAAATTCTCCAACTTTTTGACGTAGACAATGTTGAACAGATCCGCGCGGCTGTACTCAAAGTGCGGACACAGATGGTTCTTGACTTCTTGCCCCATGCCGGACATTGTCTTGTTGAAGATGGTTTGTACGAGGGGCATGCAGCCGCCGCAGCCTGTGCCGGCTTTTGTGCATGATTTGACGTCGCCGATGGATTTGCAGGTGCCGTCTTTGATCGAGTTGACTACGTCGCCTTTTGTGACGTTGTGGCAGGAGCAGATTTGCGTGTCGTCGGTGATGTCGGAACCGTCGTCGTCGGCTTTGGTGGCGCCGAGGATGAGTTCGCTGGGTGGCACTTCGAGGGCTTTTTGGTTTTTGACGAGGGGGACGAGTTTGATGTAGTCTTTCGTGTCGCCGATCATCATGCCGCCGAGGAGGTATTTGCCGTCCGGGGTGAAGAGGTATTTCTTGTAGACTTGGTTGAAGGGATCTTTGTAGGTGAGGGCTTTGACGGGAGGGGGAGCGAGGCCCTCGGTGGCGATCTTAGCTGGGTCTCCTTGGGTTGCTCGCGTGCGGCGTGGGACATCCTTGGGACCGTCTCGGTCGGCGAAGAAGTCTCCGAAGCTGGCGACCTCGACACCGAGGAGCTTGAGCTTTGTGCTGAGGTCGGGTCGCTTGAAAGAGCGAGGAGAGTGAGCCTTGGCTTGGGTGAGGTTGAACGCGAGGACGTCTGCCATTTCAACACCAGGAGCGATCAAGCCGAAAGTCTGACTCTCCCAGCTCGCACACTCGCCAATAGCATAGATGTCCTTCTCGGATGTGCTGAGATCTGGGTTGACGATAATACCACCACCTCGTTCGGCACACTTGATGCCTGTCTGGCGGGCGAGTTCATCTCTTGCTCGGATGCCAATGGCGAAGCAGATACAGCTGCAGTCCATGCGTTCGCCGTCCTCGAACTCGACTCCAACCACGTTGTTATCCTCATCCGTCTCGATCTTCCCGACTCTTTTGCTAAGCAGAACGTCCAAGCCGAGCTGGCGGACTTGCTCGACGACCATGCCACCAGCGTCGCCGTCCAGCTGCCTGCTAAGGACCCAACGATTACGCTCGATCAGCTTGACTTTGCCAAAGTCTTCGAGATCCATCATAGCCTTGGCAGCTTCCAGACCGAGCAGACCTCCACCTACCACAGCTCCGGTTTTGCCCTTCTTGGTTGCCGAGAACTCGATGAGTCTCTGAAGGTCATCAATAGTCCGGTATACAAAGACACCCTTTGCATCGTGGCCGGGTGTGTGACGTGGAAGGAGGGCATCCGAGCCAGTAGCTAGGACAAGTATGTCGTAGGGGACGATTGAACCTTGTGCTGTCTGCACCGTCTTGCGGGTCGAATCGATAGATGTGACAAGGGTGTTGAGGTGATAGCTCAACGAGCCTTCTGGCATTGATCCGTACCACTCTTTCGGATTGAGGTATAGGTTCTCGACTGCTCTGTGCTGGAAGAAGCTGGTGAGACCGACTCGGTTGTACGCCAAGTGTGGCTCTTCTCCAATGACGGTAATGTCGTACTCGCGGCGCTTGACGTCGAGCTTGAGAAGCTTCTCACTGTCCGATATCAGTCATTGTCTTCCATGGTCAGCCGGAGTACGCACATGAAGGCGATTCCAACCATTCCCAAGCCAACCACGACTACCCGCTTCCGGTCGCTGATCCGAGGCATCTCGCTGTTCCTCTGCAGCTCCGCCACCTTCTCCGGAAGCACGTTGGCCTCCGGATCATTCCACTCGCTGTTGCTCATGATGCAGGTACTGAGATACCTGCTAGGGGAGTAGTGAACTGATCTGGGCTTCCGCTACTAGCTTGAGGCCGTGATCAATAATGCACACACAATGGAAAGGGAAGTGCTCCAAGGCTGTGACAAGAGAAGCTAGAAAGAAAGATTGAGACATCCAGAGGATAGACTACTATCAGCCAAAGCAAAATACTTGACCTCAACATGTGACACAGCTATAGCAACCCCACGAGCAGCCACTCACGCACAGATGCGGCAAGTGTCCCGCCAGCGCGGAGAGGTGCATCTCCATGGAGCATGCACATCGTAGATGGACGAATGAAAGTTCGGGTAATGACGAACGCACAAGAAACAGAGGATGCGATTGTCTTCTCCTCGGATTTGCAGAGAGTTTCAGCGGAGGGTTGAGCTGTTGACTGATAAGATGGAGTCCAGACTGACCAATCAGAGACTAGCTTGGCACGTTCTTCTGATAAGCCGCTATCTTGGGAATCCGCGTCTTTCTCGCATCGACTCCGGGTCCTATAGCAGGCCAGGAATCTTTGGCTGAATGCTCATTCGCCGTGGACACTCTGCTATGAGAATTATTGCGAATGCTCACGAGCATCATTGAGCCTGAAGTTGCAAGAAAAGCATACAAGGACCATACGGAATATCAGCAATGCAAAGTCATTCCTACTCTCTCCACAGGCTTCTCAACACTTTCCTGGCCTCTTATCAGCAGTCTTCCTGTCCTGTCTTACCGTCCCTCCTTGGCCCTGGCTGGATCTCGACAATGTAGCCTCAATCTGACCCCACACCGATGTGCATCGTCCCTGCACCTCCGCGGTTTCCTGTGACGTGCGCGGAAATGCTTTTCCTCAGAATCTGGACCTGACCCATTGGTTGATCGTGTCGACCATGACGAACCTTGGCTGACTTTACGATACCTTTGACTGTGGGGTGGTGTAGGTCCTAACTTCATTTCGTACTGTCCTTCACATTGCATGACCATTCTTATTGCATTACGACTTTCTTTCCTAGGCTCTCTATACCGTTGTGCATGCTGAAGCGCGGATGTTACGTCACTGACCACGGCCGCAATACATCTGAACAAAGATGGCTTCCACAACGTCAGCCACTAATACACAAATGACGAGGGAAGAGTCCGAGCAATTGAGAAGAAATTCAGCCGACCTCCCTCCAACACCACCAGAATCGATCCACAGCGATGGCGAGAAGCCATCACCCTCAGACTTCCCCATGCCCGCACCCCGGAAACCACCCACAGAAGTCATAGACATCGACAAAAAGACCCCAGATGGCTGGCTACCAAGAGATCCTCGCTTAATTCGTCTGACTGGTGTACATCCATTCAATGTCGAAGCACCGCTCACAGAACTGTTCAATGAGGGCTTCCTTACTTCTCCTGAGCTTTTCTATGTCCGCAACCATGGCCACGTCCCACAAGTTCGAGACGATGAGATTCCCGACTGGTCTTTTACGGTGGAGGGCATGGTTGAACATCCCATTACCATCAAATTCAAGGATCTGGTCAAGGACTATCCCCAGGTGACCTACCCCATCACATTGGTCTGCGCTGGCAACCGGAGAAAGGAGCAAAATGTGGTAAGGAAGACGAAAGGCTTCTCATGGGGACCGTCTGGTGTCTCTACCGCCCTCTGGACTGGTGTACAAATGCTTGATGTCCTCAAGCGGTGCAAGCCCCTTCGCGGTGCTCGCTACGTATGTATGGAGGGCGCCGACAAATTGCCCAACGGTTACTACGGCACTTCTGTCAAGCTCAACTGGGTCAAGGATCCAAATCGAGGCATGATGCTGGCTTACAAGATGAATGGAGAGATGCTCACACCAGATCACGGCAAGCCTTTGCGGGCTGTAATACCTGGGCAGATTGGTGGGAGGAGTGTAAAGTGGCTGACGAGACTCATCGTGACGAAAGAGCCGAGCGACAATTGGTATCACATCTACGATAACAGAGTGCTGCCAACAATGGTCAGTCCAGAGGAGTCGGCGAATAACGTGAAGTGGTGGACGGATGAACGATATGCCATTTACGACCTCGGACCGAACAGTGCAACAGCCTTTCCAGCACACGAGGAACAGCTGTGTCTTGTAGGGGCGCAAGATAATTACAAGGTACGAGGGTATGCGTATGGCGGTGGCGGCAGAAGGATCACAAGATGCGAGGTGACACTCGATCAAGGGAAGACATGGCGGTTAGCCAACATTGATTATGCCGAGGACCGGTATCGAGAAGCAGGGGACAGAATGCTTTTCGATGGTAAATTGGACATGGAATGGCGAGAAAGCTGCTTCTGCTGGTGCTTTTGGGAGATTGACATTCCGGTGGCGGAGTTAAAGGAGGCGAAAGACATTTTCATTCGCTGTATGGATGAGGCGATGAATGTCCAACCTCGAGACATGTCAGTCCTCATAAACCATAATACTGCTAGCCAAGCTAACGACATTCAGGTACTGGTCCGTCCTGGGAATGATGAACAACCCCTGGTACCGAGTAACGATCAGCCACGAAAACGACTACCTGCGCTTCGAACACCCTACCCAACCCGCCCTCATGCCTGGCGGATGGATGGAACGAGTGAAGAAATCTGGCGGCGATCTCACCAACGGCTACTGGGGCGAAACCCTCAGCGGGTCCAACGCACCACCTCCTGTCCAAGAAGTCGCCAAAGAAGTCAAAATGACCTCCGACTCCGTCTCCAACACCATCACCATCGACGAACTCCGCAAACACGACACCGACACCAGTCCCTGGTTCGTCCTCAACGGCGAAGTCTACGACGGCACCGCCTTCCTCGAAGGTCACCCAGGCGGCGCCCAAAGCATCATCTCCTCCGCCGGCATCGACTCGACCGACGAATTCATGGCCATCCGTACCTCTCCCCCTCCCCCTTCTCCCTCCCCCTTCTCCCTCCCCCCACTAACCCCCCTCCCAGACTCCGAAACCGCCAAAGCCATGATGCCAACCTACCACATCGGCTCCCTGTCCGCCGAAGGCCTCGCCTCCCTCAAAGGGGACACCGTCGCCCCCAACGCCCCCGACTCATCCCCCGTCTTCCTCGCCCCCAAAACCTGGAAACGCGCCATCCTCTCCGCCAAACGCACCGTAAGCTGGGACACTCGCGTTTTCACCTTCACCCTGTCCTCTCCCGAGCAAGTCCTCGGCCTGCCCACGGGCCAACACCTCATGCTGCGCCTGCGCGACCCGGTCACGCGCGAGACGATAATCCGCTCGTACACGCCCATCAGCGAGCAAGACGACAAGGGAAAAGTCGATATTCTCATCAAGGTATACTTTGACGGCGAAGGGCGCAAGGGGGGCAAGATGAGTATGGCGCTTGAAGGCCTGCCCGTGGGCCACTTCATTGAAGTCAAAGGGCCGATTGGGAAATTCGAGTACCTCGGCGCTGGGAGGGTGAGCGTCAACGGCAAGGAGAAGAAGGTGAAGAAGTTCATCGGCGTGTGTGGGGGGAGTGGCGTGACGCCGATTTTCCAGGTCGTGAGGGCTGTGGCGCGGGAGGAGGATGGGCCGGCGATCACGGTGCTGGATGGGAATAGGTTGGAGGAGGACGTGTTGTGCAAGGAGGAGCTGGATGGGTTTGCGAGGACGGGGAGGGCGGAGGTGGTGCATACTTTGACCAAGGGAGGGGAGGGGTGGAAGGGGTTGAGGGGACGGATTGGGAGGGAACTGCTGGGGAAGTATGCTGGGAGGGAGGTGGTATTTCGGGATGGGGTGGAGGATGGGGAGGCGATGGTGTTGATCTGTGGGCCGGAGGCGATGGAGAAGGCGGCGCATAAGGAGTTGTTGGCTATGGGGTGGAGGGATGAGGATTTGTTGTTCTTTTAGGAATCGGGAGAAGGAAGGGATGAATATGGCATCACGGGACACAATGAGGTTATGATCAGGAACAGTAAATACTGCGTAGACTGGCAAAATGTATGAAGCTGTCTCCCAATGAGATTTCGCTCTGGGCGAGGGGTATATAATGCTGTCATGCCAAGGAAATCGTGAATACCGTTGTTCTGGTGGATGAGTAAGTGGGGAGTGCTGCATCCAGTCAAAGGTCGGAATTGTCCAGGTCGTGAACATGTGAGAAATGTTGGAATGTGACAATTACTACCAGTCTGGTTCGCTGTCTCTCCTTGAAGTAATTCTTAGGGAAAGGGTGATGAAAGTCATGTCGGCATCCAAGGCATCTGGTAGGATGTGATTACTGTTTCTACCAGGTTCAACTGTTGCCATGCTGGAGGTCGTCATCCTGAAGGTGAGGGTAGTGGAAGTCGTGTTGGATGTAGATTGATCCGGTAGGGTCAGGGGTAGTTACTATCAGGGCAGGCTTAGTTGGTGTCCCTCTGACCATCCTTCTGATGATCCTTCTGATCACCCTCCTGACCGTCCTTCTGATCACCCTTCAGCCTGAGAGCGAAGGTGATGGAAGTCGTGTCAGGGTCCAAATCATCTGGTAGGTCTTCGTCCATAGAGTCCTCCGCCAGCTTGGCAAGGTACTCCTGCATGCCCACCTCATAAGCATGTGCGCGCCCTGCTTCCTCCTCAAAATTGACTGCTTCTTCTCTTGACACTTCTTCGAGCTTACTTCTTTTCTCAGCTGCCAGCGTTCGATCTTTGCCTCCTCAAATTTGACTGCTCCTTTCCTCTTCGCTGCTTCGAGCTTGCCCCTTTCCTCATCTCCCAGCAGTCGACCTTTGCCTCCTCCTCCTCGGCCACCACTTCGATCTGACCTCCTGTTCGTCCACAGCAGTGTTGGCTCCGCCTTCTTCGCTCGCGGTTTCCTGCTCGTACTCGGCCTCGTCGTCCTCATCTACATCCCCCCATGCAGCGCTGTCTTCTGCCTGGCACTTGCTAAGACGGTCAAGCCTGAATCTTGCAACCTTGAGGTTCTGTTCGGTAATCTCGCTCGTGACTTTCGCACCTTCTGGCCAGAGTCTGCGGGTTATGCGGTATGTTGCCTCTGCCTCGGAACGATAGTGCTTCGAAGAATTAGAATGAACTTCAGTATCTGTCTCAGCGATCAGCTTACCTCTCCCTCATCCCAGTCTTCGGTTGCATAGGCGATCAGGATTTGGGTCAGTAATTTGGTAGTGGGTGGTAGCAGGTTGTTCTCGAGGAGCTCTTTGGCCAGGTGAAGAGTACGTGGGCCGTCAGACTCAAGCAGAGACTCTGCTTGATTGTACAGGTCCAGGTATTCTTGACTGCGACTCTTGGGCTCCATTGTGGATGACATGGTGAAGTTTGGGAATTGATTTGAAGCTGTCAGGGGAACTTAGTAGAGGAATTGAAGCTTCACCTGTAAATGCATGTTCCACTATCCTACTGGATGCGAGTGGCATAATGGAATGAGAGAAGAGACAAGGCAGAAGCCAAGGAAACCTGGACCACTTAACACACAACGTAGCACAAATACAGATACTGCCAGGTAACATATCAAACCCAAGTATTCGCCAGAATCGTTGGCTCTGCCAGTGTCAATTCTGTTATTGGCGGCGTTGGTGTTACTCCTGGTAGTGCATAGGTCGTGCTTGGACGTATAATTACAGCCTTGGTAGCACTCGCGTCGCCCCTAGGAGTAATGAGAATGGTAGTGAGGTTGTCCTGATACTATCGACGAAAAGCAAATGCTGTATCGTTGTGTCTATGGCGAGTGATGG
Organism: Elsinoe arachidis; assembly: GCA_013372555.1. Taxonomy (NCBI): domain Eukaryota; kingdom Fungi; phylum Ascomycota; class Dothideomycetes; order Myriangiales; family Elsinoaceae; genus Elsinoe; species Elsinoe arachidis. The sequence goes on from JAAPAX010000009.1 coordinate 1,504,501, forward strand.
GACATGGTCGACAGTTCTGCTAAAAAAGCACCAAGGCAGGTGGCGAATGGACGGGGCAATTTGAAGGCGCAAGTCTCTCATGACAGGTGACGATTCCTCTATCTAGCGGTCAACACCTCCTTGGATATTGATCAGCAACGTTGGAAATGAATTGCGAATGTTTGGCGATGAGAACGTGAAAAGCACTTCCAGGATGTGCTGAGCCCCAAAGCTTATGTAAGCACATTGACTCCCTGGTCAGATCATAGCACTGTCTTTACACCTGTGGATTCCCGAATACGACTGTGAGATTAGAATGCTTGAGGTAGATTGTGTACGATCTCCATGTTGGATGTTCTTGACTGGTTGTGTGAAATTGTGGTATTTGTACTTTTTATACCTCTCATTCGCCCCCTTTTCTGTCAGGGATAGTATCACATCACTACAACAACATCACCTCAACTCCTCGCTAATCTCGACTGCTCTTCAACTGCTCTCTTCTCAGCAGCAACCATTCCTCAACCTGGGAATGGGAAGCTGGCCGGACTCTTATACCCATTGGTTCCCACAGCCCTGACGCCGAAGATAGTATTATCCTTGCTGATTGGCAGCGTGACACCGCTCACTCGGCCAACATCAACTGAGTTTGTCCAGAATGGGTTGTTGGTTGGCCTCCAAACAACCTCGTAGCTGGCCAAACTTGTCTCGTTGGACGGATTCCACTTCAGGATACTATCGTTGCTGAGGGCGGTGGCGTTGACGACGACGCCGGTAGGGGTACCTGGGGCATTGGCCTGGGACCACATGGCTGCCAGATTGACCTTGCCGACGCGAGCAATGTAATCAAAGTCGCAGAACTCGGGCAAATCTCCGATTTGGACACCGTTTTCGATCCTTACATCTTCTGCGACATATTAGCTATGTTCTGACGACAACGACAGGGTCAAAAACGCAAGATGTTGATGCGCGAAGTCCTCGTTAGGCTCTGTGAATCTAACAGCTGGATAGCCTGCTTCAAGATAGGAGCGATGGTCGCCACCCCTGAGGTATCGATCCAGGCGATATACGACGCCAACGTTCATTTCTGTGTACTCATTTGCTCCAACCTCGGCAATGAAACGACCCAGCTCCCGAGCAGGAGAGTCATTCTCTCCTCCAATCGTCAGGCGTTGGTTTCGTACTGCTGTCGACTCAGTGGTCGGAGGACCTTGGGCGAAAAGTCGGATGGTGAATTTGTCAGATTGGCCACGATCACCCTTCGAGGCTCCGATGATATCGTTCGTGTACATGCCCTGGACATCCACAGAGGCGTTGCGGTAGGTCTGGGCCTGGAATCCGGACCCGAAAAGTGACTGCTCCTCCCCAGCCACAGCGGTGAAGACCATGGTCGCCTTCGGGTCACGCGTGGCAATGATGCGGGCGAGCTCCATAGCGACAGCAACGCCGGAAGCATCATCGTCGGCACCAGGAGCATCTCCAATGTAGTCGTTGGGATCGGTGTTGCGGGAGTCGTAGTGGCCGGACACGACGTAGAATCGGCTTGGTGCCTCGGAACCCCGCATGGTAGCAACGATGTTGGAGATATTGACGGGGAAGAGAATGCGAGGAGGTTGAGTGTTCTGGATGTATGACTGCAGCTCCACGGTCATGCGGCCATTCGATGGCTCCGCGAGCTTCTGGAACTCCCGGAGCAGCCAGTCACGAGAAGCACCAATACCTCTGGTTGTACTGTTCTGCTGAGATAGAGTATGGCGAGTGCCGAACGATGCCAGCTTCCTGATGATAGCCTCGATTCTCTCGGGGTCGATCTCGGACAACATCTCCTGCAGCTCCTCATCCGGAGACTGCGGAACAAGTATGTCACCAGCAGGAGCATCAGGCCATGCTGCTGAATCACATGAGGTAATCGAGCTGTCGTTGGTCGCGAAGCCAGGAAAAGTATCCGGACCGGGGCCAGGTAGTGAGACCTGAGCTGCCGCAGTAGTGATGGCGGCAGCGACTGCCAACAACGAGAAGGACTTCATGTTTGCAAGATTGACAGGGGAGCAGGTTGACAAACAGAAGTGAGAAACTCGTTGTTTTAATGATGTACCAAGGACTACTTACCTATACCTCCACTCGTATCTCAACGAACGTCATGAATTACACAGCACAACGAATAGCTTTACCTGCCAGAAGAGTGCAAGTTTCCACTTGGCGCGACCGTGGTCGACAGGCGCGATCTGGAGATCATCGTGAGGGGCGCACATGGTTATGACAGAATCTGGGTCGATTCAAGAATTGCGTGCATGGTTGTCCAAGAGCCGAGGACGGTAGCTTGGCCATTTCTGGAAGGTGATGGGTTCCAAGCCTGCACATCACTTGGATCATTGAATTGATGAGGGGACTTTCGGCACCGTTTCCACAGCAAAGTTGGGTCTTTTGATGTGTCGAAGCGGAGACAAATCAGCTTGGTGACCCTGTAAAATAAATTGCAGACTCTTGATAAGACACCAGGATAGGCAGATCAATAAAAAGAAGTTGAAAGGGTCTGATACCACATGCTTGGTACGGAAAGCTCCCTATGCAACCCAGATCTGAATGCCGGTGTCGCGTGGCAGCCAAAAGTTTCACGCTTCGGACAAAGTAAAAACTACCAGACACCGTCTCTGATAATCCGTGTACCTGGCTTGATCACCATATAGCTGGTAGTACTAGATATTATACCACCAGGTATGGCAGCATGACTAGCCATATGTAGTAGTAGGAGAGATGCCAATGACAAGTTCTGGTAGTTCAGGTGGTTGTGTATCGCTTGACTTGTCCGGTCCCGACCGTAGTATGCCGAGTCATGCCTAAAGAAAATAGATGCGGCTGAGATGCCGTTACGGTACTCGAAAGTAAGTATAATCACTACTGAATATGTGTGATGTGAAGAGAAATAGGTGAGAATATCGGAGGCCTAGAGCGTGCCAAGCATGGAGCTCCGTGCCAGCTGTCGTCAAAACTTCGGACTTGAAGGTCGGGGAGCATGGATTCCCAGCAACCAATGTCAACAACTTCTGACGGCTCTGACGTGTTGCTGGACTGGGCAGTATGGTGAGTGACATGAGCGGTCTACAAGTGCGACAAAACTGATCTAGTTCAGAGCGCCATCTTCAATCAGGCTCTCCGCCAATCCACCGCCCTCCGCAACGACCTTGATGCCTTCCAGTCTGCGGTCACAACAGGAACCCCTTCACCTGCACTGCAAGGCCAAATTACTACGTCCTTGACCTCCTTCTCTCGCACCCTAGACACATATGCAAAGCAGATCACCAACGAGCTAGTCCCCGAAAAGAAGACTCGAGATGAGGAACGCCTAGCAAACTACCGCACAGAACTCCTCGATTACAAGTCGCGTTTCGCGACACTCAAGCATGAAGCCGAAGAAGCCAAAGCTGCGACAGCACGATCAGAACTACTAGGTCGGCGACCACATGCTGCGAATCACACGCCGGAGAATCCATACAGTGACGCAAACGTCGCTAGCACAGCGCGAAGTGCAGGCGATGGGAACAAGCTCTTCAGAGTGAATAACCCGAACTTTCAACACAGCGAGGCGAACCCCTACAGCAGCTACTCGAGTCCGTATGCGCTGAACGCCGGGGAGGGAGGAGACGCCAGAGAGCAACATGCATATCGGGAACAAAGTTTCTTCAGCAACACGAATGCAACGTTGGACGAATACATTGAGAGGGGCAGGGCGGTTCTGGGAGATCTTGGTGATCAGAGAGAGATGCTGAAGGGAACACAAAGAAAGCTGTACAGTGTCGCAAACACGTTAGGCATCAGCGGAGACACAATCAGGATGGTGGAGCGGCGGGCGAAGCAGGACAAATGGATATTCTGGACAGGGGTGGTCATCTTTGTGATATTTATCTACCTCGTACTCAAGTACCTGCGATAGCGAGGACGACTTGGTATCGGTCATGTCATCATAGCGCGGCGTTTCGGGTCATCTGGAACAGAGGGTATCGTAACGCAGGAGAAGAGGATTCATTCATCCGTAGCAGACAGCCATAGCTGTCGGGAAGGTCATGTACAGTTTTGACGCCTTTGTCGCCACCAGTGTACGTCTACCGAAACATTATCTTTGCCTCTGCGCCCCCTTGAAAAGCATGCTCCCAACCACACCAGCCGCTACGGCCAGACCACCAACGATAGCAACGCCCAGCAAGCCCTCCTTTGCGACCTTGTCATCGATCAGATTCCTCAAGCTCTGCGCCTGCAAATTTCCTCCTTCCAAGTCCAGCAGCAGATCGTTGTACCGTCGTGCTTCCGCATAGTTGCCCAGCTTGTAGTTTCCCAAGGCCAGATAATAAAGGCACTCTCGTCTCCGGTCCGGCGACGTGCGGAAGATCTCTGATAATAGTCGTACACCTTCTTGCTGCTCTCCTCGATTATTTGACTTGATCAGACCCTACCAGCTCATCAGTCTACCGGTTTCTTTTCGTCGAAGTGTTTCCAACTGACCCAGGCAAAGTTGAACTTTGTCTGCAACGAGACGTATTCTCCCTCCTTCTCATACTGTGATCGTAGGACTTGTAGCTCGGCAGGCTTGAGAGGACTAGACATCCAGTCAGTCGTGCTTCTTCGCAACTGTCGTCGCCATCCGTAGGCAGCAGAGCTCACCTTTCCGCGTCTGCGGCATCTGTTATTGGTGGTCAGCATTCGACTGCGCAAGACCTGAACCGTAGAGACTTACATGGTAGGTGATCGCCCATTTTGACAGAGTCGCAATGACAAGATGGGATCAGAAATTATCTTGAATCTCTATCGCAACTTCCCCACGTGCACAGAAGCTCACATGCGCCTCTGTCCGGAACGTCATCAGGGTCTGGTCTTCAAGGCTCGACTTTCAGAAAGCGTGCGTTGCCCCGCCAACACTTCGGGCAAACACAATTCGAATTCCCACGCGAAGCGACAGCGACGACGACATTCACAACTTCACAACACAAAACCACCTTGTAAAAGCACCAAACAAACCATCGAATTCCAGTAAACCATACTCTTTGGCCCGAAAACAGATCAAACCACAACAACAATGGTTCTCTTCGACGAAGACCCCGTCACCCTAATCCGCCAAACCACCCTCAACTTCCACACCCACTCGGACCTCTCTTCGCTCTCCCGCATCAGCACCTCGCTCTCCACCCTCCGTTCCGCCCGCTCCCTCCGCCTCGACACCCAAAAATCAAAACTCGCCAGCCTATCCCGCCAACTACGCTCGGCGGAACAAACCCACTCTGACGCGCTGGAGAACCACGACGCATCGGGGCACGCACAGGAGGTGCTGCGGCTGGATACCGAGAAGTTCCGCGTCGCGAAGGGCGTGAGTGAGATTCGAGGGGAGTGTGAGCGGCGGGAAGGGGAGGTGAGGGGGTTGAGGAGGGTGGTGGAGGGGTTGGATGGGGAGGGGAAGAGGGGGGAGGAGGGCGAGGAGGATGAGGCGGTGTTGAGGTTGAGGGTTTATAGGGGGTTGGGGGTGGATGTGGAGAGGGATGAGGAGGGGGGAGGGAGGGCGGTGGTGAGGAATAGGGCGAGGGGGGATGTGAGGGTTGTGGATGTGGGTGATGGCGTGGGGAGGGGGTTCTATGTGGAGCATATTTGGGGGTGTCTGTAGGAGGGAGGAGGAGGGAGGTGGGTGGAATGATGCCAGGTAGAGAGAGGACCGGTCATGATTGAATGCAGCGCTTTCAAATTCCATATTGTATTTGAAGCCCCTTCTCTTGTGCTACGAAATCGCGCAGCGATGGCGTGTTTGATGGAGCCGCAATCGCAAAGCGAAATTGCTCATCGCGCCAATTTCGTCCTTTGTGCATCCTGCGCTGCACATACAGAACGCATGATCTTACAGCCCATGCGTATGCGATGTCGAGTGCTCTGCCACCACAGACAACATTGTGTTACATCGGCTTGTCCATCCGGGTAGGCGTCTGAAAGGATGAAGACAAATCCTCAGTTCCCACAAAGGAGGAAGCGGTTGGGAAAATTGCTCTTGCGATTGGTCAAGATTTGCGGTGACCAGATTTGTCGATGACAAAGCTTGACACCGTTCATGCGGTAAACTCCTTCTCCCTCACCTCACTTGACATTCCCTGCCGCCCTAGGGCGCAGCTGCCTGGCGGTGCTGCTACAAACATGGTTGCTTCTCATCCCATCCCGTCCGAACTCCGTGCTTGCATAAGCGACCACTACATGGATCTTGTTTGTCGCGTCTCATTGGTCCTTGTGACCGCTGCCTTGGCTTCTACCCTCCATCATTGATCGTGTTGCGGCTATGTGCTTCACTGGGCTTACAATATCGCCATCCTTGAGTCACCGTGTTTCAATCGTAGAGTCACGCCATGTTATTGTAAAGGAAAGGCTATAAGTATGCCCCTGATTGCCTGAATGCCTCAGTCCTGTCCTACCATCAACACAACTCAGACCCAACAATCTACCATACCTCCCCATCGACCGATTGTAATTGCTCTGTACCAGGAAGCTTCATGTCAACGCCTCACATCATCAACACAGTGATACCTCGAAACATCCTACTTCAACCAATTCCTCAAGCCCCCAAGCAATCCTCATCCTCATCCTCGTCAACCAAGAACAACCTGAACAAGATCCGATCAATCTTCTCAATGGACAAAGCAGCATCCAAGGGCGACTACTCTGCCGCTGCCATGGCTCAAAAGCCCGACAATGCCTCCACTAGACCCGCCTCCATCGCGTCGTCATCCACAAGTTCCTCGACCAAGTCTTCGACTATGTTAGACAAGATGGCTGCCCAGCGTGATTGGGCTGCAGCATCGCAAGCTGCTAGCCCTTCACAGACAAAGACTTCATCATCGGCGACAAAGAAGTGGAAGTCGAGTATATTGGACACTATTGCCGCTAAAAGGGATTACTGGGCAACGTCTTCTGCGATGCGATGATTTCGCATAACGATATGATTCATTTGGGCCGTGTGAAGTGATCGGATGGTGTTGTTTGCCGTATGGGCAAGGCGCTTTGGAGTGGTCAACAGAACAAAGGATGATTACTTTTCTATTTCATTGTCAAGCTTTGTCTTGAGTTTCAGTCATTGTGTTTCCTAAATGCAAGTTTGACGATAGTTCATGAAAGATGTTGCAACACAATCCTCCATACTCCAGTGAACGATGTTATAGCAGTGGTGAGGGCGCCGGCGAGGCTTTCTTCCATGTGGAAGTGGGAACAGAAGGTGGAAGGTATATATTAATTGTTGGCAGGTCCGATGTCATCAGGCGCCTCCGGGCGTTTGGTCGGGTGGTCTCGCTAGCAGTGCTAAACACGTCCCTTGAAACAGAGGTGACCTCCGCTTGTATGGCGTTACACCTCCTCGAAACCAAGCCAACCTCGTTGCAAAGACCACGGTTCAATTCGCACCAAAGTCCTCGCGTCCCGGCCGAGTTTCATAAGACACAGAGAGCACCTGTGTCTGAACTTTTTGCACTTTCTCCGCCATAGCTGTCACATGCTCGCCACATCTTTGCGGCTGTTGGCCTTGAGTTGCGTCAGTTTTTCCACCACATGAGGCCAAGATGCTCACATCACTTACATCCAGTCCTGCACTTGGTCTGACATGTGACACTCACAATGGAGAAGATTTTTTTTGCACTTTTCATTCGACGACTACCTTCATTTTGTCTCTGCGACCCAGCACAAGGATAGCACATCATCCAGCGCACCTTTGAAGAGCTGCACATCATGAAGCCTCTGACCGATACCATCTGGGTCAGCAATCTGCCTTTGAATACAACTACCAGAGATTTGGAGATCTTCTTTGAGAAACACCTGGTCAAGAAGGTCTTTACACCAAAACTTTATCGCGACAAGAGAAGCAAGTACGCATTTGTGCAGTTGGCGAGCCATGCACACGCAAGTCGAGCGATACGTTCTTTGGATAACAAAGAGTTCTTCAAGCAGCGCATCCGAGTGAAGAACTCGACTTCGCCGCGCGACCAGCTACCTCGAAACGCAAGAGCAGCCATCGAGGCACCTCACATCCCTATCGCGATGCCTACCACACCGGCTGGCGAGGTCGCCATGCGCCCTGCTGGAGCTGGTCACTTGTCTGCTGTCGAGCCTTCTGGTAGTACCAATCAGGAGACCACGCCAGCTCAGCACGCAGCCGCCGACACATTGGGTACACCAATGGCTGAGCAGTCGGAGAACGAAGCAGTCGGACATCAGACTACCAACGAGTATGACACCAAGCCGGGTGCAGACACCGAGACAGAACCCTTGAATACTACCAGCGCCGACAATCGCGATGAGCATAATGCCAACGACAGCGCAGTGGTTGGCACGGACACCCCCACCGACTCGCAAGCCTTGGTCACGGCCGACGCCACCTCGTACGCACCGCCTGACCAGTCTGGCGACCAGACAACCTCACCAGCCGATGCAGCCTCCGGCTACGATGCCGCTGGCCCCACCGACGTCGACGCCTCCATGGCCACCCTACAAGCTTCTTCGGCACCAGCAAGTCAGCAGCAGGCACATCATGTGCCCTTTGAAAGATCAGTGATGATGACTGGAGTGTCTCATCCAGCGGACCAACTTAATTGGCCACCATATCGAGGCTCGGACGATTGGACTGAAAGAGACGACGAGATCCTGATGCGTGCGGTCTTTCTGCTATTCACGGAGGCAAGCAGCTGGGAGAATGTGGCGAAGCAGGTGATGGCAGCATCGGGAAGAATCAAAAGTGCAGATGACTGCAAAAGGAGAATGGCTTATAAGGCGGGTCTTGTATGATACGGAGGAGTTCTGGTAGGATACGATACGCAATCGGATGGCTTGACATCACATTGTATAGTCTCGCGAATCAACGGAGCGATTCTTGCTGGTAGTAACAAACATTTTCAGATGCCTTCATGCGAATCAAATGTACAACCTGAAAATATGCAAGACCTTGAATTGTAGTCTGAGATATGACGTGGACCCCTGACCCTGCATGCCAAGAGGCTCTGCCCGACCATGCCGACCTCACGTCGCGAAAATTCCCTCGTGTACTCTCTCTTCTTGCTTAGCATGCTCCTCTCATCAATTCTTCTGTACGCGACAGAAACTTGCTGTCACTGCCAGACTGATACGTCGGAGTTCGAAAAGATGCCCGTCAGTGTCCTACGGAATTTGGTCTTGTGCAGGTCAGCCAGTACTTACCTCGATTGTATGTGATACTGAGTGTGACAAATGACAAATGAATTGGAAGTACGATCTCAATATCCCATATTACTACTGATATGTCACAAAGAATCAAAATGATAATGATGTGGTATGTGGTATGTAGATATGTGACATGTGGAAAATGAATGGGACGCCACATGAAAGCCGATAAGGTGGATAAGAGATGCTCAAAAAGGGTGAGTATATTATATTTTGAAGCATGTGGAATTCTTAGGCAACCCCAAGGTTAGCTCAGGTGGTAGACCCTATGTAGCGTGCCCCTCAAGCCGCAAATGTCGCGAAAGCGTCATGTTGCGACCTCTAGAGACTACGATAATGACTATCACCCCCAATGAACCAATCGTAAATTGTCGCAGCATCGGAGCTCGCTCCTCCGGCAATGCAGATGAGTTCGATTCGCAGCAGAGAAGCACCTGCTGAGAATTTTTGTACTTTTTGTCGACATTGTTGTCACCTTGGGGGCACTGTCACATGTCAGCTTCACTTTGCGGCGAAACCTTTTGGCCAGCCACGTCAGATTGTCATCGAGATCGGACATGTCACCTTGCAGAATCCTCATACACACTCACAAAACACATCACAACGCCAGACACACTCACAAAACACATCACAACGTCAAGCGTCTGGTAGTATCAAGCTACGGACTGCGCAAGACCATCAACAGCATTCGCCACTCGCATCATTTCAGCAGACGTATTGTGTGCCTTTCGACAGATTCGTGGAGATGATCGGAACAAAAGAGCCTCGGACGATACCAGAATGGTGGCCAGCACCAACAGAGTCACACGACTGGACAGCAGCGGACGACGAAAGGCTCCTGCGCTGTTGTTATGAGACTATCACAAGAAGTAATGGCGGCTGGGAAGCGGTAGCGGCGCAGTTCAACCATGCTTCGGGGCAGCAGAGGACAGCAGAAGCCTGCAAGAAGAGGATGGAGAGGAAAGCCAATCTTTCTTGATCAGAAGGGAACGGCCACCAGTTGTGGTAGGAAGGGCATATCGGCGGCGTTGGTGGTGGGAATGGTGGAACACTTGAGGGAACAATGGATTGTACTTTCCTTCTATCTTCAATGTCACAACTAGAATTTACACGAAGCGCGGCTGGCCACCACGAAATTTGATGTCATGTCGTTCGAAGAGAGGCCGAAGTTCACTGACTGAAGTGGAGATTGACCCTTGCGTGCCAAGCGCGGTTCCAACCTCACGCCATGCAAAATCCTTCTTCTCCATTCTTTGTTGTCATTACAACAATGACAAACAATGTGACGACTCACACAAACATCGATAAAGGCCATGTGAGATCTGTCCTAGTCGTCTCTGCGTGATTGGAGAAAATGTGTAGCAGCTGGCGCACGAGCGACGACCACGATTGTGTTTCTCGGACCAGGCGAATTGAATGTGAAATCGATCTATAGAAACAGTGTAGAGTATGTTCCTTTGATCTTCTAGAAACGGAGTGTGATCAGTCGGTCATACAGATCATCGCAAGATGGGAAGATGTGGTTGATGCCATAATATTGACAAGGGCGTACACAGAAGAGGTGGTGAGCTGGAATTCGGTGATGTGGACAAGGACAACCAATACAATATGTGGCGATATGTTATCAAGAAGCCTGGCCGGATTTTGATGCGCCGCAAGGTAGCTCAGGTGGCAGGAAGAGTAGTATGTGCACCTCAAGCCGCAGGTACCCCAAAAAGTACCTCAAGGTCCCTGGGACTACCACGAGGACTGTCACCCCCTCAAAACCACCGCATGAATGTCAATGACCTGAGTTCGAACCTCGATCCGCTTGGCATTCCAGGAGAGTTTAGCCGACCATCAAGATGTACTGATCGAAGTCGACTTTTTTGCACTTTCCACCTTGGTCACCTAGCCACCACAGTATGTTGTCATCATCACATGTCAGCTTCATGCCACCTCAGAAAACTCTTCACCTCTTCTTTTTGAAGTATCTTTTTGTCCTTTTACACCTTTGCATACCACATCCAGAAGTCCTGCATGACGATCTGGTAGTATCAACTCGCCACCAGAGCTCTGCGAACAGCACCAAAACCCCATATAAAGACATCAAAGTAACAGCAACATCCTACAATGGTTCTCTCGACCACTCTGTATCTTGGGAATCTGCCTCTCGACACTGACATTGACGACATTTACGACCTCTTCAGAGGCTACCAGATGTGAGCTTGCCCTGAATGACTGCCAGCGACAAGCTCTGATCCTCCATGGCAGCGTCCACACCTCTCCCTTTCGCCCTCAGAAGCCCCAAAATACCTGCTATTGGCTCCATGTCGAACTCGACTCACTCAGCGAAGCTCAACGCGCCGTGCGGCAGTTGCGCACTCACCGTGTCCGCGGCCAGCGCATCACGATCAACTTCTCACGCAGGAATGTGCATCATGCGGGTGGAACTACGAGGCATGCGAGTAGGGCTGCAGCTTTTGCTGGTCAACCAGATCGCAGGGGCAGTCATCAGACTGGTAGGGGAGGTCATCAGACTGGCAGCACCGGCCCCCAGCGTCGTTCTGCTGGCGACAGGGCGATCCCACAGCTAACCCAGGCAGACTCGAGTCCGACCATCCTGGCAGGAAGTGCAGGGAATCATGCATCTGCTGGTACCCAGAGTTCTGCTTGGGTCAGTCAGGGATGGACGCACACAGCTCGATCATATTGACACGCCGGACGCCACTGGAGGCGCGAGTCCATGGGACTCAACAATGCCGGCTTCTTTGGCTTTGAGGCCTCGGATGGAGTTGACAGTCCCCCTAGCGCTGGAGCAGAGAACCAGGCTGGATCAAAGCACGATGACAGGCGTCAAGCAGCGATCGCCGACGAGCACGAGGTCAACGGCAACAATAGAGTCGGAGAAGCAGCCAGCACCCAACATGACGGGGACGGTACACTCAAGCACGTCAGCAGGCGACATGGATGAATGAGCTTTGATTGAATTCAAGAGGGGAGAGACGGCGACGGGCTAGATACAATTCTGTACATTATCTCCTCTATCTAGAACGTACTATCATCGTCCAAAGCCCTCACGACTGTAGGGCTAGGTGGCTCCACATCATCGTCAAATTCAATCTCATCCGTATCCTGTGCGCCAGCTTCAGAAAGGAGATCCGCCACGATCCTTCGGCTCGCTTCTCGTGCAGGTGTCTGCATTAGGCGACTTGTGGGAACGACGAATTGCATGGTCTTCGGTGGGCTCATGTCGAATGCGCCGGTGTCATCCTCGTCGTCGCTGTCCCATAGGGCTGGAGTGCGTTGGGCGATGTCTTGGGGATTGGTAGGCTGTCGGGAGACGGGTCGACCAGTGCTTGTCAGGCGAGGCTGTGGCGAGGCGATAGGTACGCCGGGAGTGCGTGGGAGTCGTGGGTATTTTCTTGCAGATGGAGGTGCAGGAGAGAACAGCTCGGAGCGAAGCTGAGGTGCTGGCATGGCAGGTGATGAGGCCGGTGAGGAGTCAAAGGCCATGGAACGTGTCGCAGTCAATGGCGTTTCAGGCTTCTGAGGTTGCTTCGTCCTGGCCTTGCGGGCTGTTCCATGAGGTGTGGCTTGAATACGGTATGTCTTGTCCAGTACGCGGTGAAGGAGAGGATCGTGATTCTGCCTTTGCGCAGTAGATGGTTGCAACGCAGAGGGTGGCGCGAATGGCGAAGAAGATGGGATCTGATCGCTGTATGTCTGCGGTCGAGGTGTACTGGGCTCTTCTGACGGCTGCCGAGATCGAGTCGGAAGTCTTGTAGCGCGAGATCTAGAGGCCGGTGGTGTCTTCCTCGATCTACTAGCAGAGCTGGCAATCTTTGGAGTGCTCATGACACCGGTTGTATTTGATGGCGAGCTCATGAGCGACGACTCCTGCTCGTCCGTGATGTCCCCCTGCCCAGGTGTCACCTCCTCATCCTCATCATTGAAGGTCCTTGTTGGTGGGGTCTGCAAGGATGAGTCTTGGGCGCTCTCGGTAGCATAAGTTGTCTCCCCATCCGCTGCAGGCTCTTCATATCCTGACAAGGACACATTGGCTGAGGCCTCGAAGAATTGTTTCCAGAACTGGACGCATCAGCAATTGCCTCGATGTCATGTGGTGAGCGTTTGGGTACCTTTGAGCCTTCCCAGACATTTTGTGAGTGTTGAGCATATGATTCAACAATCGGGATAATGCTTGATGTGACAATGCGATGTGCTTTGCTAAAGTTGTGATCGATCTCTGTGCATCGTAAGTCCGTGTATGAGTTGGTATAACTCTGGCCTGACCTTGCAGTGTCAGAGTGATACTCTGCTCCAACTGCTCGAGCTCTTCCACGAGGCTTGGACCCCGCTTGGGCGCTACACTGAGCCGAGACATGGTCGCGATACACCTGTTCAAGGACAATCGTCAGTGTATGCGGTCGGGAATAAATCGCAAAGTGACGCGGTCGGACGCGTCTCCAGAGCTGCAGCCAATTAGCTCGGCACTATTTCTGCTTCGGGGCAAATACCGGCGAACCTTCCTCGATCGGTGGTAGCTTCCCCGCATGGACGAGTCTTTGTCCCGCATCTTCGAGAGCTTCATTGCTCCGCAACCCCTCACTTTCGTGCATCGACGGAGGGTGCTGCATGTGTTGACGGCTTGTTTCCGTGAGGCCGGGGATCACTGGCGAGGAGCAAGTTCCAAGCGCAGGCCTTTCACAGTCAATGTCGATCATTGTTGGCTCCTGTGTCCTAGGTCCGTGCCGCCGCTGCATATTGATCTCGTGGAGAGTTACTCCGCGGGCTTGTCTTTATAGCGTAAGTACAATTGTCAATTCTGCGTACTCGTGTCAATCAAACGTATCTGTTCCACCATGTCGTTCCTTGTCCGCACACGCTCTCCCAGGGCTTTGGTAGCCGGAGCTCGCGCGTTCTCGGCTAGTGCTGTTACGCAAAAGACCGCCATAGTCACTGGATCAGCTCGAGGCATGTCAGTAGGGTACAAATTGTCGGGAAGATACATTCACTGACAGCTGTCAGTGGCAAATCGATCGCTATCCGCTTGGCTCAAGATGGGTACGACGTCTGTATCAACGACGTTGCTGCGAACGAAGGGGGCGCCAATGAAGTAGCGAAGGAAGTCAAGTCGATCGGACGAAAGTCTTGTACAGCCATTGCCGATGTATCGGATCTCTCCCAGGTCCAGAATATGATACAGACAAGCGTGAAGGAGCTTGGTCCACTCGATACCATGTTCGTCCATGAGACGACGTCACGTCCAGAGCTGACCATGATCAGGGTAGCGAATGCTGGAATCGCACAAGTCAAGGCGCTCCTCGACTTGACTACCGAAGACTTTGAGAGGATGTTCCGGATTAATGTACCAGGACCTAACCTCAAGGGATCGAAATGGTTTTGCTAACTTTCTTTGCAGGTCTTTGGTGTCCAGAACTGCTATTCTGCCGCAGCGAAACAGATCATCTCTCAAGGCACGGCGAAGAAGGATAATCCTGCTAAGATCATGGGAGCTGCGTCAATTGTCGCTTTCAAGCCATTCGCTTTGCTCTCCCACTACTCGGCCTCAAAGTGGGCAGTCCGAGGTCTGACACAAGCCTATGCTATGGAAATGAGCGAACACAACATCACTGTTAACGCTTATGCACCTGGGATTGTCGGGACGGCGATGTGGGAGCTCATCGACTCTGAATTGGCCAAGAAGAAAGGTGCTAAGAAGGGCGATATGATAAAAAAGTATACCGAAGAGCTTACCGCACTGGGAAGAGTCAGCGTACCAGAAGACGTATCCAAGCTCATCAGCTTCATGGCGAGCAGAGACAGTGACTTTATCACTGGACAAACTCTCGTTGTCGGTGAGTAGCGTCATGATCGAGCAGAAGTGGTCGTGAGCAGACACTAAGTTCTGCTACAGATGGCGGCATTATCATGACATGATCCGGCAGAGAAGGTTTTGGCGATTGAACCGAGGAGAAAGAATTGCCTGGGCGATTTGATTTGAGTTGCCAACGGTACGGGAAGCATGGAGGATGAGCCATTGCACCCAAAATCTCGATCGGGAGGACAAACAAGATGAGAATCAAGGAAGAGGCTGCCTGACCAAGTTACCAGCTCTTCTAGAAGTATACAAGCAAGTGAAACAAGATGCAACCATGTAAACAATCCCAATGCACGGCCATAACATGAGGCTAAGCAATGCTGATCATTTCACATCTCCCCGACCGTATCCGGAAAGGAGTGGACCGCTGACAGGCACATGCGGCGGTGCAAACCAGATCTCCGGGTTCTTGCATCGACGACACCAGCGCTCGACATACTCTTCACCTGTCTCTACAGACTATCTGCCCTACCAGCAAAGCGATATCGCTCGTGTTGTGATTGCCAGATGCGTTTGGGCGTTGACCCGTCGCATGGCACGTCAGAGTTTTGTCGGTCGGCGTTTGTCCGTTAATATCGATTATACGTCATCATGTTTTCAGGCCAGATGTAACTCCAGCTGCCCAACTCGACAACTGCTTGGGGTGATGAACAGGTGAGGTATTCCCGGCAAACATGTGGATACACGAGGCCCCGACTGAGTAAAGATCTATGCCAGGATTATATATAAACTGTTGCAGGAGTGAGAACAGCAAGGACATTATTGTCTTCATGTATGGAGGGGTTGGGTGAAGTGACATGTGCCTGAACATCATCCCACCGCCTCTTCTGACCCGCGGTACAGGAGCAGCTCGTGGGTAGATCACGGGAATGCCATCTAGGCGGTCGACAGAGATTTGTTGTTCTTATTTGCCGTGTTTGAGCTCGTGTCTTGATTTTTGAAAAAGGACCTTACTGTGATTGGCAGTTGTGGCTTGTGCGTGCTGGAAGAGATCGAGATCGATGCGTGAAAAGCGTGGAATCGTGGACGAAGACCCGACCAACCTGAACGTGACGACCGAGGGCTTGTCTCGTCTCCCAATAAGTCTCCAAAGCTCTTCCTCTCTTCTTTCCCGTCGAACCAACACTTGTGCGATACAATTCGTGCCAGCGCAACGACCACGGAACTTCTTCGGACTTGATCCTTGCATACACCAAAAGCACCAAGCAGGGAGTTTGAGCCGCTTCCGCCGACAAGCCTCAGCGATCTGCAGCGCCCGCCACATTCGCCCATTGGAGACGAGACGATACACGGCGACTCCACTGTGATCCGAGTGACGGACAGGAGAAGAACGACCCAGCAAAACCCAGGCTTTGTCCTCAGACATCACTCTTAGTTCTCCCCCGCCAATTCG
Organism: Elsinoe arachidis; assembly: GCA_013372555.1. NCBI lineage: Eukaryota > Fungi > Ascomycota > Dothideomycetes > Myriangiales > Elsinoaceae > Elsinoe > Elsinoe arachidis. Next base: position 1,520,937 of record JAAPAX010000009.1, read on the forward strand.
ACTTCTCACAACACCAATTCCTACCTTCTCAATCAATCACTTGCTAGGCGCTCTAGAAGCTCCGCGCGGCGACGTTTCTGCATCCCCAGTGTAACCGCATAACCGCAAATCCTCACGGACCACCTCGTCCCGACCACCAGTTGTCGCGCACTCCGATACACACTCTCAGAGACATCTTTATAGCATCTACAGACAACACAAACTTGTTTCTGATCATCACACATCAAAATGGCGGAGTTTGTGCGTGCGCAGATCTTCGGGACGACCTTTGAGATCACGTCCCGCTATACCGACCTTCAGCCAGTGTAAGAGCAGCTCTGACACACTGCAGAGAGCTCCACTAACGTTTCGCAGCGGAATGGGGGCTTTTGGACTCGGTACTGATTTCGAAGCAGAAGGAAGTCTCCAGACTGACCATTCACAGTGTGTTCTGCACGAGATCAGCTCACCAACCAGGCCGTGGCTGTCAAGAAGATCATGAAGCCTTTCAGCACCCCTGTCCTGTCAAAGCGTACATACAGAGAGTTGAAGCTCCTCAAGCATCTACGACACGAAAATGTACGGACTGCAAGATTCGGAAACATGGAAACAACATCTGACACTGGCTAGATCATTTCCCTGAGCGACATCTTCATCTCTCCACTTGAGGACATGTTTGTAGAGTCTTCCGAGCTTGAGAGCTACCCATACTGATTTCATTGAAGCTACTTCGTCACTGAGCTGCTCGGTACCGATCTTCACCGCCTCCTTACATCCAGACCGCTCGAGAAACAATTCATCCAGTACTTCCTCTACCAAATCCTGGTAGGTCATTCGAATCCAGCTTGCGGACGTCGCTAATAAAAGCTGTAGCGAGGTCTCAAGTATGTCCATTCTGCCGGCGTTGTTCACCGCGATCTCAAGCCCTCCAACATTCTCGTCAACGAAAACTGCGATCTCAAGATCTGCGACTTTGGTCTCGCCCGTATTCAGGACCCGCAAATGACCGGTTATGTCTCGACAAGATACTACCGCGCACCCGAGATTATGCTCACATGGCAAAAGTACGATGTGGAAGTGGACATTTGGAGTGCTGGCTGCATCTTCGCGGAAATGCTCGAGGGCAAGCCATTGTTCCCAGGAAAGGATCATGTCAACCAGTTCTCCATCATCACTGAACTGCTCGGCACACCTCCAGATGATGTTATTCAGACCATCGCCAGCGAGAATGTGAGGAAAACTGTCGAAAGCAGCAATCCCTAGAATGCTGACAACTCTCAGACCCTCAGATTCGTCCAATCTCTGCCAAAGCGAGAGCGAAAGCCGTTGAAGCAACGATTCTCCAATGCAGACCCACAAGCCATTGAGCTTCTCGAGAGGATGCTGGTCTTTGACCCACGGCAACGTGTTCGAGCTGGCGAGGCTCTGGCCGACCCATACCTCTCCCCTTACCACGATCCATCAGATGAGCCGGTCGCCGAAGAGAAGTTCGATTGGTCTTTCAACGACGCAGACCTGCCAGTCGATACCTGGAAGATCATGATGTGAGAAATACCATACCGCGGAGTTATGACGAAATACTGATTCGATTTAGGTACTCTGAGATCCTCGACTACCACAATGTCGACCAAGCGAATGGCGACGCAGTCCCTGAGAATGGCGAATAAGCGCAAGATCGTACAGACAATTGCATTGTGGGGTCATGTAGTCTTATGGAGCGATTTGGCGCAAGTCATATCAAAGACAAGGGGTTCTCTTTTTTCACGACATTTGGCCACGGCCACAGAAGATAGGCCATCGTGCGCTGTGCCGCCAACACCACGAGCCCAGCAGGCTTCTCTTTCGGAGGGGGATTCACGATACATACATGAGCTTTTGGGGAGATTGAGCGGAATTGAGAGAGGAGGGGCATGAAGGTGGCACCCAGCGGTGATTCCACCGATACTCGCCGAGCTACTGCTGCACACTTTGCTTTAGGTAGCCTGCGAATGAGATGCTTGAATAGACGATAGGGATGCAACGCAAGATAAAATGTCCTCGATCGTGAATAGCTTGCTTTTCCACTGCATAGAGATGTTGCAGGCTAAAGTTGACCCTGAAGCGCCAGACGACGACCCTGTAACTTTTGACCGACATCCTCCTCTGCCGTGTGACCTTGCATGTGACACCACGTCACCAATTCTTGGGTCGACTACACAATAACGCTGGGGAGGATCGAAGACATCTTACAACCACCCATATGTAGTCCGCGATCGCTGAGATATGACCGCCCTCCCCTCCTTCACGCCCATCGTGAGCGTGGTCGACTTTCACCATGCACGGTATGCACCCCGCAACCCTGCAGAGCCATCAGTCCAATTGACACGCTTTCAGGGGACCAGAAGTTGAGAAATGGTATGGAGTAGCAGAAGGCACCGATCCCGCCGAGGATAATGATTGGGGCTTGCTTCCCTTCCTCGCTCTCTCCGATGGAGCTCATCTGTACGCTACTTCCTGGAGTGCATCTCCCAAGTCGCAGCGCAGTCACTGACGAGCAACAACAGATCCGCCGAAGACTTCTCCTACTTCACCCTGATACAGAAGTCGTCACCTCCCACATCTCTATTCGGCATCAGCTGCACACGACAGATCGATGCATCAGAACTACTCAACAAATCCCCAGAAGTCACGAGGAGCGCTGTACAGAAAGCGGTGGTGGTGATCACCGACAGTCCGCAGAGTCTGAGTGCTATACGGGAGAAGTTGAGCATGGTCACAAGAGCATGGTTTGCGCAAAAGTGAGCAGTACAGGATAGCCCAAAGGAGCACGGTGTCTGATAGTTAGACAGGGATTTTACGGACTGCGAGATTCTACAGGTGGGTCAGTGCCATGATCAGGAGAGCGATGAGGGGAAGCTGACATGTCATAGGGGTTCCAGCAGAGTCTGGCGGCTGGGATTGAGGATCACAGCGAAGAGTCGGATAACCTGCTGGGCTTCTCCCTGAGAGAGATTGTCCACACGTACAAATGGCAGACGCTGGTGCTGTTCAAGTGCTTGCTGTTGCAGCCAAAGGTAAGATGCACAACTAGACACTATTATGGTATAAGCCTTATTGACGCGCTTAGATGCTGTTCTTTGGTACCCACTGCGAGGATGTTTGTATGATTCAGTTCTCCCTGCTTTCACTCATTCCTGGTCTCATGAGAGCTCTTCAAGACTGTGCAGATCCTAGCATGGACACGTATGGAGCGAATCTGCAGAAGGCATCTTCGCTAAAGACTTCTGATCGGCAGTCTCTCCTGTCCTACATGGGTCTACCACTGCAGATTTTCGGCAAGGGATCGCTCTTCGGACCATACACTCCTCTACAACAACTAGACACACTAGCAGATGCAAACACAAAGTCATACGTCGTTGGTAGTACCAACTCGCTCTTACTGCAACAGAGAGATCGGTATGCAGATGTTCTTGTCAACCTCGATGACCAGACCACTTCTATTTACTCTACTACTCTTAAGTCTGCTCTGACCCTATCTGTCGCTGATCGTCGCTGGATGGACTTTCTTACGCAGTCGGTAAATGACACCTGGGATCCCGAGAACCCCTCACGACCAAGCACAATGGGCTACGCCGGGAGCGAAGAGTTCCTCCGCCTCCAGTTCGAGGAATACCTCCTCGCCCTCCTCTCTAGTATCAAATATCACGACTACGCCTTCACTCACAGCTACGACACCAAAGCACTCCTCACCGACGTCGAAGGCGACCCAGCCCTTGAATTCTCCGCAGACTTCATCACCGCCTGGACCGCGACAGAAAACTACGCCCTATTCAACCGCATCACAGACTCCCATCTCTTTGACGTCATCGAGCCCCGCCACCCCTGCGCCGGCGGCCTCACAATCGAAGACGTCCAGCGCCGTCTCACCGCTCAAGTAGCAGAACTTCACCTCGACGAGCGCTGGCGCGGCGGCAAGGAAGCACTGGCCAAGAACTTCGCAGAAGGCCAGAAACGGATCGGCGGTTTCATAGGCGGCGTCTGGGCCGACGTAGAAGCTATGCGTGAAGCCCAGCGGAAAAAAGCCGAGGAGCAACGCGCGGCGAACCCACCTCCTTCTGCAACGACGACCTCACAGAGTCAAAGCAGCCAAGCGCAAAAGGGGTACGCGTTCCAGAAACCAGACCTGACGGGTGCACAAGCGCAGGTACAAGCCGCTGGAGCGAGGGCCGGGGCGTACTTGTCTAGCTGGGGGAGTTGGGCCGCGGAGAAGCGCAAGGCAGGATGGGGAGGGAAAGGGGCGCAGGGTGGGCAGGAGGCCAAGACGCCGGCGACGAGTGAGCTGGGGAGAGTAGCGGCTGAGAAGCCAGTGATGGTGACGAGGGATGATGCCGCTGCTGTAGCGGGGGCGAGGGCCTCGATGGGACTGAGGCCGTTGTATGCGGGTACGGGGGCAGGGTCGAGGCCGGCGGCGGAGGTGAAGCAAGGGGAGGAGAAGGGGAAGGAGAAGTCGGAAGGGATTGGGGCGACTGGGGTCACTGGGGTCACTGGTAGTGCGGAGGGAGCGAAGGTTGAAGACAAGACAGAGTTGGGTAGGAGTGAGCAGACGAAGGACGTTGAGGTAGAGAAGGAGAAGGCAGTCGAGGACAAAACAAAGGCGATATCGTGATGCATATTCGTGCAAAGAAAGGAGAGTTTGGGAACCAAATAGACGACAGCTATGCGAGTCTGAGCTATATGCATTGACTGGTAGGGAGCATTTTCTGACGATGGCATTTGGGGCGTGGACTTTGCAATGCACTTCCAGCATAGATCCATCTGTCATGTAAGCACAGTTAGGAGTCTATGGCACGATGGCCTTCAGAAGATCGAAAAGCCTGTTGTGAGGCTGACTGCGTGAGGCACATAGTGAGATAGCCAGGGCAGCATACGTAGACTTGGTACTACCAGATGCCATATCGCGGGCAGCAACGCTGCAATTATTGCTACACGGACAGCCTAGTAGTCACAACTTCGTCAGCCAGGGCAAAGTATTCAAACGATCTTCTTGCATTCATCCCGGCGCATCCAAGCCAGAAGGAGGTACCGATCCTATCTCCACAGGACACACTCTCGACCGGATTCTCCCACAAGCCAATCCCTAGTATCCTCTTCCCGACCCTCCACAAGCCACCACCTCCTCCTCACCTACGTCCCCTCCTTTCCTTTCCTCTCCGTCCATCCCCTCTACTCCAACACCCCAGGCCACAACCCCCCTCCCCTCCCCCCCTCCTTCCCAGCCGTCCAAACCTCATCATGCGCCGCCACAAGCTCCACCTCCACCCCCTCCCCGCCCGCCTTCTGCAACTCCCTCAAGCGCCCAATACTCTCTTCCGCCGTCCTCTTATCCACATGAATACAATGCACCACACCCCTATCCTCCCACGTCCCGATACCCTTCTCGCCTGTCAACAAGCGCGGGTCGTGGAAGGCGTCGCCGCAGAGACAGAGCCATTTGGTGGGGGAGATGCGGCATAGCAGGTTGAGGTGGCCGGGGAGGTGGCCGGGGACGTCGAGGATGTAGACTGAGGTGTCCCCGAAGATGTCCAGGGCGGAGGGGAAGGGGCCGAGGGGGGCCCATTGCGGGGAGTTGGGATCTGGCGTGGGAGAGGAGGGGGAGGGGGACGGGGAGGGGAGCTCGATGACGGTGTGTGCGTCCAGCAGGTCGGATTCAAAGTGTTGGTGGGAGGCGGCGCCGGAGAGACCGTCTTTTAGCACGGACATGGCGCCGTGGCCGATGATGAAGGTGGAGGTGGGGAAGTCGGAGGGGTCGCCGTGGTGGTCGTAGTGGACCTAGGAGGGTTAGATGGTGGGTGGAAGAGAGAGGGGAGAGGGGGAGACGCACGTGGCTGAGCATGACGGCGTCTATTGAGTTGGCCGGTAGCTTGTGCTCTTCTAGCTGCTCGCGGATGCCGGGGCCGAGCTTGTAGGGTCGGCGGTTCTGGAGGTGTTGTTGCATTACGGGCTTGTATCGTTCTGCGGCTTTACGCAGGCCCAGGTCGAAGAGGAGTCGGTATGGCTTGCTCTTTTTGCCAAAGACGCCATTCTCTGGCGGGTTTGGATGGGTGATGAGGAAGACGAGCGAGGGCACGGTGCGGGAGGCGCCTGGCTCGGATGGGTAGACGAAGAAGTGGTCTGCTAGGGTGATGTGGCCGCCGATGAGGGCGGAGACGGATACGTAGGTCTGGTTCTCTCGAGGAGGGGGGAGGAGGGGCGACATGTTGGTGCTGGTGACGGTGACCTCGCTGTCGATTTGCGGGCGGCGGACAGGCGTCACGAACGAGACGAGAGAACGCAATCACTTACTGTTGACAGTTGAAAAAGTGCAAGTCACGACCTACATCGAATAGAGAAACACATTTGGGGCTGATCAGATGCCGACGAGAGACGCGAATTGGAGAAGCAGAGACCTTTTACCCCAAGACCAGAGGCCTTTTTTGGAGGCCGAGGTCGCTGATTTTGGGCGGGACCCACCAGGGGTTGCCCTTTCCCCACTTGTTCCCCTCACCCGACATGCTCCAGAGCCGCATTTGACCCCGCGTCTGGAAGGGAAGCCAGATGCAGGATGATGGCACGGCAATATAGTCATGATGTGGGTGGATCAAGCTTTGGAGATGAGATGACATCTTGGTAAATATTGTTTCTATATTGTTTTCTCTCTTCCATACATCAATCACACGAGCAAAAGATCTTCCACACACACCTACACAGCAACTACCATTACCATGTCTCAACAAGCTGACGCCCTCGCTTCGGCGCATCAAACATTGTTCTCCAAGGGTCTAGAGATGAGAAACAAAGTAGTGGGCAAAGCATACGTGGATAAAGCATTGGCCGCGGGTTCAAGTGACTACGCCAGGCCAATGCAGGAGTACGTGACAGAAGCGTGCTGGGGTAGTATATGGGGACGACCTGGGCTAGAGCTCAAGACGAGGAGTCTCTTGAACCTAGCCATGCTGTGCGCCCTGAACAGAAGCACTGAATTGGGAGTGCACACGAGGGGAGCATTGAGTAACGGAGCGAGCGAGGTAGAGATCAGGGAGGTGATCTTGCAGGCGGCATGCTACTGTACGTTGCTTGTCACTAATGATATCGAGGTTGTTGACCGTCGCAGGTGGTATGCCGGCTGGTGTTGAAGGCTTCAAGGTCACGGAGAGAGTGATCAATGAATGGAAGGCTGAGCATGGCATTACTGGACCGGTTCTCGGCAACTCGAAGAAGCCGGGTCACGAGACACCCGTGGCGGACGTCGATGTTGGCGAAAGGATGAACCTGGAGAACATCTAGGTGGTGAAAGCTTGAAGGAAGAGCAAAAGCACAGTAGAAGAGTCTGATCTCTGTTGTCAATATCGAGTCTACATCCCAACGCCGCGCTATGTTCATATCACTCATCTATCGTAACTTCTATGCTCTATTTCTGGAACCCAAGCCTCTTCTCTCTAACTTGAACGTCCTTCATCTCGTCTCCAACTACCTCATTGAAATGGTCGGCAGAGTCGAGGTAGACGTGGTGGCCTGCTTTCCGGATGACAATGACTTTGGCATCTCCGTTCTCTCGTGCTTTCTCTTCTTTTGAAGCGTTGGCCAGAGCCTTATCCTTCTCTGCTTTGATTTTCTCCGCTGCAGCATAGCCACCCTTGACATCCATCCAATCGTTCTCGCCATAGAGGAGGACGACAGGGACGCCAGTCTCCCGAACTCGGTTGAGTTGCGTGTTGACATTACCGTTTGGCTCGGAAGTAGCACCGTCTGGTATCGGCGACTTGTGCTCTCCAATGTATTGTCGACCGACTCCTTGAATGCGGCGGATCAATGGTGACCGGGCGAAGGCTCCAGGGGCAAGAATGTATGCGAGGGCGTACTCTCCACTACCGCGTTGTCGAAATAAGCTGTAGCTGTAGTCGTGAAGCGCTTGCGACTGTTCACCATCGAGATGGCTGAATCGACGGCTAGTCCATCCGGAGACCAATCGCGGACCTAGCGGACCTGAGAGGCGGACAAATGAGAAGGGAGAGATATTCGCGTCCCAGAGTGTTGTGAGCCACTTCGGCAGCGGCTTTCGTGGAGGCGGCTTGTTCGCGCTTGTGTTTGATGCTGCCGATGGTGCCGCAGACTCATTTGCGGATTGTGTGAATTCGTTCTGCAGAGTTGATTCACCAGGCTCTGGCATGTCTGCTTGTACGGCGTAGGGATCCTCGGGTATGCCAACGGGCGAGGCCAAAATGAGCTTGTTTAGATGACCTGGGTACTTGAGAGCATACGCAACAGCCATGTATCCTCCCAAGCTGTGTCCAAGAAGTGTGAATCGATCGATTCCCTTCTTGATCCGCCACTCTTCTAATGAGTCTATAAACCACGACTCTGCTTCTGAGATCTTGCCTTGGTGATCTTTGGCTGCGATGCGGAAGGGTGGGCGAGACGAGCGGCCCATGCCGAGGAGGTCCAACGCATACAGCTTCCATCCAGTAAGGCGTGAGAGAGGCTCAAAGTTCCGATAGAAGAACCCGAGACCTGCACCATATCCATGAAGCATGACAAGGTTGTTGTCTGTCTGCTCGTCCACACGTTCCACCGAGAACTCGTTGAGAAAGCGGTTCTTTCCCGCAAGTTGGACCAAATTCGACTGCCATCGTCGTGGGCCGTACGGATCTGAGACCGAAGAGGTTGTTACTGGGGCAGCTTCTCGTTCCGGAGAGCGGTCTACATCGGACGAAGTCTTGCCTGACGCTGGAGTTTGTATGCCGGTCTGAGTGTGCGTAGGTGGTCCTTGTAGATACGGAATGAAGGACAAGACTTTGTGTTCTGTCACAGCTGGCGACAGACCGGCCCACCACTGCGACCACCCTTCCTTGTAGGATAGGGGGAACGCAGCTGTGTTACCGCCATTCGGTGCGGTGGGAGGCTGGTTTCCTTCTTCTTTTGCGCGGTGACGAGCTAGCATAGGTTGTTGTGTGCGTTCTTGTGCATTGTGGTCGGTCTCTGCTGCAGACATCGTGTTGTATCGTATGAGAGTCGGGTAAAGTGGCGTTGGCGGAAGAGAGAGCTTGTGAGGTAATGTGGTAGGATGTGTTGAGGGGAGGGCTCGCAAGCGCAGAAGGGCAGCGCTACGAGAGCGCAGTGCGAAGGAGGGAATGGTGGCGACGAGAGATGAAGCTGAGATGGTCTTTATGCTGGCGAAGCATAAACATTGGCAGATGACAAGAAATATTTAGGTCTCAGGCACCCGCAATAAATGATGATGAAATTCGGTTAGGTCCGGAGCGAGGGGAGATCATGAGGCCGCAAAGTCCGGCGGCGGGCTGATTGATGGCGGCGGCGGGCTTTTGTTGCGATGTGCATGAAACGAGTGAGGCTCTGCTTGCCGTCTGCTGATCTCCGGATCTGCTCGTTGCTTTGCTCGTTCAATCACTCAGCATCATCAACGGCCAGCCACATTGCGCCTCGCCTGGAATTACTTTGGGTAGGGAGACTTTTGCTTCCACCACTACCTGGAAACCGGTCACGCTCACCAACAACATGGTCTGATCAATTGAAACACTCTTTGGCCGCATAGTCGGCCCAGCGTCATCGCCAAAAAAGCATCAGCACAGCAGCTTCTTTCGAAGCTGACTTTGGCGTCACATGTCGTCCAACACTCTTGACCGCATCGTCAAAGGGGCTCCTCCACCAAATGTATCTCCCGAACAAGTTGCGACAGCTGCGCGAAAGTCATCGACCTCTCAAATATCAGTGACAGCTCCCCAGCCTCCTCCCCTTGATCCAGTGTCGCACCTTCCGTCATCACCTCCGCAAATATACCTCAACCTTTTGATCCTAGAGTCATCATTGCGCGCTCAGTACCTCTCCCTACGCGCTCGCTTACGACTGCACATTCTTCTGCTGGGAGCCTTGCTGGTCTGGACCTTGACCTTTACGTACCTGCTCTTTCTACGACCTCGAGAAGATGGCCAAGGCACTGGTGGCAGTGTCTACTGGGTGGTGGATGTCATGGAAAAGATGGGCTTTGTCGGTGGCATGGTCACTTGGGGGCTAGTATGGGGGACAGGGCTTTGGGACCGAGGTGTAAGATGGCCGAGGCGCTGGGTTGGTATTACCAACAGGGGGCTTCGAGGATTCAATCTAAAAGTTGTGGTAATACGAGGATCATGGTGGAAAGAGGTGGTTGGATATCTCGGTTTACTGGGACCATTTGGGTACTGGGCAGGGACGAAAGGTATGCGATATGAATATCTCCCGCGCGACATTGAGCGTACACTAGGAGACAAGCAGAAGCTCCAGAGACTCGAAGGCCTCAAAAACGACCTCTGGATTGAAGAAGACGTTGCATCAGGAGGAGACACGATCAAATTACTATTGCTGCCAAAGCCGTTTAGCCCGGACTTTCGCGAAGAGTGGGACACGTACAGGACCTCGTACTGGGAGAAGGAGAATGAGCGAAGATCAGGATTACGAAAGATGATCAAGATTAGAGACAGGGAAATTGCCAAGAAGGAGGGAGGTCTACTCTGGTGGACAGGCTGGAGAGGATGGCAGAATCTGGTCGGGAAGCCACGAGTCGTTCAAGATCAAAAGGCCAAGGTTGTCCGTGAGAAGCCGAGTACCACTCAAATCAGAAGGGAGAAGCGTAAGGATGGTCTTCTATCAGACGGCAATTCTCGGTCGAGCTCTCGTAGTTCGACGCCTACCCCCGAACCAGAAGGACGGAACCGCAGGGGCTCCGAGGTCACTCGTCGAACAAGCAGTCAAAGTACAGCTAGGCGAAAGAAGGCTCCTGGTGCACTTTCAAGTGTGGACGGACGTCCTTCGCCGCGGATACCTAGTGATTCTTCGAGGCCTTCGACCCCTGATGGCGCACGGGGATCAGAGCTGGCAGCACCAGCACGAACCGTGTCCAAGAGATCCAGCAACCTCAGTATTAGTTCGGTATCGGACAGTGAGGTCAAAAAGGAGGAGACACCACCGACTGACGTCGAGGTGAAGTCAGAGAAGGGCTGACAAATGTACTATCGGGATCACTACTAAGGTCAAGCAGTCCCATGACATTGATATGTAGCGAGTAGCAATACAAAAAGTGAATACCCTCGGCCCATTGAAATCCGGGGCAGAGCCCTTGGCGAGGCTCGTGTTTTGCGGAGAGAAAATGGGCCAAAAGTCAAACGGGCGAGACCTCGGCCCAAGCAGATTTGGTGGGTGAAGCGTCCCCGAGGTCTTGGGAGCATGTGCCGACGGCGGCGTTTATTCATCTACAAAGACATCGGCCTCTGCCCTTTCTTCATCCTCATTACCTCTGACGACACTGCCTCTATCCTACCCTAGTACGAAATTACCGTCAACATGACTGAACGCCTTCAATCCGTTGTTCGCCAGCTCACTGGCACCAAGCGGCCCATCGATGTCATGTAAGCTCCTATTGCCCCTCACGAGCTTCATCCGGCAGCTTGCTAACATGGCGCAGCCAGGAGAAGCACCCCGACGATATCGTCGTCACTCTTGCCATCCGCACTCCTCTTGCCAAGGGTAAGAAGGGTGGCTTCAAGGACACTCTCCTCGATGGTTTGATGCTCAAGATGTTGGAGCAGGTCGTGCGCAAGGCCAACCTTGACCCGCAGTTGGTCGAGGATGTTTGTGTCGGAAACGTGAGCATTCTGCAGTCCGCGACGAGAACATTAGACTGACATGCGCAGGTCTCCGACGCCAAAGCCGCATACTACTCCCGCGCCGCAGTCCTTGCTGCTGGCTTCCCTACCACCACTGCCGCCTCCTCAGTCAACCGTTTCTGCTCTTCCGGCTTGAAGGCCATCCAAGACATCTCCAACCAAATCATTGCTGGCTCAATCGACATTGGTGTAGCCATGGGTGTAGAGTCAATGACCCAGGGCGGTGACCGTCTCGAGCGCCCGTTCGTGGACGAGATTCTCAACGCCAACCAGGACTCGGCCGACTGCATGCAGCCCATGGGTCAGACTTCAGAAAACGTTGGCAAGGACTTCAACATCTCAAGAGAGACGCAAGACAGATACGCCGCAGAGTCATACCGCAGGGCAGAGGTCGCACAAAAGGCTGGCTACTTTGACGACGAAATTGTTCCCATCAAGGTCAAGGTCAAGGACCCCAAGACTGGCGAGGAGAAGGAGGTCACACTTACCAAGGACGAGGGTCCACGGTACGGCACCACCTACGAGTCACTCGCGAAGATCAAGCCTGCTTTCTTGCCACATGGCGATCGCAGCCACGCTGGTAACTCATCGCAAGTCACCGACGGAGCCGCTGCTGTCCTTCTCATGAAGCGCAGCAAGGCCATCGAGCTTGGCCAGCCGATCATGGCCAAGTTTGTTGGCGCCACCGTCGCTGGTCTTGCCCCAAGAATCATGGGTATTGGACCTTCAATCGCTGTGCCCAAGCTTCTCGGCAAGTACGGCCTTACCGTTGATGATATCGACATTTTCGAGCTCAACGAGGCTTTCGCTTCGATGGCAGTCTACTGCAAGGATAAGCTCAACATCCCATGGGAGAAGTTGAACCCCCGTGGTGGTGCCATTGCCCTCGGACACCCTCTCGGTGCTACCGGTGCTCGACAAGTCGTCACAGGTCTGTCCGAGTGCAGGAGGACGAAGAAGAAGATTCTGTTGACCACCATGTGCATTGGTACTGGTCAAGGTATGGCTGGTCTTTTCGTCAACGAGCAGAATGTGTAGATAGTGTAATTTCCTCGCATAGTAATCAAAGCCATTTGTTCCCGACCTTTCATTGGCGAGATGATTTGCTCGGTGTAGACGGGGAAACAAGCTTCTTTCTGCATCATCAAAGGATCGACCGGACTCGACCGTGGACCCGCGGACTGTGACCGTCGCCGAATGACCTTGCTCCGATATCGATGTGCCGACATACCGCATGTTTACTCCTATTTCATATTTTCCCATGATTTAGCAATTTGAGATTGCACCTCCACGGTCCTTATCTTGTGTGGCTCCTACGATTGCGATCTACTTTTGCTGGCACGACCGCCGCCATTGACGTCAGAGCGGACTCGAAACTCTTATTAGCAAAAGAAGCCGACTGTCAGAACATGTCCAGCGTCGACTGGCGGGCTGTATAGAAGATGGCTCAACCAGGTTCCAATTCCTCTGATCCTGGACGGAGTGGATCGCCGGGACATTCACGAAGCTCGTCCACCACCCCGGCATGGTCACAACATATCCCTTCCAATCCTTCGGGACTGCGAAACTCAAGAGTAGTTTCCAACAGTAGCGACAACCTCGGCGCATTATCTACCTCTCCCGAGCGCATGGACGACAGCCCCGGTCGACATGATGACAACGACGACAGTCCTAGGTCAACAAGTGCAGACTTCAATTTGCCATATTCGGACGATGAGGATACAAGAGTCGGTGGATCTGGGGACTCTCGAAATCGGGCAGATGTCAGGACCAGTCTTTTGGATGCACAGTACAATGGACAGTCATACGGCTCGACCAGTCGTACGAACGGCGCATACTCTCCCCGACCTCAAACACAGAGGACGGTCAGCTCGATCGATTCCATCACCTTTGGCTTTGCCAGTCGCTTTCTCCCCGAGTCCTTACTTCGACGAGAGACGATAGACGACCCTCTCACCCAGCAAGAGATGGACATGACAAAGATGTTGGCGCAGAGACATGGGATCACCGACCGCCGGAAGATGTACATCCTCTACTATTTCCCCTTCCTGAATTGGATACGACAGTACCGCTGGGCCTATGTACGAGGCGACCTGATATCTGCTTTCACTATGGCGTCTTTCTACCTACCAATGTCCCTATCGTACGCTTCTAATCTTGGACACCTGCCACCTATCAACGGACTGTACTCTTTTGCCTTTAACCCTTTCATATATGCCATGCTCGGCACCTGTCCACAAATGGTCGTGGGACCCGAAGCTGCTGGATCTCTTCTAACTGGCCAAGTCGTCCGTGAAAATATATCTAATGGTAAGCACAGAGATGACGACTTTACAAAGAGCACTCAAATCGCGGGCATGATTACTGGCTTGTCCGGCGCCGTCATCCTAGTTGCTGGACTTTGTCGTCTAGGATTTCTTGATAGTGTCCTTTCCCGACCATTCTTGCGTGGCTTCATATCGGCCATTGGCATTGTCATCTTCGTGGACCAGCTGATCCCAGAAATGGGGTTGGACAAGGTCGCGCATGGAGCGGTGCATGGATCCAGCTTGGACAAGATCATGTTCCTGTTCAACAACTACGATTATGCCCACGGCTTGACGTGCGCTGTCAGCTTCGGTGCTTTTGCGATTGTCATGGTCTGCAGAGAGGTCAAGAAACAGCTTCAACCAAGGATGGAATGGGTGGCTTACATACCTGACCGGTTCCTCGTCGTGGTCTTGTCTGCGGTGTTCGCATGGCGTTTCGACTGGCACAGTAAAGGCCTCGATATCCTCGGCAATATCGAAGCAGAAGGGCGACCATTCAAAGCACATTTTCCTTTCGAGCCAAGCATGCTCGAACACGCCACAGACGCTTTCAGTACCGGTATCCTTATCGCCCTGCTCGGCTTCTTCGAATCCAGCGTAGCAGCAAAGAGTCTTGGCGCGGCACCTAAAGGGAAGAAGCAGCAGAAAAAGAAGACCGACGACGAAGACGACCAGCCCGACGGCATCGAAGGCATGGTCGTCAGCCCTAACAGGGAGCTCGTGGCCCTCGGCGTGGCCAACATCATCGGCGGTCTCTTCATGGCCCTCCCTGCCTTTGGCGGCTACGGACGCAGCAAAGTCAACGCCTCCACGGGCGGCAAAACCCCCATGTCCAGCATCTTCCTCTCCCTCATCACCGTAATCTGCATCCTCTTCCTCCTCCCCTACTTCTACTACATCCCGGTACGTATCCCTCCCCCCTCCCTTCTCCTCCCCCTAACCCCCTCCCAAGAAAGGCGTCCTCTCCGCCATGATCTCCGTAGTAGCCTACTCCCTCATCGAAGAAGCACCCCACGACATCTCCTTCTTCTGGCGCATCTCCGGGTACTCCGAACTCCTCCTCATGCTCCTCATCTTCCTCACCACCTTCCTCTGGAACCTCCGCATCGGCATCTTCGCCGGCATCGCCCTCTCCCTCCTGCGCCTGCTCCGGCACTCCACCCGTCCCCGCATCCAGATCCTCGGCCGCGTCCCCGGCTCAAAAACCTTTGAGAACGCAGAGTCCCACGCCTTGAGGACTCAAGGCCCGGAGCTGGAGTACGTGGAGAACACCCTCATCATCAAGATCCCGGAGCCCCTCACGTTCGCCAACACGGGCTCTCTGAAAGACAGGTTGCGCCGCATCGAAGCCCACGGCACGTCCCTCGCGCACCCCGCCCTGCCTCGCGTGCGCAACACCGACAAGGACAAGACGTTGATACTAGACTGCCACGGCGTCACAGGGATGGACCCCGCTGCCGCGCAAGTTCTGCTGGAGATTGTGGAGGGCTACACGGATAGAGGAGTGCGGATTTATTTCTGCAGGGTCATGGGGAAGAGGAGCGAGGTTTGGCGCCTCATGGAGGTCAGTGGGATTGTGGAGTTGGTGGGGGGCGAGGGCAAGTTTGTGGGGAGTGTGACGGAGGCGTTGGAGTTGGTGGAGAGGGAGAGGGGGCCGGTGGGGATGGTGGGGGGGTTGGTGGGGGGGAGGGGGGATGTGGAGGAGGGGGAGGGGGGGACTTAGGAGGTTCGTGGGGGGAGGGGAGGGGGGAGGAAGAGGGGGAGGGGAAAGGGGAAGGGTAGGGACAGGGGCAGGGCAAGGGAGAGCGATGAGGAGAGCGAGGAGGACAGGTGGGTGCTCGTTGGCATTGTATGATGCGTTTTAGCGGCATTGGCTTGGCGGGAGGGAGAATGTGAAGCAGGAGGCAGGAGGCAGTGTACAGCATGTCTTGCCACGATAGAGTAGGTCTAGTCTGGGTTCAAAGTCATGGACTGCATTCATCTGTCTCGACTACTGGCTACGTGTCAATGTGTTCTGGATATGCCAGTCGCAGCAGCGCACACCAGGGGTATCGATCGTAGACGCTCTGCCATGCCACCTGCTCCATCGAGATCAAGCTTCTCTGCCAAATGTCTTGAACAATTCAGCCACCTGCACACTACGTGCCAAAGCAAAGTGCCGTGGTACCAAGTGTGGATTGCACGGAGATGGTCGGTCGTAGGCGCTGTGACGACAAGTGACACGGAAGACAGAGAGGTCGTGATGGCCCTGTACGCCCCATGTATCGAGAACGAAACCGCAGAGACAACGAAAAAGTCAAAAGCATCGGTGGTATCGTGCGAAAGGAGTGTCTTTGAAATCGTCGCAATCGAAACGAACATAAAGGAGCGTATTGGCCGTCATGATGGTTCCGTACCGTAGCAGAGGAGAAAAAAGTACATGAGAGTTTTT
This sequence comes from Elsinoe arachidis, assembly GCA_013372555.1. Classification (NCBI taxonomy): domain Eukaryota; kingdom Fungi; phylum Ascomycota; class Dothideomycetes; order Myriangiales; family Elsinoaceae; genus Elsinoe; species Elsinoe arachidis. The sequence continues at coordinate 1,537,328 of JAAPAX010000009.1, forward strand.
TGTGGTATCGAGCAGTAAAAGCAGATTTTGGTTGGGGTATATTGGTATCATCGCGGGGGCCCGATGGGGGCCGGGTATCCAGAGTTAGCAGGTGCGGTGGTGGTGGTGGTGGAACTGGAAGTCGGGCGGGGGGTGTCCTTCAAGCTGGTCAGACTGGTAGCGGAGGCGTGAGGAGTGGCTGATTTCGGGTGTCCATCAGCTGCTGCGTCGTATTTGGGCGTCACGTCGCCACCAAGACCAGGGATGATAGGTGTGTTGAGGGAAGTGCTGGATGCATTGCCTGCGCCGAAAGGAAATTTACTTTCATATGTCGTGAGAGATGCTGAAGAAGTGGCTGGTCTACTTCCAGCGGCAGTGAAAGATCCCCAGCTGTTATGGGGATGAAGTTGGTCGTGTTCGAGGTCGATACCGGAGTCATTCCAAGGATTTCTATACCCTGACTCGCGAGACTCCATGCTGACCAGAGATGCCTTGGATGCATTGCTAGATGCATGCTTGAACAAAGAACCAGGAGTGCTAGTACCACCATTCTTGCGGCGGTCAAGGAAAGATGAAAAAGAAGAAATGCTGCCAGGTTTGCGCAGCTTGTCGAAGATGGAGCGATGCTCAGTGTCTTCGAACTGGGCACGAGTTGGAGACTCAGTCGAAAGAGGTGGCTCGGCACGTTGGAGCAATTTGGAGTCAAAGTACGGCATGGAGTCTTCGAAAGAGTCGGACTTTGGCCTGGGGATGGCACCGCGAAGAGTGCTAGAATCCAGTCCGTGACCGACCAGCTTGATGATCAGGAAGTCGATAGCATCCTTGAGACCTCCGGCGTTGTTGCGAGTGTATGTCAAGAGCAGATTCTCGACGACTCTAGTCTGGGATGGCTGTCCTTCGATAGGCTCTGTCTTTGGCTGGCGGACAAGAACTTCGACCACATACTGCTCGCGTAGCTTTTGCAGAGTGTCGGTACGGAAATCGTTTGACGTCAAGTATTCGCGAAGTTCAGGTGAACTTGGGAAAGCAATGTCGTGACTCTCTGGTACCATGCCCTGTCGTCTTGTAAGTAACCCTCATCAACAAACCGCAGCGGATCTATGCTTACCAAAAATTCATCGACAGCCTGTGGAACCTGATATTCTGGTCCGGACACCACGATGATGTCACTTGCCTGCTCAGTCCCAGGGAATGTAATCTTACAATTCCACTTCTTCTCAAGCTCCTCGATCTCACCCATGCGTGCAATGAGCTCGCGGTGATAAAGGCGGTCGACAGGGACGTTCTCGGAGACAAACTCAGCGTCAACCTTCTCAACCATCTCCATAATCTCATTCTTGACAAGTTCCAGATTGTCGGCATTCCTGGCTGGTGTGCGGCAGATCACATTGTCGATCTTGACATCATCTTCATCCTTGCCGTGAACGCCTCTGTCCATAGCATTGCTGAACTTGACAAAGACAGAGTACTTCTTCATGATGCGCTGAATGTGTTGACCACCAATGCCGATGATGCGCTTGTGGTACTGATCCGGAACATGAAAGGAGATGGAGGCCGGCATCTCAAGCTCGACAAGATCCAGGCCATTCTTGGTGGCTTCGTACGACGACCCTCTGACGTCTATGTAGAAGTTGTACTCGTTGAAGCCATCGAAGACGATCTGAACGTTACTCTGGCTCATAATCTTGTTGATTTTGCCGTTCTTCTTGCCGCTGACGAATTCCTTGTGTTCGTTGGCGAGTTCGACCTTGACGCGAAGGGTAGAAGATGCCTTCTTGACGAATGGGAGTGAGTTGATAATGGTCATAGCGGCCTTGACGGCGTCATCACTGCCGTTGATGTGGAAGTTGAGCTTCTCGAAGGTGATCTCGGCACCAGAGTTGATGCAGATATCGGGAAGCATAGCACGGATGTCAGCCGGTGTAGGTTGGCGTTGATTTGCTTCTAGGCCTGTCAACCACCACGAAGCACTGTAGAATTGACCAGCCTTGGAGAATGTCAGCACACGCAGAAGATATACGATGATTGGGCCATACCAGTGACATGATCTCTCGCACAGTGCGCTCGACGTTAAGGATATCGGTAGCTTGAACACGAAGCACACCGCTGTGGTTGCCAAGAGGAGGGAGGAGGACGTAAGAGCCATTCTGCTCGATGATCTTCTTGATCTTCTCGAGACGCTCAAGCAGAATGTAGTCAACCTTGCTCGTGGTAATGGCGACGTCCTTGACAAAAGTCTTGGTTGCCTGAACAAGGTCGTACAGTCGCTTCTTGGCTTGCAGAATGTTATCCTGATTGTCACCAGTAATGATGATTTCGTCTCTTGAACGTGGAAATGCTCCTGCAGGTGAGTAGCCGAAGACTGTCGGGAACAGCGGAGGAAAGTAGATGGCAGTATTGGTGGCAGACTCGATGAGCTTGATGTTGCGCCGATGGCGGCCGCAGATGAGGTTGTGGAGAGTCAGTTCGAGTTTGATGGTGTCAACGACGCGGCCGAGCTGTTATATATTAGTGTTGTGGCACGCAAGGTCCGGCTATATTGGCAACCCACAATCTGGTCAATCATGATGAGAAGTCTAGTCTTCGCATGATCGCAGCATTCCATGTCTCCGTATATGACGACTCGAAGCTTGCCCTCTGTACTGAGCTCGAGGTTTCCGTGAATGCTCGCGGATTCGTCCGTTTGCTTGGGGTGTAACAGGAAGATATCAGCCTTTGTCTTGTCTGCTATTTCATCCATGTGTTTCAAGACATCAGCCCTGCATTCTGTCTGGTCGGGATTCATGAGGAGACTCGGAGACACTTCGACACTGCTGGAGCGCTGGTGATCTTGTCAGTATATGAGTTTCAAGAAGGTCTGACACATCGTACAAGAGTGATGGGCGTATCGTTGAGTATCTTGGATCTCATCTTGTGCACTATCTCGGCATCACCAGAGATGCAGACGTTGGTCACGAGAGCTGTGAGGGGTCCTCTCTGCATGCCGGGGACTGGCTTTGGTTTTGAGGATGTGACTGTCCCTTGTATTGCGCCTCCACTGCCCTCACTCATTGTCTTGCACAAGGCTCTCAGGTTTTCAACATCTCTTGTATGCACTGGTAGCTTGTGAATCGGGGTGCTTTCCGGGGTTCCCTCAGGATGCGTCCAGCGGTTGAAGGCTCCAGGACTGGCATAGATGACTTCTTCGGGTTCGACGCCAGCAAGATTCGAGGCAAATGGAACGTTGAAGCATAGGTTGATCAGATGACCTGGCATGGCCGGGTTTGGTGGCAGAGCGTTTACTGCTCCGTGGTTTCGCTTCCCTGGTGGGGGACCCGACAAGTCGTGTTGATGAGGTCGACTGAAGCCCATGGAGGGCCGCATAGCGTCCCAACCATGTCTGGCTTGACCAGTGATCTGACCTATCTTGTGCATGGTCAGGATGAATGGACTCTCTCCCCTCTGACGCCGCGTCGAGGGTAAGAGAGGTCAGGGCGGAGTTGAGGAGACAGATTGACTGATCCAGCAGCCGTGTTGCCGAAAGCGTGTTCCGGCAGAGCTGCAATAGATCGAATGCAAGTCTGTCCTCAAATGAGACGGACAAACAAGAATGTGTAAGGTTGCATAACCTGGGAGGTAGGAAGTGGTTGATTGTGACGATTCGGTGCGCTGCTCAGCATCGGCACGAAACGTTCAAAGACGGTCACGTGATGCTCCACAATCCGGTTGGGTTGCTCGATTGCCGGGAAACTCTAATCCCACATCGATTTTCAACAGAACCATTATTTACAGACATGAGATGAAAAAGATTGAGAGCAATTGCTGCAACCAAAATGACAGAAATGGCAAATGAAAGAAACAAGCACGACTGACGCATCGGCGTATGTGATGGTCAATCTTGCGCTGGGATTGGCAGCTTTTCCCAGCCCACGGACACGCTTCACAACGAGCATGTCTCACTCAGCGCCGTTGTTCTGCGCTCTGTCAGCATCCCGTCATTATCTGTCCAAGGCTATGGAAATGCCTTCAGCAATTCTCAGAAAATCTCTGGATCATGCTCAGGCTCTGCTGGCCATAAGCGAGCAGATCGATCTTCAAACCACCTTTGGAAGTCTCGGATTTAATGTCTGGACTTCCAATAGTACGACGCACCTTTGAGGATACGCCATGCCTGCTCTCCAGCCAGTTTCGGGCGTCGAAGCGGGCTATGTCTTGCCTTGCCATGCCGACGGATGTATAGCACAAAATCCCTGCGAGCAATAGGATTAGATACCTATCTCGAATGCGAGCACGACTTTCCGCCTCGCACCGGGCTCATCAATAGCCTATGTGCGTGAGGAAGACGTGGAGATTACCTTGGGCAAGAGCAGTGCCAACATCTTGACGATCGCGGACCTGCTCGCTTATAAACCATGTACAATGAGCTTGTACAGCAAGGTATCATCGCTGAGGCATCCCGTCCTTGTATCACGTCTGGTGGGCATGTCGCGTGAGGCCATGTGTGCTTGCTAGAGCATCAAGCGGAGCTTCCGGCATGGCGACCATCTCGTCACCATGTTGTGTGTGGATGAGCGCGATTAGCGAAGCCGGGCTGAGGTCTCATTGCTCAGTTCAACGGCATCTTGGTTTTTCGCAATCTGGTCGCTGGTAGCCTTTTTGCATTGCCGTCTCGTGGAAACACATTTGTGCCAGATGCAATCAACGGCATCATCAACTATACTTCGGGACGACATGGTATTTACGAAAGAGCTCTGCACAGTAATCAGTAAATGTTCCCTCAAACAGCGATGCTCACATCGTGACTTATCTTTGCAGAAGAGGTCGCTCGAGTGGTTGACACACAGCGATCCTGCCTGCTTTGCAACCGTCGAAGGATCCTCATCTTTGGCCAGAAGTATAGGCATTCAGCAAATGTTCTTGCATACTTTGTGGCCACATCGTGTGTCAGCTGGTCATATAGCGTTGCAGGTATCCTACCGTGAGCACAAACACCTCGCATGGCTTGTGGTTGTGTTTGTTGCAGGCTTGATTCCATGACAGAGTCAGTGGCGACAGCCTGACCAAGAAGGACACCTAGATGCTTGACAAGGACACAGACAAGTTGGAAGGGTTGATCTCGGACGGACTCCTTGCATACTCATGGGGTATCTAGTCGTACAAAAAACACAGCAAGGTCTTGTCCTGTCCGCCGGCCCTTTTCTGGTGCAAGGCCATGACCCCAACGCTGCCGCTGGTGGAGGGCCTCGGGCTGGAGCGCTAGGGGAGCGGCCTAGCCAAGTACCTGTTGCCGTACTGGTCGACCACAATGGCACTCTCCCAGCGCCCCAGCCGGCGAGGCGCTCCGGGCGGAGCCCCCTCGCGGAAATAAGTGCGGTCCGGCTGCTGCACATATGGTCAGTACTGAGCACCAATGAGGGCAAAAGACGCATACTGGAGCGATCGGTGGACCGATCGGAACGACCACATCCGGCTCATAGTCGCTCGATGCCTCCTCCTCTGCCTCCCCCATCTCAATATCTTCTTCACCTGTGGTGGTGAACTTGCCTGTCTGGCTGGAGTAGTAGTCGGTCTCACTGCTTGCCGGCTGTGCTGTAGCTTCTGGTATGACCGGGGCGCGCTCGTTGGTTGAGACCATGCGTATGACAAGTGGCTCTCTGCCTGCTGGAAGGTTCTGTGGCGTCACTGCTTCCTTGCTAGCCACAGTCTCCTTCCTGATGATCTGGGGTGGCGCTGTACTCTTGCTGGTCATCCTTGCTGTCTTGCGTGCTGTTTTGCCGGCGTCGAAGGTTTGCCAGTTGGACTGACGACGTCCAAGAACTTTGTCGCGGTTGGCCTTCTTGCTTGTCCAGACTTCAGGCATACTGATGGCGAGATCGGTGAATTTTTGGAGGAATGCAAAGGCTTCTTCGTCGATTGAACCTTCAAGGGCGAGTGCGGACGTCGATAGATACTGCAGCTCTTCTCGGAATGCTTCGCTGGGTGATGGGTCGGAGCCGCTGTCTTCAAGAATGCAGTCTTTCAGGTATGAAACGGCGGTCAAGAAGTATGGTATGACTTCGTCTTGTACAAAGGAAAAAGGAGATGGACCTTCGAGGTCTTGCTCGGATGGGTCTGCATGGCTCGTGTTAATACGGTAGTCCTCCATGTTGAATGAGGACCTGGAAAGCCAGGCACACAGATCGCAGAAAGACGGTATTTTTTTTTCACAGAGGCTCTAGAGAGAGATCTTGTCGTTCATGAGAGAGAGTAATCTTCCAGTTGTCCAATATCGTACAAATACACCACCATGGAGGGTGGAGGGTTCCAGGAAGATTACCTATGATTGATGTCGCGAAAATTGGTGGTCAATTGACTCTCTCTGATGACTGGCTGATGATCTGTTGTAGTGTCGTCACTGGATCTATGGCCGGTAGAGCTCTTCACTTCGCGTAATGGTCGAGTTTGGATGTTGTCGCCGGCGCTCACAAAGCTATCATCAGACTTCTCAGGACGCAAACAGAGGATTGCAACGCGCTAACGAAGCTCGCCTTGAGTTTATCGCGATGGCTGAGGCTCGATTTGATGTCTTTTGAAAAGCTTGAGGTGGATGTCGCGCTGGTGGTGATGAAGAAGCAGAAGAAAGCTTGAAAGCTTTGTGTGTGCGGAGCTTGACGCGGTGGAGCACGACCCCGAAAGCGGCAGTCGTGGCATCACGACCATCCTGTGCTCCATCTCGTCCTCCCAGCATCAACACTCTGGCAGGTAGTCATTCTTTTCGACGATCTCTTCTTTTTGTACTTTCGAGGCGGTCGTCTCTCCTTTCGGCTCAGCATCATCTCCCTCCCTCGATACCTCGCCGACCGCGTCTTTCCAGTCATTTCCCTCGGCTCGCCCTTGCATTCCATCACTCCAGCACCATGGCGACTGACGGCAGAGCCGTCTTCTTCTTCGACATTGATAACTGCGTATCTCTTACGATTCCTTCTCGTCACGCGTCCATACTGATTCGACCAGCTCTATCCTAAAAGCAAACGAGTTCACAACATCATGTCTGAGTGAGTCACCTCACGGTCCACAGCACAGGGCTTTTCTGACCAGACCAGATTGATCGACAAGTACTTCGAGACACACCTGTCGCTCTCTCGAGACGATGCCAACGAACTGCACATGCGATATTACAAAGACTATGGACTGGCCATCGAAGGTCTTGTTCGCCACCACAAAGTCGATCCATTGGAATATAACGCACAGGTGGATGATGCATTGCCTCTCGAGAACATCTTACAGCCCAATCCCCAGCTTCGAAAGCTCATAGAAGACATCGATACTTCCAAGGTCAAGCTTTGGCTTTTCACGAATGCCTATGTCAACCATGGCAAGCGGGTGGTCCGTCTACTCGGCATTGACGACTTGTTCGAGGGCATCACATATTGTGACTATGCCGCGCAGCCATTGCTATGCAAGCCAGCCGAGGATATGTTCAAGAAAGCCATGAAAGAGGCCGGAGCCGAGGATGTTTCACGCTGCTATTTCGTTGGTATGTGCTGGTAGTAATCGACTGGCTTTGACAGACGCTGACTATCAACAACAGATGACTCTGGTCTGAATGTGAAAGGTGGTAAAGCATTCGGCTGGACTGCTGTTCATCTGGTTGAGCACGATGCGGATCCTCCTCCTCAGCCAACAGGGCATTACCAGATCAGAGAACTCGAGGAATTACGATCAATCTTTCCACAACTCTTCAAGAGCTCATAGAACGACGCGGCAATTATCTTCACAATCGTTACGGTTCGAGTCGGGTCGAACGACAAGCCACTGGCCACAAGAATATCATAAACTACTGGGCATGCACGCCGATGGAGGGCCCTGAAGGACAGCAATCAGAAGCACTGTCTGAATATGAACCGCGGACAGCATCAGAAAGATATCAGCACTTCATCTACTCGAGATGATTGGAGCACCCTTCCAGTCAAGCTGGCGAATTCAATAACCTATCAGGATAGCTTGGAAGTAGGATTGATAGCATGTAAGAAAAGGTTCAGCAGCCCAAGCATCGAGGCTTTGGATATGCGCATGAATTTGAAGTAGTGGACATAGACGTATATGCATTGCACAAAATCACGAAGCACGAATCTAGAGCGATAGATCTGAGGTAGATGCCAGGATAGATATGCTCCACATAAAACGCCCATCATCACTGATCACGATAACTCAGGCCCGCTGTCGTACACCGTCGCTCTATGCTTCTTCATCTCCTCGCCTCGCTCTACTCTGCCATGCTCCAAGAACAAAAACCCCAAGCTGGTACGCCAATTCCCCGTCCCGTCCACGAAACCAAAACACCATAGTCTTCCCATCACTCCCATGCGCTCACTCCTTCAAACTCGCACAATACTCCCCCCACAACGTCCCCACCTCCTCGCCAAACAGTTCCCTCCACATGGCTTTCTCATACCTCCTCCCCCGCATCGCCTCATTCAACCTCCTCACCGCCCCCTCCCCACACCTCCCCTCGAGCCAATCCAAAAAATACCCCGTCGTCTGGTACCCAGCATCCCACTTCTTGCCCCCCTCGCGCTTCCAGTGCGGCGGCACGAAGCCAGCGCGCAAACGTACGAAGTCGGCGATGCCTTCGATGAGACCGCCGGGTGCGCTGCCGAGGGCGTTCCATTGGTAGCAGTGGACTAGTTCGTGGCAGATGACACCAAGGAGTTCTGCGCGGATGGAGGGGGAGGTTGTGGAGGGGGAGAAGGAGGGGGAGGGGGAGGAAGGGGGCAGGGAGGGAGGGGCTGATGGGGTGGGAGAGGAGGAGGGGAGGGAGGGGGAAGTGCTGGAGGGATTTGAGGAAGAGGTGGAGGATGAGGAGGACGAGGCGGTCGTGGAGGATCGTTGGGAGCGAGGGGTGAAGCGTTTGGCTACGCTGGCGATGTAGGAGAGGGAGAAGTGGATTTCTTTGTGGTCGTCGTCGAGCTCGAGGCCGGTGGTGTAGGCGACGCCGTCCATGTCGCGGAGGACGAAGGTGACGGAGCGGGTTGGAGGGATGTGAGGGCGGAATGGATGGGGACGGAGGGGTTTCTGATCGTCGGTGGATGATGATGGATCGGAGCTCGTGGGAGTGGCGGTCTTGGGTGGGTAGTAGAGGATCTCATTCACGGTGTCGACCATGTTGGCAATGTCAGTGGCGGCATTGACGTGGTCGAGGAAGACTTTGGTCGCTTCATGACGGATATCACGAAGTTCAACACGCAGGGTAGGTGTTGGAAGTCGAGGCTCGTCTTTGTGGGATGATTCTGATGGTGCTTGGTGTGTTGCCATTTCTGGCTGTCGTTCTGGCTCAGGCGCCTTTGATGGAGCGGGTTGCGACTGAGCAAGTGACATGGTCTGAAAGTACTGTGGAATATTCGAAGATGTTCCAGGTTTTGACATGGTCATGCTGAAATGGAAATGATGATGAAGAAATAGAAACGAATTGCCAGCGGCGGCGCAGAGAAGCCCTTGCTACACCGTTGTGCGGAAGCGTGATCAGATGAATAGAATAGGGTTGAGAATACTCCAGACACTACGAGACTGGCAAATGGAATACAGGATACTTTACATAAGATGCAGGATAATCTTGAAAGGTAGTACAGTATTGACACTGATCGTTGTTGATCACGTGGTCCACGACGTCGAGACGACTTTGTCAAGACATTGGTTGAACCGGCAAGACGGAGCGCCATTTCTTGCATGAGTTTGCCTTGACAACGGTCTCTACGGGGCTCTTTCTTCACTGATCGGGCCCAATCGTCTGGCAGCCCTGGCTAAAGGCGGCACCGGGAGGAGCCGCAGCGTGTTTGGGAGACAACATTGGATTTGGATCCGCGAATCCGTCTCTGGTCCATTACAGATATTGCCCAAAGCTCCCTCGTCCCCCACCTCAACGTCCTCATAATTTGCAATCGGCCAACTAACCCAGATGACCTTTAGCTGACCAGCGATACTTCCGCCATAGTCGCAATGGACGTACAAGCGGCAAATCTACTGGCGACACTGCGGCGCACTTCTGCTCCCCCCGAGCAGAAGCTGACGCTTCTGAGCAACCTAAAGTCAGATATCAAGCACTATCGCGTGCCGGAAAATGCACAGGCGACTATCTTCGAGTGTCTCAAGCTGGCAATCGCGAGCCAAACCAGTATCAATGTTGTTACTGCAGCACTGTCTACCCTCGGACATCTCATCAAGCGGCTGAAGATTCAAGACCCAGAAGGACGAGCCATCACATCACTTGCGCCTCGACTCTGGCCGGCGCTACAAGAGCGCTTCGCCGACCCTCGTGACAGCCACCGAGCAGGCGCATTGCAAGCCTTTGTCGATCTGCACCCGTTTTGCGCACCAGACGTCGAGGACATCATCCGCGACGATGCCATAGGAGGCCCCAATGGACGCGCAAAGGAGATGGGCATGCAATGGGTGGTTCAAATGCATGACGAGCACGCGCTACCGTTCAAGAGCTTTGTTCCATCGATAGTCACGTGTCTTGAAGATGCAGACGGACAAGTGAGAGACGCGGCAAAGGCTGCGCTGGTCGACCTTTTCAGAGGAGCCTCGACGCCAGCCAAGAACGATCTTAAGAAGCAGCTCAAGGTGCACGCTGTGCGACAGTCGATCGCCTCACAGATTCTAGCCCAACTTGGTCTCTCCGACCGACCTGCTTTAGAGGTCGATCTTTCGGCCTCGACGAGATCACTCCCGGCTTTCGATCACGTTTCGCATTTCGCGCAGAGCATTCATAGCGAAGAAGCGAAGCCACCACCTCCAGATGAGATCCCCATGGATCCAATCTTCGTCAATTCAAAGCAAGAGCTTGAAGATATGTTCCGAGATATGATGCCACACTTTGAGGGGAGGGAGTCAGAAGAAAACTGGTCACTACGAGACAAGGATGTTACCAAACTTCGAAAGCTTCTCAAAGGGAACGGCCCCAGCGAGTACTATGCTGTGTACATGACTGGTATGAAGCAGCTGCAGGAAGGCATTCTCAAGGCTGCAAACTCACTGAGGACGACAATGATGACCAACGCTTGCCAGTTGGTTCAAGAACTTGCACGGAATCTCGGACCCGCCATGGACTCGATGGTAGAGCTGTTTCTGCAGAGCTTTGTAAAGATGTGTGCGGCGACAAAGGCGATAGCCACACAAAGTGGCAACCAGACTGTCGACACAATCTTCCAATACGTGTCATATAACATCAAATTGTCACAACATATCTGGTTTGCTGCGCAAGACAAGAACAAGCAGCCGCGTGTCTGCGCGGCGGGTTGGTTGCGGACCCTGCTGAATCGCCAAGCTGGATCAAGGACACATTTTGAACATGTTGGCGGTCTCGACCTCGCAGAAAAGACAATCCAGAAGTGTCTCACCGACGCCGACCCAAAGGTCAAGGAGAGCATGCGAGCTACCTACTGGACATACGCAAAGCTGTGGCCCGAGAAGGCGGAGACGTGAGTAAGACATTGGTGCTGAGGGGACCTGAGACTGACTATGTTAGGATGATCAACGCATTGGACGACAAAGTCAGGACTGCACTTCAACGAGATCCGCACAACCCTAATGCCTCGAGTATGCAGTCAAGCCTTTCAGCGTCCACCAGTAGTCGAGCCAGCGGTGCACGATCAGCTCTACGAGACAAGATCGCTGCAGCCAAAAGGGAAAAAGCTCAACCTAGCAGACCAAACACTGCAATGGCATCAATGTCACCAGCCAAATCAAAGTCGATGGCAAATCTCTCAGCTCGAGCGAAGGCCATGGGCCCCCCGTCTTCTCGAGTCGTATCAAACGCGTCAGTAGCGTCTACGGCGACTGTAGATTCTGTATCTTCGACATCGTCGACTGCAACCACGCGACCAAATTCGTTAATGTCAGGCGCCGCTCGGAGACCCGTGAAGCGGCCTGAGATTGCCCGACCCGCCACAGCAGATCCGTATGCATCGCGCCGCATGCTCAGACCCGAGACGCCTTCTAACAAGATTCCTAATCGGAGTCCTCGTCAGAGTACGACCACCAAGCCTGCCAACACACAATCGACCATCGCTAGGAATCGAGTAGGTCGTATGGGAAGTCCTGCAGCTAGTCCTCTGCGCAGTAACAATGCACGACCAGCGACAGGACCAAGGTCGAGTACGCGAGACGCGTTGGACAACTCTGAAGACTCGGGTCACCTCCAGGCTGCCGACTTGACCATGGTCTTACCAAGTGCCATCTCTCGCGAGACTGCTTCATCAGCAGCCAAGAAGCGACCAGCTCTTGAGACAGCACAGTCATACGACACTGCGGTGCAAGGACTTGGAATCGAGGACAACTTTACACTTGTCATGCCTTCGACGCAATCGTCAAGTACGGTGCATGGCCTCGGAGAGCGACCAAACTCGTCACACAAAGGACCTATCCGAGCCTTGTCTGATAATCCTCCTACACTGCCAGGCCGACCTGGCTCTCGTTCCTCCCTTCACATTCCTTCGCCACAAACTCGAGCATCGCCCTCTTCGCAACGGTCAAGATCCCCACTTGACCAATCTCCACGTCGTGATACACCTCTTACGGAGACTAAACCGCCTTCACGGCAGGGTAGCCCACTCAAGCAAGCCTCTGCACCGGAGGAGCCACCAGTCAAGATCTGGGAAGACCCATTCACATCCACCGTCGCCTCATCACAACCAGAACCTGACCCACAAATTCTCACCGAGCTTGCCGTCAACGAGACCTCACCTCCTACAACCGCCGACCCTTCCCTCGCAGCCGCCATCCCCGAACCACCAATCTCCCCACCCCAATCCCCCCAAAGCAAAACCGAGCGTCTCCGCTCCCGCAAGCTCCTCCAAAGCGGCATCAGCCGCATCCGCGCCCGCACCCTCGACACGCACGGCTTCCGCAAAGTCCTCGAACTCACACGCTCCAACGACGCCCACGACCTCTTCGGCCACCCGGACACCGACGAAGGTGTCCCCCGGCTGTACACCGACCTCCTCCTCGCCCTGTGCGACTTCATCTCCGCCGCCCCAGGCAGCACACCCGCCCTCGACATACGTCCAGGCCGCATGACGAGCGAAATCAAGCGCCAGGCCTTTACCGTCCTGCGGGGGCTGCTCAAGAACGAAACCTTCTCTTCCTGGAATACTGCGGGGGACTTCCACAACAAAGCCCTTGCCTCCACCCTGCGAGGACGCAAGTGGATCGAGCCCAACTCCATGGTCGTGAAAGACATCGAGGCGCTCTGCTCCGACGCCGCTGCTGTCCTGGGCGGGAGAGGGACGATCGACATCGCGAGCCGCTTTCTCGAGGAGCAGATCCGTGACGGGGAAGGCGTGGGCGCCTTTTCCTACCCTGAGATGAATGGGGAGGAGAGAGGTGGGGGCAAGGCTTTCCCGCACGCGACGGCTTTGGGGGTGAGAGTTTTGACGGCTGCGCTCGCCAAGGGGGTCGAGGAGGGGGGTGTGACGGGCACGCAACGGGGGGAGGTGGCGGGATTGGTGGCTAGGCTGTTGAGGTCGGTGGATGCGGAGGTGAGGAAGGTGGCGGTGGAGGCGGCGGTGGAGTTGTATGTTGCTTGGCCTGCGAGGGGGGTTGACGGTGCGAATGGGCATGCGGAGGGGGTCAATGGAGATGCCGATGGTGGCATGAATGGGGACGGGGGTATGGGGATCGTGAGCAAGGCTGTGCGGGAGAAGGAGGGGTTCTGGGCTGCGTTGGAGGGGGAGGGCGAGGGAAAGGGAATAGGTGTCGAGGAGGGCATGAGGAATTTGATTGTATATTTCGTGGCGAGGAGGTCTGGGCGGTAGAGGTGGGCGGTAGAGGTGTGTGGTCTTGGTTCGAGGGTAGGTTAGCCTGGCGTTGTATAGGTTTGGAGGGAGGGGGAATCTGTACCACTACTACGCACGAAGGGAGAAAAGTTTTCATGATCAGCCACGGTAGCGGTGGGATGGATTTCATAATTTTCATGCATTTCCATACGCGCGAGCTATCGTTCGCAAGGGGTATCATTTCTCCTCCAGCCTCGTCTCCGCTTTCCCGTCCTCGGCGGCCATCACTTCTTCCCCCTCCCTCTCCGCCCACCACCTCTCCCCCGCCCTCTCCCCCTTCCTCCTCCCCTCGTCTTTTTCTGCGGACTATCCTGCTCCTCCTCCTCACTGCTACTCTCCTCCTCCTCTTCCTCATCCTCCCCTCCCTCCCCCTCACCACTCCCCTCTTCCTCCCCTTCCTCCTCCTCCTCGCTCTCATTCGTGTTCGTCGCCACCCGACTACTTCTCCGCGTGATGTTACTCTCCCTCCCCTTGCCCTGCGCACCCGCCGCGGGTAAAGAGGACTTACTCGGCCGCCCTCTCCCGCGCTTCGTTGTCTTCTCCTTCTCTGTTGTTCGCACTGGTGTCCCGCCTTCTTCTCCCTCGCCGTCAGAGGGGATGGTGAAGCTTGGTTGGAACTTGATCGGGGGCTCGTGGCGGCTGGGCAGCAGCTCGGGCATTTGCGCGGGGCTGCTGTCGCGGCGTTCGAGTTTGGGGCGGGCGGTGCGGGAGCGTTTGGGGTTGGTGGTGGAGGGGCTGGGTGGGCCGGAGCCGGGTAGAGAGGGGGAAGGGGAGGGGAAGCGTTTGGCCCAGATGAGGTTTGTGAAGGAGGGGCTGTCGTGGGAGGAAGAGGGGGAGGTGGGGAGGTGGAATTCTTTGCCGATTGGGGCGGGGGAGTTGGAGGGTGAGGAGGCTTTGCGGGATCTTTTGGTGCGGCGGGTCGTGGTGGTCTCGTCTTCAGATGAGGACGAGGCGGCTGAGGAAGTGGTGCCGAAGGCTCGTTCGTAGTCGCCTTCTAGTTCTCGTTCGTCGAGCGCTTCGAGGTCGTAGAGCGAGTGGAGCTTGCGCCAGATGCCGCGGATGGAGGTGTGTCGGCCGTCATCGCCTTCCCTGGATTCTATGCCATCTTGTATGTCCCCGTTACCATCTCCGGCTTCCGCATCGGCCATGGCAATGTCTCCTTCTCCATCCTTCGTCTCAAGCACCACTTTCGTCCCTTTGCCTCTCTCCTTCTCTTCAAGACCTAATCCCAAGCCCGCCGGATACTCACGCACATATCCTTGGCTGACCAACCCAAGGTAGATATCTAGCATGCGAAAGTGCTTGTGCAACCCAGTGGGTTTATGTCTGATCAATGCGCGATATAGAGCTGTCTCCTCGGCGTCGGTCCATGGATCGGAGAGAAGGTCCACTGCTGGATCGGCCGAAGTAGTGGAAAGGGCATCTGCTGGGTTTGAAGTCGAAGGATCAGGTGAAGGAGCTGTTGAAGGGTGTGAGGGAGGTGGTGAAGAAGTCGTGGCCGCAGCCCGGCGCTTTCGCGGAGGCATTGCAGCCAAGTCTAGGGCCTGTGTGGTGCGCTTCCGATAGGGGATGAGACTTGCTTCGTGTTATTTACGATCGTATAGTACCATTTTGTAGATCTACTTGGCTAAGTAAGGACCATATAACGAAGTAGGTGACGATCAGTGGGGAGCGAAGCCAAGAATTACAGTGAAGCGTACACGTGACTCCGCGTCTGCGGCGAAAACCCCTGGCAACTCCGTCCCTCCTCGCCTTTGCTACACAGATCCTACAATCATTCTTTGCAGATTCATTGGTTCATCACATAACATCCTCGCCTCGCATCCACCTTGCCCGTATCGGGTCCCGAAATAAGTCGTCCGGAAACTTCAAATCAGGAATGTGCCTCTCCATCTTGGCCAACTCCTCGCTCGTGAAATTGTACTCAAACTTCCAACCTTCGCCAGGAATCCAGAATCTCGTTCGGTGAATGGTGTCTCGATTATACAGGCCGGGGACCATCCAGTCAGCAAAGGTACCGCAAGTCGCGTTGAAGAAGGCACAACTACCATGACGGTAAATCTGCACCGCGAAGAGGAGAGCGTATCTCCCGAGGAGGATTGAGGACACGACGACGAGGATTCGTAGCCGTCGCATGATGGATGGTATGGGCGGTACACAGTACTACTCGACATTGACAGGTTATATGCCACTCACGTGTGAGTCATGTCTGTTGATATGCTGCTCCCGAATCTACGTGGCAACATCGCGATCATAGATGCCTAGAAAGGGACAAATGGTAAGTGTAACTCGACCATGGTTCACGAACTGGAACTCGCTCAAAGAATCGATCAAAACACAGCGCGCGGTGTGCGAGGTACTACCAGAGGGGACGTAAAGCCTAGCCCATTCATGCCGGCCTGAGCATATCATTTCTCCTACACATCTAGGCTGATCCAGTCACCCTCCTTTAGAACACCGCAGTCTCCTTATCATCCCTCCCAATCCCATTCCTTAACTTGTCCTCCTGCTCCACCACCGCCAGCGGCAGTCCCATCCCAAACCCCGTCAAGACCCAAACCCCCCACTTCCACCTAAACGGATTAATAACCACACAAAACACAAACCACCAGATCAATTCACTATAAGTAAAAAACTCAAACGCACCCGTCGGACTCGTCGACTTGACCAGCCGCGTCATATCAATCCACTTCTTCATCCAATACTCCGTCGGTCTCGTCAACGGATCCACGAGAAACATCAACAGAATCCTCGTGTAAACCCCGATGTGGAAATTCCCCACCGTCCCGATGGCGTTGATGTACGTGCAGTTGTTCGCGCAAATCGTCATGTGCCGCGGCGGAAACGTCTGCAGGTACCAGTTCGGCGGCATGTACGGCTCGTCGAAACAGTCTTTGGGGAGGAAATCGAGGGACGGTCGTGAGTAGCCCGTCGCCATTATGATCACGTCGGCTTTTTCGAGCGTTTCGTGCCCGGGACCGTTCTTCGGGACGCCTTGCGCGCGACGGTTGAAGCGGATGCCGTCGGGTTCGACGCGGACGATGTCGCCGCGCAGCCAGGTGGCGGTGCCGTCGCGGAGTTGGGAGAGGATTTTGTTGTTGACCATTGGGGTTTCGGTGAAGAGGCCGGGGCCTTTGCTGCCGGAGGCTGGCGCGATGTGGGAGAGGTCGCGGTAGAAGAAGAGGCGGAGGAGGCCTTCGGGGATCCAGGAGAAGATGGTCTCCTGGCCGAAGATGTTGAGCGCGAGGAGCATATCGACGATGGCATTGCGGGGGATGATCCATTTCTCGGAGCGCGAGAGGATGGTGGCGTGTTTGCAGGAGGATTGGGCAACGAATTCCATGGCTTCGATGGCGCTGGCGCCGCCGCCGACGATGAGGACTCGTTTGCCTTGGACGTTCTTGCCGTCGAGGTCGGATGAGTGGTAGATGTCGCCTTGGAATTTGTCTTGTTGTGGTAGTTGGGGCATCTTTGGGTCGCCACAGGAGCCAATCGCAGCGATGATGCCGTCAAACTTTCCGTGCGACTTGTCGTTGATGAACCATTGACCGTGGCCAGCGGACTTGACATGTTCTACTCGGGTGTTGAACACAGTCCGCGGCTCTAGGTCGTACTGCGTCCAGACCTTGGTCACCTGCTCGACAATCTCTTTCCGGTTCGGTTAGCCTTTGTTCCAGAAGACGGTAGGAAAGAAGCGGTACATGACCGAGTGGATCTGAAGGCCTGAGGTGTTGTTGACCCGCTGCAGGACTTGTCAGTTGGCTTGCTTTGCAAGACGAAAAGCTCTGCACTCACACTCCATATCCCACCCAAGTTCTCTCGAGGGCCAGCCTCGAAGATGACAGTCTCAAAGCCATGACCCACACAATGAGAAGCTGAAGCTACGCCAGTGAGACCAGCTCCAATGACAGCGATGCGAGGCCTATGAAGCTTCTTTCCTGGTATAGGAGGGTCTGGAGCCAGAAGTCTTGCTATAAACCATTGCCAGACCTGAAAGGCCAGCAGGATGGGATTGTAGGTGTTCATGGTCAGTACAAGCTATGTCGGATGAAACGCAGTGCGAAAGGGTTGCTTGAGATGGGAGAAGAAAAAACAGCTGCACAATCACCGTTTCATGCAAACCTGGAGCTTCCGGCTCTCAACGGACATTGCGGCCCATTCATTTTGACATGTGAAGAAACAAAAGGTTGACATCATGCTATCCACAATTTTTATGGAACAAAAGCGGACCGTGGAAGCTTGAAGCAGAAAAGGTGTGTCGATCTGGGGCACTGGCCGTCGATCGTCAGGTACGCTTAACCTCGGTTGTCCTTTGGTCGATGGTAACAAAGCAGTTCAGTGTCCAAAAAGTATTTATACATGTTGTTCTAGCTCATACAGTGTGGCCGTGAAGCTTATTCATCCGTGCGTGAGGCTTCCGTCAATGCGCAACTCGGTCGTTGTAGCGTGCAAGTCGTGATATGTCATACCATGTTGTGTCGGTGCTCAATTCGGGGGCATTGTGGCCCTGATGACTGATGATTTCGATGCTGCTCTGATAGAGGAGCATCCATCAGACACGATCTTGACAAAGTCGGGTCTGTATGTATCCTCGCTCCCAATGCCTAGTTGTCCATTCGTGTTGTCTCCCGCCGCAAACACTTTGCCGTCCGTGGTGCGGAGGAGGATGTGTCCATGACCAACTGCGAGATCTTCAAAGTCGTATGGTGCATCCTCCTCGTCAAGAATGTCGACCAGCGCCATCTGACCCTCTGGAGCCTCCAGACACACAGTAAGGCCACTCTGGCTTCGCTGCTCGGCCCCGCTCCAGATGTAGACCGCATTGTCTTCGGACAGCGCTGCGAACATCTGTCCTCCACCACTGACCTTGATGATCTTGATACCGTCTAGTGTGGTGAGGAGGCCTGGTTGCGCAGCTGGGACATCTCCAGGTTGGCTAGTTGTCCTTCCCAGTCCACCATGTCGAGGGTCTCCCCATGTGAGGACCTGTCCAGCTTCTGTGAGGCAGACGAAGACCTTGCTATTCGAGATGAGCTGCTTGATACGTCCTCCAATCTGATGATGCTTGGCCGGGTAGTTCTGTGGGTTGGCGGGGTCACTGTACCACCTTCGGAAGCTGGCGAGGTCGCGAAATTCTTCAACATGGGTTGTGGTCGCACCAGGTGCTGGTCTAATTGCGACGGCCACGCGAAAATTGCCAGCCACAGAGACCTTGGCCAACCGTGGGCTGTCCTCGTGAGACACGAGCGGGAGGGTCAGGGGTGCATCCACATCACGCAGAGCCTGGGTGTCGGCGAGGTACACGTTACCATCTTTATCGAGAGCACCCGAGATACCATTGTGATCACCAATCAACGATGTGATGTTTGAAGCAGTGATATCATCCACACTTCCTGCCCTGAAGCCGCGGAGTAAAAGCCGATCCCCAGACCTGACTATGGCGCATGAGAAGGGAGATCATCCTCGATAGTGGATGCGCCACTCTGTATGGGCGGGACCCTACTTACAGACGACTTGACTCCAACAGGCAAAGAGGACATCCACTTCCTCGTCCAATTTCGGGGTCAGGTCGGGGATTGGTGTGAGGCTTCGAATATCTGCTCGTCCACCCTGCAGATCACCAGTCCTAATCACCGCACTGGCGTTGAGCCCGGCAAAGTACCATCGATCACCCATACTCGGCGGAGGTTGTGGTCCAACAGAAACTAGAGGTGCTTGACTGGTAGTGCAGGGACGACGTGCATTGTGCGGCTTGTGATAGGGCGGATCGGTTGCCTGATCGGAAGCAGAATACAAAGATACGCGGTATTCAGAGTCGACGAACATGACCTAGAGGGTGGTAGGACGAGAGGTAGAGTACAGGATTGACGGAGGGCGACATGTTGGACGGGCGGACCCTGTCCTTTGTGATGGGGATGAGGAAAAAAAAGGCCAGAGTCAGGCGGATTGATGCCTCAGCGCCAGCGACGTCTCCGCACCGCCGTCAGCCATGTACGACCAAGGGACCCTACCTGATCTGTGATGGGGTCTCTGATTAGCCGTCCCGTCGCGCCTGCATCTTCGATCGTGGGTAGCACAAGGACATGGACATGTGAAGATGGGATTCTTCCAATTCGTGGCAATGTCGGATGGATATTGCAGAGGATGAAGTTGGACAAAACAACCACGAACGTATTTTAACCAGACACAGCCACGTCCGTCCGGACCATGATTTCTGTTTGCCCTTTGCGCGATTTTCCGCAATGCAACTACCAGATGATGCACCCACAGCTGTCTCCCAGCTCGTGATCCGGCAGGTGTACCTGTCGACAAGTACCTCAAGCCTCATCAGCTGGCTGCATATCCGTCCTGCCGTGCTCGAGCAGGTCCCTTGATTGTCCAAGGGAGTCCCTTTGCATGCAGGTCACGCTGGCCCTGGCCGTTTTTGGCTTTTCTCCCAAAATCGCTCAAAACATTTCCCTCACCCAGCTGTCCATTCATCATCTTCTGGTAGTACGGATCTCACGTCGTCCGGTCATCAAACAAAGAACGTTCCAACACTATCATGCGGGTCCTGATGTTTCATCGACCATGAAGCTTCAATGGCAATGCGGTATTTTTCAAATGCAGCTGCTCCCCTGCGTGCGTGATGCCATGTCACACCTTGCATTCACCGCTTCAAAGCCTCAGACAGCTCCAGATCGATATCCCGCATATCCACGGCCATCGAACACGCAAACACGGTAAAGCGGTACATATCACGCACTTCCCCTTCCTTGCTTCTCTGTCGTATTAAATGGGTCATCTCGTACTCGTTTACTTTGTCTTCATCTACAGCATTTCTTCTATCCTCCTCAGCGCTTCCCTCCTCCTTCCATGCGCTTTCAATCTCTAATCTTCGCCATTGCAACTATCTGCCTCATCCTCTTTATCCCATTCGCGTAGATCTCACCACAACTACCACTACTTCCACGACTACCACAAAGAATATCACAACTACCACAACTACCACACCGCTGTACCGCCAACAATGCTCGCCTCACCTAGCACAAAGTCGATACCTTCCCCTCGCTCACGCACGACTTCTAAACCACCGCTCTCCCGCTCCTCCACCTCCTGCTCCACCCTCCCTGCCATCCCAGAGATCGCCCTCAATGGCACCATCACAAGCACGAGCACAAAATCACGTATGTCCCTCTCATCTGACCATCACCTCTGCCCTTATGCCTATCCTTAGTCCCCGCATCCTACCCTACCAAGCCACCATACTAACCCCCCAGACCCCTCCCTCCAGTCCCACCCTAGATCAAGTCAAGAAGGGATGACCTCCTCCTACCGCGCCCGCTACGCAGCCTACCTCGCCGCCACATTCGGCATCAGCCTCGAAGCCGCCCAAGCCGACGTCGCTTCGGTGCTGGCGCCGCGGAAACGATCGGACATTAGCGAGGAAGAGGTTGAGATGGTGTGGAGGGGGAGGTCGATACTTTAGTCCGCTCTTTGATCTCTTGAGGCTGAGTGGGAGGAGGGGAGGGAAGAAGGGAAGGGAAGGGGAGAGGGGAGAGAAGGGGGTGGCGGAGAGGGGAGAGGGGATTGTAGGGATGGTGTTGATGGTAGGCAGGAGGAATGGGGCTGTCAGGTACACGGCTGCTCAGGGAGGGACTGATAGTGTAGGAGATCGATGATCGAGGACAGAGTTGGGGATTGGTGATGAGACGGGAGAGTTGCATAGGGCTTGTCGGGACGGCTATTGTCGGCTCAGGGAGAGCGTGCAGGTTTTTTGGTTGCGTTAATGACATGGTTATGACCTTTTCAAGATACGTCGATGCCGTGCTGCTCGTGTTGCGGAGTTGCAACAAGTTCTGAATTTGGTCGATGGTGGGAGCGTCGGGTAAGACTCTCAAGGTTCATGCGCAACAGCCAACCTACCTACAGACATGCAGTCACTCCAATGCCGAGGTGAAGATGCTCGATTCGAGACCAGCGACCTGATCGGTACTATCACTATTTCCTCATGTACGTCCTGTCCCAACCTCGCTTGCTCACCAGCTATCCTCGACCTCCACCTCACCAATCATCTTACACCATCCCTCATGCCTTCCTCAACCTCCCCCACAGCCCTTGCATTTGAGTGTACAACCCAGTGGCGCCCACTCCGCTCGCCTTTTGTGCCAGATTCAATGCTGCTTCTGCCCACACTCGGCACCCGTCTTCGTCTGAAGCACAGAAACGATCAACAGCCGTGTTGAACGCTGTGCTGGCTAGCCATTCTAGTTCCTCGGGCGGGTAGCGCTGGCTATCCTACGTTTTGTTAGTATCATGATCCATGGTGAAGCGTTGGTGTTGGAGGGAGGTAATGCACTGGAACGATGAGAAGGGAAGGGAGAGAGATCTACCATCAATGGTGTCTTGTCCGCTATCGACGTCGCTTGTTCCACAATCCTGAGTGCTGTGTCCGGCGAAGAGGTAATCGTCATTCGAAACACGCATCGCAGCCACTTCGCTAGCTTGGGAATGTTGTGCTTTTCTCGCTGCCAGGACTGATTGATGATAGACTGCATCACCTTGGGTATCATCTGCTGATGCTTCAGGTCGGCCTTCTCCTCGATCATGACGCCGTGCACAGAGATGATCAAATCGGCAAAGGTATCAATGTTATTCGTCGAGGGATTGTCAATGCAGCGCTGAAGTACCAGGTCAAGGTCCGACCATTGATGCAACTTGAGTAAGGCTTCAATCTCGTAGTGAAGTAATTGAGACTGTTTAGTGTCCTGTTTCGAAATGAGGCCTGTTGCATCAGACAGCTTCGAGACGAAAGCGGAGCAGTGCTTGAGGACTGATAGATAGTATTGCTCTGATGACGAGATGTAATCGTCCGATCTTGCTAAGACAACGGTGATTGATGCTGAGAGGTAGTAGCAAAGAAGTGATCGTTTCGCGAGCTTCTTGCTGGTTTCTGCATCTGCTCCTTGGGCTAGTCGGTTTGTAAAACATACACAAGTATCGAGCAGCTGCAAAATCAAGTCCGGTTCCAGGTCGTCAAAGTGTTTCAATGCGAGGTTGTAGCTGCTCTTCGCGAACCAATCTAGCTCCAGATCCGTGGCTTCTCCAGCTGGTGTTTCTGCTTCAGTCTTCTTGAAGTGTGTTGCCGCTGCTGTGAACATCTGACAACATTGACTGACTGCAGCTACGACTTTCTCTGTGTCCTGCTCTGCCTCCGACAGCATCATTTGAATGGTGCACCGTAGCAAGGCCGGCAGATGTACGCCAGAAGGCACACTACAACCAAACTTTTCCAGAACATGTTGTAGAGCAGAGATGACTTGATCCCTGCTCCCCTGATTCTGAGCTTCCTGCACGCAAGCGTACAGATAGATCGAATCACTGTCGTTTGCTTGTACCAGCCTCGACATACAATCCTGCATGACTTCGTTGTCGCCTTCTCGGAGTGCCACACGGTAGAGGAGGTACTGCGATGCGGGTGCTTCCTGCCCCGACTTTGGCATCTGGAAGAAGATCTCCCGTGCATAGGCCGGTTTGTTGTTGGCCAGAGCATTAATCATCGTCTTCCTGGCTAATTTCGACTTGTTTGACTCGCCTGATTTCGTAAAGAGCTTATAAGCTGATAGTCTGCACCATCGTTCGGCGACTTCGGATTGGTTGGCCTCCGATGCTGTCTCAATAGCTTTCCATAACAACGTTTGAGCCGCATGTGTGGCTTCCTCGCTGAACAGTTCGCTGATGGAGTTGCCAATGTCATCGAGTACCTTCTTCAGTGATTCTGCACTGCCGACATCTAAAGGAGCCTGTACGGCACTCCAGGTCCTCATCACGGTCGCCTTCTCGATCATGTCGATTTCTCCATGTTCAAACAGTCGTGTTGATATCAAAGTCTCCAATGACTGCCGCGCCATCGGAGGACTGAGGGCATGCAGCTTCTGGATATGGTACACGATGGTCTTGAAACTCTGCGGCGACAGGATGGTAGTCTGTATCATGCTCTGTAGCACAGTGTTGTACTCATTCGGATCCTTCGATTGTCGAGCTTCCAAGGTCTGGAATTTGAGTAAATGTATCCCCAGCCTCGAACCAGAAGCAGTGTCTGAGTCGAGGTATGACAGGACATCCGTAGCCCTGCTCAAAGACGCGGCATCTTTAATGGCCAACAAATTCTCCACGAGCTCAGCCAGGATGGCGGTCCGTAGCTCCAGAGCTTCTTGTGACAATTGATCTTGCTCGATAGTGTCGATCGCCTCTGTAGCTTTATTCAGCCATCGACTTGCTTCCCCATGCTTCTTCTCTTTCACCAGGTCCTTTCCGATCTCATAAGCCAGATCTGCTACCTTCTCTGCCACATCGCCGTTCTTATTGAGTCTGGTGTTGACTCTTCCGAGATAGACAGCGGCAGTGTCGAGCCGACTTTGCTTCCATGATAAGGCTGCACGGAGAATCCAGTATTCGGCGGATAGGTCTGTGGCTACAGTGTCGATTGGATTCTGCTTGTCCTCCTCATTGCGCCGATCACCTCCAGTGAGGAAGTCGACGTAATCTGCTGCTCGCTGCAGTATCTCGGACGCAATATCGAGCTCGCTACTATCGACGCAGGACTTTGCAGCTTTCAATGAGGTTCGGAGTATGCGTATCGTTGCTGCGGATCTGGAACTCGACTTTTTGGAAGAGGCTTGATAAATTGTGTGCAACAAGACCAATGCGAATGACCGAAGAAGAGGAAGGACTTTCGTCGCATTGGCGGTGTCAGATGTGTCATTATGCTGCAGTCTTGTGGCGGCATTCCATAGGGCCGTCCCCTTCTTGTCAAACTCAGCTGCATTGATATTACTGCGAACTTGTCGAGGGTTGAAATTCCCAAGTGCAAGCCGGATCTTTGCGCACAGTGGCTGATCGATTGCACCTGTGGCCAGTCGCTGATGCAATTTGTCTGCGAGAGCTGTCTTGGGTCAGCATGCGAAGGTGCGTGGGTGACCAGATAGATACTCAGCAGGTCGTCAGTGTGGCTCGTAGTCTTCGCATGATCGTGCCGCACTGGTGGGACCATTTTGCGCTAAATGTTTGCGTCGATGTGAGCTGTCTCGATCGGATCAAGTAGGTGCACGATTTGGCATGTGAGATTGGCAAATGTAGAAAGCGCCACGGCTGGTGACTCCACCAACTGAGACGTCGCGTGATATTGAGTGTCATATCAACACTTCTGTCATGATCTGTACAAGCAATAACTTTTTGACCACCCACCATATTTACTCCTTGGACTCCGGCTGAATCGGCAGAAAGTTCCCTACAATCATCGCAGGACTGGATGGGTCAGCAAAGTTCACGCCTGATCTACGAACAAGCTTACATGTTATGGGTATCTCGACGAATGGTAAAGGAGAAACAGCATCGCAAAAATGGATCTTTCGACGTTGGATCCGGGTTTTTCAAGGAACAGGTCGTGAGAATTGCCTTTTGTGACTGGTCGAAGGCAATGGCGCCAAACTTTTCCCAATAGCTGACCAGAGAGTCTTCCACCATGATCTCATGTAGAGCTATCTTGGCCTGTCAATCGAGTCAGTCTACCGCATCTGACACAAGGTTGTCTGGCCTTACGTCTCTGAGCTTCTCCATGGGCACATGAATAAGCTCGGCCATCTCCCTGTTGCCACGATATATCTCCCCTGTTCTCCGCCAACAACAAGCCGGTATGGCCATACTCGCAAAGACCCGATCGTACTCCATCAAGCACCTCTCAAACCACATCTCGACTTTGACGAGTTGAATATCCGTCAACTTGTGCATTGCCTCCCGAAACTTTGGTCGGAATTGATTGAGCTGTCGTAAGATCTTCTGTCGCGAGAGGGGTCTCATGTTCTTCTCCATATAGCTATTCAGCCGGGCGTATCCTTTTACGTAGTTGAACGGCTTGAGCATGCCTGCGTCGTATTTTGCCTTGAGTAGTCTGTTCATGCGCTCCTCTGGGGAGTCATTGCCGGCTGGATCGGCAGCAGTAAGGAAGAACTTCTCGCGGGCCTTAGGATCGACAGGGAACGTGCTACTGGGTCTCGAAATCTCATTGCCAGTCTGCGCCTGAGTTGACGACTGTGCTTGATTCTGGTTCTGATTTTGGGTAAGCGCCGCGAACTCCCTCATTGCATTCGCGGTCAGTAACGGGTCATTGAAGAGTGTCTGCGTGTCGTCCTGGTTATACATGCCGTCATCTAGCAGACTCGAGCTAAGAAAGTCGCCGAGCAAGTTGTATTCATTGTTGACCTCGGTCGTGCCAAACGTATTGTAAGGATGAAGATTGCTGAGATCCGAAAATTGGTTCTGCCCGCCAAAGTCATAAGAGCTGAAGCCACCGGTGAAGTTCTGATTCTGGATTTGAGGCTGCGGTCGCTGTAATGCCGTTGGTGAGAGGGGCTTTGGTTGCGAGAGAGTCGTCTGTCCCATGTTTGCAGCCATGACGCCAGCTGGAGCAATGCTGAGTCCTCCATGGTCTTGTTCAAAGTTGCTGAAAGGAGTGGCATCAGGCTGTTTCTGCTCAGCAGGCGCGAGTTCCGGTTCCGACTTCTGCCTCTTCCCTGGTTCTCGGGGTTCATCGTGGCATAAATGGCCAATGTCGCGCTTGACACACCTTGCGCAAGGTCGTTGGAGGTCGCATGTCCTGGTGCTTGTCAGTATGTGTAAGTCTGACCTAAGAACAGAGTGACTGACATATGACTGCGTCTGCAGTATACGCATGCATGGTTGACCTTTCGTCTCTTTGCAGGCTTCTTGCTCGAGTCCTTGTTCTTCTCCGACTCGTACATCTTGATGGGTGTGCCATTCTTAGCCTCTCGCTTAACATCCGGACTAGCAGATTTCGTGTCGCCTGGTGGAGGCATGTCTGTATGGGCGGTACCGTTGGCCTGTTCGAAGGCCGCGGTCTGTGACTTGTCACCCATCTGCCAGCGCGTGTCGCATGACTCCCTCGGTACCGCTCTCGCAGAGATGCGCGGACAGTACAGCGGTGCAGAGCTTGCCGGCAGAGTCGCAAAGCTGTTCGGAAGGCGACTGCTAGTAGCCGGGGAGCAGATTGGCCGTCGTGGTCCGGACGGGCGGTATAGCAGGCGAAAGAGCTAGTCCATTCCCAAGGTCCAGCCCTTGAGTTCGAGGTTGTTGCGGTGACAGACGGGAACTCCAACCGATCAAGCTTGGCGGCTGCGGTTGACCAAATCAGAATCACCGTGGTTGGAGAGTCTGACAATGACGTAGCGCACCTACCCCGCGACCCCACAACCTTCATTTGTTGACCGACTTCACATTTCACGTGGCATTTCACATTGCATTGCGCATCTCCTGTATCGAAATCTTTACCTCTTGGATTTGTCTGTTCTACTACATGAGGCTGGTGCTGGTATCGATCGCCAAATACAACAAACTACAATGGCTTCTGGGAGTGCCGTGCTTGTCCTGCACGCAATGTCGTCGCAACCTCCACTAATTTCCTCTCGAGCACCCCTACGCTTGTCTTGGTGTCTCCTACTCCGACAGCACCTGCAGGGCATTTCTACATCATCGTGACAATCCCGACTAGTACTTCGGCTTTTTCCAAAAGTATTGCTATGTCATGTCAGTACTGGAGTAGAACGCTGTAGGGACGACCATACTTTGTGTTGTTTCCTCACGTTCCTCAATGGAGGCTTTCCAATGCTGACAGCATCTCGCCTTCCAGAATCATCGTCCATGTCTGGCAGATAGTAGAATTCATCTTCAAGAGGTTTCCCGGCGGCGTCCTTGCCTTCTCTGCTGATGGTACCAACGCACGGAATCTTCGCGAGCATCGCCCTGAGCTCATAGGTTGTCATTGGGGCGTGCTTTGCGGTGGCGTTAGTATCATCCGCCTGCGGAATCTTCATTTCTGACGGGACATTGGTGAAAATGGTGGTGAGAGGAATTGAGTGCACGCGAGAAAAAGCAAGCTGGTTGACGACATGGTTCCTGATGGGAGATTCTTGAAACGTGCGGAAAGGTTGAAAGACAGGCGATGCTGGCTGGGACGGCATCTTGATACCCAACGCGTTTTCGGTCATGATGCTTGGTTTCCGAACTGCTGGATCTGGAGAGGCGACCGATTTAAACGACGAGAACTTCGACAACAGGTTCTCTCCGAAAGGTCCGAAGGAATGGACGATTGGGTCATTCTCTTCGTCATGCTCCGACAGCTCTTCTGGTTCCGACAGGCCGCTTGACTGCGTCGACGACATGGCCGGATCCAGGTCAGCTGCAGCATCATTTTCGAACGGGGCGGACTTGGCTAGAGGGGTTGGTGTTGCATCTCTTGGAAAGTCGTCAGCGGACTCATTGTCTTCGTATACCTTGACAGGGTCATCAATGGCCTCCTGGCTGGCATGGAACGTCTCGGTGAAGGACTGGATGACGTTGCGGTTCGGGCTGATTGACACCGGCGACCTGATCTTATGACATATGGAGGGTGGGCTTGACGCCAGGGCATCGTGTGCCAAACTTCTTCTCTTTGACGGCGACTCCAGGTAGTGTGATGGTGGGGATGTGGGGATCGAATTGGCGGACAATCCTCTTGGCCATCTCAACATGACACGAGTGTCCTGGACGTCGACCATGATTTGGGACAGAGGCTTTGACGACACGAATGTCTCCCCCTTTGCGAGGTCCGTCACTGATCCTTGATAGTGTACCTTGCAACCATTCCAACCTAGACAGCCCACGACAATCTTCCCTTCCGGATATTCCTCGGACGCCGAATGGTATGTTGCACGGACGTGGACGCGAGATATTAGGCGATTCGACGGGAATTGATAGTCTGAAGAGTTGGACGAGCGGCCCATGTGAATCGGTTCTCCATTGGCAGGGACATCAATCGAAGGTACGGCACCCAGAGGAGCGCGTTCAGTGAGGGATGACACGGTTCGTTGCAAGCCAGGACGCGTCCGTGATCTCTGAGGCGACGACGATGCAAGAATTCCAGTCGACGAAGTCGGTATAGGCGTGGGATAGTATTTCCTGTCGTCCCTGACCAACTCTTCATACTTTCTCTTCCCTTGACGCGGTAGTCCAGCTGGCGAGGACGAAAGCGGCTCAAACGCGGGTAGCAACGAGGGCTTCCTGGGCGGCGACGACTGTATATCCTGTGTATCCATGATCCCCAGACTCTTTGAATGTGCAGGACGTCCAATCCTGCACGTGAAGACACGAGAAAGTCCCAAATTGACCCGCAACTATGCTGTCCTTTCCTCCCGTCAAAAGCACCGGACTCGACCTCGAGACAGCGAGCTCACCAGCCGTACAAGTATATTCCCGCGAATGCAATGCAATTCAAAGAGATTGAAGTAGTGATAAAGACAGTAAAAGACCACAGCAGACTAGCCTCGACTCCAACCTGCGTAGGCCATTGTATGAGAGAAAGCTGAGCGCCAATTTTATGGGAGAGGAGTTGGTCGGTGGTCGTGCAGGTCGTGCAGGACTTTGGCTCCGCTGGCTGGCGTCTCTCGACGCGCCGTGGTCCGTGAGACGTGGAGCGCTTTGCCCAGAGGAATTTTTGGACGGGCGATTCTGATACACGAGATGCATGCATGGTGAGGAGGTATTTTTATTTTGTTTCATGGTGTATTCTGGATACTTGATTGTCTTCCATATCGTTCATCAATTTGCTTTGTTCTGTGATTGTCTGCAGATATGGACTTTTGCTCTGTACTCCGTGCTTGCATGATCCGAGAAGCACAGGCACTTTTGCAGCCCCGCTCTGCTGCTCGCGTGCCGCATGCCTTTCTCTCCGTCATGAGGCTGGTCCAATATAATTTGCAGCACAAGCGGTGTGTTGTCAGCCTGTGTGGATCTACCAATTTTCATACTGGATACCGCATTTCCTGTGCTAGCATATCAGTGATCAGATCGAGGAGAGATTCCGTACAGGAAATGTAGGTTTGAGGGAGCGTGAGTAGTTCAAGACTGGCAGCTTTGACCTGGTTGGACCTTCGGTAATGCAATCCTGACTACCATCCAGCTGGATTGTAGGCATGGAAGACCTGTGAGGACAGATGAATGTACAGGCACGTCTTTCACCGTAAGAACAAGCAATAAATATGCTTCACTGATATCACCAAGGTGAAAACGGTCGAGCGTTGAACATGATGAAGCGGTCTAGGCCTGGTGGGACGCTTGAATGTATCGCCACCAGCTTCACTGATGAGGTGAACAAAGTACGAAATCGGGATTCCAAGACCAGCGGCATGTTCGAGTAGTCTTATCCGGTATACGTAGACAAGCTGTGTTTGTCATTTGCATGGAACTCCTTCATGTTTGATAATGGCTGTCATTTCGCGAACTTCCTCCGCTCGTCTCTACCATGCACTGTCGACCGCAGCACTTGTATCGAAGATGCTCAAAGTCGATTCTGGAAAAGTCCTATGTGAAACATCCGCATAATGACCTCTCCCAACGCCACATCCCCTGTACCATCGTTTCGTCTACTTCAGCTTCTTCTTGGGGCGGAGCTGGTTCGTGTGACCGCACTTCTTCTTGCGGCAGTTGGTTGCTCGGGGCGGAAGACGGGCGTAGCACTTGCGGCAGATCATCTTCTCGCAGTTGTACTTGGAGGCGAGAGCCTTGAGCGATGGCTCAATAATACCACCACGGAGACGGAGGACCAGGTGAAGAGTGGACTCCTGTATTTCTGTATCAGTCGCTGTCCCTGCTTTGCGCCTAATCATTTTGAAATTTTGCTGACCTTCTGGATGTTGTAGTCGCTCAAAGTCCTTCCATCTTCAAGTTGCTTGCCGGCGAAGATCAAACGCTGCTGGTCGGGAGGAATGCCCTCCTTGTCCTGAATCTTGCTCTTGACATTGTCGATGGTGTCGCTGGACTCAACCTCGAGGGTTATGGTCTTGCCCGTGAGGGTCTTCACGAAGCTGTTTGAACATTAGTCGTGTCTACAGGCCTATCGGCTGATCGTACATCTGCATCTTGGATGGCGGACCTTCGGTGATGTCTTGGTGGATGTCGTCAACTTGAAATTTCGGTGATGGCGGGCAGTGACCAAATCGCACGTTAGTGGGCTTAGTCAGCGGCCCCCGTTTTCGGCCATGAGCCGGGGGGAACGCCAGCCCCGATTGTCAAATTCAACTTCGTCCCATTTCAAGTTTACTTTACGAGAGGTCTCCTTGCATCAACGCGGCTGCACTGTCGAATATCGTGTTTCTCTGATTACGAGGCCAAAGGCTCTAATTGCCGAGCTGCGTACCCACGATGCCGCCCCGGACAAGCCACTTGAGTTGAACGGGACCTGCTCCTCGCTTGTTTATCTCTCATTACAGCGGCGTGCATATGAACACTTCTTTGAGTTCGACATGTTCACCCCTCTCTTGCCGACAATTTTTTGCTGTATGCGCAAGACGGACAGCGCATCAAGAAGTATTCTGGAACACCAGTCGTCTAGCCTGCAGCGCGGACGGCTTTCCAGAAATGATTGGATACGATGATCTCGAGTTGGCCGATGGTGTGGAGTCACAACGGAGCGATTGGGCTACCGACTTGGAGTTGATGCATTCCACACATCTTCGAAGAACACTCACCTCAAATTTCCTGGTCCGGTCACTCCAACCACAGCGCTGCAAAGGCGAACCACGAGTTGTTGGATGTGGTTGCACCTTCGTACAGATCCCTGCGCGGCCCTGCTCTTGCGGATCGGACATACCTGCGACTACCGACACCCGGGCTGCTGGTAGAGCTTTCATTTTTGACAGTCATCAGCGTCCCCTGCGGCTCCACTATTACTAGTGAACCAAATATCGATCTGGTGCTCTTGCAAATCATTGGTGGTACTAGTTCTTCACAGACACTGACACTGGTTGATCCAAGCCACGACATAGACTATCGATACTCTCTCTGCGGACGTCTGCATCAGGAACAGACTACTCCTCACTGGCCGTGATGGTCTCGTTGATCGTTCATGGACTGTTAGCGAAATGAAACTATTGGTCGTCTTCTCGGCCTGCCCCGGCATATACGAGTGAGATCGTGTTACACGCGCACATCATCTGCCTTTTGCATGGCGATGCATCGACCGAGGTCTATGGCGACCCCTTGCCAGCTGACGCACCGTCCACATGGATGTGCGTGCCGCGGAGCTCAACGGCGATCAGTGCGGGATTGCTTCCATACCTCGAGGGACAGACTCGTACACCTTCTCCACAGCAGACCCAACTTGACCACAGACATTAATATTGGAGCACAAAGACATGGATGCGGAAAGCTGAATTGCTCCAAAGAACTTCTGCCTGTATACAATAGGTAAGCTCGAAGGACAGGCGTCTCGATGAGGGTGAGCTTCTTCCAAACATGAGCTGGACATTGTGCCCTGGATGATGCACATGACCAGCATTCCGCTAAGCTCTCGTTGTTTCTCCCCAAGGGCGTGACACGATCCTGCCATATCTGGTCTTGGAGCTCCGTTTGTCCAGCACAATGACTTCTGGGGTCGTTGCTCTTGCGTTAGGTGCTGGCGATGTGTGATAGCAGCGCTCTTATATAGGACATGAGGTTATCCTTCGAGCAGAGAAGTAGCAAGCATCTCATTTCTCGACCATTCCGCGACTTCATATTGATCCTTTCTCATTACGCACTCCACACACGGACACTAGTTTCATTCACAAGACACCACTTGCATCCCGCCAAGTCAACATGCCTCCTCGTTGCCCTCACCAGTGGCTCATGAAGAAGAGCGATACCACTCTGCTGGTCTGGAGGTGTCAGATGTGTCATTCCGGCCCGCACTGGTACATCTTCGAATGTCAGAGATGCCGCCGCAAGTGCTGCCGTCCATGCACAACCAAGCCTTAGCTTGCTCGTCTCCTTCGTCGATTGTTCAGTAAGTATGCCATCCTTCTTCAATCACAAGGCTCATTGTCTTTAGTGATCACTACTTCATACGGCCTAGTCCCCAACCCAACGCTACTATCAAGCAAAGTTTCTCCCCTTCGACAGCGCCCTTGACATACACGAACAGACACTCCATGATAGTTCGTTTCGAAATGGTGCAGACTCTGCTGCAGCCTGGTGGCTGATGATTTGATATTTGGAAGTGGAACCCGCGAAGATCTCACAACTAGCTGCATTAATTTTCAATCTAATTGCACTCATCGAAATTGCCTCAACCACTTTCTATGCCTTCATGTCTACCCTTGAGTTTCCACAAACCTGTGAGATGGAGCACAAGGTGCTAGGGTTAGGGTCTACCTATTCCGGCACATGCTTGACCATCGTCAAAGCTGCAAAGTGCTCTTGACTCTCTCAAGCAATTGTGAGTATGGCGGATCGTCTCACGCAGCTCCAGGACTGTCTGGATGATGTATGAACGAGACAATACCGACATTTGCCAATGGCAGAGCTAATCAGCCACAGCTGGCCACCCAGATGTTCGCTTCACTACGCTACATCAACTCTCACCACAGCTTCGCATCCATTCCCGGTCAACCCGACCAAGCGCCCACGACACAAAAGAATGAAGATGGTACACAGCCCGTGATGCAAGATGCGGCCAACGACATTGTTCCCGACGACCCAGCAGTATTTCAAGCCAGTCTGAGAGAATTGGCACGCGACCTTGTGCTTAAGGAACAGCAGATTGAGTATTTGATTGGTGTTCTGCCCGGTATTGGCAACAGTGCCAGTGAGCAGAATGAGAGGATTGAACGCTTGGATAAAGAGCTTAGGGATGTGGAGGAGGATCGAAAACGTGCAGCAAAGGACAGGGACGAGATGAAGGCGGTGGTGGAGAATCTGGTCAAGGGTGCGAGGAGGGTATATTGACGACGACGACAAGTATGAACGCTATACACAACGACGACGAGCGAAAGCTCCCACTACAATATGAACAACGACATCGACTCGACCCATCACCTCATGGCTCTCGATGCTGCTGCAGACTTCATCTGGCATAATCAGCGAATATTAAAGAGCACAGAGACTTAACAACACCCACGATTGACACGCGCACCTCACCTGCGCTTGGACGACCCCAGATGCTGCTTCATCAATTCCGAGGCCGGCATCGTATATCTTGACGAGTAGTACCAGACTGTCACTGGTCGTTGCTTCGGAGGACAAGCCGTGGAAGGCTGCGTGTATGCAGTGCTAGACACGGTTCTGGCATTTACAGGTGCTTTATCGGCGGCTCTGGAGGACGTGGGAATGGAGGTAGAGGAATAGGTCGCGGCGGAGGGAGCGGGGCCTGATGTTCTTGCATTGGCGGCCGCGGAGGATGATGATGAGGAGGCGAATGATGAAGATGAAGGGGCTGGACTCGACATGGCTGGCATTAGGCGACTCGATAACATTGACATGGATCAGCGTCTGTCAGACCTCTAGGCATCCATCTTATAGTCCTTCCACAGAGCACCAAACTCCGTGAAGTGGACGGTCCATTGGTGGTTATCGAAGGCGCCAACAGACCCCATGAGCATGTTAGCCGACGTTCCTTGTACGCGGTACATGCAGTGATTTCATGCTGTGTTTTTCTGCAGCCTAGTCGCTGGGTCATGCACGATTGATTGCTTGGGACAGGTCGGGGTTGACTTTGAAGCTTCCCCGGGAGGAGTCATGCCGTCAATCCGCGCCCTATCCCGATGGGCTGGTACATATACCACCACCTCGCATGCCTTGCTCATCTTTCCTTCCAGAACCTTTTTATTGTTTGCTCCTTGCAACGTCAACCCATCATGGTTGTCCGGCACTCGACCGAGCCTGACGAGGCAATTGAATGCGGTGTAGATGCTCGGAAGCATTTCCCATTCGACGACGACTATCTAAACCTTAACCATGGTATGTTTGTGCTACCTTGCCAGCTCACCCGTCACTCTCAAAAACTGTGTACAACCACATCTCTGCCCAACGTCATGACGGGTGCTCATCTTTTCTCCATGCTGTCATCCCCAATCTCGATACCTGCTGATCATTCCGAGGTTCCTTTGGCGCCATCCCGAAGACTGTTCGTGATGTACAGCGAACCTACCAGGATGCATCACAGGCCCGGCCGGATAGGTTCATCCGATATGAGTATCCACCACTGCTTTCCAATTCACGGACGGCTATCTCGTCCTACCTGCAGTGTCCAAAATCTTCCGTCGTCTACACACCAAACGCCACGACCGGGTTGAATACCATTCTGCGGAACCTTGTCTTCTCCCCCAATGACGTGGCAATCTACTTTTCCATGATCTATGGCGCCATCGAGAAGACCTTGCTGTATCTGACCGAGACTACACCGCTTACCCTGCACCGCATCGAGCTCACCCATCCTCTTTCCGATGACGATGTCCTCTCCCTCTTCCACACAGCCATCACCACCATCCGCTCCCAAGGCAAGAACCCACGCCTCGCCATCTTCGACACCATCTCCTCAATGCCCGGTGTCCTGTGCCCCTTTCCTCAACTTGTCACCGCCTGTCGATCAGAGAACATCCTTTCCGTCATCGACGGCGCCCACAGCGTAGGCCAGATCCCCATCAACCTCACCTCTCTCGACCCAGATTTCTTCGTCTCCAACCTCCACAAATGGCTGTACGTCCCTCGTCCCTGCGCCGTTCTGTACGTCCCCGAACGCAACCAGCATCTCATGCGCTCTTCACTTCCCACCAGCCACGGCTTCGTCCCGGCAGCCGCAGGGGCCATCAACAACCCCCTTCCAAAAGCAGAGGGCGAGACTCCCAGCGCGTTCGAGAACAACTTCACCTTCACCGGTACAATGGACAACAGTTCCTACCTCTGCGTCCCAGCAGCGCTAGAGTGGCGCTCCCGCCTTACCTGGCAAGACAAGAAAGGCGAAGACGCCATCTTCGGGTATACCCACCACCTGGCGCGCAGGGCAGGGAGTATCGTCAGCCGCGCCCTCGGGACGGAAGTCATGGAGAATCCACAAGGTACGCTGGGCAGGTGTGCTTTCTCCAACGTGCGGCTGCCGCTCGACTACGCTGAGTGTTTCGATGGGGAGGTGCGATTCAGCAATGTTCTTGCGATTGCGAGGTGGATGGAGAAGGTACTGCTCGATGAGTTTCATACTTTTATTGCTATACTGTGGCACGGAGGGAAGTTTGGTGTGAGGTTGAGTGGGCAGGTGTATTTGACCGAAGAGGACTGGGAGAGGGCGGGAAAATGGTTGGTTGAGGTGTGTGAGAGGGCGAGGGGAAGGGATTGGAAGGGGGAGGTGTAGCAGGATGAAATGAACAGGAGTGGTTGTGTCATTGTAGCATGAGTGATGTGGTGCCAGCTCCATAGATTACCAGAATCCCCAAGCCATCAAGCTCGTTCTGACCGTCTCGAGAGCGTGATCCACAAGCCCTACCTCCTCATCGTAGTGCTCCCTGACAAACGTCCCCACTCTATCGTCCCTCCCCCGTTCCTCCTCCAGCGTGCTCATCAGCAACTCCCTTCCCTCCGTCCAGCCATCTTTCAGCAATCCCCCCACCAAGTCCCCATCAACATGCATATCCCCTTCCTTCCACCTCTCGCTCCGCCCCAGCCTCCCCAATATCTCCCACCCTTCCTTTCTCCCCTCTTCTACCCCTCCACGTCCATCTCTGCCTCTTCCCCTCCTTCTCTCATTGCCACCATCAACCTGCTCCTCCCCTTGCCCCACCCCCTCCCTCATCCTCTCCACATCCCCCCACCCAACCCCTGTCCTGATCTCAAACCCCCCTTCCCCCTCCATCTCATACCTATCCAACCCCCTGAAGCCCAACACCACCCCCTCTCCTCCCCCCTCTCCTCCTCCCCCCCCTCCTGCTCCTGATCTCTCCCCCTCCCAGCCACCACCGTCCCATCCCCGGTGGCCTGCCAAATGCCCCGGAAAAGTCCCCCCCACCCCCCTCGTCCGTTCGCAAAGCAACTCCACGTACTTCAGCACAGCCCACTCCTCTGCGCCGAGGAGCTTGATCCCCACCAGCGCGCCGAGGGTAGTGAGGCCTATGATGCTATTCTTCTCGTCATGCGGGAGAGGGGAGAGGGAGGTGTTGTGTTTTACTAGGCGGATGATGGAGGAGGGGAGGGAGGCGGTGAAGAGGGTTTGCGAGTGAGATTTCCCTTGTACAGACCCGTGGGCAGGGGAGGTGG
The DNA here is from genome assembly GCA_013372555.1 of Elsinoe arachidis. Classification (NCBI taxonomy): domain Eukaryota; kingdom Fungi; phylum Ascomycota; class Dothideomycetes; order Myriangiales; family Elsinoaceae; genus Elsinoe; species Elsinoe arachidis. Next base: position 1,574,191 of record JAAPAX010000009.1, read on the forward strand.
CAGGGGCAGCGGGGGAGTCGATGGGGGAAGAAGGGGACGAGGTGAGGGTGGTGGATGGGGAGGTTGGGATGAGCAGGCCGCGGAGGGAAGAGGTCTTGGTCGTGAGGAGCGCGAGGGTGCTGGCGTCGTTTGGTAGGGGGGAGGGGAGGGTGAGGTGGTGTTGCCCCAGTGCGGAGAGGTGGTCTGTGGCGAAGAGGCGCAGGCGGAAGGTTGAGGGAGTGAGGTTGGAGTCGTCTGCTTCTTGGGCGGGGCCGAGGAGGTGTAATGTCATGAGACTGTCTGTCGAGGTGGTGAGGTGGATGTAGGGTGGGGAGGTAGTGATGTGTACTGCGGGAGAGTGGAGGCGGTAGGCGCACACGAGGACCCATTTCTTGTTGAGGGTAGAATAGGTGTAGTAGGAGATGGCGAGGCCGTGGCTGCAGATGTAGCCGTTGGAGCCGTAGAGGGAGATCGACCGCACGGGAGCGTCGAATTTGGTGGAGGTGGCGGTGGTGATGGCTGAGATCTTGCCGTGGGAGAGCTTGGGCTGGAGGAGGTGGACACGGCCGCCGGTCTTTGGGGTGTTGGTGTCTGTGTCTCTGCCTTCTACTCCTGTTCCCACAAGAAGGAAAGCGAACTTCTTGCCATCCTTGCTCTCATGTACCCACTCGGTCATGCAGTAGAACCTTTCTCCGTCAATTTTCAAGGCTGAGGGAGAATCTTGCTCTACGTCTTCCGACTTGATGACTGGTTTCCTATTTGATCGTGTAAACTCAATTGACGCTTCAGATTCACCAGTGTCCTCGTTTTGGCTGTTTCCTCCTAGGGCAAAGTGTCCGAGCCGCCTCGAATACAGCAGTCTAGTTGGTGAAGATCTAGTACTGATAGATCTTGGGACTGCCACACCGCTTGCTTCGCTCAACGACGCAACTATCAGCGTTGAGCCAGTCAAGATGGCCAAACAGCCGTTGACATCCGTGTCATCCAGGATAAGATGCTGATCGATCTGTGATATGGCCGACACTCCTTTCAGCTGAAAGTCAGGTTCGTCCTTGTCCGTTACCCATACTGGACTGGCAGAGAATCGCCGTCGCGGGTGTTGTTGGTCATGCTTGACGAGATATACACGTGAGCCGCAGATAGCAATTGCAGCGTCAGTAGAGGTGTTGCGACTAGATTTGTAGGGTATTATGTTGACTGGTGTGAGGCCAAGCGATATGGTCTGGTGAGGTTCGATTGTCGGACTCTCATCTTTGTACTTGAGAGATAGTATGTGTAGACTACCGTCTCTCATGGCGCAGACAAGGAAACCTTCCCCGTTGCCTTCTGCATCCAGTATGATCATCTTCTCACACACAGCAGGTGTGTCAATTTGATGAATTGCCAGTGTTTGCAGGTTGTCACGAGACATCAATCGTATCTCCCCGGCATCCGAGGCCGCTAGGAGGAAAAAGTTGTCTCCAAAGTGGCCAATGGTGATGGCGGCAGGAGGCAGATCATGTAGTTCATGCGATGCTCTGTCTATCATAAAGTCCCTAGAGACGTCAAGGAAATGAAAATGGTATGTAGGCTCTGCTGCCATCAGAGGAGTGGTGAGTAGTGCCAGAAAGGCAGACGAGCCGGAATATGTGACTTCTGCTTTTCGGATTATGTCGTCGGGGGGACATGCAAACAGTTCCCTTTTCGTGCCTCCATTGCAGACATACACTGTTCGAGTGGAAATGTGTAAGGTTCCATGAATGGCAGCCCAGCTGGACATGTGGATGGTAGGTTGTGATATGTCTAGAAACCCCGGGCTGGCATCATTGATGCTGTCGACGCTGTAGAATCCGCCGCTGTCGTGGACCAGAGCGGTAGTATGTAACCGATCTGCAGATGTTGCATCTGACACTAAAAATGCAGATGGTCCGTCGTCGCCCGCTGGCCTGACAATCCATAGATCCCGAACGTTCGTGCTCGTCTTGAAATCCAGAGAGAACAGCATGTTACATTCCGCCCCTAGACGCAGCTCTACTAACCTACCATCCCTTTGCATGCCGGATGTGACAAATAGGCTCTCACCTACCCGCGGATTGGAGTCATGAGATCGTGGAAGTGCGGACGAGATGATGTCTACATTCGGAGTCCAATTCGATAGGACTTGATATCTTTCCAATATCAATGTAGACTGATGACGTCCATCTGAGCTCTCTGAATCTGCAAGTATCTGGATGCTATAATAGCCTCCGTCGGCAAGACTTCCAGGCAGGGCAAGCGCAGGATCGCCATGAGCTGGCTCATTGAAAGCACAAATACCACGGTCGAGCTGATGTGGCACATGCGATATGCTGGAGAGGACAATCTTGCAGCGACCAGTCTCTTGCGAAGAAGCTAGGTTCAGAGAGAGCATTGCAACAGATCCATCACTTCTGCTGAGATAGTAGATGATCAGATTATTCTGTCGGAAGGCCTCGTCGTCCTTTGTCCAGCCTGTATATACCATAGCGGATGTTTGTGCATTATCCGCAGTTGTCAGCTTTCGCTCGATGATCTCTCCTGATGGGTTGGAAACATCGTAGAGAGCCAAGACGTTTCCAAAGGCAAGAATGATATGACCATGCACGTCTACCGGTACCATCAAATCGGGGAGTCGCCCGCTTGTGTGTAATCGCCGCGGCTCACATACCTCGACGTCTGAGTAAGAAGGTTCAAGGTGTATCTGTCGAAGGTAGACTTTTGACTTCATGGTCTGGACCAGCAGTAGGTCGCTACCTGCCCCATCTTGTGTGATGGGGAGCGTGAACGCCATATGAGCGATATGGCCGTCTACTTTCGTGACTGGCCCCATGCTCTCAAGACTACAGTTATGTGCGTCGATCCCCCCTGGTAGTTCGCTGTAATGGTCTGCTTGGGGTCGTATAGTTCTCCACAGCATGAGTCCTCCTTCAGCGCTTGATGCAGCCACGTATCTGCTATTCGGATCGATTGCCAGCAGAGTGCCGATTCTCTGAAGGGGACTGGCCTTTCGGATGACAGGTACGTGGCAAATGATCTCTGCCCTAACACGTGATCTGTGTTTTGTGAATCGATATATGACCAAACAGCCGGTGTCCAGGGTCACTACAAGCGAATCTTGACCAGATACTCCTTGTTTGGCATCATAGGATGTCTCTGGAGGTGGATGAGGTGCAGCCATGGTTTCTGCCGCAAGGATTCTGCCAGCAAGCTCCTTCCTTCCTTCTCGACGAACAAAACCGCCCGGCTCGATACTACAAATGTCGAATGCATGATCGTAAATCCATATCAATGTGTCATGAGAATCGTGATTTCCGGCGTGACCCGTCTTCAACGCCAGAATTTTGCTTGGTGCGGGACTGGGACTCAGTGTCCTCGTGAGGATTCCGATAGTTGGCGTGGATGAGGCCATGTCTGAGTTGCTTGTGCCAATAAAGCGACTCCATGGTTATCGCATAGTTTGGCAGGCTTCCTGGAGCTTCGATGCTCTGCTATGCACGGCCAGTGATGTGGGTCGAACAGAACCGCCAGTATGTGTACATGGAAATGCGTTTCGATCCACTCGAATGTGTAAAATACCAGACTATTTCAGTATGGTTACCATCGGTGCTGGAATACGGTTGGATACTGTTGTCAGTATTTTCATAAGCCCTCGCTATCTTTCTTTGACCAGAAATCTGTGCTCGGATTGGGATTGTCGTGGTGTTATGAGGATGAAGATGATGCTGATGCCCCAGGTAAATTCGCCCCACGAAGTCGTGGATGCAGCCCGAAAAGGTTGGTCAAGAGGGAGAATCTGATTGGCTGTTTCAACCACATGTCAAAGACATCAGTGCAAAGCGCCATCTTCATTGCTTGAACATTGCACCTCTCAGCGTTGCATCCCGCTACCCACGACTGACTGCTCGCTACTCAGTCTAGCTGCTCACAGCAACGACTTGAGAGACTAGATTAATCTGTCAGAGTCATGTGTCTATCAAGAAAATAGCGTCGTTGACTGTTGAAGCTCAAACAACAAGGCAGCCATGGGCAGCCGGCAGACTTATGGCAAATCGAATGGTCATCCTATCGATTCGTCACACGAGCTTGATGCTAGCATCTCCATTAGCAACCTAGGGGCATCTAAGACGAGTGACAGCAGTCAGCCACTTTCAGACTCATGGAGGGCGGAGCCCCTCACGGAGAAGGAACGAGCAAAAGTAGCCCGAATCATCAAAGCATGTGGCGAGCGAGACCTCCAGACTCTCGCTGATCTCTCTGCAACTTCAGGAGGGTTTGTCGAAGATGAGATCAGACGGCAAGTGTGTAAGCCGGTCTCCTTCCTTAGACTCTCTCCCTCTACTCACTCCCTAGGGCCCATCTTGCTCGGCTCAGACACCGTTCCCGAACCCAGCGACGACTGGAAATCCCTCCCACCACACAAAGAAGAATCCCAAGTCGCCCTCGACGTCAACCGAGCCTTCGTCTACTACCCGCGCAACGAACCCGAGTCCATCCTCGCCTCCCGCCGCACCGCCCTCACGACCCTCATAACCTCCACCCTCCGCTCCCATCCCACCCTCTCCTACTTCCAAGGCTACCACGACATCGCCCAAGTCCTCCTCCTCGTCCTCGGGCTCCCCTCAGCCCAGACCGCCCTCCCTCGCCTCACCCTGCTCAAAATCCGAGACTTCCTCCTCCCCACCCTCGCCGGCACCAACAACCAACTCACCCTCCTCATCCCCCTCCTACACACCTCCGACCCCGTGATATGCAAACACATCGCCGCCTGCCAGCCCTTCTTCGCCCTCGCCGCCGTCCTCACCATGTTCGCCCACGACATCGACGACTACACCACCATCGCGCGCCTCTTCGACTACCTCCTCGCCCAGCCCTCCCTGCAGCTGATATACATGTTCGCGGCCATCGTGACCCTTCGCAGAGACGAGCTCCTCGAGCTGGACCCCGACGACCCAGATGTGCTGTACATGGTGCTGAGCAAACTGCCCAACCCCCTGGATCTGGAGGCGTTGATCCGGCGCACAGAGGGGTTGAGGGAGATGTTCCCCCCGGAGAAACTGCCTGGGCGGGTCTGGAGGCGGATCAGTACGTTTTCGGTGCTCAAGACGGCGCAGTCGGTTGAGGCGACGAGGAGGCAGACGTTGGGCGAGGGGGAGGCGTGGTTGGCGTGTCATGCGAGGGAGATTGAGAGGGTGGAGAGGCGGAAGGAGGCGATTAGGAAGTTCAAGCGGACGGCGTATGTGTATCGGAGACCGGCGGGGGCGGTGGCGCTGGCGGTGTTGGTGGGGGTGGTGTCGGTTTGGCTTGGGAGGAACGGGCAGGGGAGCTCATTGGGGAGGTTGGTGGGGTCGATGCAGTCGAGGGTGACGCAGGGGTTGGCTCAGGTTTTGGGGTTGAGGGTGTAGGTTGGGATGAAGGTGGGACATATTTGTATACTATTGGATTGGCTTGCATAGCGAGAACACAGTATCATGGCACAGCTGTATATGGGTAAAAGTGTTTGGCCGATGTCTGAACATGCCACGTTCGTCGGCGAAGTCTATTAAAATTCTATCGTGAGCTAGTCCAGCAATGAGGATGTAGCGTAATTATATGTAGTAATCGTAAACCGTGCGCTTCTTGACGCCTAATAGCATAGCCTGCATCTGCGCAGTATCTTTTCGTGTCCTGTCCTCTACTCTTGCGGAGCATCGCTGAGCTCGGATGCGTCGCTTCGACGAGTGCGCTTGCGAGAGCCTTCGCCATTCATGTGTGCCTCGATCTCTAGCTCTTGAATCCTTCTCTTGAGCCCCTCCTCGCGAGCCAATGCTGCATCGAGATCACGCTTCATCCTTGCTGTCTCCTCACGTGCCATACTCTCTGCTCTTCTTGCTTCCTGCTCCGACGACTCCAGCTCTGCCACTCTTCCCCGGAACAGGTCATTGATCACTTCCAATTCGGAAACGCGGGTCTTCAGGTGTGCGCCGCCTCCGGTAAGATCTGCGTAGGCACCATTGGTACCATCGAGGTTGCCATTCATGGACATCGACGGGGAAGGTTGGCGGAGGTTGAAGCCAGGCAGGGCGGGCGAGTTGAAGGCGGACTCGGCGAGGCTGACATGGTCGAAGATGTGCTGAGGAGCAATGTTCGTTCCAAGACCGATTGGTTCACCGACATTGGGTGGAGAGGCAGAGCGATCAGTGCTGCCAGATACAACGCGACGTCCAGTCGAATCGATAGGGTACGAGGCGGGTAGGCCAGGTCCGTTCTCGATCGAGGGCTGACAACCTATCAGTACTTCTCCTGAAGTCGCAAGCAGTATTTATAATCACCTTCTTCTTTGGACCAGATGAGGTCTTCACCCGGTTTCGGCTCTTGATAACGTCGGTCTTGAGGCTGATAGGTCTGGGGCGGCCATGAAGCTTGAGGAAGAGGCCGCAAGCATTGCAGAGCACACTGCCGGCTTCATCGCGACGCCAGAGAGGAGTTGTTGAAGTTCCGCAGTTTTGACAGACGGGCTGTTCGCTGTTAGCATTGTTGTGAGCGGACGGCAGCTCTGGGGCTTATCGGCATTATCGATAACGATAACGATGGGCTTGCGGAGCTTCGGAGGTGAATTCGTGAACGACAATGAGGTTTGAACATACTGGACCATTCTGATCACCTCCAGCCGTAGCCGGGGCGGCGGTGGCATAGTTCATTGTTGGAACATGAGGATGTCTGTTGAAAAGAATAAATTAGTTCTGCGATAAGTTGAGGTTGGCGTGAGTGATTGCAGGTCTTGGCAGTACGGTGATCCAGATAGGTAATCGTGTAATGGACGAGCGAGCTCATGCCAGACAACCTTCCTTGGAAATTTGACTTACCTGGCGTGTACTGGTACACTGGCAGCGGCGAGGGATGCCAGCGTTGACAAAGCTGGAAGTTGGACTAGTGGTCCGCTAGGAATTCTCTGAGGTATGTACGGTGGGATGTTGCCAGAGATGGCAGATGCTGCAGAAGTTGGTCGTGAAATGTCATAGCCGGGCAATGGCGAAAGGTGGAATGGTCTGTCTTCGAGGTAGATTGGAGGCGTCAGCTGTCCAGCATGCTGCATTGGCCAGCCATTGAGAGGCTTGATGTTGTTGAAAGCAGCAGGTCGTCCAAGCATTGGGAATATTGGCAGGTATTACTATTAGATGTCGTGAAGTCGTGGTCGTAGATTACTGCGATAGAATAACGATAGCGTTCGTAAGAAACGTAAAGAGTGACTAAGGGTGAATGATTAAACGAGTGTGTGTGGAATGCAATGTAAGCAAAACAAGATTATATGCAATACTGTATTAAAGTCGTGGCATGCAGAAAGGCTGTTAGTAATTCATCCAAGACATGGTGGGATGCGGCGTGGTACATAAACGACTGGGGACGTGGATCTGACCGGTAAGGGGTGATGATTAGATGAAGAAAATGTTCGACGGGTAGAGAGTGCTATCATTACCGTTCATGAGAGCCACGTCGTGGTGCGTTCATTTAGCCGATGGCCAAGTGAAGTCCGCAGTACTCACCTATTAGACGTTACGAACTCGTAGAATGCTTCATTTCCGCCAATTGATGTACATGTCGATCCAATTGAAGGCAGTCCGGTGGCCAGAGCCGGTGGAGGCAAGTCTCGAGTGACACAATCGACTATGCTTGACACCTTGAGCACGATATGGCGAGCTCCATCACGGGAGAGGCTGTTCCTACCTCGACCATAACAAACAATGCATCGGAGCTCAGCTCGATGAGGGATATTGAAGACGCGAAAAAGAGCAACGGTTTGAGATGCCATCTCGGTTCTCCGGGGACGGCCCGCTAGCGTCCGTACCGGCGAGCTTGCTGAAGATCCGGAGACGAATCCTTGATGATATTCAGGGCTTCGTCAGGTCGCAGAGGTCACTTACATACACGTGACAACTTGCAGATATCACAACCGAAACGATCTCCAGGACCATACAGGAACGACACAAGAACTACCAGTGACTAGGCGATTCTCTTCTGTATACGCAGCCTGTCTGTCTACGAATCAAGATCCATCAGGTCGTTTGCGGAGCTGGCCGTTCACTTACCGGCAACGGACGCTGTCAAATCATCATATCAACACAACATCGATAGGTCGAATTCCATTGCGTACGATAGAAGCTTGCCTCTCCGGCCGTTATCCGTACCAGAAGATGGCAGAGGTCTAGATATTCACCTTAATTCACATGCCCAGGCCCGCAAAGTCCGGGTACGCCCGGCTTGCACAGGCAGAAGAGGAAGAGGAGGATAACCAGTATGTCGATTCGGACGAGGAGTTCGGTCAGACTCAGCAGAATGTTCTCTCGACTCCAGGAGGGCAATATGCACCGATTCAACCAGGTCGCCGAGATCGAATGCAGGCATTCGGGAACTACACTCCGAATTCTCCAAGATCCCCTTTCCACCGGAGACGACCTAGAACAAATTCAGGGGTAGACATCAAGGCTATCAATGCAAGGTTAGAGAGGTGGGCAGAAGAGATTGCTGGCAAGTTCAAGATTCGGAAGACTGCAGGGAAGACGACCGAAGAGGAGCATCTCGAAATACACCATTCTGTATTCCAAGCCCCTGACTGGATACGACCTGCTACAGAGGATGCGTTGTCAGCATATCCCGAACCTCCGATCGACGAACGAATATCGAAGCTGGAATTCGACGATATCGTGGAAAAGGTCAGGGTGGCTATTGATCGAGGTGTACATCCAAAGTTGATCAGTCAAGGTAGTTCTGGTAGCTACTTTGCACGAACGCCTGATGGAACAGTGGTTGGAGTGTTTAAGCCGAAAGATGAGGAACCATACGCTTCGAAGAATCCAAAGTGGACCAAATGGATACACCGGAATTTGTTCCCATTTGCGTTCGGAAGGGCATGCCTTATTCCAAACTTGAGCTATGTCTCGGAGGCAGCAGCATACATTCTCGACAGTCGATTACGGACAAACATTGTACCATACACAGACGTGGTCTCGCTATCGTCAAAATCATTCTTCTACGATGTCTGGGAAAGGCGAGCGTTCTACCGGAGCAAGAAACCTCTGCCTGAGAAGCCTGGCAGCTTTCAAGTATTCTTGAAGGGCTATAGGGATGCAAACATGTTCTTGAAGGAGCATCCATGGCCAGACCAAAACAGCGCCGATGCAAGACGTGATTCGGCCACGAAAAGGAAGAAGCGGAGATGGGCAGAGGACTGCCGACCACGTTCGCAGTCGAACATTGGCTTTGATCCCGACAATGACGTTGATGAGGATGGACCAGACGCAAGAGAAGAATCGAGACGGAGAGTGTTCTGGTCCGAAGGTCTACAGCAAAGCTTCCGCGAACAGCTGGAGAAGCTGGTCATCCTCGACTATATCATGCGGAACACCGATCGTGGTCTGGACAACTGGATGTGTAGGATAGACGAGGAGAAACAGGAAGCCAGTATTGTTGTGGAACCACCGAAACGAGACAGATCTCGCAGTCAAGGTCAGGCTGATGGCAATACGAATGGCAGTGCAGAACCCTACCAGCGGCACGAAAGTATGACAATGGACGGTTCATCAGAACGCAAGCGGAAAGGCGATAGGAGGACAATTAACATCGGGGCCATTGACAATAGTCTGTCGTGGCCCTGGAAGCACCCTGATGCTGTAAGATGATATGACTACTCGCGTTGATGAGACTATGCTGATGAGAAGCAGTGGCGAAGTTTCCCCTTCGGCTGGCTCTTTCTGCCAGTGTCTTTGATCGGTCGGCCGTTCTCAGAGGCGACAAAGCAGCATTTCTTGCCTTTGCTTACTTCCAAACAGTGGTGGAGTGAGACCCAAATCGCTCTGCGTGGGTGCTTCGAAAAGGATTCTGATTTCTCAGAGAAGATGTTCGCCAGGCAGATTGCTGTAATGAAGGGTCAGGCTTGGAATGTTGTCGAGACTCTGAAAACACCCGACCACGGTCCACTTGAACTTACGAGGCGGCAAAGAGTTTGTGTCTGGGACGACATTGTGGAAATACCAGTCGCCACTCCGATGCGGCCTACTTCTATTGAGATACGGCAGAAGTATAGCACGCCAACCAAAAAGCGCAACGTTGTCGAGCACGAAGAGATGGACATTTCGTCAGCGCTCGAATCCGAATCGTCGAAACAGCCTGATCTACTCAGTCTCTCGACAAGCAACCTGCCGACTATCCCAGCAAATCCTTTCAACATCTCCAGGCAGAACAGTTACCACAGACAGAGTACCGAAGTGGATGATGGGCCGCTTTCGCCGAGCAGTATCAATGAATTCTCTTTCGATACCAGCAAGGAGCGAAACAAGCGACCTGACTATATGCGTTCCAAGACACGAATCAGCATGGATGACACCCGGCGTTTGTTTGATGGACTTGGAGAGAGGCGGCGAAGATTCTCACTCGGCATTGGTTCACGACGCGGTACGATATTGGGAGACGGTCAAGACGACTTAGAAGGCGATCTCGGGTATGCTGCGGCAGAGGATCAGGAACACAATCGGCGCAAGGTCATTGTAGAACGGCTAGAGACGGTCAAAAGCAGGAACCCTGTTTTCACATGGTGTTAGATAAAAAGTGGCGTCGATGTCGCGCCACTTGTACGAATAGATACGATTTGGAGTCTGCCATTTATAGTTGCGCTATCCATGCTCCAAGAGTTGTGTTGCGGCTCCATGGTCTTTTTGGCAGATGCGGCTCTTCGGGTGAGGCTTGAGCTAGCGTCGATCATCCCACACTTTTGGGAATGCGTCATGAACCTTGAATCTTCGGCCGATATCAGCTTCGCGTTGTGCCTTTCGCGCCTCACAGAACGATCATCGACGACAAAGACCTGCTATCCTTCAGACCGCCTCTCTAACACTGGATAGTATCTGTCTATCCGCTCAATACATCATGTCTTAAGATTCCACACACCAGGACTTGATGTTCGCTTCTGTGGGCCTACCATTCAGCAACGCGCTCGGAAGGATCGCCGGAAACAGACACAACACATAGCGATGTCAGCCATAGGAGAAAGGGGGAAACAGATCTCGTGACAACCATAGCCTTGTGTGGGCACGATAGATCGACAGCCATGAATCCCGCACTGTTGCTCAACCCTAAAGCTTTCGCAAAGAATGCCGCGAAGAAGTCGAGAAGTACGTACAGTCTTTCACATGCTACTTTTCTTTGATTGTTCCATGAATCTCATTTTCATTCAATTCACTATTCAGCCTCACTACCATCAGCTCGGTATCGCGCTGCCGCCTATTGTCACCTTGCACGTGCCTTCAGCTGTGGCGAACATCGATCTGCTATATAGATCAGCTTTCTTGCTTCACAACTCTCCCTTCACCCTCTTCCTCTTCTTCATCCTTCACCCTCGCCTCGCAGCCTTCGATGATATAAATCGATCTTCATTTCATATCGTCCCTTTCTCTTACATACCTTTTCCTGCCTCACCTGTATCGACCTCTCAACCATGGCTGACCAAGATGCTCTCGCAGGCTCGGCAAATCAGTCCACAGGTACTGTCAGCACCAACGGAAAAGCCTCCCCCTCTTCCCATAGAGCTGTTACGCCCCCGCCGCAGAAGTCCGGGCAACCCACCTCAGCGAAGCAGGACTCTAGTAGGCAGCCAACCACACCTACGTCCGCAAGAGGTGCACGCGATACTGCAGCGCAACTGTCGTCTCCTGTTACTCCTACCAGGTTCAACCCCGCCCAGCTCCTCAACCCGAAAGCAGCTCATGTCCGCAACGCCAATGACCCGCATTACAAGGACATCCAGGCACCTGCGGAGGCGGATGAGCCGGAGACAGCCACGAACAATTTTGGTAGCTTGATGGAACGCCACCATGGTGTACAAAAGCGCGAAGCAGCCCCTCTGAAGCGACGTGTTGATACCGAGCAGGACGACAACGACGAACGCGAAAAGAAGAAGTCCAAGTTCACCGGTGGCGGACAAGGTGGTATCATCGGCGAATCTGTCCGAGAGATGCGTCAGAAGGCGCAAGAAGCTGCTGGACCTGGTGCTGCGATCGATCTCACGCAAGAGGACGATGTTGCAATTACCGAAGTCAGACCAATCATCCGTTCCGATGAAGATCCTCGCAGAGAGGTCTGTATTGGTCAGATCGAAGCACAAATCAATGCACACCGTGTGCCTCATGTCAGTACCAAGATTCTGAACACCAAGGACTCTTGGGGATATGGCAGGATCACCGCACAACGCAGTCCAGGTCAACTGAAGACCATTGAGCTTCGCGACAGGCAGACAGTGTACTTTGGCAACCTCGACTACAGAATCGCAGAGCTTCTGGCACCATTGCTCAACGCCCCAGGCCAGACCAAGATCCGCATGACTCTGTCTCTACCCCCGAGGAAGAGAAAGGATTCATCTCAGAAGCCTGGAGATCCCACCTCTGAGCTCATCAACTGCAACATTGTCATCTTCTGCGCCAGGTCAGTTGTCGATCACATTGGCAGGATCCTCAGCCAGAAGCAGTACTATCTCAGGGATCCGACGAGCAGTAAAGAGCACAAAGAATACATCAACCCACACAAGCCGAAGGACTTTGGCCCGAAGAGGGTGGCGACGAATGGTGCTATCGTGTCTTCAGGTGTGGGTGCAGGGACCTTTGTATCCCGCACTGCCGAAGAAGTTGCCAACGACGTCAAGAACATCATCGACAATCTGCCCAGCTCAGAAGGTCTCCAGATGCTCGATACTGACGGTACTCTGGTCAAGACCCCACTCCTCGATCATCAGAAGCAGGCTCTTTGGTGGATGACCAGGATGGAGACTCCTTACAGCAACGAAGTTGATGATCCCCATATTGGACTCTGGAAGCCAGATTACCAGAAGGACAAGGAGGGATGGTACAACACTATCTCAGGTCATGAGGTCAAGCAGCTTCCACAGTGCCTTGGTGGACTCTTCTCGGACGACATGGGTCTTGGAAAGACATTGAGTGTCCTTTCACGTGTGGCCTCGACCTTGTCAGAGGCTCGCCAATTCGGGGAGACCGACTTGACAAGGGCTCTCAAGAAGCATGATACTGTGGAGCGCAACACTGGTGCCACGCTTGTGGTCTGTCCTACCGGTGTTCTCAGCAATTGGGACGAGCAGATCGAGATGCATCTCGACACCAAGAAGATCACGTACTACAAATACCATGGGTCCGGCCGCACTCAAGCTGCAGACGAGCTTGCCAAGTACGACATTGTCGTCACATCTTACGGCACAGTCGCTGGAGAGTTGAATCGCAGCAACAGCAAGATGGATGCATTGGCGAAGCTCAACTGGTACAGAGTCGTCCTCGACGAAGCGCACTCGATCAAGAATATGCAGACTGGCTGGTTCAAGGGATGCTCAGCCATTTCTAGTCCGCGCCGCTGGGCTGTCACTGGCACTCCGGTTCAAAACAAGTTGGATGATCTCGGTGCCCTGATCAAGTTCATCAAACTTGCGCCATTCCACGAGAAAGGTGCTTGGGAGCAGTACTTCTTGTCAACCTTCAAGTCCGGAAATGAGTTGGCGCTTCCCAACCTCAAGGCGTTGGTCGGCAGTGTCATGCTTCGTCGTTCGAAGAAGAAGCTCAACATGGAGGACCCTGACAAGAAGACCGTGCTCCTCGAATTTTCCAGCTCGGAGCGCGCGCTGTACGAAGCATTCATGAGGGACTCTGGTATTAAGGTGGATACTATCCTCCGAGACAATCGTCTCCGTGGTAAGGGTACTGCTCATATGCTGACCTTTATCACTCGTCTTCGTCTCATCTGCTGCCATGGTCGCGAGCTTCTCAGTGATGAAGACATGAAGATTCTGGAAGGTCGTACCATGGAAGACGCTATCGACCTCGGAGATGAAGATGAGATGGACAAGTCTGCTCTCACCGATCAACAGATCTACAGCACTCTCAACATGATGAGGGAGTCTAACGTCAACATGTGTTCCGGATGCAGCAACGAGATCGGCCGTGAGGATGTGGTGCAAGCCGCTGATGAGGATGAGTCTGATGAAGAAGAAGAAGCCAGGAATGACAAGCAGGAAGGTGAATCTGGGGACAACTGTGGCGAGGGCGAACAGGATACTGGCTCCAACACCGCTGCGGAAGAGGTCGAGCACGATGTCACGCTTGGTTATATGACCCCCGACTACCACCTTTACTGTCCCAAGTGCATCGACGCCTACGAAGAGGCTTGCAGACCGACACTAACCAGCGATAACTACTGCGACTGCCCGAACTGCGGCGCATACATTCGCGCTGTGTTCTCTCCCATCACTCGCAGAGGCATCGAGGCTGAAGAGGAGCGCAAGCGAGAGATGATCAACAATCACAAGAAGGGCCGTGATTTGACTCGCTACTCTGGCCCTCACACCAAGGTCAAGGCTCTGATCGCCCGCCTCCAGCAGAACATCGAGGACTCCCAGAACCTTCCGCCCGGTGAGCCACCCATCCGCTCCGTCGTCTTCTCCGGCTGGACCCAATACATGGACCTTATCGGCCTGGCGCTCAACGACGCCGGCATCCCCTTTCTCCGCCTCGACGGAAGCATGCACGCAACCAAACGCGCCAAAGTCATCACCCAATTCCGCGAGAACCCCACTTACACCGTCATGCTCGTCAGTATCCGCGCCGGAGGACAAGGTCTCAATTTCACCGCCGCCAATAAGGTGTACATGATGGAGCCGCAGTTCAATCCTGGTGTGGAGAACCAGGCGGTCGACCGTGTGCACAGGTTGGGGCAGACCAGGAAGGTGGAGATTGTCAAGTTTGTCATGGCGGATAGTTTCGAGGGGAGGATCATCAAGTTGCAGGAGCAGAAGATGATGTTGGCCCAGGAGGCTTTCGGGGAGGGTGGAAAGGGTGGGATCAAGGAGAGGATGGATGGGTTGAGGAGTCTTTTCAAATAAGCGTATGGTTTTGGTGTAGGCGGCGTGATTGTGGTCAAGGTGGGCGGATGATTGTCCTGAGCGATTTCAGGATAGATGATGATGGACAGCTAGTTCATGCCGGGTCAGGAAGTACTCCGCGTGGAGCTGGTAGGTTTCGTGGACAGGTTAGCTTAGCTTCGACCGAAATACGGTCGGGGAACAACTTGCTAGGCATGAACTATGATCACGAAAGTCAAAGATAGTATCTGTATCATTTCCCCCATACGTTTGCCGTCGCTCAAGGGTAATGTGCCCCCCCCCCCTGAGCACAGAAACACCGCGCAGCCTCACCTCGTCCTCCGATTGGCCCAAGCTTCCAACTCCCGCAAGCTGTCACCTCGCGGCCATCATCTTTCCCATCCCTCCCCATACTCATCTCCCACATCCACCGCGCCAATGTCGAATCGCGGGTACGACGTCGTCGTCGACGTCGACGCAGAAGTACGTCCCTCCATCCCCTCCATCCTCTGCCCGTCCCCCCTCTCTACCTCCCAGTCCCTTCTCCCTCCCCAATCCCCCTTCCTCCCCCCTACCCCCCTCCTCCACCCCTCCTCCACCCCTCCTAACCATCCCAGGGCTCCGACCTAGGCCACACCGACCTCAACACCACCGACGACCCCCTCGAATTCCACACCTCAACCTTCACCCCGCCCTCCTCCTCACAACGCGGCAAACTGCCCCCCTCCAGCACCTCCTTCCTCCCCTCCTCCACCTCCCGCCCCTCCCCCTCAACCGGCAAATCCTACCTCTGGACCCTCTCCTTCTACGCGCAATTCTTCGACGTCGACACCGCGGAGGTCCTCCGCCGTTGCTGGGCCGCCGTCTTCCCCCGCTCCAACTTCCTGGACGTCCTCGACGGTAACCCAGACTTGTACGGGCCGTTCTGGATCGCGACGACGGTGGTGGTGATTTTGTTCCTCACGGGGACGATATCGAGTTACCTCGCTTCCACAGGGCGGGAGCACTACACTTATGACTTCGCGCTTCTCTCAGGGGCAGCGGGACTGGTGTACGGGTACACGTTTGTGTTGCCATTGGGGCTGTGGGGCGTGCTGAGGTGGTTCGGGAGTGAGAGCGCGAATGTGCTCGAGTGCTGGGCGTTGTATGGGTATGCGAATTTGATCTGGATACCGGTTGCGTTGGTGAGTTGGAGTCCGTTGACGGTGTTGAATTTTGTGTTTGTGGGCGTGGGGTTTGCGGTTAGTGTGGTGTTTTTGGTGAGGAATTTGTGAGTATATCCTGGGTGAGATGGGAGGGGAGATGGGGCTGACACGCGCAGGTATCCGGTGTTGTCGGTTTCGGATGTCAAGACTTCGAAGATACTGCTGATCGTGGTGGTGGCGTTGCATGCTGGGTTGGCGATTGCGATTAAGATCTTGTTCTTTGCGCATGGAAGTCCGGTGGCGAAGGATAAGGCGCCGGCGGGGGAGAAGAAGCCGGAAGAAGGGGAGGGAGGGGCGGGAGCGGTGGTGAGGATGTTGATGGGGTTATGAGGCGCAACACGATGGAAGAAGACAGGAATCTTGGGTTGTGCGAGGCGTTCATGGGATAAGGAGACTGGGTTGGGACGAATGGATACCATACTTGCGAAGCACGAATGTCCAGCATCAGCTAGACTGCCCGGCTGTATTACACCACGTGAGCATGGCTAGCAGGGGTCGTGTCGTTCTTGAGCGCGCAGTGATACGGCTATACTTGAAGGCGAACTTGAAGAAGACAATATCAGCATCGGATGTGCGTGGCATGTCTTGTATTCTCATATGCCTTCCTTGGGCCGTCCATCTCAATTGCACGAACAAGATTTGACACCAGCGAACAGATCACCAGCCACGAGAAAGCATCATAGTGAGCAGTCATATCGCATCACATGAACTATATACAACCCATCCTTTTACCCCGTACCTATCCAACCCATCCAAAAGTGAAACGACCGACTGCCCTCACCACATCTCCTAGATCATCAAAGATTCATAACCTCATGAAACACTCTATGCAACCCAAATCCCCTTGGTAAAGATATCTACACCCGAAGAAGGCACAACTAAGCGTACCTCACCGTCCCCCTCCTCCCCGGCGGACTCCCCACCCCATTCCCACCACTCATACTCATCTCCCCTCCCCTGGGACTATACACAGGCGGCGGCGGCGGCGGCACCGGCCTCCTACTCCTCCCATGCCCCTGCCCTCCAGCGTAGTACTCAGCCGGCGGCCCCTGCGGCCCACCCCTCCATCCCTGCCACCCACCCGGCGGCGGCGACGGGACGGGTTTCACGCCCTTGTTGCGTCGCCGACGACAGCAGGACCAGATACAGGAGAGGAGCACGAGGAGGATCAAGGAGCCGACGCCGACGGCGACGCCAATGACGATGTTGCGGTTGTCGTCGATCCAGGAGCGGATGGTGCCGCCGGGGGAGGTGCCGCGGCAACGACCCCGGGAGAACGTCAGTACTGGGGGCAAGGGGATCAGGGGAATGAAAGGGGGAGCTTACGTTTTGACATGTACCGCCTCCGCCACAGGTGGTGCCGTCAAGGAAGTTTTGCTGCAGTCCGTAGCATACTCCTCGGCCAAACTCGGGGGAAGCGCAACTCAGCTGGCAACCAGAGCTGTCGCAGCTGCGGGTGTCGTTGTTCTGCGTCAGGCTGCCCATTACGGTGCGGCATTGCTGGTCGCGAGAGGTGCATTGGCCGCTTGCGCAGCGGAGACCGGAGCCGCATTCTTGGCCGTTGGGGGCGCGGACGTCGGTCGGGCAGGTGGAGCTGTTGCCTGTGCAGTTTTCTTGGGGGTCGCAGACGCCGGAGCTGGCGCGGCATACGGAGCCGGCCGAGGCGAATTGGCATTGGTTGCAGCAGTCTTCGTTGGAGTCGTCGCAGACGGCGTTGGAGCGGAAGCGGCATGTGGTGGGTTCGCAGCAGGCGTTGTCGCCGCAGCCTTGCTCGCCGCCGCAGTCGCAGTCTTCGCCGGGTTCGACGATGCCGTTGCCGCATTGCTGGCCGGTGATGGTGGTGACGCCGCGGTTGTCGCTGAGGCAGGAGGAGCGGACTGAGTTGCGGCCAAGGGCGGAACAGATGTTGCCGACGGAACATGGGGAGAAGTCGGTGATGCCTTGAGAGGTTGACGGGTTCATCATGAATCGACTGCCGGCGTCACATTGGTCGCCGCTGAGAGGGCAGCATTGACTGGCGCGGACCGACTGTTGGTTGTTGCATAGAGCTGAATTGCAATCGTGGACGGCACCAAAGGTGTGACCAGTCTCGTGGGCAAAGACTTGCCATTCGGTGGCACCGCGTGTCCGCACGACGACATTAGCGCCGGCCACAGTTTCAGAGCCGCCACCTGTTGCGCCGTTGCCGGTCACTGATGAGTTAGCAGTCTGAGCATCATTGACACAAGCCTGACCGAGCCAAGCGAGACCAACGGCAGATGATGTTGGGCAGGTGGAGAAGAGCGTCCAGTAAGCATTATTGTCGGACTGAGCGCCTCGCCATGAGGAGAATGTGTTGAGACGGTCTTGGATGTCAAAATCATCACTGCATCCTCTATTCCACGGTGTGCTTGCAGGCGGTGAGCCAGGGCACTCTGGAGCCGAGGTAGTGATGTTCTGCAGACCGAGAGAAATGTTGAAAGTCCGCTCGTAGAGATTGGAAGCCTGGTTGACAACAGAGATGAGGTTCTGTCTCATGGCCTCCTCAGAATCGAAAGAAGCGCGGTATGCGCAGTCGACGGCAACACCGACAAGGGCAACCCTACGAGTAGTCGGGCATCCAGCGGTCTGACCAATAGTCGATACAAGGTTGACACCTGCGGAGTTGCCACCGGCCGGGGTAGAGTCCTGACGTTTTCCGAACAGCGAGCCCATGGATATACCGCCGATACTGCGTGCCGAACGTCGAAGGATCTCCTGGTGCACAGGATGCTCTGGCTGACTGTTGAAGCTAAGATTGTCTGCGATGCAAGTGCCAAAGCCATCAACAGGGCCAAGGTTGAGTGATCTGCGGAAGTTTGTGTCCAGCACTTCCTCCTCGTGACTGGCAATATCAGAGTCGCGGTATAGCACCATGTATTCATCCTTGCTGTTCTCCACGTCCGGATCGTTGAGGTGTCTCGTGCGGAGATAGTTCTTGGCCAAATGGACGTGGTGGTTGTCGTGGTCGACTGAGAATGAGCCGTCGAAGAGAGGTTTTGGACCATCTTCCTTGACAAAGATTCTTGCCCAGCCAGCTGGTATCCATTGCTCTTGACCTGATGCCCTCGTCCATGTTGTGCCCTTGAAGACCTTGTGTTTTAACCGGTCAATCTCCTCTGATCTTACAATCTCTCCATCATCGCCCAGATGTGTCATGAACAGTCCATTGTCGGGCAGGATATCATGATTCGGCTCCAGCGACAGTTTCACATGGTCGTCCTGGTTCAGAATGAAGGAGAGGTCGAAGTTGGAGAGAGCAGTGATCCGCTTACTCGCCGTGTGAATGGTCGCATTCTGGATCGTATATAGGGCCTTTACGGGGTTTCTTGTTGTCGAAGTTGCCTCGGTGAGGGCTGAGAATGTGCTGGCTATTACCGTGAGAGCGGTAAAGACATTCTGTCCCGTCAAGCGCATGATCGCGCCGGGCGCACCGAGAGAGGACGAAGTGGTAGTGCGGGTATGCCAAGATGGGGAAATCCTGCCGGTGGAAGTGACGGTAAGGGCTGCCTGAAAGTCGACGGACAATATTTCCAGTCGCGTCTACACTGTACAGAAATGAAGGTGATGCAGCGAGAGTAGAGTGTGAGAAGGAAGAACAGCGCTAAAGCAGTACAAAAGACAATAGGTACGAGTATGACAGCGGCAGGGACTGGAGCGGCGGCGGGTGCGGACAGTACGGACTGAGGTGGGTGTGTGGATGCGCCGCGCTTGGGATCTGATCAGTGCCACTCACTCATCACAAAAGACGGCCCAGAGATGCTGTCGCCAAGTCGCAAACTCGGATTGGATTGCGTACGCCAATGAGTCGCAGCAGCTTGTTCTGCTTTCTTTTGTCCACTCGTGCGGTCATGAATTGAGACAGACAGGCACTTGATTTCAAATGCACAGTTCCTGGTCTTGTACAACGACATGTGCGTGCACAACTCGGGGGCTGGATCTCATGCTCACTCTCACTTTCGTGGTCGACAGATGATCTGCATCTCGTTCCCCGCCGCAACCGCCCTTGGACTCTTCGGGCCTGAACTCTTCTGGCACCGCCTCACATCTTGGTCAAGCGTTTCACCCAACCTGTCCTGCCGCCGATCGTGTTTCGTTATGTCCGGCCTCGGCGCATGGATCGTATTGGAGACATTCTCCGACAGATTTCAATCATGGATTTATGAATACACAGTCGCGTAGCCAAAATCTGCTTTATTGTCCGTAATTAATTTGTAGATCAGCTGAATGTCACGAAACAAATGAGAACGACCGTCCCTTTCCGATAATGACAGGAATACTGCGTTAAACAGAAGCCCAGACTCGTTATACAACATGCGAGAACAGAACGTGATCTTCCGCAATGCTTGCAACATTCGGTATGGCCACAGCTTGCTACGCTTTGTCGTCGAGGCTCTCAAAAGGAGCGCCGGCTCAAGCTGTGGGAACTCTGCGGCGACAGGAGGCCTCGAGTCTCCACTCCCATGGGTGTCTGTACTGGCGAATTGAAGGCTTTCAGCTGAGGCGTGCCTTGACAGTCGTTTCCTAGTTGGCTCATTGCTGTAGATCTCCGCGAGAATTCCGGCGCTGCACGATGTCCAATGGTCCGCAGATCGAATGGTGGAGCCAGTAATCCGATGTAAGTGTGCCATGAGAGCCAGCGATTGCGTCGAGCTACACAGCGGGCACCAGTTTCATCAGTGAGGATGATGTGGTCTTTGACTTCCACCAGAAGATCAGGGGTATTCAAAACTGCTCGAACGTGAGCGGCAAGGTCGGTTCTCTTTTTGACAACGGTGTGCAAGATCGACTCATTGTATTTGTTCATTTCTGCTGCAATGAACATACCGTTGCCACGGCCGAAGGCTGCGCATCCGAGAACGATGGATAAGATCATGAGCGCAACAGAGATGGACATCAGCTGTGACGCTGCAAAGAGTGCAGTCCCAAAGGCATAGACTGCAAGGCTAGCACCCTTCGAGAGGATCTTCAAAGTGGCATGTAAGGCTGATATGCCCTCTTTGGAGATCACTACGTAGAAGCACTGCCGTTGACGAGCAACAGGATCCTCCCAAAGCACAACATCGCTTTGTGAGTTGAAGCCGCGGTCCAGAGCGTCAAGAACGTCGACTCGTTGGTCCTCTGCGATGATAGGCGCGTCATGACCAACCTCTACGTTGGACGGAGCCTTCGACACTCGCATGGTAATTGAGTCGGTGAATGGACTGGATGCCCAATTTTCGAAAATGGACATTACAGTCACCAGGAAAAGCCAGAAATACATCCAACCCCAGGTCTAGCGAGTTCAGTATCAGTCCCGTCTGTCACACAAGACAACTTACTCGACACCACCAAGGTATGACAGACCCTCTCTGCCCAAACCACAATACCACCAGTATAGCCCCAAAAAACACTAACTGTGCGAATGTGGCAACAATCACTGTCGTGTGACCGTTGCCTCCAGCTGTTTGATTCGCGCGTTTTGAGACTCTTTTACCGAATCTCTCCTCAGGTTTGAGATGTTCCATGCCAGCCTTGCGGTCGTCCGAGTCTTCCATCTCTTTCTTGGTCCAATCAGTAGCAATCATGCCACCGTATGAAAGATTCTGCAAGTCGTAATCACTTGCTGACGACGGGGCTATAGTGCCTCCAATGCTCAGGAACATGGTCAGGATGCCGGCGATAGGAAAGAGTTTGTAGATCAACCACAGTTCCGCTGTGGGTGCTCCGATGAGTGCACCCGCCGTTGGTAAGAGCGCAAGAGTGCCTGCAGCACCACTGTACTCCCCAGCATTCAGGTCTCCGACGTTTTTCAGCGCCCAACTAAGGTTTCCCAAGCAGTAATCATTGTTGCCGCCGGACCGGATCAGCATCCCCCTCTCCGCCCACCACCGAAGATTGAACCAGCCTGTAACGTTACCGACGCTGTATAAGATGTCGGTTGCGTCGTCGTCGGTCATGACGCTGGTGGGAATCGGCTTGAAGTATTGTGAGGGCGCAACTGGCAGCCCCGGGCCCGACGCTGCTGAGCATGCGGGCAAGAATGTCAAGAGGGGTGCCCATGCTGCATGCGAATATTCGCCGAGACGCCGGAAACGATCTGCTGTACGCGTTACGATTGTGCGTGCAGCGAATCGATAATTGAAGACCAGACGCTGAGTTGCGTGGGTCATCTCCTTGATATCGGTAGTAACCATATCTGCAGAGTTGTTGACTTGCATTGTTCGAGTACGGGCATTCGATGACAGTGGGGATTGACTGACGGGACACGGAGAATATACTAGATAAGTCTCTGCCCTCACGGTCGGTGTCGATGTGAGTGTGTGCGCCCACACCTGCTCGTGCCGTCTTCCGCCGAGGCTGAAGCGACCTCAGCTACTGCAGGATGGCAGCAACAAGGATACGACACTCAGATCGATCAGGCCAATGATAGTGCTGAAGGCCTCCCCAGATAGTCGGGCAGCTATTTGTAGCGATTGAGATTGCGTAAATACCAATCAGCGGCTGGCTGGATGCACATAAGCAGGCCCGATCCCACCCTCTTGGAACTCAAGGATCCCAGGTCACGAGCCACGCCGTGGCGACTGCAGCTGTGCCGCAAACGAAGCTATGATTACCAGCGGTAGTGAGGAGCGTTTCAGCTGAAGTCCATTGTACCGCACCGAAGCGGCAGCGGATAGTGAACAAGTACTTGCAAAGTATCGTTCGCTTCGACTTCACCAAAGCAAGCTCTGCATGGACTTCTTGATTACAGTACCATGTCGTATTGAACTAGCTTCTCCAGTCTGTTCATGGGATACAATGGCCAGACTGTGAGCGTCGTGGGTCGGCTCAGCTTGATCGCGTGAGGGGGGAGATACGTATCGCGTGCATGGGTTCCTTGCCCAGGTTCCTTGCCCAGCCTCCCACGCTTCCGGTCTTGCAGGTGGTATAGTAACATCGCAATACTCTAGTCCGACACGCTGGGCTCGAGACGTCCGATCGGCCGAGACGGCACTAGCTGCATATCTAGCACTTTGACGATGTTGCCTCGCCTGTGGGAAGCAGGAGGACGTGAGCTGGCGTGTCCATGGAAATTACATGTTCTGCCTATGCGCCGATATCGTCTGGTCGCAGAATTCACCGTCAGAACGACTTCAAGCATGCCTCTTGCTCTCAAGAATCGTGATGTGGCCAGGGAAAAGATGCCCGGTGCTCTGCCGGCGCGGCACACTCGCTTGCTGAGGCACCAGCCAATGCAGTATAGATTGCTATCATAGCCTGGTCTATTGGCAGTATGTCCGACAGTCGGTTGGTCTGGAGCACACCATCCCGGACGATGGCGCTGATCGTCAGCTCAGCTGAGGCGTGGTGAAGATGCATGAAGTGCAACGGTACTAGCGCGGAAAAGGTTGATGCCACCCTCTCCGCTTCTGCAACTGTCGTCCAATCAGACCCCGAAAAGCGCGACCCGTCCCTGGCGCGTTTTTGCCTGGCCAGGCACTATCGAGACGATTTTGCTTGTGAGAAACAGTTCTCCTGCACCTCCCTGATGGTGGCGTTCTGATATTTGACGCCGCACAAGCTGCACCATTGCGGCCCAAGCGAGGATCTCCAGCGACAAGAGGACAAGGACGACAGTGTCCTGCAATCTAAATTGGCTGCCAGCCTCATTTCCCCCCACTCTCGTGGACTTTGTTGCTTTGCAGACCGTCGCTCGATTGTACAAACACGGAGTTGTTACAATCACAGGGTCCAGTACCTGACCGCCATCCTTTCAGCTGGTTTTCTTCTGGGCAGACCTTCTTGATCTTTTTTCCTACGCACTCGATACCCCTAAAGCAATGCCGTCCTCTGTCGACCCATACTTAACGGAACCAGATCTCGTAGTCCTTGGAAATCTGTTCCTCGACTGTTCTGATGCTGGCCGAGATGTCAAGTCGAACACCAAAACAGTCACAGAATCGACCGGCAAGACAACGTCAGAATGGAAAGCCTTGGACGACACTGCCGCACTCGCGCGTTTACAAGCATTGAACGATGCTGAAAGTCTTCATTTCCAGCCGACGGTCTTCGTCACCTGGGACGACAAGCATCTGCCTCCATGGGTCAATCGACATCTCGTGCGACCATACATTCGTGTTGCTAAGCAGATCGTCCGACACCCTACAGACGTCGTCTTCCTGACACACATCTTGTTGTACCTCACAGTCAACTTGACTAGCGCCATCTACCTGTTTTCCAACTTTGGCTATATCCATGGCGTGGCACACGCCGCTTTTACATTCTGGTGCGCCGGCTCTTTCACCCTGATGCTACACAACCACATTCACAATGGCGGCGTCTTGAAAAGGAATTGGTATTGGTTGGACATGCTATTCCCTTACCTGTTGGAGCCTCTGATGGGACATACGTGGGATTCTTACTACTATCATCATGTCAAGCATCATCACGTGGAAGGCAACGGTCAGTAATGTCGGAAAGCTTTAAATCTTATGATGTCTGACACCTGACCAGGGCCGGATGACCTGTCGTCGACTATCCGCTATCAACGTGACGACCTGTCTGACTTTCTCCGCTACGTCGGACGCTTCCTCTTCCTTGTTTGGTGGGATCTACCAATGTATTTCATCCGCAAGAAGAAGCTTGGACTAGCTATACGCTCGGCGACGTCGGAGTTCCTCAGCTATGCCTTTCTTTACGGCATGGTCTGCCATGTCAATAAGCGAGCCGCGATCTTCACACTTATCATCCCATTTGTCTTGCTTCGTTTGGGTCTCATGGTTGGGAACTGGGGTCAACATGCCCTCGTGGATGAGATCGAGCCCGACTCCGATTTCCGATCAAGCATCACCTTGCTGGACGTCCCGAGTAATCGCTTCTGCTTCAACGACGGTTATCATACAGCCCATCACCTCAACCCTCGTCGTCATTGGCGGGAACATCCCGTCCACTTCTTACAGTCCAAGAAGGCGTACAGCGAGGGTCGCGCGCTCGTCTTCCACAACATCGACTATCTCATGATGACGGTCAAGCTCTTGCAGAAGGACTACGATCACCTTGCAAATTGCTTGGTACCCATTGGAGACCAGGTGAACATGAGCAGGAAGGAGCTGGCCGACATGCTCAGGACAAAGACAAGGAAGTTCTCGGAAGAAGACATTCAGAAGAAGTTCAAGCCGAGCTTCAAGGCCAGTGATGTGCCTCGGAAGGAGACGGTAACTCTTTAGGGTCGGGATACTGTGCAACATATACGGCAGTGCACACGATCTACAGGGGCACTCTCCGCAAAGGCAATCATATATAGACCATGGGACAGGATAGCGTATTTCATATTCATGTCATAGGTGAAAAGTAATAGACAGTTCGTCTCTTTATTTATCCATGTTACCGGAGTATCACATCCCGCCCCTCCGCGGTGATGCTTGGTATGGCACGTGCTTGCTCATTCCGCTTGCCACATGCTGTGTATTACCAGACGGCTCACATGAAATTTGTCTCTTCACCCTCCGGACATAACGAATGTTAGGCCTTCTTTGCCCCACAGGTACAGACCCTGAGTGTTTCCTTCGGGCGAACTATTCTCAGCTCTGGCTGACATGCATAAACTACCATACCATCTCACAAATTTCGGCCAATCGGTATCTTGCTCGACATTGTTTCTGGCACAATACACCTGCAGCTCAAATGGCTATTGAGAAGTGTAACTGTCGAAAAAAACAACACTTCGGTGTCGCTTTATCAGCTTGTCAAAATGTACAAGAAAAATTTACTACCAGGTAGCGGCTTGCCAATATCCGATTGTGCTTGATATGCTCAGTGGTGCTATTCTCTGGTAGGTCTGACCACTAAAGTCCTACCAGGTTACCCTCATTGACACCACCATTGCAAACGGATCAAGAGGTTTTTGAGGCTGAGTAAGGCTATTGTTGAACCGCAACCTGAACTTCTGGTAGTTAGAGTCATGTAAGTCCTACCAGACCTTCCTGCAGGCTGCAAAGGGGTGGCCGGACTAGGGTGGTGGAGAGAAGTGGTTTGGAGTTAATTCTCAAGGGCCGACGAATGAAGCCTATTGGCCGAAGAACTGGAAGCTGCTCATCGAGAAGGTCAAGCCGATGATCCACTGTCATATTCACAATATCAGGTCGTAGAAGAGGTAGGGCCGCAACAAGATCAAGGACAACGAACTGGGCGGCCGCCTTAGATATGTTGGGAAGAAGGGCAAGCCTGGTGGAGTAAGACATCAGATGAAAGCCAAGGTTGAAGCGGACCACAAGGAAGAAGAAGAGATGGAAGGGGAAGATGGAGAAGACGGAGAAGACGAGGAGTGGAATGCGGAGGGAGCATTGGAGGATGCTATGGATGGAGATATGAACAATGAGGACGGCGAGGAGGACAGTGACGAGGATAGGGATTGATCCCACCAATGCAGACACAATCTTGACCTTCAGAAGAAGGCCAAGCTGAAGAAGGAAAGCAATCGTGCCGCATAGGTGAATCTCACATCTCTCTTCTAACTTACTAGACTGGAAGCTGAGTAGTTTGTGAAGGTCTGCGAATGCTATGGAAGTGCATGTGATCTCTTCACCACCAGGTAGCATATTTCTCTTCCACATCAATTTGTCTTACATGTCAGTACCTCTCGTTTCCACATCAGTCTGTTTCACATGTCGGTATCTCTCTTTCCACATCGATCATTTTGCTACTGCCGTACTTACGCAGAGTAGTGCCCCTGAACTGCGCACTGCCTGGATTTCACATCGCGGTCCTTCCCCTGATCATGTCTCGATCTTACATACTGACCTCTTGACAAGGACGAAGCCTACTGCCGACGACTACTTGACCCTTCAACGACATGCATGCTCGCATGCTCATGGTACAGGAGTAGCGGTATCGCTGACACCAAGATCGCCATCTGTTGAGAGGCCAGATCGTGAGAAGCAGAGGTGCAAGCAAGCCTCTCCTTTCGACAAGTCGTTTTGTGTCCCATATTTGGATCTCCCAGCATTTGAGTAACTGTGACAGGAGGAGTGTCTTTCTCAACTCTGATGTCTTTCACGCTTCCCTATTCCAATCCAGTTTTCTCAACTCCTGTTACCTTTCTTTCTCTTCTTGTTGTCCTGTCGATTCTGTAGGTGTTCCTTTCATGTCATGTCATTCGGCATACTTCCCGATCAGTGCGGCATTTGTTCGGCCACATGTCTAGACTGTTGTGCCGCATGCCATCTCCTGTACCTATTTCAATACATTAGGACGGTCCTCGATGGGCTGGGACATCGGTGGGGAAACCGTGTCGGCTTAGTTGTGCGTTAGTGCGTCACGACCTGCCGGGTGGTGGCGATTTGCCACTTCATTCGACACACTTCACATAAATCTGGACGAAGTCAATCACACTCTACACAACAAGTTCGCTTGCAGCTGGAGGCTGCACAGTGACCACCGGCATCGGCGGTGCTTGTCTCGGCGTCGAGCCGGTATTCCGCGCTCATCCGGGGCAAATCTCCCCGTCGCCTCAGCCCTCAAAACGACCACAACTCAGCCAAATTTGATTGGATTATATTTATTATTGTCCCTCTAATACTCCACAACCTCGGTTGTATGGTGTAATGGTTAGCGTAAGTTATTAGCCACTCCTCGTTGAGTAACAAAGGCTAACAAACCGCGGACGTCGGATTCTGAGCCTATCAATGGTCAACGACCATCATGAGGACCTTCCGGAGATCATAGTTCGATTCTGTGTACGGTAAAGCTCACTGTTTATCTTGCTGGGTGACCAAATACTGATCTGTGTAGACCTAAGTCGTGTAAGCGCTGACTTTTTTTTGTCTCTTTTTGTCAGCTTTTGCGCCATGAGCAAGTGGCTGTACCACACTTTTTTGCTCGTGCGGGGGTAGTGCCTTAGCAGCACGTCACCCTCTCAAACTTTGGAGCTTTTCCTTGCTGTCATCGACGAAGGAGATCATTCGTCAGACAAGCCATTTTTTGGCGGCCGTACCACTCCGCTCACGTCCGCCCGATTACGCCGCACACGGCCTGTCGTACATTGTATGGTACTCATCATGCATTCGGAGAGTCTCAGCAACATCCTCAGCAAGTTTTGAGGTACTTGAGTGAAAGCACGTCGTCGCCCCTGAGCGTTGGAAACTTTCACTTCAGGGGTCACATGCACCGAATTACCACAACTTGCTCATACGCTCACTGATTGACAACCACATCTTCGCACGCAAAGCAGTAAACTTCAATTTCGTTCAATAAGGATGACCTCCGTTCGACTCATCTATTTGTGGCCAACGACATCCCATGAAGTCTCCGCATCCGCGACCCAGAGGTCACCACCACCAACTAGCCCACCACTGCTTCAGTCGAGGTCGCGTGTGGTCTCCACTCCATGGTCACATCTCTTCGATTGCCCTGATAAGCAAGGCTCCGGACACATACCTGTGTGGCATCAGGGTACTGCCCTGTGCACATCGACCTCCAGGCGCTGACACAATGTCTAGTAGTTATAAAGCAGATTAGCGTTGCAGCGTATGCATTCGACGGACTCATTGTGAGGGATGAATGCGTAGTGCAACACATGTTCGTTAGCATGAAAAGTGATGTTCCGGGGTGATCAGGAGGTGAAGTCGGCTAGCACGTGACACTGTAGGGTGGTCGGTGGGTAGGGTATTAATACCCACGCTAAACTCTATAGAGTTATATTACTCTACAAAAATTTCGCTCTACTTTCGCGTTTTTCGCGATTTACTGCGTTAATCTCGGTTAAATATAGGTAAATTATATATTATAATACTCTCTAAAAAAATGCGCATTAAACAGTATATAGCATGCTTACGTAATATAGAAACCTAATTTTAGAGAAGGAGTTTAAGTTTTGAAATGCCTTTATAAATTTGAGTTTATATATTACGTAAGCATAATATATACCATTCGATGCGCAATTTTTCAGAGAGTATTATAATATATAATTTACCTATATTTAACCGAGATTAACGCGGTAAATCGCGAAAAACGCGAAAGTAGAGCGAAATTTTCGTAGGGTAATATAACTCTATAGAGTTTAGCGTGGGTATTAATACCCTACCCACCGACCACCCTACGTGACAGTGACGTGGTGTCAACCGAGGTATAAGCTGAAGTGCCAAGAGGGACCCTAACTTAGTTTACCTAAGGCTTAACTAAGTACTCTTTAATAGCTTTACTAATTTATAACTAAATTAGATAGTTCTTGTCTTAATCTATTACTATTAAGGAGTTCTATTAATTTAGTTATCTCTTAGTTTAATAGGTTAAGTATTTATATAGTTATAGTCCGCTAACTTTTAGTAGATTAGGTAGTAATTAATCCTTTTCCTCTCTATATATAAGTTAATAGTTATAAGTCTAATATAACTACCTCTATATAAGTAGTTTATTTAGTTACTTCTCTACTTTATTTATTAGTTTACTCTCTATTATCTCGCTTTTTAAGTATTAGAATCTATTAAGTACTATCTTATCTATAACTATAAGATTTAGATATTAATAAAGAGATAAACAACTATAGAGACTAATACCTTAATAGCTAGAATACCTATTATTCTTACTATATTAGCTAAATAGGCTAGCTAGCTATATATTATTAAGATAAGAGCTTTAAATACTAAGATATAGAATCTTATTAACCTTTAGAAGACTACTAAACTAGAGAGGCTTCCTAAGTCTTAAAGGCTAAAGATAGTAAATACTAACTTCTTAATACTCTTCTAGATATATAAGAAGGAATAAGTATAGTATAATAAGTAGCTTAAGGTCTTAGTAGATCTTATAAGCCTTATCTAGTTATTAATTATACTATAAGTCCTTACTATTATCTAGCTAGAAGAAGATTCTTATTTATAGACTATCTTTAGAGTATTAAAGAATAAATTTACTCTATTTAATATAATTATTTAGCTTAAGATTAAAGCTCTCTAGAAGAAGTAGCTATCTAACTCTTCTTTATAGAATATAGATTACTAGCTTTAGTAATAGAAAGAGATTATAAATAAGATTAGAAATTATAACCTTTTAGAAACTTAAGAATTAAAACCTTAGAAAGACTTCTTCTTATTAATCTTAAAGACTAAGCTAGTATTTACTAATAAATATTTTATTAATCTAGATTTATTAACTCTACTAACTATTCTTAAACTTATTATTAAGTTTAAATAGTTCTATAAGCTATATAAGCTATATACTATTATAAAGACTAGTAAAGAAGTAATAATATTTCTTATAGCTACTAAGGACTTTTATAAAGAGAAGTCTAGTTCTTCTAGAGAGCCTAAATATATATACTAGAAGAGGTATAAGTAAAGTAAGTATTACTATCTAAATAAGTACCTTAGACTAGAAAGGTAATTACTAAATTAATAGACCTTTAAAGAGGTTAAGTAAAGGCTAAATAATAAAGTCTTAAAGAATAAGATTAAAGCTACCTTTATAAAGGAAGCTAACCTTTAGAAGAGGTTATCTCTACTAGTACTAATTAATATAGCTATAACTATTAGATTATACTTAGTATTTATCTTAGCTACTAATAATATTTTAAGCTTATAAATACTAGATTCTAGAGTAACTAATTATATCTATAATTATACTATAAAAGATAGATATAAGGTTACTAGAATTATAGAATCTTATAAAAAGCTATTCTATAGTAACTCTTTACTTAAGATTAAGAGTTAGAGAACTATTAATATTATAGCTATCTATAAGAGATAGTTAGTAACTATTTATCTTACTCGTATAGCTTATATACTATTAATTATAACTAATCTAGTTAGCCTTAGAAGGTTTATTAATAGTAGAGTCTACTAGAATACTTAGACTATAGAGATTAGTTATAAAGGAAAAGTACTCTTCTTAGTTATACTAAAATATAACTAATATATACTTAAGAATAACTCTAAGACTCTCTATATTACTATAGCCTTAAGGAGTAATAAAGATCCTTACTTATTAGTATTTACCTTAGTTATTATAAGGACTAATTAATCTTAGTATAAAGTTATAGACTACCTAAGTATAGAGTTTATTAATTACCTTCTAGCTATTATAGTTAGTAGTAAACTAACTCTAACTAAGTCTAACTTAGCTTAACTAATCTATCTTAAGTCTCTATATTAGATTTATAAGCTATCTAATATTTAGTAGCTTATATTAAGGAGTTCTAATACTAAAATTATTATAATAAAGCTTTTTAAGAGAATTATCTTTAATATTATTATTAATAGATTTATAAGCTTTAATAAGGTAAAATATATAAGTTACTTTATCTATAGAATAATTAATTATAATCTAGTTACTAATTATACTTATAGATATAAGCTTAATAAAATTGTTATTAAGATAATTATTTATATTAAGACTAATCTTAGCTTTAAAATTAGATTTATTAGAAGTAATAATAAAGATACCTTTAGCTTTAGATTTACTATCTTCCTTAATAGTAAAGATATTTAGTATAAGCTATTTACTTCCTATACTTCTATATAGAATAGTTATAATAAGAAGATTAGAATAATACTATTAAAGAGAGTAAAGGTAATTATTATCTTAATCTCCTAAAGGAACTATATTTTAAACTATATAGATTAGTAGTCTATCTAATAAATAGAATATCTTTTAAGAAGCTTAACTAGAAGACTTTCTTTAAGCTAGTTTATAGATATTCTCTATTTATATTCTATCTTAGGCTACTTAGATATAAGGTCTATACCTTAGATAAGTATATTATAAGTAGTAATAAGCTTACTCTAAGAGCTTATATTAGATATCTAGTTAGCTATAACTTAACTAATATCTTTAGAATCTATATACTAGCTACGAAGAAGATCCTTAGAATAAGAGATATAAGGTTTAATAAGATTTAGTTCTATAAGCTAGAAGAATAACTTTAACTTAAGCCTATTAGATTATTTAATTTACTAAGACTTCTATAGGAGATTAAAGAGTATAAAGCTTAAGCTAAAGAAGTAACTAAGGTATAACCTAACTAACTAAATCTAGTTTAGTATCTAGTTTAGCATCTAGTTTAGCATCTAGTTTAGTATCTAGTTTAGTATCTAGTTTAGTATCTAGTTTAGAATCTAGTTTAGCTAACTAAGGAACTAAATAATTATAGTCTCTTATTATAGCTAACTTTAGATCTAAGTCTAGCTTAGATCTAGGAAGTTTAGTATGCTCTATTACCTCTACTAGATAATTATAGTATATTATTATAGTTACTAGCTCTAGATCTAAGCCTAGTCTAGATTGAGAATATTATTTTACTAGAGTAATTCTTTAATACTTTAGCTTCTTTACCTTCTATAGTTATATAGTTATTACCTCTACTAGAGGCTAAAGCTAAGATTAATTATTATAAAATAGAAGTTTAAGCTAAAGAGTTAGCTAAAGTTTAATATAAATAACCTCCTTAGAGAATTATTATAAAGTTAGCTAACCTACTCTTTAAGTATATCTTTACTATAAGGAGAATAAAGAAACTAAGAAGATAAGTATATATTACTACTCTAGTATAGCTAAAGATAGCTTATAGATATTACTAAGTATTTAATACTTATTTAGTAATAAGGCTAATTTAGCTTAAGTTAAAACTAAGAGATAATCTTCCTCTACTATCTACTAATATAAAGGAACTTAAGACTTATCCTTATAAGAAGTAATTTTAGTAGACTATAAAGACTAAATTATTTACTTTTTATAAGAAGTATATATAGACTATTATATTTACTATTTAAGTAACTAATAAGCTAGTTCTACTAATATAGGTATTTATATATAAAGTTAATAATAAAGAAGAGGTTATAAAGTATAAAGTAAAGCTCTATATAAGAGATAATTTCTAATTTATAAAGTTAGAAACCTATATAGTAACTTTAACTACTAAAATCTTTAAAATACTTATAGCTATTCTTACTTATAAGGATATAAAGGCTATTTAGATAGATATTATTAATATCTATATTAATAGCTTAATTAATAAGACTACTTATTATACTATCCTTCTTAGATTTAAGCTAATACTAGAAGAGCTTATAAAGGACTACTCTAATATTACTCTCTCTAATATAATCCTCTTACTTAATAAGGCTCTCTATAGCTTTAAATAAGCTCTAGCTCTTTAGTATATAGAATTTACTACTACTCTAAGGAGCTTTAGATTTACTTAAGTCTTTAAAGCTCCTTACTTCTAGCTAACTCTTAAGATAATAATCTTTTTCTTTATAGATAATATTACTCTTATATATCTTAATAAGTATAAATATAAGACTAATACTATTATTATAGCTCTCTATACTAAGTATAAGATAAAGGTACTTAAAGATCTAAGCTAGTTTCTAGCTATCTAAGTTATAAGAGATAGAGTAACTAAGAGGTTATAACTAAGCTAAGCCTAATATCTATAGTAGATATATAGTAGATTTATTATTAAACCTATAAGGCTAGTATTAATACCTTTACTAATAAAGATACTATAGCTAAATAAAGGCTAAGTATTACTCTAAGAGGTTTACCTATATTAGTAGAAGATAGAATCTATTAACTTTACTATAGTTATTATAAAGCCTAATATAGCCTTTACTACTTCTAGATTATTAGAGCATCTAATAAATCCTTTACTAATATACTAAAGGTTAGTAAATAGAGTAATTTAGTATTTCTATAAGACTAAAGATCTAGCTTTCTACTTTATAGGTTAATACTATTACTAATCTTCTAAGCCTTATTAGATATTAGCTTTAAAAGTTACTATTTAAGAAAGAGTCTTTAAGAATATATCTTTAAAATATTCTAAAACTCTATTAACTAGAAGGCTACTAAATAGCCTATAGTTATAATATTAAGTATAGAAGCTAAACTACTTACTTTTATAGAAACTACTAAATAAGCTATATAGTAGAGGAGGCTTATAGCTTCTATTTATCCTTTAAAGTATATTAGTATTTAGTATAATAACTAGTAGACTATTAGTTTTATTACTAATCTAATAAAGAAGCTTAATATATATCTTTATTATATTAATATCTATTATTACTAGCTAAGGTAAGAAGTTAGCTAAACTAGACCTATCTCTATAATATAGACTCTATTAGCTAATATACTAGCTAATAGCCTTACTAAGTTATTACCTCTTAAAAGGTATAGAATATTCTTATAGTAGTTATCCCTCGAGTTAGTAGTCTACTAACTAGCTTTATAGCTATTTAGTAAAGGGGTATATTAACTAAGGTATAAGCTAAAGTACTAAGAAGGACCTTAACTTAGTTTATTTAAGGCTTAATTAAGTACTCTTTAATAGCTTTACTAATTTATAATTAAATTAGATAGTTCTTATCTTAATTTATTATTATTAAGAAGTTCTATTAATTTAGTTATCTCTTAGTTTAATAGGTTAAGTATTTATATAGTTATAGTCCGCTAACTTTTGGTAGATCAGGCAGTAATTAATCCTTTTCCTCCCCACACACAAGTCAACACGTGGTACCCG
This sequence comes from Elsinoe arachidis, assembly GCA_013372555.1. Lineage (NCBI taxonomy): Eukaryota > Fungi > Ascomycota > Dothideomycetes > Myriangiales > Elsinoaceae > Elsinoe > Elsinoe arachidis. Next base: position 1,608,746 of record JAAPAX010000009.1, read on the forward strand.
CTCAACCTCACCTGGTAGTTTTCACCCGCACTTCACACAAACACATTGTAAACCACCCAAATTCTGACCTCGTTGCTCAGTCAACTTTATTCGACCTCGCCTTACTGGTCTTCTCCCTCGCCTGCGGGTAATTTCCCTCGCCTTCCTCTCTCTTCCCTCGCTCTTCCCTCTCTGCTTCGCGAGCTCTCCTTGCGTCTCTCTCTTTGCCTCGTTAATAGCGATCGGACCTCTACCATACCCCCTCTCTCTCTCCTCCTCTCTTGTGCCATCATGGCTCAATGTATCTTGTTCGACTTTGACTTCTCCGGAATCCGAGACAGCAATGGAGCAGAAACTTCCATTGGCATTTACAGGACTGAGGACGACCTGGTAGTCAGACCGGACAAATTTGGACAAGAATTGCCATTTTTCACAGTTTGCGTTAGTCGTCAAAGCTCCGCAGGCTTTACGACTCCTGCCCATGCAGAAGTTGACAGGCTCAAGAGCGAACTCGTCACACAGGCTTGGTTCCACAAGGTCTATGGTCCAGACACCTTTGATTCTGAGCGTTTCATTCCTGTACATATGTACAGGGGCAAGGGGGATAATCGCCAAGGGATGAGTCCGCAATATGACATCTACCAAGACAACACCGCCTTCCGCTATGCTATGCATTCGATCAAGCGATCTCAGCTTCCAGAGAACACATCTTTACCCCAGGGCTCTCCTAGAGATGTCCACCCATTGTCCGTGGGACAGACGTAGCGATGATTCGACCTCAACACTGGCGAGCCTTAGGTGCTCGCTTCCAGAAGGAGATGTCATTCACTGTGTGCTTTTACCTCCACAGTCTGGCACTGGTGGATTCACAGAATTATTCACTCTTCTCGACCTCATATCTGATGTTGGCATCAGTCCAGCCATCAGATTTATTCAAGCACGATGGCAGCTGTCAGATGTCAAGCGGACCGACCTCAAGCTTCAGACTACAGAGGCCAGAACTGCACACAGCAAAGAAGAAACACAAAGGAATGATATCTTGAGCCTGCTTGCGAAGGATCTTCTTGTATGTTTCTATAATATCCGTTTCATCTTGTCTGACTTGTGTAGCCAGCTAAAAAGCTTGATAGGACCATGGAGCCATTGTCCGGACTCGACATCCTTTTCCGCTCCTCTACATACAACTATGTGCCAACCAAGCATGTCTTCTCCGTCCTTCAACCATTCTAGGACATGTACGAGCAAGTTGCATATCGAGAAGCTCCAGCCGAGAAGCACAAAGGAGAAGAAGAATCAATCGAGCAAGATGATACCGTCCTTCAGGTGTCCTCAGTTGTCCCACAGAAGCGGAAGAAGCCAGATCCACATTCGCATGGCCATGTCAAGAGCCTTCCCAAACCAATCAACCTCGGCGAGAAGGATGACTCTGGTAGGCTCAAGAAGGTATACAAGCGAATCAAAAAGCCTACCAAGCCAGTCCTCGCGCAGTGCAAGCTTCTTGAGGTTGAGCACGGCTACCATAGCCATAATTTCCACGATCTTCAAGACTAGATTGAGTAGAGATACCACGATCATATCTCCCATGATCTCTAAGACGAGCATGGCGCTCGAGGCAGGGGAGTCGGCTGAAATAGCGATGGTCTCGTTCAAGCTGATACTACCAGACCATTTCTTCAGGCTAATTGTAAGTTGTGCTTGGTGAGGTAATACTGGCGGTCTGGTAGTAATGTAGCCGTCAGTACTACCACTTTGTTTTCCGTGTGTGTGATTTCATTGAATGCTGTGTCGTCGTACGGAGGAAAGCCTTTTTACCCTGGTGGATATTGTCTCCAGGACTCATGCCTCGTGGTATGTCTCCCTTTTCCCGTGCATGTGGACCGGGTTGAAGCGTTCTGTATCGAATGTGTCCGGACCATATCCATAGTGATACCAAGACCCCGGCCAACAGCTCCCCGGATCTCTCTGGCCTGGGCACAAGATCGTCTTCGGTAGTCGAGGTCCTTATCAAAGTAGTCGCACCGTTACTGTCTGTGGTTTCAGATAGGCTGATGTTGAGGGAGGTGCATCCGGCCCTTATAGGATGAGCGACAAGAAGCGAAAAAGGAGGGATGTCAGGAGAGCCAGCCGCTATGATCGAGACAAGGGTTAAAAGCACATATAAGGATACTACCAGAACGGAAATACCACACATTTGCCAGCCAAACTCTGGGACAGACAGGGCGTAGAATACTCCGAGTATATAACTATCAGATCGCCGCCAAAGTCTCGAAGTGGGATTGACGTACCTTCAACGCTCGCGAGAAAGCTGAAGTGTCTGGAGGCCATGTTCTCGATGAAAGTTTTGTATGGTGGAAGGTGTAGCTCGAAGACAATAGCCATGCTGTGTCAACTCGACCGTCTTCCCGCATCACTGCGGTACTCTCTTGCCTTTCAGGAATTGGAGTCCAAGGCGGCGTGATCACTACACGAAAGATATCTAGGACACTACAAGACAATAAGCATTATGTTCATCTTATCTACAAGACTGTATCTCTAACAGACAGTACTCATCATCAGTCGTTATTCTCTCCATCTGTACAGCTCATCACCTTCGTCCAACTCACTCCACATCTCCGATCTACCGAGCGAACCTGTACAAGAAGTAGTTCTTGTACATCTTCAACGTCTGACCGAAGGTGAACTCGGTCATGCACGCATCGAAGCTGTAGTCCATGTAATTGTGAATGCTGTCAAGCCCCTTGCCCTCGCAGCTGTCCTGACCCTCTGGGCATCCAAAGGTGACAGCAGACTGCGGCGGCGTGTCGAAGACGTAATCGCCACGTCCCTCGCAGCTCTGATTCTGGAAAACGTGGAAGACACCGAACCAGTGACCGACTTCGTGGACGGCAGTGAGACCGAGGTCGTAGTTGGTAGCATCACCACCCGGCATGGAGCCAGCGAGGTTGGTGCACCCGTCCAGGGTGAGGATGGAGGAGTTGACGCGCTTCTCAGGGAAGTAGCAGAAGCCGAGGAGGCCACCGCCAAGGTCAGACAGGAAGTAGAGATTGAGAGTGTCGTAGGTGCCACGACGAAGGGCAGTCTTCATCTCCAGCTCGGTGTCGGACTCAGGAAGACCGCCGGTCGCCCAAGCCTCGTTGACAGTGAAAGTGGTACCAACGTTCTTGTAGCTGATGCCAGCAGGGGCGTATGCGTCGTTCATGACATCGATCTGGCGGTCTACAATGGCTTGATCGTAGAGCGGGGCGGACTCGGCGGTGGTGACAACATGGACGTAAGTTTCAACCTCGATGCCGAGACGGCGGGCGCGGGCGTCGGCGGATGGTTCATTGGCGGCCTCGTCGACGAGCTCTTTGGATGGGGCGGGGGCACCGCATCGAGAGGTGATTTGACGTGGGGCAAGAGAGTGGGCGAGAGTGGTGGCGCAGAGACCGAGGATAGGGGCAGAGAATCTCATGGTGGCAGATGGAGAGTTCGTCGAGAGTAGCGAAGGTCGAGAGCGAGGGAACAGAGATGATATATACCTGTGTCCGGCAAGCTATCCAGAGCATGACCCAATACTATCACTTGGCCCAACATACTGCTCGCTACCAATTCACTGGTGGGCAAGGCGCACTCACCAATCCATGCACCTGTTCGAGATGATCAGCGACCCTTGAGAAATTTCTCCCGTGGCGCTTCACTCTGGTTCCACTAAACGAAGCAGACCGCTTGAAAGCACCCGATCAACATGCGATAACGAGGAAGTAAAGCTTGCATACGCTCGCCTTCTCCGGAACCTTCACCGTTGCCGCATTGCTAGCCGCATGTCCGATATGAAGAAGCATCTGAGAAGGATGAACAGTGCGCTGGAGGCGTTCCGAGGCATGACTGACCTGCCTGTTTCCATCTGTCAAAAGCAGGTCAATTGCCTAACGGAGAAAAAAGACCAAGCATGATGTTCGCAGCGGACTGTCTTGGCGACGCGCTGGTCTGCGGACGCAATCTGCAGTCGAATCTTGTATCACGGTAGGAACCGAAATGTTGTGCGAGAGGCGTTCGGTCACGCTGTCCAAGCTTTTTGGGGCGAAAGTGGTGCAGATTTCTCCGCACCTTTCAGACTGGATTTGCTTGACGATAGATCAGCAGATTTAACCTGTGGTTGCTCAAACGCTTCATTCAGCTCTGCCATTGGAGGACAAAGTCATGCTTCCACGGCATGTCGTGGAGGTTTCCTGAACTCCAGCTGGTATGAAATGTTGACCACGCAGCCTGTGATTCGATCACGCTGAAAACCTTCAATCAACCATTCAGCGTCAAGGCGCAGCGAATCGGCAACGCTGATCACCACTTACAGTATCAGACGCTAGAGCGAGATAGGCATTTCGCAACATTCGAGCGGGCTTGGCATCCCGGAAACACCAAGCTCTGTGCTTCTAGAATCCTTGTCGTATCTGCGTTGAACCCTGCTGTGTCAACGGGCACACGACCTTGGATGCCCTCTGGCATTTCTACGAAGAGTACGCTATTCGTCTCGTAGTTGGTTGTATTGTTCTATCGTGAAATGCCTTACAGTACAAGCATCCTTATCATTGGAGGGTTCTGGTAGATCTCGATGGTGTGGGACAGGTTTGTCGTTGTCTGCTCGAAGTCAACGTGATGCAGGCAGATTTGACATTAGAAGGGATCTTGCTTCGCGTGACATATCGCGACCATCAGTCTCTCCCATCCGAGTCCTGGACTTCGGATTGAGCTTGTTTCTATTCGCCGTGCCACATGATGCGCGTACAATTTCTCATTCCTAGTCAAGGAGTCGAAGTGCTCGGCCAAACCTATGCTGTGGATTGGGAGGCGTACATGACACGTTGTACCCGGCCATCGCTTTGCCGTGTACAGTGGTAGACCGCGTCTATATTGCGCAAAGGTCGCGGAGATGGTGAGTAGTGCAGACTGACAGCACGGGTGGAGCGAAGTGTTGACTTGTGTGTGGGGAGGAAAAGGATTAATTACTACCTAATCTACCAAAAGTTAGTGGATTATAACTATATAAATACTTAACCTATTAAACTAAGAGATAACTAAATTAATAGAACTCCTTAATAGTAATAGATTAAGATAAGAACTACCTAATTTAATTATAAATTAGTAAAGCTATTAAAGAGTACTTAGTTTAGCCTTAGGTAAGTTAAATTAAGGTCCTTCTTAGCGCCCTTAGCCTATACCTTAGTTAACATACCCCTTCACTAAATAGCTATAAGGCTATTATAGCTAGTTAGTAGACTACTAACTCGAGAGATAGCTATTATAAGAAGGCCTTATACCTTCTAGGTAGTAATAACTTAGTAAGGCTATTAGCTAGTATATTAGCTAATAGAGTCTATATTATAGAGATAGGTCTAGTTTAGCTAACTTCTTACCTTAGCTAGTAATAATAGATATTAATATAACGAAGATATATATTAAGCTTCTCTATTAGATTAGTAATAAAGCTAATAGTCTACTAGTTATTATACTAAATACTAATATACTTTAGAGGATAGATAAAGGCTATAAGCCTCCTCTACTATATAGCTTGTTTAGTAGTTTCTATAAGAGTAAGTAGCTTAGCTTCTATACTAGAAGTAGTAATAGTTAGCTACTTTATAGCCTTCTAGTTAATAGAGTTTTAAAATATCTTAAATAGATACCTCTAAAGACTCTTTCTTAAAGAGTAACTTCTAAAGCTAGTATCTAATAAAGCTTAAAAGATTAGTAGTAGTATTAACCTATTAAAGTAGAAAGCTAGATCTTTAGTCTTATAGAAATATTAAATAACTCTAGTTATTAGCTTCTAGTATATTAGTAAAGGATTTATTAGATACTCTAATAATTTAGAGATAATAAAGGCTATATTAGGCTTTATAATAACTACTATAAAGTTAATAGATCCTACCTTCTACTAATAGAGGTAGATTTCTTAAAGTAATACTTAGTCTTTATTTAGCTAAAGTATCTCTACTAGTAATAGTATTAATATTAGCCTTATTAGTTTAGTAATAAACTTAATATATATTTACTATATATATTAGACTTAGCTTAGCTATAGCCTTTTAATTACTCTATCTCTTATAACTTAGATAGCTAGAAACTAGCTTAGATCTTTAAGTATTTTTATCTTATACTTAGTATAGAGAGCTATAATAATAGTATTAGCTTTATACTTATACTTATTAAGATATATAAGAGTAATATTATCTATAAAGAAGAAAATTATTACCTTAAGAGTTAGCTAGAAGTAAGGAGCCTTAAAGGCTTAAGTAAATTTAAAGCTCCTTAAAGTAGTAGTAAATTCTATATACTAAAGAGCTAGAGCTTATTTAAAGCTATAGAGAGTCTTATTAAGTAAGAAGATTATATTAGAAAGAGTAATATTAGAATAGTTCTTTATAAGCTCTTCTAGTATTAACTTAAATCTAAGAGAAATAGTATAATAGATAGTCTTATTAATTAAGCTATTAATATAGATATTAATAATATCTATCTAAATAGCCTCTATATCCTTATAAGTAAGGATAGCTATAAGTATTCTAAAGATTTTAGTAGTTAAAGTTACTATATAGATTTCTAACTTTATAAATTAGAAGTTACTTCTTATATAGAGCTTTACTTTATATTTTATAACCTCTTCTTTATTATTAACTTTATATATAAATATCTATATTAGTAGAACTAGCTTACTAGTTACTTAAGTAATAAGTATAATAATCTATATATACTTCTTATAGAAAGTAAATAATTTAATCTTTATAACTTACTAGAATTACTTCTTATAAAGATAAGTCTTAAGTTCTTTTATATTAGTAGGTAATAGAAGAAGATTATCTCTTAGTTCTAGTTTAGGCTAAATTAGCCTTATTACTAGGTAAGTATTAAATATTTAATAATATCTATAAGCTATCTCTAGCTATACTAGAGTAGTAATATATACTTATCTCTTTAGTTTCTTTATTCTTCTTATAGTAAGGATATACTTAGAAAGTAAGTTAGCTAACCTTATAGTAATTCTCTAAGAAGATTATTTATATTAAACTTTAGCTAACTCTTTAGCTTAAACTTCTATTCTATAATAATTAATCTTAGTCTTAGTCTTTAGTAGAGGTAATAGCTATATAACTATAGAAGGTAAAGAAGCTAAAGTATTAAAGAATTACTTTAGTAAAGTAATATCCTTAATCTAGACTAGGCTTAGATCTAGAGCTAGTAACTATAATAATATACTATAATTATCTAGTAGAAGTAATAGAGTATACTAAACCTCCTAGATCTAAGCTAGATTTAAATCTAGAGTTAGCTATAATAAGAGACTATAATTATTTAGTCTCTTAGTTAGCTAAACTAGATTCTAAACTAGATACTAAACTAGATACTAAACTAGATACTAAACTAGATACTATTATTTAGGTTATACCTTAGGTACTCCTTTAGCTTAAGCTTTATACTCTTTAACCTCCTATAGAAGTCTTAGTAAATTAAGTAATCTAATAGGCTTAGACTATAGTTATTCTTTTAGCTTATAGAACTAAGTCTTATTAAACCTAATATCTCTTATTCTAAAGATCTTCTTTAAAGCTAATATAAAGATTTTAAAGATATTAGTTAAGTTATAGCTAACTAGATATCTAATATAAGCTCTTAGTACTAGCTTATTACTACTTATAATATATTTATCTAAGGTATAAGCTTTATATCTAAGAAGCCTTAGATATAATATAGATAGAAGATATTTATAAACTAGCTTAAAGAGAGTCTTCTAGTTAAGCTTCTTAAAAGGTATTCTATTTATTAAATAAGCTACTAATCTATATAGTTTAGAGTATAGTTCCTTTAGAAGATTAGTAAAGATAGTAATTACTCTTACTTTCCTTAATAGTATTACTTTAATCCTTTTACTATAATTATTCTATATAAGAATATAGGAAGTAGATAGCTTATATTAAATACCTTTACTATCTAAGAAGATAGTAAATCTAAAGCTAAAGGTACTCTTATTATCGCTTCTAATAAATCTAATTTTAAAGCTAAAATTAGTCTTAATATAGATAATTATCTTAATAGTAATTTTATTAAGCTTATATTTATAAGTATAACTAGTAACTAGATTATAGTTAGTTATCTTATAAGTAAAGTAACTTATATATCTTACTTTATTAAAGCTAATAAATCTATTAATAATAATATTAAAGATAGTCTTTTTAAAGAACTTTATTATAGTAATTTTAGTATTAAAGCTCTTTAATATAAGCTACTAAGTATTAAATAACTTATAAGTCTAATATAAAGACTTAAAATAGATTAATTAAGCTAAGTTAGACTTAGTTAGAGTTAATTTACTATTAATAGTAATAGCTAAAAGATAATTAATAAACTTTATACTTAGATAGTCTATAACTTTATACTAAAATTAATTAGTCCTTATAATAACTAAGGTAAATATTAATAGGTAAGGATCTTTATTACTTTTTAATATTATAGTAGTAATATAGAGAGTCTTAGAGTTATCCTTAAGTATATATTAGTTATATTTTAGTATAACTAAAAAGAATACTTTTCCTTTATAACTAATTTTTATAGTCTAAGTATTCTAATAGACTTTACTATTAATAAACCTTCTAAAGCTAACTAGATTAGTTATAATTAATAATATATAAACTATATAAGTAAGATAAATAATTATTAGCTATCTTTTATAGATAGTTATAATATTAATAATTCTCTAACTCTTAATCTTAAGTAAGGAGTTACTATAGAATAGCTTTTTATAAGATTCTATAATTCTAGTAACCTTATATTTATTCTTTATAATATAATTATAGATATAATTAGTTACTTTAGAATCTAGTATTTATAAGCTTAAGATATTACTAGTAGCTAAAATAAATACTAAGTATAATTTAATAGTTATAGCTATATTAATTAGTACTAATAAAGATAACTCCTTCTAATAGTTAGCTTCCTTTATAAGAATAGCTTTAATCTTATCTCTTAAGGCTTTATTATTTAGTTTTTACTTAACCTCTTTAAGAGTCTATTAGTTTAGTAACTACTCCTTTAGCTTAAGGTACTTATTTAGATAGTAATATTTACTCTACTTATATCTCTTCTAGTATATATATTTAGGCTCTTTAGAAGAACTAGGCTTCTCTTTATAAGAGTCTTTAGTAGCTATAAGGAATACTATTACTTTTTTACTAACTTTTATAGTAATATATAGCTTATATAGTTTATAGAACTATTTAAACTTAGTAATAAGTTTAAGTATAGTTAGTAGAGTTAGTAAATCTAAATTAATAAGATATTTATTAGTAAATACTAGCTTAGTCTTTAAGATTAATAAGAGAAAGTCTTTTTAAGATCTTAATCTTTAAGTCTTTAAAAGGTTATAATTCTTAATCTTATTTATAACTTTTTCTTATTACTAAAGCTAATAATTTATATTCTATAAAGAAGAGCTAGATAGCTACTTCCTTTAGAAAGCTTTAATCTTAAGCTAAATAGCTATATTAGATAGAATAAATCTATTCTTTAATACTTTAAGAATAGCTTATAAATAAGAATCTTCTTTTAGCTAGATAATAGTAAGAACTTATAGTATAATAATAACTAGATAAGGCTTATAAGATCTACTAAGACCTTAAGCTACTTATTATACTATACTTATTCCTTCTTATATATCTAGAAAAGTACTAAGAAGTTAATATTTACTACTTTTAGTTTTTAAAGCTTAAGAAGTCCTTCTAGTTTAACTATCTCTTAAGGGTTAATAAAGTACTAAATCTTAGTATTTAAAGCTCTTATCTTAATAATATATAGCTAGCTAGTCTATTTAGCTAATATAGTAAGAATAATAGGTATTCTAGCTATTAAGGTATTAGTTTCTATAGTTATTTATCTCTTTATTAATACCTAAATCCTATAGTTATAGATAAGGTAGTACTTAATAGATTCTAATACTTAAAAAGTAAGATAATAGAGAGTAAACTAATAAATAGAGTAGAGAAGTAACTAAATAAACTACTTATATAGAGGTAGTTATACTAGGCTTATAACTATTAACTTATATATAGGAAGGAAAAGGATTAATTACTACCTAATCTACTAAAAGTTAGTAGATTATAACTATATAAATACTTAACCTATTAAACTAAGAGATAACTAAATTAATAGAACTCCTTAATAGTAATAGATTAAGATAAGAACTACCTAATTTAATTATAAATTAGTAAAGCTATTAAAGAGTACTTAGTTAAGCCTTAGGTAAGCTAAATTAGAGTTCTTCTTAGCACCCTTAGCCTATACCTCGGTTAATACGAAGAGAGTATTACGTAATCTATACGACCTATTAACTAAGGTATAAGCTAAAGTACTAAGAGAGACTCTAACTTAGTTTACCTAAGGCTTAACTAAGTACTCTTTAATAGCTTTACTAATTTATAACTAAATTAGATAGTTCTTATCTTAATCTATTACTATTAAGGAGTTCTATTAATTTAGTTATCTCTTAGTTTAATAGGTTAAGTATTTATATATTTATAGTCTACTAACTTTTAGTAGATTAGATAGTAATTAATCCTTTTCCTCTCTATATATAAGTTAATAGTTATAAGCCTAGTATAACTACCTCTATATAAGTAGTTTATTTAGTTACTTCTCTACTTTATTTATTAGTTTACTCTCTATTATCTCGCTTTTTAAGTATTAGAATCTATTAAGTACTACCTTATCTATAACTATAGGATTTAGATATTAATAAAGAGATAAATAACTATAGATACTAATACCTTAATAACTAGAATATCTATTATTTTTACTATATTAGCTAAATAGGCTAGCTAGCTATATATTATTAAGATAAGAGCTTTAAATACTAAAATATAGAACCTTATTAACCTTTAGAAGACTACTAAACTAGAGAAGCTCCTTAAGTCTTAAAGACTAGAGGTAGTAAATACTAACTTCTTAGTACTCTTCTAGATATATAAGGAGGAATAAGTATAGTATAATAAGTAGCTTAAGGCCTTAGTAGATCTTATAAGCCTTATCTAGTTATTAATTATACTATAAATCCTTACTATTATCTAGCTAGAAGAAAATTCTTATCTATAGACTATTTTTAAAGTATTAAAGAATAGATTTATTCTATCTAATATAGCTATTTAGTTTAAGGTTAAAGCTCTTTAGAGGAAGTAACTATCTAACTCTTCTTTATAAAATATAGATTACTAGCTTTAGTAATAGAAAGAAGTTATAGATAAGACTAAGAATTATAACCTTCTAAAGACTTAAGGATTAAGACTTTAGAAGAACTTCTTCTTATTAATCTTAAAAATTAAACTAATATTTACTAATAAATATTTTATTAATTTAGACTTACTAACTCTACTAATACTACTTAAACTAATTACTAAGTTTAGATAATTTTATAAGTTATATAAGCTATATACTACTATAAAGGCTAGTAAAGAAGTAATAGTATTTCTTATAGCTATTAAGAACTCTTATAAAAAGAAGTCTAGTTTCTTTAGGAAGCCTAAATATATATATTAGAAGAGGTATAGGTAAAGTAAGTATTATTATCTAAATAAGTATCTTAAGCTAAAGAGATAGTTACTAAACTAATAGACTCTTAAAGAGGTTAAGTAAAAGCTAAATAATAAAGCCTTAAGAGATAAGGTTAAAGCTATCCTTATAAAGGAAGCTAACTATTAGAAGAAGTTATCTCTATTAGTACTAATTAATATAGCTATAACTATTAGATTATACTTAGTATTTATTTTAGCTATTAATAATATTTTAAGCTTATAAATACTAGATTCTAGAGTAACTAATTATATCTATAATTATATTATAAAGAATAGATATAAAGTTACTAGAATTATAAAACCTTATAAGAAGCTATTCTATAGTAACTTCTTACTTAAGATTAAGAGTTAAAGAACTATTAATATTATAGCTATCTATAAGAGATAGTTAGTAACTATCTATCTTACTTATATAGTCTATATACTATTAATTATAACTAATCTAGTTAACCTTAGGAGGTTTATTAATAGTAAAGTTTATTAGAATACTTAGACTATAGAGATTAGTTATAAAGGAAAAGTACTTTTCTTAGTTATATTAAAATATAACTAATATATACTTAAGAATAACTTTAAAACTCTCTATATTACTACTATAGTATTAAGAGATAATAAAGATTCTTACCTATTAGTATTTACCTTAGTTATTATAAAGACTAATTAATCTTAGTATAAAGTTATAAGTTACCTAAGTATAGAGTCTATTAATTACCTTCTAGCTATTATAGTTAGTAGTAAACTAACTCTAACTAAGTTTAACTTAGCTTAACTAATCTATCTTAAGTCTTTATATTAGACTTATAAGCTATTTAATACTTAATAGCTTATATTAAGGAGCTTTAATATTAAAATTATTATAATAAAGCTCTTTAAAAGAATTATCTTTAATATTATTATTAATAGATTTACTAGCTTTAATAAGGTAAGATATATAAGTTACTTTACTTATAGAATAACTAACTATAATCTAGTTACTAGTTATACTTATAGATATAAGTTTAATAAAATTATTATTAAAATAATTATTTATATTAAGACTAATTTTAGTTTTAAAATTAGATTTATTAAGAGTAATAATAAGGAAGTCTTTAGCTTTAGATTTACTATCTTCCTTAATAGTAAAGGTATTTAATATAAGCTATTTACTTCTTATACTTCTATATAGAATAGTTATAGTAAGAGAATTAGAGTAATACTATTAAGAAAAGTAAAAGTAATTACTATCTTTACTAATCTCTTAAAGGAACTATACTTTAAATTATATAGATTAGTAGCTTATTTAATAAATAAAATATCTCTTAGAAAGCTTAACTAGAAGACTCTCTTTAAGTTAGTATATAGATATCCTCTATCTATATTATATCTAAGGCCTCTTAAATATAAGGCTTATACCTTAGATAAGTATATTATAAGTAGTAATAAGCTAGTACTAAGAACTTATATTAGATATCTAGTTAGCTATAACTTTACTAATATCTTTAAGATCTTTATACTAGCTTTAAAGAAGATCTTTAGAATAAGAAATATTAGATTTAATAAGACTTAGTTCTATAAGCTAGAAGAATAACTATAGTCTAAGCCTATTAGATTACTTAATTTATTAAGACTTCTATAAGAGGTTAAAGAGTATAAAGCTTAAGCTAAAGAGGTACCTAAGATATAACTTAAATAATAATATCTAGTTTAGTATCTAGTTTAGAATCTAGTTTAGCTAACTAAGGAACTAAATAATTATAGTCTCTTATTATAGCTAACTCTAGATCTAAGCTTAGCTTAGATCTAGGAAGTTTAGTATATTCTATTACCCCTACTAGATAATTATAGTATATTATTATAGTTACTAGCTCTAGATCTAAGCCTAGCTTAGATTAAGAATATTACCTTACTAAAGTAATTCTTTAATACTCTAGCATCTCTACTATCTATAGTTATATAGCTATTACCTCTACTAGAGGCTAAAGCTAAGACTAATAATTATAGAATAGAAGTTTAACCTAAAAGAGTACTTAAAATTTAGCCTAAATAATAGCTAAGGAGAATTACTACTAGGTTAGCTAATCTACTTCCTAAGTATATTATTACTATAAGAAGAATAAGAAAACTAAGAAGGTAAACCTATATTACTACTCTAGTATATCTAGAATTAGCTCTTAGATATTATTATACCTTTAATACTTACCTAGTAATAAGGCTAATTTAGCCTAAGTTAGAACTAAGGAATAATCTCTCTTTACTACCTACTAATATAAAGGAATTTAAGACTTATCTTTATAAGAAGTAATTCTAGTAGATTATAAAGACTAAATTACTTACTCTCTATAAGAAGTATATATAAACTATTATACTTATTACTTAAGTAACTAGTAAGTTAGTTCTATTAATATAGGTATTTATATATAAAGTTAATAATAAAGAAGAAGTTATAAAGTATAAAGTAAAGCTCTATATAAGAGATAACCTCTAATCTATAAAGTTAGAAATCTATATAGTAACTCTAGCTACTAAGGTCTTTAGAATACTTATAGCTATCCTTACTTATAAGAATATAGAGGCTATTTAGATAGATATTATTAATATCTATATTAATAGCTTAATTAATAAGACTATCTACTATACTATCTCTCTTAGATTTAAGCTAATACTAGATAAGCTTATAAGAGACTACTTTAATATTACTCTCTCTAATATAATTCTCTTATTTAATAAGGCTTTATATAATCTTAAATAAGCTCTAGCTCTCTAGTATATAGAATTTATTACTACTCTAAAGAGCTTTAGATTTACTTAGGTCTCTAAAACTCTTTATCTTTAGTTAACTTCTAAAGTAATAATCTTCTTCTTTATAAATAATATTACCTTTATATATCTTAATAAGTATAAATATAAAGCTAATACTATTATTATAGCTCTCTATATTAAGTATAAAATAAAGATACTTAAAGATCTAAGCTAGTTTCTAGCTATCTAAGTTATAAGAGATAGAGTAACTAAGAGGCTATAGCTAAGCTAAGTCTAGTATATATAGTAGATATATACTAAGTTTATTATTAAATTAATAAGACTAGTATCGATACTATTACTAGTAGAGATACTCTAGCTTAATAAAGACTAAGCTTTACCTTAAGAAATCTATCTCTATTAGTAGAAAGTAAAATCTATTAACTTTATAGTAGTTATTATAAGGCTTAATATAGCCTTTATTACCTCTAGATTATTAGAGTATCTAATAAACTCTTTACTAATATACTAAAGATTAGTAAATAGAGTTATTTAGTATCTCTATAAGACTAGAGATCTAGCTCTCTACTTTAATAGATTAATACTACTACTAATCTTCTAAGCCTTATTAGATACTAGCTTTAGAAGTTACTATTTAAGGAAGAGTCTTTAAGGATATATCTTTAAGATATTCTAAAGCTTTATTAACTAAAAGACTACTAAATAGCCTATAGTTATAATATTAAGTATAAAAGCTAAACTACTTACTCTTATAAAAACTACTAAATAAGCTATATAGTAGAAGAGGCTTATAGCTTCTATCTATCTCTTAAAGTATATTAGTATTTAGTATAATAACTAGTAGACTATTAGCCTTATTACTAATTCTATAGAGAAGCTTAATATACGCCTTTAGTATATTAATATCTATTATTACTAGCTAAGGTAAGAAGTTAGCTAAACTAGACCTATCTCTATAATATAGACTCTATTAGCTAATATATTAGCTAATAGATTAACTAAGTTACTACCTCCTAGAAGGTATAAGGTATTCTTATAGTAGTTATCTCTCGAGTTAGTAGTCTACTAACTAGCCTTATAGCTATTTAGTAAAGGAGTATATTAACTAAGGTATAAGCTAAAGTACTAAGAGGGACTCTAACTTAGTTTACTTAAGGCTTAACTAAGTACTCTTTAATAGCTTTACTAATTTATAACTAAATTAGATAGTTCTTATCTTAATCTATTACTATTAAGGAGTTCTATTGATTTAGTTATCTCTTAGTTTAATAGGTTAAGTATTTATATAGTTATAGTCTACTAACTTTTAGTAGATCAGGTAGTAATCAATCCTTTTCCTCCCTACACACAAGTCAACACGACCCGGCTCACAGGACCGAACAAAAGCCACGTGTAGATGAGCTTCGCGATTTGATCATTTGAGCCGCACGACCTACTTCGGAGAGCGCAAATGACGACGTGCCAAGTCTATGCAAGACACGGTCAAGAGCTCAGAGGCTCGTCGAAGAAAGCGTGCAAGCTGATGACCATGCGTCTGGCAGATCCTGGAAGTGATTGATCGACACGAGCATGACTGGAGGTGTCTCATGTGCCGTCCAGATTGGCGGGCGCGGTCAACCTTTTTGTTCCTGACCAAGTGGCAGCTTTGGGGACCCCTCGATTGGTGGTCAGAGCGTGTGGGGAGAGCTGGAAGCACCTCCGTTGGTGCGTCAGAGGGTCACGGAGAAGGGACTGACCATGTGGGAGACCGGACTGCCACAGCCTGACCAGTGGATCCAGAGACGTCTAGGGAACAAGGTGGTCTTTGATCAACTGTTCTCTTAGGCTAATCGCCTGAAGCGGTAATCGCTGAAGTGGGAATCTCTCGCTGCACATGGACGCACAAATAGTTCATCCGGGTCGAAGGAAGCAATTTGAGAGGTTAGCCGGAAATCGAAGTGTGGACCAGAACAGCGGGGCAAGCGTTGCTCGGGCGAAAAGCAATCCCACCTGGCGTCATTTTTGGATCTGCCCAGCTGCCATCTGCCCGCAATTGGACCTCGAGACGACTGTTCATAAGTGAGAGGGGAGCTAGTTGCACGCTGAGGATACTTATTAATACAAAGGATCGCTCTGTCTGGAACAACTGCTGTCCATAGTCTCCAATTCACAACCCTCTGGAATCGCAACGAGCGCACGAGACAGCTTCATTCCGATCCAGACCCCGCTGCCCATTGATCCGAATCCAAACCCTCGGACAAGACTAAGAGCTACCGACGGGTTGAGATCCGTGTCAGCGCCAGTATTAGTACCATAGCTTGCCCGTGAGCAAACAAGCCAATTTCTCCACTTCTAAAATCTCTCCTCGCAAACACACCACCCACCATGTCTGAAGGGAACCAGGAGCCGCCAAAAGGACCTGTTGTGCCAGAGGCGCACGAAGTCGGTACCTATCATGTCCCAGAAGCCTTCTACAAGTGCGCTGCCCGTCTCAAGCTCCTCACTGTGTGCGACTAACAGGCGTGCAGGAAACACCACTCGGAACCCCATTTGAGCGGCATCGAGGAGTACCAGAAGCTCTACAAGGAGTCGATCGAGAAGCCAAATGATTTCTGGGGTCGCATGGCCCGCGAAACCCTCTCATGGGAGCGTGACTTTCAGACAGTCCACACCGGCTCGCTCGCTGGTGGTGACAACGCCTGGTTCCTCGAGGGCCGACTGAATGCTTCCTACAACTGTGTTGACCGACATGCGGCGAAGAACCCAGACAAACCGGCTATCATCTACGAAGCAGACGAATCGGGCGAGGGACGGACAATCACATATGGCGAGCTTCTGAGAGAAGTGAGCAAGCTGGCCTACACCTTGAAGCAGATGGGCGTCAAGAAGGGCGACACTGTCGCTCTCTACTTGCCCATGATTCCCGAGGCGCTGATTGCTTTCCTGGCCTGCTCGCGTATTGGTGCAGTCCACTCGGTCGTCTTTGCTGGTTTCTCTTCCGACTCTCTACGCGACCGTATCATTGACGCTCAATCCAAGGTCGTCATCACCACAGACGAAGGCAAGCGTGGGGGCAAGGTCATCGGCACAAAGAAGATCGTCGACGAGGCGCTGAAGCAGTGCCCCGACATCACCCACTGTCTCGTCTACAAGCGAACTGGCGCAGAGATCCCATGGACCAAGGACCGCGATCTCTGGTGGCACGAGGAGCTGGAGAAGTATCCCTCGTACATCGCTCCAGAGAGCATGAACTCTGAAGATCCGCTGTTCCTCCTCTACACATCTGGGTCGACAGGCAAGCCCAAGGGTGTCATGCACACGACCGCCGGTTATCTACTTGGCGCTGCTCTGACCGGAAAGTACGTTTTCGACATTCACGACCAGGATGTATTCTTCTGCGGTGGTGACGTAGGTTGGATCACAGGACACACCTATGTCGTCTACGCTCCTCTACTTCTCGGTGTCGCCACGGTCGTATTCGAAGGCACTCCTGCTTATCCTGACTTCTCCCGATACTGGGAAGTAGTCGCCAGGCACAATGTTTCACAATTCTACGTCGCTCCGACAGCGCTGCGACTACTCAAGCGGGCTGGTGATCAGCATGTCAAGCATGAGATGAAGCAGCTCAGAGTGCTCGGTAGTGTCGGTGAGCCAATCGCTGCAGAGGTGTGGAAGTGGTACCATGAGATTGTTGGCAAGCAAGAGGCGCACATTGTGGATGTAAGTAGTCAGGACGATTCTTCAAAGCCGCCAGGACTGACTTCAACCAGACATACTGGCAAACAGAGACCGGATCCCACGTCATTACACCACTCGGCGGTGTAACTCCAACCAAGCCAGGCAGTGCCTCCCTGCCCTTTTTCGGGATCGAGCCCGCAATCATCGACCCAGTATCCGGAGAGGAGATCCACGGCAACGACGTTGAGGGTGTGCTGGCATTCAAGCAGGCATGGCCCAGCATGGCACGCACAGTCTGGGGCGCACACAAGAGATACATGGACACCTACCTGAATGTGTACAAGGGCTACTACGTGAGTGACCCTGCTCAAGACCTGGACGATTGGCTAATCTCTTCAGTTCACTGGTGATGGCGCCGCCCGTGACCACGAAGGCTACTACTGGATCCGCGGCCGCGTCGACGACGTCGTCAATGTCTCCGGTCACCGCCTCTCCACCGCCGAGATCGAAGCCGCTCTCATCGAGCACCACGCCGTCGCTGAAGCCGCCGTGGTAGGCGTACAAGACGAACTCACCGGACAAGCCGTCAACGCTTTTGTCGGCCTCAAGGACGGCAACGAACCCACCGACCAGCTGAGGAAGGACCTGATCCTGCAGGTACGCAAGAGCATTGGGCCATTTGCTGCACCAAAGGCGGTATACATTGTGTCAGATCTGCCAAAGACGAGGTCAGGCAAGATTATGAGGAGAATCTTGAGGAAGATTTTGGCTGGCGAGGAGGACCAACTGGGCGATACCTCGACGTTGAGCGATCCGTTGGTTGTGGATACTATCATTGAGACGGTGCACAAGGGGAAGAAGTAGGATTTTGCTGGCAAGGCAAGAGGGGGGATAAATGTTGATACTGTTACGAGTCAAATCAAGGTCTAGGATATCAGCGATGCAATTCTATTGATGTACTTCAAGCACTTGCCACACGTATCACAGGAGGAGGCACAAGTTTCGTTGAATCTATTGTATGCTCAAAGCTACCTCAAGTGCAGCTAGCTAGAACTTCCAGTCCAGCTTGTCCTTGGCGATCTTCTCGCCTTCGAAAGCAAAGTGACACATTTGCGTGCCTTCATCCACAATCCTCCACCCACTGTGGCCACCACCAGCACCTACAGCCCTTTCTACCACCGTCCACAAACTACCAGCCTCCGTCGCATTCACCCCCGCCCACCGCCCCGCCCTGCCTAGTTCATATCAAGCGGCTCATCCTTGGTAGGATAGTCGCGGTAGTAAAGGTCGATGGCGACATGCAATTCCCCTTCAGCAAGCTCGATATACTTCCGAGCCTTCTCGTCAGAAGCACCAGTGACATCGACCATCTGGGACAACAGACGGTCCGCCGAGGCCGCAACCCTGGTAGTTTCCTGCATGGACGCGGCTTCTTTCTGGGCGACCTCGGGGTGCAGAACCGTGTTGCCAGCCACAGAAGCCTGCCCCTGGTAGGAATACTTCTTGACGACCTCGTCGAACTTGCCGCGGAGGGTATTGTCAATCCAGACGTTCTGGAGATGGGCGCCGGCGTCGATGATCTGGTTGCGGGCGGCTTGTTCCTGGAGGAAGGCGGTCCAGACGCTGTCTTTGCCGTATTGGTTGTTGGCCATATGCTTGTGACCGATGACGATGCGGCCGACTTGTGCGCGGCTCATGGCTACGTTGAAGCGACGACGTTCGGTCGCGAGGAAGCCGAGGGTGTCGCCTGC
Source organism: Elsinoe arachidis (assembly GCA_013372555.1). Taxonomy (NCBI): domain Eukaryota; kingdom Fungi; phylum Ascomycota; class Dothideomycetes; order Myriangiales; family Elsinoaceae; genus Elsinoe; species Elsinoe arachidis. Next base: position 1,628,466 of record JAAPAX010000009.1, read on the forward strand.
GCCGCCGACTTTGCCGCCGAGAACGACGCAGTCGATGATGTGGACTAGAGCTTCCTTGCCTTGCGAAGCGTCGATGGTTCCGACGACCATGCCGCTGAGTCTGGGGTCGGTGGCGAAGAGGGCCTTGATTAGGTTCACTTGATCAGTGTAAAAGGCGGAGATGAGGATGTCGCGCTTGGGCACACCGGCTCTCAATAAGCGTGAAGTGATGTTGAGTACGAGTGCGGCGGTGAGGAAGTTGAGTCGCGAGGTACTGCCTGGTCTCTTGTCTGAGAGCCACGAAGGGAAATCCTTACTCTCTTCCGGACTGATGACGACGGAGCAGATAGGATTCTGAGACTTATGCAGAGGGTGAACAGCAGGCAAGAGGTTCTGCTTGACGAAGGTGGTGAAGCTACCAATAGAATTTGTGCGTCCGGTAGTGATGGGAGCGTTGCGCAGCTGTCCTTGGTAAATCAACTGGTTGAAGATAGAACTGATCTGAGGGTGACAGCGGAACTGCTCTTTCAGCATGAAAACCTTGGATTCAGCTAGAATCAGGCGCTCGAATTGCGACATCTTGCAAGTCTTCTGGAAGGGGTTCTTCTCGGCCGTGACGGTAGGGGGCAGTTGACGCTCATCGCCGACGAGTAGAATGCGATCGAGCTGACCACCAGACTGCGCATGGGCCAATACGTGAGTCGCACGAGCCTCCATCATCTGAGAGCATTCATCCATGATGAGCGCTCTTGGGCGGATGAACTGGAGTGAGGCGTTGGACGCGGCTGATGCTGTAGAGAACACTCCTCGACTCGCTGCTACGTAAGCCTTCTGCAGCTTTTGAAAGGCGCGAGTTTCGTCTCTGCGCAGTGATTGTTCCGCCTTGACTCGTTCTTCTGGAGTGAGATTATCTTCCAATCGCGGAGTGGTGGCGGCGCGGTGGGCAGCGTTGAACTCTGTGAGGTGCTCGTGCTCTTTTTTGTACTGGAATTGGACTCGATCGCCCTTCTGTAAAGCTGCGGCTCTTTCGGAGATCGCCCCCGACAGTGACAAGGGTTTGACAACGCCCCCTGCGGTACGAACACTGCTAGCAAGCTGCTCCTTGGAGGCGTTCGCAGGGATTGTCTTGAATCCAGGCAGAGAGCTGAGTCCAGAAGCACCTCCACTCGCATCACTCTCGACAAAATGCTCTTCATATCCTGGACGAACACGGAAGATGCCAGGGACCTGAGTCCTTCCACGACGAGTTGTGTACTTGTCTGCAAGAACATTCACAGCTGCGTTGCTGTCGGCCACGACCCAAAAGGTACGCTTGAAGTAATCTTCTTCGATCTGAATGATCGTGTCGATAACAGTGGACTTGCCGGTTCCCGGAGGACCAGCCAGAATTGTGATCCGGTTCTCAAAGTAGTGAAAGATGACTTCTCGCTGCTCGGCGTTAAGGGATTTCGGCTTGAGATAGAGCTTGTCGATTTCGGCCTTCCACTCGGCCTTCCCACCGACGACGAAGGGCGCATTGAAGTTGTTGTTGTCTCGTGCTAGAAGAAAGCTCCTCAAGGTAGAGTTTGACGTCGACGGACCCAACATGAGATCAAGGATCCGCTCTCGAAGGCCACGAGACGACCCACCAGCATGCCCGAAGTGGAAATCGGCCGAGAGGCGGCGCTTGGCCAACACCATACCACCTGGCTGTGAAGGTCGGACGGCGACAATTGCGACGTTGTGGCCGAATTTGCGGTACTGATCGGGGATCTCAACCACCTTGCCGTGCCACTCCTCTTTGCCCAGATTTTTGTCCATGACGAGCTCGATACGAACACGCTCACCAACCTCGGCAATGCTGTCCTGCGCTTCCATGGCTGCTTCCTTCTCAGTGTCTGGCTGTCGAGGAGCCGGCTTGCCGACCTTGATGGCGATGATGTACCGGTTCGTACCGTCCACAGAGGCATCTGGAAAGACGTCGCAGACATGCTGGCCGTCCAATGATTGAGCGACACTGCGGCGGTGTTGATTTTCCTCGTACGCGAAGCCACCGATCACGTGGGCAACGTATTCACGAGCATCGTGATACTTGAGCTTTAGCGGCAACGTCTCGAATTTGTCGCTCTTCTTGATGGCAAGCAACTCAGTCTTTGAGGTGAGCGTGCGCATGCTCCACGAGGTCTCATGCCGCTCTAGCTTCGGATCAATCCTGTCAGTACTCGATGAGGTGCCGGATCGTCCGCGACCGTGGCTGAACCCATCAGGCTTGACGAGCTCGCTCGAGGTGCCAGATGGTTTGCGAGCATGACTTGGACTACCAGCATGTGTCGCCGAGCTCCCGGACTGCGTGCGAGTGTGCGTCGGGGTACCAGATGGTTTGCGAGCATGACTTGGACTACCAGCATGTGTCGCCGAGCTCCCGGATTGGTTGCGGACGTGTGTCGGATGGCTGGGCTGAGCGGTTGGGATACTACCAGGCGAGATCGGAGTCTTTGAAGACGTTTTGGTCTCATTGACTGTACTAGCCAACGCTGTGTCGATCCAGTGACTGTCGTGCTCCACACGAAATGGACCATTCAATGCCAAGATCTCGATCAGCTCACCTCCGCTGGCAGGAAATCGACGCAGCCATGGAAAGTAGGAAACCGGCGTGGGTGATGGTAAAGATTTGAACCGTGGCCAAGTCTGTGTGAGAAGGCCTTTCATGTGCGGCATGACAACCTGAATCGGAGCACTACCAGTCGTGAACTCTGTGAGCATCTTCTTGAACTTGGCAGCAGCATCTTGGGCCGCACGTGGTAGGTCTTGGACGTCCCTGCTGAACGCGAACCTCTGCCCACCGTCGGCTTTCCAGGTGACGAGGAGGTATTCAGGTTCGGTCTTGGAAGACGATTTTCCGCCGGTACTCGATTGGTGTGGTAGTACGTTTCCGGTAGACCTACCACGGCCAGCGCCAGTACTGGTGCCAGTCGTACCAGTACCAGTGTTGCCAAGACCAGTGTTGATAGTGCCAGGTCGATGTGGTAGTACGTTGCCGGTGGAACTACCACGGCCAGTGCCAGGGTTGCCAGTGCCCGATCTTTGTGGTAGTACGCTGGCGGTAGACCTACCAGCGCTTGCACCAGAAGCAATAGAAGGTGCAGGAACTTGGAGCGGGGCTGGTAGTTTGACGTGCTTCGCGGCTTCGTAATCGGAGAGCAGAACGCACTCAACCGCTTGCAGTTGTGAGGAGAAGGTGATAGCATTGCTGCTGGATTCTTTCGGGCCGGAGTAGGGCTGTGGGACTCGATCTTGTGGACTCACGTGAGCAGAGAAATGCATAGCCATGCGATTCTTCATGTTCGCTTCGAGCGATTTCTGAAATTTCACTTTGTCCTTGCCAGACTGAGCGGCAGGTGAAAGTCGAAGTTCCAGCTCGAACTTGTGCTCGAGAGGTGAAATGCCCATAGTGAAGACAATTTGATGCCCATCTTCGCTGCCACGAAGGACCTGATCGCCCACTTGAATGTAGGCGCATTTGCGGGTGAAAGAAGAGAGGCGCTGATGGTCGTAATTGGAGCGGTTAAACTTGGAGTCGGTACCTTTCACATCGTCGAAGCGGCTTTCCAGGGACCACTCTGGGGGAGGATCCGCCATGACGACGGCTGTGGTGTTCACTACCACTACCGAGACGTGTTCGTGTTGTTGTGAAAGGGTAGGGATCTGCGGTATCTGGTAGTTACGGTCGCGCTCGGAACTACCAGTGATGGCCTCTTGTCGTCATGGAAGGGTTCGGGGTGTGCACTTTGCGTTATTTGCGGCGGCGCTTGATACTACCAGAGATGGCTCTCAGTCATCAAAGAATCTTGGGGGTGTTGTAATCTGCTCGTGGCCGTTGCGGTGGTGACTACCAGATATGACTCTTTGCGGTCAACAAGTGTTGTGAATCCGATTGTTGTGGTAGTTGTTGTGAGCGATTGCCACTGAACACAGCGACCTGTCGTGCACTGATGCTGAAAAGGTGCTTGCCCTGGTAGGCGTCGTGAGATGGAGGTGGATGAAAAGAAGAAAGAAAAGAAGGCGAGATGAAGAATCTTTTATGTGTGAGTCTTTCACATGTTTGCCGTGAAATGTGGGTGGGTCCATGATCATGTGCTACTTAGGGATCAAGTCTCCTCACATGTCACGGTCCGCGTCACCTCGCCACATGCCGCATAGACGCCGTCGCCTCTGCACATCCTGGTACCGCCGTGCCGAACACCCTCATGGGCGCCACACCCTTGCAATTCCTCTTATATTGCGAGGAAGTCTCAGTCATCGTATTCCATTCTGCCGGACCACAATAGACACATACTTCTGCAGATCAAGCGCAACATCAGTCGTAACCCTACGTCAAGAGGTATCGTGATGCTGTACTTGAATACTCTTGATGACAGGTCAGACCACAGCATCTCACAAGATCGCCATGGCGGTGAACTAATGATAAACGTTCGCGCGGGTCTCCTGAGTGTGGTTTGATACGACTGGTGGGAGGTCTGCTCGGATCATAGCGGCACATGTGCTCCCTCTTTCCAACGTACGTTGTCTCGTCGCGTGCTGCTGACATCAGATGGGAAGAGGTAGCGCTCTTCCATTTGTGACACAGTCCGAATGTAAAGTTTGCCGGCTCGCGCGAGTAGAGTTGTCGTTGTCGGAGAATCGGTGCCTTGAACAAAGCGACATCAAGAAGAATAGCCTAAGCAGAGCTCTTTCTCAAGACACGTACAGCGACGTTCCTCTTCGCCGTTGCGCCTTGCCGGACCCACAATACCATTGCCTTTACGATTCGTGTTGTGATGCTCGTATCTCGCTCGCAATTGGGGTCATAATCGAGCCTGCTGATGGTATGAGCAATGTCAACTGAAATCACAAAGACAACCTGAAAGTCGATAGACTTGCTACCAAGAAAATGTAGTCCTGGCAACCTCGTTTCCCGCGGAGTCCCCAGAGCAGGCCGATGAAAGAGCTGAGAAGATGATAGCATTAGGGTGAATACCCTAGTTTGTACAACTCAAAACACTGCGGATTACCGATAACGGGTTGCCGAGTGCTCCACTTCCGCACGACTTCATCTCTGTGAGCCGCCAGAACACGGCGTTGTGTTGATTCTTCTCTGTAGTCTCGTGAACACCAGATCGCCTGTTGGTGAAGACAGCGTTTACCATGGTGACCTGCCGTCCGAGTCAAATGAGCTATGGTGGCTTCTGGAACCGTGGTGGCACGCCAGAGCACTCCCACACAGAAGGGTCGAAGAATGACATGGCGCAGAGATCACCGTCTGACCATGTACCAAGACTACTCAATTGCTCTATTGGATTGGATAATGAGCAACTCAGGAGCGCAGTCTGCAGATTGAGCTGGAGCACACAAGCTGTACGCCCATCCATACATCCTCCCTTCATTCATGCAACGCAAGGTCGACCGTGATCTTCAAGCACGAAATAAGAAGATTACAGTGACTCAATCAGAATAAGATTTGACGAAGCAGGAGAACGAGATTTGAAATCCCGGGAAGAGGTGAAGAAATTGAAAGCCGACTCACTGACAGTTTTGGGTTATATCGAGCGTCTTGGAGTCGTCAAGGCGAACGATGGCTGTGGAATCAAAGAACACACTATGGTTCCTCAACATATGTTCTTGGCTGCATACGATCATGAGAAGCACAGAAGTGTTTAGCTCGGCACTTCATCATTCTCGTCCACAGAGGTGCCATCGGTGAGTACCTACAGGTCATGCCACAGAAAACCATGCTGAACCCTCGGGCAGGTCACACTGCTTCGTCAAAAGGTTTCGGTCCATTCGAGCACTTCGATAGCTCAATCCACCCATACATGGATCCGAGTCAATATCACATCTGGGCCAATTTGCATCATGCCTTTCACTGAGAGCCGAGCTATGGCCCGCCGGCCATTACCTTTACGGGTGACTTGCTCACATCTGGACCTCGACTTCGGGATGATGTCAGCCATGGTCAAGAAAAGGCTGCATGCCTGAGCAAATTTTTCCACATGGAGTTTGGGTCGTTCTCGTTTCGAGGCGTGTGATTGCCAAGCTTCGTTCACAAATCTTTGCTCACAAAGCCTCGCTCACATGGCAATACCTCACAGCACTGGTCACAATGCACCTCGCTACTGGAATTCGGACTATCTGAATAGTCCCGTCATATAGAAAAACGCACGCCCAGGAGTCTTGTCTACCTAGCCTTGAGGTTCAAGAGTATCGTTCGACTAAAATGCACAATGGGCCCCCAGATTTGATCACGGGATCGACCAACCAGGATCCACTTGGGTCCAAACCTTGTCGGCTTCGACATGCGAACACCCTCTTATCCGGCCAACCCCAGGTTCCCGATAGCAAAATGTTTCCGAATTGACTTTTGTCGTGCATAGAACACAGCTTCTAGCGCCTATGAAGTCGACGTTCTGCCGTGAATTTCTGTGACACAAGAGCAAGAGCCATGCCTTCCCGCATCGCTCGCTCGAAGGTGCCTGCCTGCTACGTGACGCGTTGGAGGGTTGGGTTTTCCTCTGCCTCGACCTTCTCTTGCTTCCTCTCTGCTTCCCAAGCGTTTCGTTCAAGACTGCAAGATACTTGTGGTCTTCCTGTTCAGCATCTCTGTCGGCTTTCCCGGTCGTTGTCTTTTGTTTTAGACATGTCTTCATCGCGTTCGCAGCGATCTTCTGCCCGTGCCCCAGTGGCCGTGGCTTCTTCTTCCTCCTCTTCCTCCTCCTCCTCCTCTTCTTCTGCCCGAGCCCCAGTGGCCGCGGCATCCGCCACCCCCTCCTCCTTCGCTCGTGCCCCAGTGGCCGAAGCATCCGGTACCGCAGCAACGCCCCTCCTGATCGACGACCTGGACGTTGACCTGAACGACGATGAGACAGACTTGTCGAGTACTCTCAATGAACTCTCTGAACCCGATGCCGAGATGAGACTCATTATCGATCCCCAGACAATTCCTCAATGCGACTTTGACTTCATCTGCACCATCAGTCGCCACAGCACTGGTCAGAACATCGGCTCGTCGGAGGCAGAATCGCACCGCTGGGAAAGTGAAATGATCACCCGAGCATACCTCTACAACGCGAACGGCTCTGGCGACATCGACCTCGAGAAGTTCATCCCCATCGACATGTACGTTTCTATCTCGAATCGTTGGGGCATGAGTTCGATGACCAACCTCGTCGACGAGAATGTCATGTTCAGACACGCCATGAATGTCATCGACAAGTCCTTCCCTAGAAAGAAGAGCAAGCCCGCCAAGGTACTCATGCTCACACGCGGTGTCGATGGTGCAAGCATCCTCCCGGACTTCTGGTTAGAGCTCGCCGACCGGTTCCATGGTAGAGTTGACTTTCAACTCGCATTCTACCTCGACAAAGCTGGTATGGGTGGATTCAGCACGACCTTTGACCTCGAAGTGCTGTGTTCCGAGTATGACTCAGATTTCCAAAGCGAAGCCGCTCAGATTGTTCGACAGAGATGGCAACGCCTCGGCGAGAAACGCCCGAAGCTCAAAGAGAAGACCAAAGAAGTCATAGCGGACTACAGAGCCGAGAAGACAGAGCGGAACGGCCACATCTCATTGGTCACCATGTCACTGCTGGTAGTTACTCACTTATCTCCGTTGTCGTATTCCTACTAATGCCTCTGTAGTCAGCCGAGTTACTGTTGACCACGCAAAGGTCATTGACCATCGAAGATACAGCCTATGGTCGATCAGTCTACCCACACGTTCCCGCTGGTAGTACTCCCAAGGCTCTCTCCCGATACGAGCATGATAATGCCGTTCGCTTGCAGAATGAGAAGCTGGCCGCCAAGGTCGAAGCTGCGAGCAAGAAGCTGGCCACCACAACTACCAGCACCAGCACCACCACCACCTCCTCCTCCTCCGCCACCACCACCTCCTCCACCACTTCCAAGAAGCGCAAGTTCGACGAGCTCGTAAAGTCGACCGCAGCCAAGCAGAAGCCAGCAGCCCGAGGAGCTCGAGAACTCATGCCAATTCAATACGGCGAGAGAGAGGACGATATCAAGAAGCTTCGCACCAAGACTGGGAAGCAGTTCGGCGTGCCAAGCCCCCAGGTCAAGACCCAAATGGAGAACCTGGAGATGCTGCAAGGACATGTAATGCACCTAATGCAGGACTTGGAGGATACCATTCGGGACGACCACTTGAAAGAGTTCGATTTCGACATGCGTAAATCGCAGAAGAGGGCTAGAGAGCTCTTCAATGATGTGGCCGAAAAGTGGCTGGACAGTGGTAGGGGAGAGTATTGGTTTGGGGCAGGTTCGCGTCGTCGGGAGCATCGAACGTATGGATGGCCGGCGGATCGGGGGGTCGTTATCAAGAAGGTGATCGTGACGGCAAGACGTATCGTCACCAATCTGAAGGCGCAAGACGTGGGAGAGGGCAATCGGGAGTCGGAAGGGCGTGTTGGGGCGGACCCGAGGTACAAGCACAAGAAGATGGTACCGAGGCGTGGTGATGATGAAGACGGAGATGAAGACGAGCTCGTGTCATTGGCATTGGCGGCTAATTAAAAGGAGGAATGATCTGGTAGGACTTCTTGTCGGCGAGAGAAGAATAGATGCATGCATAAAGCTGTCTCACCACATGTTCTGATTTGTAGTACTGCCTGTGACATGTAATCCATAGCCCTTGACTTCCGACTGCTCCGTATCGAGTCACTCGTTCTCCCTCCTGCTGGGCGAGGTCTGCATCCGCAGATAAGACTAGGACTTGCCGATTCTCAAGTCGGTACCCCTGTCAATGAGGGGCCCCTATCTCCTGATTCCCACATAACACGGTGATACAGGCAGCTTGAGGGCCTTTCCAGTCACGTGCGTTCAGTAGCTGAGAAGCTAAGAGGCTCCTGGGGTGGGCACCCCAAGAGGTCTGACCTACCCAGGGTGGCTTCATCTGCTTTGCCACACATCGGCGAGGACTTCGTCACGGCTCATGGCTCCTATGGTCGCTACCATAGAAGGTTTCCTCCGTCACTAAGGCTTTATTCATCTTTTTCTCTCCGGCCAGTGTGGACTTCGCCACATATCAGATACCAGTGTCGGAACAACACATTATAAACACTCGCCAAACTACGTCTCGCAGCGAATTAAAGAATGAAATTGAGGCCATATTTCCGGCCGGAGAAATGGCCAGAAAATTTGGAGAGTTCCTTGTCATGGTTCCGGTTAGAATACAAGTAGTCGCCTTGGTAGCTGAACCTCATAACCTATGCCCTGTCATCATCTCGGAGACCGCTTCTGCTAATGGAGCACCTCCATTCTTGCTTTCACTACTACATCTACAGCTTCCCAGCAAACGCATCCAAGACCCCCTGCACCGTCTCCCCCGTCTTACTCACCCAAGGACTATGACTCGCATCAATCCGCCTCACCGCCTCAATCCCCGCCGCCCTCGCCATCCCCTCCTGCGCCTGGATCGGAATCGCCATATCCTTCTCACACAGCAAATACGCCGAACTAATATGCCTGTACGGCTCCCACGTCACCTCTGCAGCCATGGTGTCGGCGGCGTGCGGCTTGAGTTCGCTACTGGTGCGCTGCTTCCACGCGGCGTCGGAGATGTCGTTGTAGAAGATCTCGTCGTTGCGTTCGCATATCACTGCTTTGCCGGAGGGGGTGGGGTGGATCCAGTCCAGGGGTGGGATGCCGGAGAGGGCGGAGTTGAGGCTGGCGGAGGCGGGGAGGGCGAAGGCGCACATGTAGATTAGCTTGACGACGCCGTGGGTGTTGCCACCTGGGGAAAGGTCAGGGGGTGGTATTTGAGTGGGGGTGGTGGGGCTTACCTTGGCCCTTGACGAAGCCTTTGGCTGCTTCGCTGCCGCAGACGCCGCCGTAGCTGTGCATGATGATGGCGGCGTCTTTGCCGCTCTTGAAGATGTTTTGCAGCTCGGTGCGGAGGGTGTTGACGTCGTCGTCCCAGGCGTCGCCGTCGCGGCCGACGGAGGGTAGTTGGGGTGCTACGACGGTGTAGCCTTCTTTCTCAAGACCCTCGATTAGCTGGGAGTAGTGGTGAGGAGCATGCCATGCGCCGTGGGACAGCAGCACGGCGGTGTTCTGGGGGCTGATGCCGGACATGTTTAGATACGAGTAGGAGGTTGGTAATGCTGCTCCAATTAAGGCACTGATGGATATGAAGATACAGATGGTGAAATGAAGAGGAAAACTGAAAATTGAAGATGAACGGATGTGCGGATCGATCGCTTTTCTATGCTTACGACCGGACTCTCCAGCGGATGAGTCCAAAGCTTCATTCACTTCACGTCAGCTTATAGCTCTGGATGGTCCGTTCCAGAGCAAATACCGCCTGAGGACGAGGTGGGGTCCCCGGTCAGGACCGGTTCTGTCTCAAAGCCAATTCAGTAGCAGGCGGGGGATCCGAGGCGGGGGGTCCAAGGTTGATCGGGACAGTGGGATATTCTTACACTTGTCGCAAAACTCTCGGCTGCCTAACCCCTTTTCGGCGTTACGTAACTATATTCGGATAACTTCACGAATATTTATTATATAGCATTAAAATTAATATCAATTGTCTTCTCTTATTACGCTAATTACAATAGTATTAATTTTGAATTAATTATATAAGGTAGTAGTAGTAATATTATTATTATACTAACTACTCTAGAGAGGTAACTAGGTATATAGAAGAGCTATACTAAACTATCGAGTCTAAGCTCTACTACTAGTAGTAGCCTTAGATACTACTAACTAGCGTTTAATTACGATAATAAGCTTACTTCTAGCTTACTAATTAATTATATAATTAATATTAAGATATTAGAGAAGAGTTTCTATACTACCTCTATAAGGTAGACTCGTTAAACTACTAAGTAGTAGTAAGCTACTAATACTATAGCAAGAACTACTACTTTAGCTAGAGAAGAGCTCTAAAAATAACTTATATAAGTAGTATCTAACCTTCTCTAGAGTTACAATTTAGCTATAATTCTATATATAATTTAGAGACTTATAAGTTTTTACAGTTTCGATAACTAATAGTGCTACCCCGAGACTACTAACGAGCAAGACTTCTAGTATATCTTAGATAATAAGTAGTAAGCTCTTTATATTATACTAGAAGCTACTAGTAGTAATAGTAAGGTAAAGAAGATAGCCTTAACTAGCCTCTACTATATAGTATATACTAGCGAGATTATAGAGATAGAGAAGAGGATACTAGTCTTTAATCTATACTAATAGTATAGTTATAAGACTAAAGATAATTAAGATATAGTAGTATATTAAGTCTAGAAGAAGAAGAGTAAGAGTAAGTTATATAAATACTATATAAGAGAGAGTAAAGATTATTACTTAGCACTAGTAGGCAAATTATTAGCAAAATTATAAACTAAATTATAAGAAACTATAGACCTAAAGAAGTATATTATAGACTTAGAGCTAGTATTAGCGAAGGCTATTAGTAAGCTAGAGAAGTAAAAGACTAGGATAGTAAGGCTCGAAGACTTTATAAGGCTAGAGAATAAGAAAGAGAAGAATAGAGAGAGAATAGAGAGAGTAGAAGAGATAGAAGAATTACTAGTACTAATAGAGAATAAAGCTAAGAACTTATAATTATAAACTATAATAATTAGTATAGCGTTTAGTTATATTATAATACTTAAGGAGTAAATCTATAACTATCTTATTATCTATCTATCTTTTATTATATCTTCTCTATTAGCTTAGTTCTCTACCTACTTCTCCTAATACTTATTAACTATATATTACTTAGTATACTATTCTAAAAATCCTCTAGCTATATAATATTAATATCTAGTAATTACTCTTAATAAGATCTATCGATCTAGCTATTATTTACCTACTCTAATTACGTAGTAGTAGTAGTAGAGGTAGATATAGCTCTTAGAGGTTTCTCTAAGAGTAAGTTAGCCTCTATAGAGTTAAAGATATAGAAGTAGTTAGATAGTATTAGAGTCGGAATATACTCTAACTCCTAGCTTTAGTTACTATAGTTAGTTCTATCTATTAAAAGTTACTAGTGCTTAAATCTATAATAGTAAAAGAGGTTAGCGATTAGTTTAGATTAACTATCTATAATAGCTAACTCTGCTTATTCTTAATAGTAGTCTCTCTTTAACTTAGCTTAGTTATTCTAGCTAGTAGTGCTAGCGTAAAGGCTAGAGAGATATTAGTGTTATAGTTAATAAAATCTATCTCGAACTAAGTAAGTTTACTAACTAACAATTTGTATAGTAATTTATCTAGTCTAAATCGCTTAGTAATCTTCTTTAGCCTTGTATTAATTATAGACTATAAGCGAGCGTAAATTAATACTAAAATCTCTTCCTTAGAGTAACTAATAGAACACTTAGAGGTATAGCGAGATAGTTAGCTAGATAGCGCTAGGTTAAGATCTAGGTTAAAATCTATATTATTATCTAGATCGTTATCTAGTTCGTAATCTAGTTCGCGAGCTAGATAACTTAAACTTCTAGATAAATAAGAAAGAGTCTATCTTATACACTAAGATAGAGTATAAGATAGAGTACGAGATAGAGCATAAGATAGTATATAAGATAGAGCGCGAGATAGAATATAAGATAGAGTATAAGATAGTATATAAGATTAAGTATAAGATAGATCTCTTAATTACAATTTAGAAGTAATTAAGCTATAATTCGATAATAGCGCTCTAGAGAAGATAGGCACCTTCTCTACTAGCTAGTCTATAACCTTACTACTCTAGTACTCGTATACATGTCACTATATAGTTAACTAGTTATATAGCTATATAGGGCTTAGCGTATAGTTATATAACCTAAGATAGCTTTCTATAGTAATTATTATACAATTATGTCTTAATATACACTTTTATTCCCTAACTATTATCGGTACATGACAATTAGTAGCTAAGCTTTAAGATCTAACCTCCGGGTATAACTTTATTACTCTAGGTCGGTTAAGCACGGTACTTAACCCTAGTTAACCCCGGAGCACCTACTAACTAGTTAGCTATTAAGGGACTATCTACTAGTTATATATTATTAGTTATTTATTATAAGCAACCTCTAAGAGTTGTAGAAAGTTCATAGATAACCTTCGTCTCGAGTCTATTAATATAAACCTTAAGTTAAGTTATACCTAGCAATTACTAGGTACTATTAACCTAGCTTTATTAACTAGTAGAAGGATAACTCGACCTAACAAGAGATAGGCTTTAAATTCTTTATTATCCTCTTAGAGAGAACTACTAGTCCTATTAGACATCGATCGAGTCTAGTTATTAACACCTATTAAACCTTTAGAAAATTTGCTTAAGCTTTCGAAGTACTTAGTTGCTTTTGCCGATAGTAGTCTTATAAATAGAGTTAACATAGCTTGTAGTTCTACTTTTTGACTTATAAATATCTTTATTAAACGATATACGTTAACTCTCGAGAACGTTACTACTTAGAACTATATATACCTTCACGATCTATTACTTTCTAGTTATCTAGATAGCTAGTTACATTTAGGAGCTTTGCTAAATATAGCTATTTACACTTTTAGAGCTTAAGTAATATAGTACATTAACTAGCTCTCGTAACTAGAAGACTACTCGCTATCGGAAGCTCTAAGTTATTAGAGTATGCTAAGTAGAGTAACTAACAAGAACTCTTAGATATAGCCTTAAGTACTATAGTTAGTATTAAGCTTATATATTTAACTAGTTAACACTCTATAAGAGAATTATATAAACAATAGACAAGAGCTATACTTAGACTAACCTAAGTCTTGTCTAGAGACTCTATAACCCTTTTAAGTATATATAACTATCCCTCGTACACTAGTAAGAGTTAAGCCGTAAGGACTAATCTCTTATATACTAGTTCTAGAGGAATATCCTTAGTTAACACTAAGGGCTTTAGAGCCTTCTATAAGGAATTCTTCGATACCTATAGCATTACTAGAACTAGCTAATAATACTATTATATATATTCCGGATAACTTAACTAGGCACTTAAGCGTTTTAAGCAAATAACCTACTAAGATAGTTGTCTCCTCTCGAACTATATTATAGAATTCTACTATAGCTACTTAGACAGTAGAGCTACCTCTAGAAAACAGAGTTAGGGAGCGACAACCTCTAGAAGACTACAATAAGCTAGTATTTAACCTAATCTTTCTAAATCGGCTACTATTATATAGAGGCAACTATCGGCATATAGCGTTCTAAAGATTAGTCTAGATAGTGCCTAAGGAAGAGAGCGACGTGTTCGTCTACTCCTCTTAACTATAATACCGAATAGTTATACTAACCTTAGATAAAGAACAATAGCCTCTTCTATAATAAGAGTAAGTGCCTACCGAAGAACTCTCTACTAATCTAAGGTAAGCCTTCCTAACGATTACGAGAGCTTAACTAGATACTCTTTAAGGTTTTACCTTAAGAGTAGTCGACAATAAACGTTATTTAGTAGTTATAGAAGCCCTCGCAACTTAACTATAGTAGCGTAATAGACACGATAAGCGTTTAACTATAGTAGGTCTACTAACCTAAGATACTAGAGCTTAATAAGGCATAGTAGCCCGACCTAGTCGAGACTAACTCTAAGTCTATATAGGTAGAGCTCTAGCCCTAGACGATAGTAACGGTAATAACGATTGTTCTCTTCTATACGATAATTGTGTCGACTAGTACTATTTAGACCGAGGTAACTATAACTATATAGACGACTACAACTATAACAATTAACACTATCGTAAGGAAAACAGTAAGCGAGATAGAGAATACTATTCTAACGAGTTACGTTAACTCTTAGATAGGTAGCGTAGAGATTTAGATCGTTCCTATTATAATAACTATTATAAGAGAGAAGACAAGTAGTAATAGAACGCTTGTTATAATATAAATATATAACACCCAGTAGGTATATATTTCACCGATACTAAGGATAAAGTAGTTAACTTCTACTATAACTATACAGGAGCTAGAACTCCTCTAAATAACCGTATCTGCTTCTTAGCTCTACTAGATCTACCTAGAGATAACAGATATAGTAGAGAATAACGTAGCAATTACCATAACTAACATAAAGGTAGTTAAGACTAAGGTAGAGGTCGAAACAACTACAGAGATAATAATTACTCTAACTGCTACTATCCTAACTACTACCTAGATAACTTAGACAACGAGCCTTCTATAGATAAGGAGAATAACTACTTTACGAGCTATAACTACCGCACCTACAAGTTTATTATAGCTAAGATTAGATACTTTAACTCTAACATATAGAGAGTAGACTAGAACTCTATTATAACTACTAATAATGCTATCGTCTTTATAAACGTCTATAGCTTTATAGATGCTGTCGAAGATTTTATTAAATATAATAACTCTTACTTAGTTAGGCATTAGCTTAACTGTTACTTTTAAGGTCGAGCTTATACTTAGTTCGTTAACGAACTCTCCGAGAGTAACTATAAGTAGGTCCGTAAGAGTTATAGAGTTAAACGTTAGTATAACTTCCTTATAACTAAGTTTAAAATAGACTTAGGTACTACTTATAAGTTATTAATAAAGGAGAAATTTAGTATAGCGTAGGTTAATAACTACAAGAATCCTGCTAACTACGTCTATATAGTTATTAGTCTTACAAGGGACGTAGGTATAGAGTCGAACGAGATAGTACTTCTCTAAGTCTAGTTTAGGTTAGACTCTAATCTCTAACTCTATGTTACTTGTCCTAACTATAAGATAACTATCGACGTCTTTATAAGGAAGATAGAATTAGTCCTTCCTATCTAGTATACTATTAGTAAGTCTAAAGGTAGCATATAGCGCCTTACTAGAAATGCTAGAGCTAGACCTATATTCGGACTTAACTACTAGTAAGGTTGTCTACTATTTATCTCTAATAACAACTAGTATCGTTAGCTATATAGGTCTAACAATAGCAATTATTATAACAATACTAGCGAGAGCAACAATTCTAGCAACTATAACAATTATAATAGTAACAACTATAATAGAAACAACTATACCTCTAGCTTTCCTACCTCTTGTCTATAGTACAACTAGTATAGCAGGCTCTAGAATCCTACCTATCTACCTCGCTAGTACTAACCTAACAGAAGCGGAAGCGGACCGAGGCAATAGTTTAATAGGAACAACTATAGCTAGGGCTAGCCGGGCTAGAATAACCTAGGCCTAAGAAACAGCCCTAGACTAAACACGTTTAACAATAACTAAGGTTCTATAACCTATAACTAGTAGCTCTATAGCCTACCTCCTATTAACTAGACATTCTACCCGAGGAATACGAATAATAGTAACTCTTCTAGCTATAACCCGGGCAATAGACGTTAGTATACTAACTTAGTAGACATATATAAAGTTACCTCGAAGACTAAGCCCGAAATAGAAAGCTCTACTCTAACCGAAAATAGTACTAATAGAGGACCTCTAGCAGGAGATAACTAGCTACTGCTAGCGCTAGCCTACTTTAGGGAATAGAACTTCGGTATAGATATAAGTTATACTACCGATCCTAACTAGGCTAGACACGAGTTTAACGTATAGGAAGAGTAGTATAGGGAGTACTATAACGCCTAAGGTAGAAACGAGTAGAAGATAATTAACTATAACGAGGCTTATCCTTAGTATAAGTATAAGATAAATAAATAGCATTTTAGTTACGATGTTACCTCTATAGAAATTACACCTACCTAGTTCTCTAATTAAACACTTCCGGAGACTCTAACTAAAGTAGATACTATAGTTAAGTAGCGAGAAATTACTTCTTAACTCTAGCAGAAGGAATATAAACACTTACTAAAGGAACTACGTTAAGTAATTAGTCCCTAACTATAGAGTAGTAAAGCTAAAGAGCTAATCGTTAAGCTCTAGAAACAGTAGAACGTTATAGGCTATAGTTTTCGTAGTTAGCACTTCCTTTAGATATTAGTTAAGTTCTTTAAACAAGGCAAGGAGCGCCTAGTCTATCTAGACACTAGAGCGTCCGGATTCTATATTAATAAGGACCTAGCAAAGTCTCTAGGACTTAACCTATAACTACTATAGTAACTACTATAGGTAAAAGAGGTTATAGATATACAAGTTACGAAACACTTTATTATAGTCCTCTTCTTCCTTCTTAGTTAGAAGAATAGCTTTCGTTGTAGTCTATAGGTGTTAATACTATTTTTAGTAATACTAAATCTTCCTCTAGGAATACTAGTAAGTATAGACATTATTAGCCTATAGGGGTTAATTATTAATATATAAGACTATACACTAATAGTCCTAGAAGTTAAGGGTTAGCTAGCACCGATATAAGTTAACTACAAAAGGCTAAGAGAGCTACCTATACCATTAAGGACCTAGGAAGCTATTAAGCTACTATCGAGGACAATAGCCTATATACAAATCTTCTAAGAGAATTATATAACCCTTAAGTACGTCGCTAAAGAGGATAACTAAGCTAAGCTAGAGCTAGTGCTAAACTAGCATAGGTTTAGTAAGGCTAGCTATAACCTGTTCGCTAAAGCTATAACCTATATATATATCACAGACGTTAAACTAGAAGGTGTATAGGTCCGGAATAATATAGACAAGTATATAATAATCCTTATAAAGGTATAACTTAGCGTTCTATAGCTATTCTACTTCGATAGAGCTTACTAGGTTAATAGGGATTATACCTTAGAGGTAACATATTAGTAGAACTCTCCGGATAGGGAAGGATAATAGCTAGCTAACTACAAAGACGTAGACAGACTAGATAAACCACTTAAGGTCTACCTAATTACGAAGGAAGTAAAACTACCTAATAGGATTATAGTTTATATAGAGGATAAACGCGCTATAGTAAAGATTAAAGCTATTATAGATAAGTATAGCTAACTATAGGTAGATAAAGGTATAATAGTTAACTTGCTAGAGAATAAAAGAATAGAGATATTTCTAGTCGAAGGCTAGGAAAAGTAAATCTCTTTAATATCTTCTCGCCTCTACCTATTAAGTACTCTAGTATAATAAGTAGTAGATACTACCTTTAACAAGTTACACTTAGAAGGTAAGATATAATATATAACTCGTCTAACTCCTTTTAGTTAGCTAGTCTTTATAGTTTAGAAGAACGTCGTAATTAACAAAAAGCCTAAAAGGAAAGAAAGACTAGTAGTTAACATCTATAGACTTAATAAGGTTACTCCGAAAGATAGCTACCTCGTTCTACTACAATCGGAATTAATCGTAGCTCTATATAGAGTAAGATATATTATAACTATAGATACTATTACCTTTTTCTACTAATAGTTAACTAAAGAGAGTAATAGATATAAGTTTATAGTAAATACTTACTATAGCTAAGAGTAGTTCCTTACGGCCCTTATAGGTTAGAGCGGTAGTATATAGTATATCTAACAGATGTTAGATAAGATACTACAGAAATACTATTATTTCTACTATACCTATATAAACGATATTATTATTTTTAGTACAACTCTTAAGAAACATATTAAACACCTAGATCTTATATACTTAACCTTACTTACGTAGCGAATTAGTATTAGCCTAAAGAAGACCTTTATAGGCTATCTATTAGTCTTGCTACTTAGTTAATATATGTCTAGACTTAGTATATCTACCTAGAAGAAGTAGTTAAAAGCTATTCTAGCGCTCGAATTCCTAAAGAACCTAAAGGATTTAGAACATTACTTAGAGTTAACTAGTTTTATACGCTCTTATATTCCTTACTACACTTAGATTATAGAACCTCTATAGAAGATAAAGATATAACTATTAAAGACAAGCCTAAGTAAAAAGAGTAACTCTAGAAAGAGGTATACTAAGAAGATAACTATTAAGTAAGACAATAAGAAAGCTTTAAAGACTTTTAAGACTCTTTAGAACTAGTTCCGTAACTGCTTATTCTTGCGACACTCTAACTCTAAACAGTAACTATATATCGATATTAACACTTCTAGAGTTAGTATCGGAGCGTTAGTATATATAGTTAAGAACAACTCTAAGCCTGTTATAGAGAATAGTAAGGCTATAAAGTTTAAAGCTAAGAACATTAAGCTAGTAATGTTCCTAAGTAAAGTATTAACAGATACCGAAATAAGATATTAGCCTATAGAACTAGAGATAGCTAGTTTAGTCTAGGTTATTAGAAAGGTCTACTATATAATCGAAGAGAGTAAGAAGGATATATTTATCTTTATAGACTACTATACTATATTTGCTATTTTAAGATAGTATAGTTTAATAACTATAACCTTAATAGACAAGCTTAACCTTAAGCTAGTATACGTAGCTAACTACCTCTTCTAGTATAAGCTAGATATTTAGTATTAACTCGGAAGAATATATAAGATCCTAGATATACTAAGCTATCTTATATTAGACTCTCTAATCGAGGAGGTCGTATATAAGCTAACTAAGAAGATTCTTAACTTATTTTTGTACGCTTTCTACTTAACACTAGTTAAGTTAGATAACGACTTTAAGAAGGAGCTAAGAGCTAGCCTTTTAAGAGAGAATAGTTAGACTAAGACGCTCGAAAAGGTAAAACTTGTAGAGGAAAAGAGAAGTTAACTCGCTAACGAACAACCTATAGAGGAGAATATAGTATAGGTTAACTATTTATTCTTCTAGCGGGACAACTTGCTATACTATAAGGATTTAGTAGACAAGTGTAAGAGATTATATATCCTAGAGTACCTAGAGAAGGAGTTATTCTAATAAGTGCATAATAACTATTTTTACTTAGAGTTTAACCGAATATATAACTACCTAGTAACGTTAGTATATGTCCGAAACCTAAGCTATAAGCTTAGAAAATACATTAAACATTGCTATACGTACCTACTAAATAGGCTACTACGTTATAAACTAAATAGATAACTTCTATTATAGCTATCTAATAGCTAGAGCTAGTACCTAAAGGGAAGAATCTATATAACTACGAGGTTATAGACTAAGCTTAACTAGGCCTAGTAGAGACTCCTAACGAAGTTACGGATAACTACGACTCTTACGAAATTAAGATATTAGTTAATAAGTATATAATAATTAGAAGAGGTAAAGCGTATATCTAATATATAGTTAAATAGAAAGGTTATAGTTCTAAGGATAATGCCTAGTATAATATAGAGAACCTTAGAGAAGTAACTAAGTTAATATAGAATTACGAACGTTACTATCTATATTAGAGACTTATTATCTACTAGTATAGTCGCTAACGAAGATAATAAAGACCTAAGGTTAAGCGAGATAGAGAGTTAGTATTAGCTAATTCCTAAGAGCTCTATAAGTTATATAATTTATTTCTAACTATTCCTAATTAGGACACACCTCTCTAGTGTAAATATTAACAACTTATAAAACCTTCTACCTTACCTAGATAATGTTAAATATTATTATAACTTTAGATATACGAATAGTACTATAAGCTCGAAACGTCTAGCTATAGAGGAGCCTAACTAACTAGTATCTCTAGCTAAAAAACTAAAAGTAAGCTCGATTCTATAACTTACTAGAGTAGTAGTAAGAGCAACTAAAAATATTAACCTACTAAAGAAGGAAGAGTCTAAGCTAACTATAGAAGAGAAACCTAGCTCTATAACTATAAAACTAGAGTATAAGAAGAATAAAGTATAACTAAAGAAGCTAACAAAGAGTAAAGAGGCTAATAAGAATAGTGTATTAAACAAGCTAGACGCTTAACTAGTTCCTTCTAATACTAATATAGATATAACTAAGTAGCTACACGATAAAACTGTCTATAAGAAGTCTTTAGAGAAGTTAAGTACTAAGGTAATTAAGTATAGCTTAACCGATAGTAAATTAAATTTACTAAGTAACTATACGGGATAATAGGTAAATATACTATACCTATTATAGAAGAAGAAGACAGTAGAACTAAAGGTTACTCTATCGCCTATAAGTAGAGATAATTTGTTAGACCTAGTAGAGGCTAACTAGAAGATACTTAAAGCGCTCGAAGTTAATAAAGAACTTAACAATTACAACTATACTCTACTTAACTACCTACTAGTAATAAGATCGGTTATACACGAGTTAATCGATATACTTAAGAAGGATCCTATCCTTACTAACCTTCTAAAGACATTAAGAGCTAGAGTATTAGCGCTATTAATTAAGAGAGAGTATAGTAAAATCTAGAAGCTTCTAACCTTAAATAGAAAGTTCGCCTCTAAGGTTCTAGGCCTCCTAACTAGTGCTAAAAGAAGGTTAAACTAAGACGAAAAGGAAGTAGAGAACTATTAGATAAATGTTACTAACGAAGCGTTAGCTAAATAGGGACTATATCTATTCTTTATAGGCTAACTACTAACTATAGCTATAACAAGAGATATAATCTAAACTATATTTAACACTTATAGTTAGGAGAAGGAAGTATACGAAAAGGTTCTACTTCTTCTTCTAGATTAGACTAACAACTCTAGTACTATAGTTACGGCTAAGAAGGTTCTCTAATACTTTAATAAGTAGACCTCTACAACTAAAGAGAAGAAGCTATATAATATCCTAAAGATAATAAGGAAGGAATATACTAATCTCCGCACGTAGTAGAGCTATAGCTAAGTTAGAAAGGAGTTAACCTAATAGGATAATACCGACGAGATATAGAAGACACTAATAGACAACTAAGAAGGATAAGCTAAAATTAACCTAAGATAGGCTACTAAGGATATTCTTCTTAACCGTCTCGAGGTTAATGTTAAAATTATAGATATACTCTACCTAGACGAATCTAGTATTAAGAAGTTAGAGACTATTAAAGGATTCTACTCTTTTAGTATAATCGGAGTTAACTATCTCCTTATATACTATAAGTAGCTAATCTTCGCAAACAATAAGAAGGTATAGGCAAGGTACCTATATATTAACGTCTATATTAAATCCGGAGACCTCCTAGCTAAGATAAAAGAACTACTTAATTATGTCCTATTACTAGAGCTAGTTAAACACCGAGATGTAGTTAAGGTATAGAAGGATTTAGTTCTAGAATTTAATTATAATCTAAAGGCTAACTACCTATTACTATACTCTCTAGCTTTCGTTATCCTTAACCTCTAGTTAGATAAGATTAGTAAGGCAGGGTTATAGTTTATACTCTAGGCTTATAGAGTGCCTAACTCCTAAGCTACTATAGGCGTAGTCTTTAGGTTAACTACTAAAGAGTATAGATTAGATAACTTGACCTTTATCGATATAGTAAGCCTTAAGGTAACACTAAAAGGCTACTAAGGTATAGTAGATAGCCTTAAAGACCTCTTAGCTCTCCCTAGCTAGGTTAGACTCCTTAACATAAAAGAAGTAAAGATATTTTAAGACTATTAAAGACAGAAGCTCTATATAACCTAGAACGAAAACCTATAGCTTAATAAGGATAAATCTCTAAAGAAGAAGATACTCTAATCTAACTTCTCGAAGAGAGGTTTAATCTACTTTAGGAAAGGCAATAATATAGAGAGCTTCTTAGACTATATCGAGATAGACCTAAACCTCGTACTTATAGTAGATAGTAGGCTAATCCTAAATATTAAGCATTTTAGACTAGTAATAATTATAATAGAAAGATATATCTCTCTCGTAGACTACTACTAAGGCCTATTATTAAGCAACAAGAACAATAACAAGTTTATTAACTACTCTATATATATGCTTCTCTATAGTTAGGCTAGATACGCCTATCCCCTAGGGACTATAGCCTACTAGAAGGAGATTATAGATGTCTATAAAATTAAAGAGAATTTCGACTTTCTAATACAAGAAATAGTTAAACACTAGACTACTCTAGAGAAAGTAGCTAACTACTTAGTCTTCTAAGGTTATCCTAGCTATACTAACAAGACAAACCTATAGTACGCCTTTAACCTAGTTATGTCTATAAAGCTACTAAGAGACCTAGCTAAGAAAAGGAAAATTAAAAGTAAGTTTATTACAAAATATAGAGCTCTTAAAGAGTAAACTAATAAGGAGCTCGAATAGTTTAATAGTTAAGTAGTACAACTATAACCTAATACGCCGTTACTAAAGCTAACTCTAGCTTTAACTAAGGCAAGAAAGTGTAAAGCTCCCGAACTAACACTCGATAGTCTATTAACTCCTAGAGAAACTAGCTAACTATTAAAGCTAAAATAAGTCTATAGAAGAGAGAGGAAAAGTATTAACTAGTAGACAACTATAGCTACTACAACTAATGTAGTTAAGCTACTACTATTTAACACCTTTAGCATAACTAGAGAGCTTAAAGATATAAAATATAAACTCGAAGACATTAAGTAAGGTGCCTCTATTAACTACGATAGGTGTAATATAAGGAAATTCTTTAATATAGTAATCCTAGACTTCCTAACAACTATAATCTCTCTATAGTACTACTTCGACAGTTTTATACTTAGTTATATTATCCGCTACAAGAGCTACTTTATAGTTACCTAGTTAGACTACTACTTTTTAGGTATTTTTGACAAGAACTAACTACTACGCCTAGATTACTTACTCTTCGGGAACTCCTATATAGTCTAGAATAACTAGAGCTAGTAAGCAATTACTATAGCCTACGGGGTTTACTTCCTAAGCAGATCGGAAGTTTAACAATGCCTAGAACTCGAACTAACTAAATATAGTTACTCTAACTTAATAGTATAGAACTAGCTCTCTCTAGAGGTTAACTACTACAAGAGTTAAAAGGCACTAGCAGGTATTAGACTTTACCTATTAAAATTCTAACTAGTTAAGTAGAGTATCTATATCCCGACGTAACTCTTTCTATAAACTAAGATAGATACCTACTACTAGGCATTAGCGATAAACCTGTTTAGTATTAATATCTACTATTCTAGTTTTTTAATATAAGTAATTAGGTTCATTAAATAGAACAAAGAAGAGCTTATTAACTCTCTACTAGAAGAAGTTAAGGTATAAGACTTCTCTAAAGTACTAACTTAGAGCAAATACAACATAGATAACCTAATTAACGAGGTAGTAATATATAGTATAGGAAATTTAGTTAACCCTAGACTAGCTCTATAGGACATCTATAATATCCCATCTAGAAAGGCAGTTTAAAAGGTTATAAAGTAGATAGACGCGAATAGTTAGAACTACGAAGTATATAATAGAAATAATTTCGACGAAGATAATAACCTAATTATAGAGGTAACGGACATTACGGCGGGATCTAGGTTAGCCATTATTAAGAATTAGACACCTACTAACCTTATAGTGTCCAAGGACAATAAGCATACCGAAAGCGTAGTAGAGAACAAGCTAACTAGCACTAGACAAACTCTAAAACCTACTCCTAGAGAAGAACTAACCTTAAGTAAAGATAAGTTAGTCTAATAGAACCTAGAAGACCTAGCCGATAAGACTATAACGGAAGTTAATAAGCTAACTAGTCTAGAGAAATAGCTAGTATAATAACTAGACAAGCTACCTAAGGAGCCGGAACGTACTTAGTAACTATATAGCATAATCGACCTTACGAAGGAGAATAGTAAGAGTAACAACAATAACGTAAACAGGAACTAGAAGGAAGAACTAGACAATAATAATACTAATATTATATCTCTTAACCCCGACGTAAACTAGTTAACCTCCGAATAGCGTTATAAACTTAACCTAGCTATAATTAGAAGGCAGGCTAGGAGCGCATTAGAGGAGTTAGAAGATAAATATAAATACAAAGAAGAAGAGTCTTTATTTACGTAACAAAAAAACTAACTAGATTACTCTAGCATCTCTAACCTTAGTTTAAGCATTCTAAACTAACCTTTCTTACTATCTAGACTATACGCCTATAACTCTAATTCTAATAACGAAACTAAACCGATAGAGCGTTAAGTATATAACTAAAGTAAGCTAGTAGAAGAGTTTAGTAAAGAAGATAAGCTAGTCTAATAGACACTTTTAGAACAGGATAAGGAACTAGTTAAACTACCTCTAGAAGACTCTCGAAATATCCTTAGTAGAACTAACTAGTAGTCTATTATACCTAGCGAAATAGTACTATACTTTTAAAGATAACTACGAACATAGGTAAGCTATAAAGTATTTCGAGAGAACATGTCTACTAATAACGTAAGTCTACTCTATATATAGTCTCTAACTAGAGAAGACTCTAATATGTAACCTACTATATAACGCTCTCTAAATCTCTAGCTATCGATCGAAGAGGAACTAGAGGCACTAGAAACAAGATAGGAACGGCTAATACTCTCCTTTTGGCAACTATAGAGGTAACAAAGACTACTTTAATAACCTTAGTAGATTAACTAGAACATCTAACTAACTAGGGAGCTCTCTATTAACTATATAACTCTATTACTCTCCGGTAGTGCCGACTAGAACCCGCTAAGTGCTTAACTAACTTTATAATAGACTACTAAACCTTAACTAGTGTTACGGTATAGGTTGTTTCCTAGTATCGAGTAGGGATGTTCTGCTCTTGTTACTACTATCACGTTGAAGGCACTAGTCTATTGCACTAGTAAAGCCGTAATACTATGTCAATTGTCTATGATGCTATCTCTAAGTACTAATACTACTTTATAATAATAGCTACAGGTTACCTGACCTGCTTCTTAGCCTACAACAACTATCCCCTTCCTACTAGTATCTGTCCTAGACACGAACAATAACTATACTATATATCCTCCGTGTTAGATACTTACCTATCTAGATAGCCTTTCCTTAGAGACCTCGAACAAGACTACCCTTAACTACGTAGAAGACTACGAACTCCTTCTTAACGAGCTATACAACTATTACTACTACGCTAACGGAGACGACGTCTAGTCTTAACAATAGGCATAGTAGCGTAGTTAGTAGCCCCGTCCTTAGCCTCCTAGCGTTAACGCTGCTATATAACTAGCTCCTCTCTAGTTAAACCCTTATCCTTATTATCTAATAGCTTAATATCCTCGTCGTTGTTATCTTCCTCCTTAGTAGTAGCTCCACTAGAAGAAGACCTCTATTCCTGCTCTCTACCTATAACTACGTTAGACAAACCCGCTACTATAGGATCTAGATCATCTCGAGGAGCAGGTGTAAGTCCCTCCTTCTTGTAATAGAAGAACGAACGAGCACTAGTAAAGTAGTCCTTCTTATACTTCTTAACTTGCTTCTACGCCTTGTGCATAGCATAGTTAATCTCGTAACGTATGTCGTTTATACGATCCGTAGCATTATCTAGATTAGCACTAAGTAAGACACCGACTTCTTCGACGATAGTAGAGTCGTTCTAACGAGCATGTCTAACTAGAGCATTGCCTATAGGACTATTAATGCGAAGGTGTACTACAGCAGGGAAGGCAGCGTAGATAGTCCTATATATGTTAGGCTTACTAGAAGGCGTTAACGGACTAGGCTTCTTCTGTATGTAGGCGTTAGCGAGCTGTTAGTAGGTACTGCCCTTAGACATCTCTAGAGTCTTATAGTTAGCGTCGATACTATAGAACTAAGGAAGCATTATACGACACACACTAGTAGTAGGACCGGTAGAACTGTAAGGGGCATAAGGTATAGTAAGACGAACGTTACTAGCCTCGTAGAGAAAACACTCTTATCTAGCTCTATACTTCTTAGCATCCGCCTCTATGTAGTAGGCATCGGTAATGTTAATAACTAGAGCATTATTAAGAATCTTATACTTCTTGAGGTCTTCGACCTATTCGGTGATATAATGGTGTATTCCACAAATAATAAGAGTGTAGTTAGTCTCCGGCTCGTTATCGAGACTTATAGAACCTTAGATAGTGTTAATACTATACCCGGTAGCGAGACAACTAGGGTTAATGTCGATATAGTAGAACTAAGTACGATCTCTAGCACGAGTGTACTTAGCATAGTAGGGGTATAAGATTAACTAGGTAAGACTGTCGGGACGACTAGCTACGTAGGCGCGGTAGTACTAAGGGTCTATACGTATAGCCTGTTAGCCGAGAGAATGAAACATGTTACGTAACTAGCTAAGTTAAGCCTTGTCGGCACGATACCCGAAGTAATACTAATATATCTCTATCTCCTCTAGAAAGATGTCTACGAGACTAACTCTATCCTTGTCCTCCTCCTCGAACTACTATTTAAAGAGATTAAGCTTTATATTCCCGTTAGTAGTCTACTTATCGAAAAGTCTAGCCTTAAAGCTATCTAGAATTACCTTCCTACGCTCGTCGTTAATGTAGCGCTCTACAGGCTTAGGCTTATACTTAAAGATACCCCGCTTAGTAGAGGTATAGGTATAACGATACTAGGCCTAGAGCTATATAGTAGTTTCCCTATAAACTCCTAAAAGGCTAAGAGTGCTCTTCTAGAACGCAGTATACTAGTAACGAATGTGCTAGATAAGGACCTCTTACGAGAAGTTAGTGAGTAAGTAAAGGCGCTATACTAGTAAACAGGTATAAATATAGTAGACCTTAGCTCTTATAGCCGAGTTCTTCTATATCTAGATCTAAACTAAAGTAGCTAGCTTAGCATTAGAGGCCGCCTAGCGATTCTTAAACTCCTTCTTAACATCTAGAGAGACCCTAGTATAGATACAGACCTTCTCTTCTTCTAGGTCGATAGTACGACTCTTACCTTTGTCTCTCGCGAGCGCTAAGACTAATTAGTCTAGGATAACTACAGCTAACTCTTTATAGTACCTGTTATCCTTATCCTTATTATAGCGACGCCTCTTGCGAGGCGAGCTCCTATAAGGCTCTTCCTTAGCTTCTACTATCGGAACAGCTATCTCCTTATAATTAGCCTACTCGAGCGCCTAGAGGCGATTATGCTTAGAGCAGCGGAGAAGGTTAGTAAGCTATAGCTCTACGCGGTAAGATCCTAGATCTAAGCTAGGCTTAGATGTAGAATTACCGGGGTTTACTCGAGAGTTACTACCTGCGGCAGCTAACGTAGTAGCGGCTAACCTATTAGCATTACTAATAGTTAGCCTATAGTTCTAAGTAGTAACGTCGTCCTTAGTAGCTTCTATAGGGGCTTCGGGCACCACCGACAATCCGGCCTCTATAATATAACTAACTTCGGTTAGTGCGATAGACTCTACAAGAAAACCAAGAGCATCTTAAGTGTAGTACTTGACCTAGCGACTAGAGCGATCTATAATTAGCTTAGGAGCTGTTAGATCTTTTGACTTTAGAGGGCTAGATGCTTGAATTTTGTTATAGACTTACTTAATGTCGGCGCTCTAGATCTTGTAGCTAGTGATACCTTTCGGAGTAGCAATATAAGTAATAGTAGTATAGTAGAACATGTTAATAGTGTAGTAGAAAGTCTTGCCTTTAGCACAGTAGTTAAACCTCTACCTAGCTATATTAGCGAGGCTATAGTACTAGTTAGCGTATAGAGGGAAGTTAGCGAGGTCGGAGACGGCTTTTAAGATAGCTATTTTATGTTCTAGTACTTTGTTCCTTCTATCTCTAACTCTCTTATAGGTAGTAAAGGCTTCCGGAAACGTACTCTCCTAACTAGCCTCATCTAAGGTAACTATATTCTCCTTATAGATCGCACTAATAATGTCGAATAGAGCGTTATTAAAAAGGGCCTATACTTAGGTATACACGCCTAGGGCGTAGTTAACGAAATCTATACGAAGATTAGGGTCGTAGTAGTATATATAGTCGAGAACTTCGTTAACATTATAAAAGAAGTAGCTACTATATCGGAAGAGTATGTCTTAACTATTCTAGCTATTCGATATAGTAGCGACAGCGGCCGAGCTAGGACTAGCTATAGGCTGCCTACTGTTGTCCGCTATTGTCGTAAAAGTGTTAGGTAAACTTAGTCTACTAATGTGAAAGTTACATAGCGTGTTAGAGTTTTACGCTATAGCTATTAGCTATTATTGTCGATGTAGAACAGCTTAAACGAGCTTAAAGAAAGCGCTCTAGTATAGAGCAGAAGGGAGGTATATATCTATAAAAGTATAGAAGGTGTAATATAAAGGTAGGAGATGTCGAAGATAGTCGTTAATATAATATAAAATTTTTCTATAGCTATAGTAAGTATACCCTTCGCAGCAACTACTTACAACTTACACTATATTTGTCTTATATTACATTTGCCTTATCTGCTGTACCTTCGCGCTTACTCTTAGAGGCAAGTTATACCTTATCTCTTTTACGCCTCTACTCTATTCCTTTGTTCTATATACTTCGCTACTCGAATCTCTCTATAACTAGTAAACTCCTTTTTATTGTTCTTATTACTCGTTCTTTCCGAAAGCATATAAAGCAACTAAAATCGACTAAAAACAAAACATCTACATAAAGAAGTTAAACAAAGACAATCCTAAAGCAATTAGAACAAGGAAACCCTTTACTAACCTTAATAGACAGCCTTTGCTTTAATCTATCCTAACAGCTAGCATGTACTTCTTATTAAGCATATCCTTGCCATTTACCGTCTACGGCCGCGGAGGTCTTCTTAGGTTTCTTGTTTACGCAGGGTAGGGAGCTAGTAAGCGTACTTCTCCTTAGGCACCTCCTTCTTCTCCCTCTTCTCCTCTGTAACTAATCTATAGCTACTACTAATCTAGATTAGAGGTTTACACTAGGAGTCGGCTAGATAGCAGTATATAAGTAGCGTGTTATATACCTATACACGGTAAATCTAGATTTAAGCCGAGCTTAGATACGGGAGCTTCTATTATCCCTTATAACCTTATCTCTTCGTAGTATACCTCCCCTACTAACAAGTGTCTATCCTAGACACTAAAACTCTAAACTCTAAACAAAAGAGATCCCGATTACTCGTGTTGCTCGTACTTATCTAGATCGAAGCTCTTTAGCTAATCGATCTTAATAACTAGTTAGCATAATAACTGTCTAATAGTAGTAGCTTTAACTTGTCGTTCGTCTATAGACCGATAGAGCTTTAGCCGTCGTCGGATATATATACTAGAAAGCACATATCTATATAGCTTAGCTAGTTCGTAACATCTAGAATTATAGACAGTAATAACTCTATATAGTCTACGCTATCGATTATAGAGCTTGTCTTAATAAACCTTCTTAAGATATGTATTATGTACTAGCACTACATCTCCGACCTTAAGCTGTTCCTGCTAGATGTTGTAGCTTATGTCCTACACGTCTTTATACTCCTCTTGTAATTACAGAATCCTTATATAAGTCTCTTCTAGGTTATTATCTCGTATCTAAAGCTATTAAGCGCACGTAGCTATTAGGTCTTTATAAGTACGAATAGCTCTCTAGTCTTAGGTTTGCTAAGTGTAAATATCGAACTTAACCGGAAGAACTACATCTATCCTATATATTAAGGTAGCTAGCGTTTACTCTATAATTCGGTTCGTGGTTGTCCTTTCTACCTAAAGGACAGCATATAGAAACTCTAACTAGCTACTATTGTTGTCGTTAGTGAGCTTAGTAAGACTATTTACAATGTTCAGGTAGCCTCTTTCTACCTTGTTAGATTGTAGATTATAGGAAGAGGTAACGATATAGTCGATGTCGAATTATACGTAGGTAGTATATATAGCTTCCTTAAACTTAGATCCTCCATCGAAGACAATTAAACCTATAGCGCTATACCTAGTAATAATGTCTTTAAACAGGAACTTTACTATAGCCTTAGCGTTAGCTAAAGTTAGTCCTTATACCTCTAGCTAACTACTTATAGCTTCCTATGTAATAGTAAAGTACTTTCTAGCTTATAATACTAGTATATAAACGACATTAACGTACTACTTTATATAAAGGGTAGGAACGCCTAAAGTCTTAAGCTCTTTAGTTATGCGTTCTTAGGCTCTACGTTAACACTTATTATACGTCTCTACATAGTGCCGAATGTTAACGTACATCGATAGCTACTAGTACCTGTCGGAGACCTTTTTCTATATCGCCTCTTGCCTCTTGTAACTACTATCGTCGTGTAACACACGTATAACCTGTTCTTGTTAAGCGTTATTATCTATAACACGCCTAAGGGGAGATCCTTTTCGCTCTTGTCGGAATAGGTGCTTATCCTATACTAAGAAGTTTAAAGTATTACGCTTAAATCGAACAAACTCCTTAGTATTTAGTTCTAGTAGACGCCGAAGGGTAACTAGATAGGTAGCTAACGCTACTAACTCTTCTCCGTAGCTAGGCTCGAGCACGTTATCTACTTACAAGGCGCGTACCCTAACTAGGAAGAACTTATCGTCGATTACATCGTCGATGTCTACTTCGCGTTCTTCTTCCTAATTATCTAATAGGAACCTTAGCTGTCGCGACAAACTATTAGCTGCTATGTTTTTACTCCTAGGAACATGTCGAACGTCGAACGCGAACAGATAGAGCTATATAATCTACCGCGCCGTCACTAATCTAGGAAGGTTAGTAGTAGACTAATTAAGTTATACTACTAGTATGTTAGCGTCTGTTTCTACTACGAAGCTTACGCTATATAGATAGAACTATACCTTTTGTAAGGCCTTAAGCAACCTACGACACTTACGCTTGCTAGTATCGTACTTGTGTTTAATATCTAACTATATACTAGATTCGAATCGAACGATATATTATCTCTTAGGCTAGTTCTTGTCGACCTATATAAGAGCTACTCTCTATCCGGAAAGACTCGCATCTACTACTAAAACAATCTTGCTCGCTCTATCCTTATAGTTAATAGGCATTAACGCGGGAGGCGAAGTTAAGGTAGTCTTTAACTTATCTATAGCTTCTTAGGTATCTCTCTCCTAGAGAAAAGGAACATCTATACGAAGTAGACAATATAGAGGCTTTACTACAATAGTAAAGTCTTTTACCTATAGCCTATAGTAGACGTAGACCTCTAAGAAGAAACAGACTTTAGTACTGTTAGTATACACCGGCTACTCGAGGATCTTAACAATCTTAGTGTTATTAGAATATCGTCCTCGAGTATCGCAAAGGAAACTAACAATACTTAACCTAGCCTGCAAAAACTATAACTTAGCGCTAGAGATTATATATCTAGCATGCTCGATATTAGCTAAGGTCCGATCTAAAGCTTAGATATGTTTAAGCATAAATCTCTAGATGCCTAGCTCTATTTCTTCTCTGCTATAATTAGTATATAGTCCTTTTACTCCGTTGTTATCTATAAACGGCTAAGCGTTATAAGAAATGCAATCCCGGAGGATAGTATTATTTACACGACAAAACTATGCTACTAATTACGACTGGCAAGATAAGAGATTAATTGCGTCTATTCGTTAAGATATCGAGACTTAGAAGAAGAAGAAGAAGAAGACTAAAGTACAAAGCACACGTAATATCGAGGGCTAAGCGGCCGGAAGCCTAGGCCGCGATACCGGGATTATGTAATTAATCCGACATAGATCTAGACTAAATCTAGTTCGTATCTATCTCGTATTACTACCCCCCCTCTTAAGCGCGTTTGCCCTTAAACGCTATCGTATAGGTCCCCTATTAATCTAGCTTAGCCTTAGCTTATCCTTATATGTATCTAAATAGTTGCGTAGTACGTTAGCTGCCTCTTTGAGGTTGTCGATTAGCCACTAAGTAAGGTCTTCTAGATAGCTCTTCTAGCTTACGCAAGCGACGAGTTTGCTACACAGCGTGCGTACGTCGATGACGTTGTCTACCTTATATTCCTCTTCACCGTTAACCTCTATTAGTAGTAGTTCCTCGAAGGCTTAACCTAGTAGAGGGTCGTTCGGATGCTTAGTAAGGAGGTTAGTGTGAAACATAGAGTGTATACGCCGTAGCGTAGTTAGCAGATTAAGCTTATATACTAGCGGTAAGCGTTTCTCTAACACCTTATAGGGACCGACCCTTTTTGGTAGTAGCTTAGAGTTGCTATGTAGGTAGAGGTTCTTTGTTAATAGCTACACTAGATCGCCGACCTCGAATTCTATTAGTAGCTAGTGCTTATTAGCCTGCTCCACTATACGTAATTAAGCAATAGCGAGGTTAGTCTTAGCAATAGCTAACGCCTCTTCTAGCTACTTAGCGAGGGCGTAGATGTTAGCCTCATTAAGCTTAGCTCTTCTTAACGGCGTATCGGAAGGTAGTTAGAAGCTCATCCTTAGCCTATAACTTCTTATTACTTCGAACGGCGATAACTTAGTACTATCCGAGAGGCTAGCATTTGTAGAGAACTCTGCGACTAGCAGAACGAGAGTCTAATTGCTAAAGTGTATAGCGTACAAACGGATAACTCGCTCGAACTTGTGGTTTATGACTTCTAACTAGCTATCTATCTAGGGGTGCCCTATAGTAGAGAGCTTAGCTATAATCTTTAGGATCTAGCAGAGCCTGTTCTAAACGTCGCTAACGAACTAAGGACCGCGATCGGAGGTGATACTATCGGGTAGACTATGTAGTTTCTACACGTAGAAGAACAAGAGCTTAGTAGTCTTAAACGCTAATATACCTCCGTCGCCGGAGAAGTAAGAGATTAAGTGTCGTTCTTTAGTTAGGCGGTCAACGACATAGAGTATAGCGTTATAGCCGTCTACTAGAGGTAGACTAGTAACGAAGTCTATAGTGATATACTACTAAGGCCTTTCCGGAATAGGCAGAGGTAATAGGAGGCTAGCTAGGAGGCTATAGCGAGCTTTCGAACGCTTATAGTCGTAGTAGTTAGCAACGAACCTCTTTACGTTACTATCGCATCCGGGGATATAGAAGGTTATCTTAATCATAGCGGCTGTCTTAGCGGCTCCTCCGTGTGCGTAATCCTTCGAGTTGTAAACTTCCTATATGACTTTTGTAGCTATATAATAGAGGACGATTAAGCAGCTATCGGCCTATAGTATCCCCTTCTCGATAGTAACGTCGGTCGACAGTAACTATTTCCTCTTTGGGAAGGCCTCTATCATATAGTAGACGCTACGAACTAACTCAAAATCGGGGTCCCGTAGGTTAGCTTTAGCTACTTCGTTAAATAGCGGTAAAGGCTAGTTTTTAGAGGCTAAGATAGGTACTACATGGACCTCTAGCTCGGCAGCCGAGATAGGTAACGGTATAGGTAGTGAACTAGATAGCGAACTAGATAGCGAACTAGATAGCGAACTAGATTTTAGTTTAGCCTAAATCAGTAATCTAGTTCGAATGCGACCTGGATTCAGCTCGTTAATAATATGTAAATTAAGCACCTTTAATAGTAGTAGCGTCTGATAGAGGTTTAGGTCTTCTTTAGAACGTAGTACGTCTCTATTCCTTCTAGTAAGAGCGTCGGCTTTGCCATTGGCTACACTAGGCCTATACATAATTTTAAAGTTAAACTATACGAGATGGAGCGCCTAGCGTGCTTAGTAGCGTAATAGCTTCTAAGTCCTCATAAAGTACATTAGCGACTAGTGGTCGGTAAGGACTTAGATAGTCTTGTTAGGCTAAGCGGTTATAAGCTTAGGAGCCTACTCTTCGAAGGCTTAGACGATAGCTAGAAGTTCCTTGTCGTAGATAGCGTAGTTACGCTCGGCTTCGCTTATAGATTTACTAAAGAAGGCGATAGAGTAGAGCGCGTCGGAGTCGTTATACTATAATAGAACGCTAGCGGTAGTAGTGTCCGAAGCATTAGTCTCAAGCACGATTTACTTTATATAGTCGAAGTGCGCAAGGACTAGTGCGCTAGTAACGGCATGCTTTATGCGGTTAAAGGTAGCCGTGCACTTGTCGTTCTATAGAGTAGTATCCTTCTTAAGTAGATTATTTAGCAGCTTAGCGATAGTGCTAAATCCCTTAATAAAGCAGCGATAATAGCTACAAAAGCTAATAAAGCTTCGCACTTAAGTAGTGTTCCTAGGGGCTAGTTGCTTCTATACTCTAACAGCTTCTACCTTCTTAGAGTCTATCTTAACTCTATCTCGGCTAACGATAATGCCGAGGTACTTTACTTCTGTCAGGTAGAACTTGCTCTTCTTAATGTTAGCGTTAAGGCTAAGCTCGTAGAGTTGCTAGAGTACTAGCTTAATGTGCTTAGCGTGCTCCCGGCGTGTGCCGTCTGTGTAGATAAGAATGTCGTCGAGATAAATTAACACGAAGCGTTCTAGCATGTTAACGAAGTTGTAATTTATAAACCTCTACTACACAGCTAGGGCGTTAGTAAGGCTAAAGGGCATCACTAACTACTTAAAGTTACCTATTTGTGTAGAGAACATAGTAAGGTCTTTATAGTCGACGGAGTTACAGAGGCGGTAGAAGGCTTAATAGATGTCGATTTTGCTAAACTACTTAGCTTTACTAACGCGAGTAAGCGTTTCCTCGATAAGTAGTAGCGGGTAGACGTTACGCTTAGTAACTTCGTTTAGGCCGCAGTAATCGACATAGAGGTAGAGCTCTCTATTAGGCTTGTAGACGAAGAGGATAGGCGACGAGTAGCTCGTAGAGCTTAGGGTAACGAAACTCTTATCGAGGTGTTCGTAGATAAACTACTCTACTATATCGAGCTTCTTAGGCAAGAGGCGGCAAAGGAGTTTAGTGCGTAGTAGCTTGGCGCTGTCCTTTAGAACGATACGGTTATCGAACTCCGGTTGGTGCATTAGTAGGGTGTTAGATTACTTCTTAAAGAAGACGTCGGCAAACTTACGTAGCTCCGGTAGTAGAACCTCTATAGAGTCCGGTTCTAGTTTAGAGGCTAAACAGTAGTAGTCTTCGATATCTTTTATAGAGATAGTAAACACCTCGCAGCTAGAGTGCTTAGCTTATAACGCAAAGGCCGTAGCACTAATAAAAGCAATCGTAGGTCTCTCTAGCTTAGTGTCGTTCACGTAGGCAGGTACGTAAGAGAACTTATGCATTAACTAAGTGCTATAGGAGGCTAGCTTAAACTCTCTCTAATTTAGCTTAAAGTTCGACCTGAGAGCTAGTGGGCGATATAGGCTAGAGTAGTCTATCTCGGCGTCCGAGCTAGAATCTAGTTCGCGAGTTAAACTAGATCCGAACCGGTTCTAAACTAGAGTAGGGGCTTTGCTAAGTTAGACTCCTAGATCTAAGCCCGGCTTAGATCTAGATCCTAGCTCTTTAATTAGCTACGGCTACTACTGCTTAACGACAACTAGTGAAAACTCTTCTTTATATATAACTTGGCCGTGTTTATAGTCGATAGTGGCCTTATTAGCTTTAAGCTAGCCGAGGCCGAGAATAATGTTAAAACGGCCAATATCCATAATGCAGAAGATAGTAAGAGCGTTTAGCTTGCTCGAGATAGTAGTAGTAAGGGGGACGCTATAAGTGACTTGTTCTGTTAGAACGCCGTTGTAGGCTTAGAGCTAAATAGAACTAGCTAGTGCGACGGGGCAGCCGAAGCTCTTTAACTTGTTAAGGATGTTATAATTAACAGCGGCGCTAATAAGCACGCTAGTGTCGATAAAGGCTTAAAGTGTAATAGTGCGAGAGCGGTTATAGAGGTTATAGATAGTAATAGGAGTTATAATAGCGGGAATGTAGTAGCTAACGATGCTGTTTATTAACTGTACACCTCCGGGTCTATCTCGAATTACTCTTGTTCTGCTAGAGGATAGGACTCGTCCTCTAGCTAGTCGTTTCCCTAGCTAGATAGGTTAGCTAACTTGTAATCTATGTCGGGGTCGAACTAAGGCTAAACTCGATCTATGTCGTAAGCTAAGTTAGAGTTAACTTAGTTGTTTAACTCGGCTAGATAGTCCTAGAGCTGTTAGATTTCGGCGGCCTCTATAGCACCGACAGTGTGTGCAGGGCAAGTAGCGGCATAGGTAGCCTTCTCTATAGCGCTAGCTATGCACTTAGTAGAGATATAGCTAGGCTTTCCGCAAGCGTAACAGATTAGAGACTAAGGAGGGCAGAAAGGCTATAGAGCACCTCTAGCTATAGAGCGGAAGGTAGCAGGAGAAGTGGCAGGAGCTAAGGTAGAATAGAGAGCACGAGTTAGAGCGCTAGAGGCGTAGCTTATAGCTAGCATAGAGCGTAGAGCCTAAGTGCGCTTAGTAATAAGGTTACTCTATTAGATGTTATAGTTAGTAGTACAAGCCTTAGCAATAAAGGCGGTAAGATCGTTAGTGTCGAAGTTGACGAGGGCAGCGCGTAGCTTACTAGAGATCTTCTAGTGCAACTAGTAGAGCTACTCGTTGTTAGCGATCTTAGCGCGAAGAGTATACTTATTAAACTCGCTAATAAAGAAGTTAAAAGAGGCGTTACGCTAGAAGAGACTAGCGAACTAAGCGCGTGTAGTAGCTTTGCAGTTAGGGTCTTCGAAGCGCTAGGCTAATAGAGCTAGGCTAGTACTAACGTCGAGAGTGTCGTCTCCGGCGAAGTCTATAATAAGGGTGTAAGCTTCTCTAGAGAGGCGAGAGTAGAGGTATACGAATCGGGTCGCCTTAGTTAGATAGTAGTTAGCGTTAGCGCGCATCTTGTTCTTTATCTAATACTTAAAGACCTCGAACTACTCCGGAGTGCCGCTACTAAACATGGCGGGGTCTAGTATCTTCTCTAATAAGGTAGCGCCTCGCACGGAAGGAGCTAGTGTAGTGCGCCTTATCTCGGCTCTTAGCTACGCTAGCTCGGACCTAAGATTACTAACTTCGGAGAGGTAGCGTGTAGCTTAAATAGTGAGGTTGTCTGTAGTACTATTAGCTATAGCTAGCTCGGCTTAAGCAGTGTCGAGTTAGTTACGTAGATTAAGAGTATCGGAACGAGTAGTGTTATATACTTCAACTTACTTGTTAAAGGTAGACTTAATAAACTCGAAGGCCTCGTGTAGAGTGCTTATGCTATCTATCTCTTAGAGCTTCTTTCTAAGGTCGGCGTCGGATAGAATAAAGAGGTTATAATAGACCGACTAGATAGCTTCGTTATTGTTATCGGTAGAGAGGTTTATCTTACTTATATAGCAGTCGTCGCCGGGGTTAGATCGAGCTATACTTAGCAAGGTTAGTCGTGATTTGTAGTGTAAAAGTTAACGCGTAACAAAGGGGATATTAAAAATTTAGCTAGCGGCCTACTTCCTTTAAGAGTCGTCTATAACTCGACTTATTATCTTCTTCTTATTCGCGGTATCGACCTACACGGTAGCAGCGAGGATCTATAGTAGTATACGCGGGAACTGCGGTTGTAATAGCTTCTTCTTTAGTTCTTCGATTCTTCGTAAGTGTTAGTTGTTAGGGGTTATGCGAGTAGTAGGATAACTAGATAATTCGATAGCTCCGTCGCTCGGTTACGGTTCTTCGAAGTCTTAATATAGTAATTACAACTAGTAAGATAAGAGGTTAATTGCGTCTATTCGTTAAGATATCGAGACTTAGAAGAAGAAGAAGAAGAAGACTAAAGTATAAAGCATATATAATATCGAGAGCTAAGCGGCCGGAAGCCTAAGCCGCGATACTAGAATTACATAATTAATCCGACATAGATCTAGACTAAATCTAGTTCGTATCCATCTCGTATTAGCTACTAAATTAGTTGCTTCTTAGGGAAGGGTCGTCTACTACACGAGGCTAAGAGGCGTTATAAAGGAGGTAACATCTCTACTTAGTCTAGCTAACGTAACTTAGTTATACCTGGAGAAATAGTTAATTAGCGACGCTACGTGTATGTCTATAAAAGACTCTAAGAAATCGTCTATAGAAGGTAGAAGGTTTATATCCCGTATAGTAACGGAGTTAATCTTTATAGCTACGTTTACTATACGATACTAGCTACTTTGTTTCTTAGCAACTAAGAACTACAGATTACGATAAGGTATATAACTTAGCTCTAGAAGTCCGTTGTCTATCTGTTCCTTGACTATGTCTACTACCTTGCCTCTTAGGGACTTAGGCATAGAAAAGCTAGGTTTCTACTATAGTATATATAGGATTATTCGTATCTCTTAAGGTAGAGCAACTTTAGGTCGGATACGACCTATCTCTAAGAAGTCCTATACTAGCGCTACTTCTCGATTTAGCAGGACTTATATAAACAACTCTTTCTTCCGCGGCTATATCTTAATCCTAATAACGAGCTATACTTCTCTTTCTTCTGTAAGTCTCGACCTAGCAGGAATAGTAGAGAACTTAGATATAAGGTATTAGTAGAAAGGTGTATTAACAAAGAGAAGAAGAGCTTCTTGCTCTAAGTAGCGCTTACGCTAGTATAGATTACTACTAGGTATAGAGCTATCTATGTCGTATGTGTCTATAGGTCGAACCTTCTTGTCTTTCCGTTTATATAGCGTCTTTACTTATACCTTAGGCACCTCTATATATCTTCGAAGGCCGAGCTTGACTACTAACAGTAGAGAGAACTAGTTATCCTTATGTAAGGTGTAGAACTCGAGGTTATAGCCTGCTAGAGATAGGATAAACTAATAATATAACCCGGCTAATTCTACACTTCCCGATCTTAAGCTAGGCTTAAATTCGGCAAGGCTTGCTACCTAATAAATCCTTCCGTCTCCTAGATCTAAGCTAGGCTTAAATCTAGATAATCCCGTAGAGCTGCTTAACCTTAACTAATTATCTCTCTGTCTTTCGGCTAAGGCTGTGTTTTTAGGACCTACCTATAGGTTATATCTTAGATTATATAACACTAACTCCTTGCATTTACCGACCTTAAACGCCTAAACAGAAACCCTATTAGAAACAGAAGATAAAGGAGACTCCTCCGGCTATATATATACGACGCCTAAGCCGGGAATAACGCTACTTACTCGTTTAAAGCCTTCGACATCCGGGTTAGCTTATAGAACGATCGATTCTTAGGACCTTTAGACTTAGCGCCTTAAAAGGTAACCTTGTAAGTTCTATTATTAGACTAGATAGTGCCCTACTAAGAGCTATTATCTATATTCCGAGACAAGAGACAGGCTTTGCGTTTATATAGGCGGCCAAGAATAATATACTCTAACTTGCGATCTGTTAGCAGGAAATAGGTATTAGTAGTAACTCCTCCGACGTTAATATAGATGTTCATGCACGCCCCGGAGAAGTAACTTATTCCTATAGTACCTAGCATTTCGATGCTAAGCTCTTGCACTAGTAAACTAAGTTCTATAGCTAGGTTCGTAGACATTAGGTTACATTCTACTCTGCTGTCTAAAAGAGCTCGCACCGAACGTGTGTCGTGCCTAAGGCCGACAATAAGCTTTAGACTAGCTACTATTACTAGCTCTTCCGAGGATCCTTGTCGAATAGCTTCTTACTTGTCATCTAAAGCTACTAGTTCCTCTAGTTGCTAGAGAAGACTTACCTTAGCACGGGAGGGGCGGAATAACTCTAGAACTTTATTGCTAGGAAGGTCTAGATTGTCGAACCTCTAGTAGAGAATGTAGAAGAGAGGTTAGGACATGCCGAGAAGAGTACCTATACGTAAGGTAATGTTCGAGTCTAATAGAGATCTTATAGTATCCTAAGGATTAGTAGTTTACTAAAGGACCTTATCGAACCTCTAAGTCTTTAGTATCTTCTTTTAAGCAGAAACAGGATTATTCGATTAAGCCTCTATCTTAATATCTTAATCTCCCTTAGGCCCTATAGTAGTAGAGCGGCTCCTCTCTATGCTTATATCTATAGGCACGACTACCTCGGAAGGACCCGCTATAGGTTAGTAGTTCCTAGCACGAAGAGACCTTATAACTCTATAAGATAGACATTAAGCCCCGGGCTTCTAGACACTAGTAGTAGGCGCTTTCGTCTTGCTAGCACAAGTAGAAGAAGATGTCTATTAGGTAGTAGCTAAGATAGACACTTCTTAAGGGTTAGAGAACTCTTCTAACACGAAATTAGTGTACTAGATCGAGTTATTAGCTTCTTCGTCGGAGTTGTCTTCTATATAGGAATACTAATAGTCTAAGTTTTGCACCGAGAGTTTACTCTAAGCAATAAGACGTTACTTGATTTGTTCCTTCTAGAACTAGGTAGCTTCTTTATTATAACGAGCTAACTTTCCTACGGGGTTCTCTAGATTCTTAGCTAAGCTCTAGAACATACGCGGACCTTAGAAATAGATTAAGCTACGATCTACTAGGTTAGCAATAGATAGGCAATTCCTACGGGAATATCCCTCTACCTTACAAAACTAACAACTACGAGGGTTTACAGGTGTAGGTCTAATAGTAGCTCTAGACATAGGATATGCTCGAGAGGTCGTGTACTAGTTAGGCTAAGCAACAGGAACAGGTACTATAGGAGCAGACTTAACCTATAATAGCTATACTAATAGCTTTTCGATATTACGAACTAACTCTTGTATGCTTGTTCCGAGCACCGAACTCTTGTTAGGCTATATCGCTAGCGAGCTGTTCGTTGCCGGCCGAGAGTCTACCGACACCTTCTTTATAGGAGCCTTACTTATAGACTAAACTTTAGAGGTACTCTAGAAAGACTTAAGACGTTATATCTCTAAAATCTTGTCTTCCGCTAGCCTCTAGATCTTGTCGAAATGCTTAAAGGTATCCGGACGTTTAACATCTATACTACTCTTAGTACGAATATAGTTCCGAATATAAGCTAGAAGGCCTTCTATAAACTAAATCCCTCTAGTGATTATATCTAACCTAGTCTCTCCGAGGGAGTCTATAGCTCTTCTAAATATACAACTATATTATATTATCTCTTAGTAAGATTAGTATAGAGTATCTCTTAGTCGTTCTAGGTAGGCGCGAGAAGTTATCTAGTAGGTTAAGTCTATCTCTTCGAAGCTAAGTCTTATCTCCTCTCTTAAGCTCTCCTAGTTACGTGTAGTCCATCTAGTATAGGACTTAATCTGTTCTCGAATACTTACTAAACAATACTAAGGAAGGCGTCGTATAGTAACATTCTTAGCTAGCTAATAGGTAGATATAAAGGTATCTTATTCTTCGAGAAACTCGGAGATATTAGAACTATCAAAGAAGAGTACTCTCTATTAACTAGCATTAGGAGCCGGCATAGTCACCTACACTATAAATAGATACACAGGGTGTATAATTACCGAAGGTGCCGGTGTCTATTAAGGTAGCAGAGGCAAGGAAGACGATAATAAAGAAGCTACCTATTTAGTCTTCTCCGTAACTAGGGTACTATAATCCTTTATAGGCTTCTCTTTATTATTGTCGCTACTAGCTAAGGCAGGAGGGGGTAGATCTCGATATCTATCGAACAGAGTACTAGCTCCAAAATTGCCTATAGCT
This sequence comes from Elsinoe arachidis, assembly GCA_013372555.1. NCBI lineage: Eukaryota > Fungi > Ascomycota > Dothideomycetes > Myriangiales > Elsinoaceae > Elsinoe > Elsinoe arachidis. The sequence goes on from JAAPAX010000009.1 coordinate 1,670,530, forward strand.
ATAGCAGCTAGAAGGTTTATTGTCTAAGTTCTCTAGTTTCTCTCTTTTAGAAGTAATATCGTATATATAATATACTCTCCTATTAGGACAAGAAGTAACACTTATATTCTCCTTAGATGCTCGATAGTAGAGGACCTCTTATCTATATAACTCTTTATATAGCTCTAAGCCTTAGAGTATAGAGGCAAATCTCTACATCTCGGCTAATTATGTAACTAGTGTAGCCTTACCTATAACTTACGTAATATTCTAGATTTAAGCTAGGCTCGGATCTAGAAGTAGTATTAATTACGATCGTCTATAGTAAGTTTTTAGAGTCTTTCTCTTTGTAATCTGTTAGAGTCTTCGTGATCCCTATGTCCTATAGTTCTAGAAGAAGCCTTTTAAGCGTTCTAGTGTGCATTAGTATACTAAAGATAGTGCCTCTCTCGATATCTCTATTGTATCCTCCTTATACAAATACAACGTTACACTACGAAAACAACTATAGATTATAAACGTGTATACTATATATAAACCTATAAAACTCTACGGAAGCTAGAGTAACCTTTAACGTGTATAACTAAAAATAAACAAAACTCGATATACTATTAACTGCGAATTAGACGCCCCCTAGACGAGATTACTAATGTTGTAGTATAGGTTGTTTTCTAGTATCGAGTAGGGATGTTCTACTCTTGTTACTACTATTACGTTAAAGGCACTAGTCTATTACACTAGTAAAGCTATAATGCTATATTAATTGTCTATAATGCTATCTCTAAGTACTGATGCTACTTTATAATAATAGCTATAGGTCACCTAACCTGCTTCTTAGCCTACAACACTAGTATCTAATTAGGACAGAAGAGAGAGGCTTAAGTTAACACATAAAGGAGAGGCGCTACACTAGATAGCTACGGAACGAGTTACTAAAATTAACCTCTATTGTACTAATATATATAGGTCTAACTAGATAGAAGTCTAAGGCTTTAATACTAGCGGTTTAACCTCGTATGTCTATTATATACAACCGATGTAGTATAGCGATATTATTTAAAGTATACTAGCTAGCTCCTATAAGACTATAGTAGCTATAGTATACTAAACTCTAGAAGCAAGAGCAAGAGCTAGAGGCGGACAGGTTACATACGATAGTAACGTATTTGTTAGATAGCAAACACGCACGTATAGAGCGATAAGGGCGATAATAGACACAATAGAGATGCTACCGGTAATGGACATAATAGAGATACTACCGGTAATAGAAGTTAAGGAAGATAAAGACAACTAAGAGTACTATATAGAGTTAACGAGGTTGTTAACGTCTTCCTCTAACTAGGGGAATTGTCACCGTATAGTTAACTAGTTATATAGCTATATAGAGCTTAGTATATAGTTATATAACCTAAGATAGCTTTCTATAGTAATTATTATACAATTATGTCTTAATATACACTTTCATCCCCTAACTGTTATTAGTGCATAACAATACAAGCTTAATGTTATACCTTCTATTGCCGCTACTACTAGTAGTTCTAAAGGCCTTAAGTAGATCCTCGAGGTACTCTCTTTCTAAGGCGTTCTATACTAGTTAAATTAGCTTATTAAAGAAGTTAAACTCATTAACGAGGTAGTAGTCTACGTAACTCTTAAACAAGTCGTTACTATACTACTAAGAGTCAAAATAGGCTTATTTCTTAGAGTAATAGGCTAATAGGTTACGTAGCTAGTAGCGATAGTTTAAATAGCTAACCTTAATCGTAGAGAGAATAGTATCTAACTATAGTATATTATTATAGATGTTAAGAAGAGTCTTTTTATAGACTAGATTACTATCTAATGTCTATCTATACGTTATCTTCTATATCTTAACAATTATATATATTAACTACTTTAGCTTCTTTACTAGCGGTGCTATAGGCCTAGTAGCTTTAGCTTTTAAGGCTATCGTATAGATAGTAGCTAGTAGCTTTATTGCTCTATTACGATAGAGGTTAGCGATAGTAACGATATAGCCTATAGGCTAACTTAAGCTCTAAGACAACGAGGCTTATAAGGCTAACAACAAGAGAACTATAGAGGAGAGTATAACTAGAGAAGAGCGAGTCGAATTACTACGACTCGTAGTGTTAACTTACTAATATATAACTAATGTCTAACGCGACGACGAGGTTAGCGTAGCTATCGATTCTTGCTAGAAAGGCTATTTAGAACTACGATAGAAAGGATTAATTACATTATAGAAGCTATACCTTATATAACTCTTAATTATATTATTATAGAAGAAGGCTATTAGAGTAACTAGGTAGAGAGCTACCTAAATATTAGTAATTAAAGCTATAACAAACAGAAGGTAAAGGAGGTAGAAGAGAAATACGAAATAAACAAGAGAATACTATTTTATATTAGTAATTACTAGTGTAGGTATACTAAGTTATTAGTATAATTCACTTAGTAATTCTAGTAGTCTCTCTCTTCTAAACTCTTAAAAATTGCTCTAATAGCGTAAACGACTCTTGCTAACTATAATCGAGTATATATAGACGGTCTAATTTATATAGAATAGGCTTAATATCTATTACGAAATAAAACTAGACTTTATTACGAAGGTGCTAGTAAGTAGTAATATATACCTTATTACTATTGTTATAAACAGTTATACTATTAAAATTGGTAAATCTACTAGCTATAAGTACGCTTAAACACTACTAAAGAGTAGTAGTAGATAGGTATTTATCGATGTCTAGTAATTAGTAAGTTTACGATTTATTAGTAATTCTATATATAAGTTACTTACTAAAATCTTCTATAACTTCCTAGTGTTCTTTAACTAACTTAATTAGTACTAGAATACTACTATACGTCTCTTCTTAACGCTCTAGATAGTTATAATTAAGCTCTAGTATCTCTAGTATAGTCTATAGCCTCCTCCTTAACTAATTATAGATACTCTAGTAGTTATAGGTCTAAGTAAAGGTTTATAAGAGTAGGTATATAGTAACGTATAGAACTACTAGTATCTACTAATTAGATAGGTAGATAAACTAATAGCTACCTTTGTTTAATAAGGCTAGAAGCCTCGTAGAAGGTAGCTAGAGAGAGTCTATTACGTAACGGGCTTAGCTAGAGCTATAATACTAAGTCTTCTCTATAATTATCTCCTCTCTATATTTAATCGCTCTTAATTAAACTACATTCTTCGTAGGCCTTATATTCGTGCTTGTAGGCCTCCTCTATAAGGGTAGGTTAGTACTCTTAAGTATAAGAGAAGTACTTAGCTTCTTTGTTTATGCTCTATATCTGTTATATCTTTATTTGCTGCTAATAGTAATATATTATAGTAAACGTAACCTCTTATCTAATCCTCTATTACTAAAGTACTTATTACTGTAAAACAACTAGTGCCTTAGTAAATATATATAATTTGTTATTTACTACTATAGAACTCCCTCTAAGGCTTCTAGTAAGTGCTCTATTCCGACACTTTATAACGTTAAGTACCTTAACGATACTACTATCTCCTAGGAGATAGCGACGCGTATAGATCTACTTCTCGTGTTTGTTACGCTATGCAATAAATAGACTATATCTATATAGACATGTCTCTCGCTACTAAATACTTTACTTCTTCTACTATACTACTTCTATATAAGTCGCTATCTTCTAATACACTTATAAGCTATTATACCTCCTAAGCGTGTTTAGGCTAGCCTACTACGTATCTCTCCTTACTTTCTCTATAGCACTTATACTAGAGATCTTGTTAGTAAGTATCTAGAGTTCTACTAGTATCCCGTCGGAAGTATAGCTAATACTACTAGAAAACCTCTACAACCGCGAGACTAGTATTACTAGATCTTATACTTACTATAAGAAGGCTAAGAGTGCCTATTACGCTATTATAGACGATATTCTCTTAGACTTCGTTAACGAGGCCTATACTACTATATAGAAGTACGCTAATATATACCTTAATCCGACTAACTCTATACACGTCTAGAAGTAGTATAAGTACACCGACGAGCTTATAGCTACTATGTCTCGCATTATAGAGTATAAGTAGGCCGTCGGTGTTAAGGAGGCTTACGCTAGTACTAATATTACTTCCCTTACTAGTAAGGAACTAGAGTATACTAAGGTTACTAAACTTCGTAGCCTCTATATTACTACCGAGAACCTCGCGAGTATCCTCTATACTATAAGTAGTCCTCCTTCTAGTCTTAATGTCGCTAACTTATTTATAGTACTTTACTAGAGAGGCTATTTCTAGAGCTCCGACTCTCTTCTATACTAACGTCTATAGTAGAAAGCGTCCTACCGAAGAGTCTACTAGGTCTCTAGAGCCTAAGAAGACTACTAAGGCCGTTGCTATCTCTAGTAAGACTACTCCTAAGAAGCCTAAGACACCTAAGTCTACTACTTCTACTAAAAAGGCTATAACTCTATCTAGCAAGGTCGCTAAGTCTACTACGTAAGCTACTCCTAGTCACTACTCGTCTCGCCTTAACTATAACACTACTATAACCGACGCTAATAGTAAGGACGAGCTTAACCTTAGCGACCTTCCTAGATATACTCTCGCTAAGAAGAGTAACTCCCCTACTAAGGTAGGTCCGGCCTTCTACTATATAGCTCCCGAGATACCTACTAATAACTTTTACGCCTCGGAGGTCTATACTATGTCTAGGCTTAACACTAGCTAGGCTCGTGACTACTATAACACTATTATAGATAGACTCGATATCTCTCCTATTAGTAGCTTCGCCTATAACGAGGCTAGGCTCTATTATTAGGCTATTAGAGAGTACCTCGCTACTATCCTTACTTCTAGAGACCTTAGTACCTTCTCCGCTACTACCTACTCCGACCTAGACTTCGCTAGCTAGAGAGATAAGGACTTAGAGCTAGCCAAGCTTAACGCCTAGAATAGGACTAGTACTAAGGATCTAGTCTTAGCTAATTACTAGAATAGGCACGCTACGGCTCTTGCTATAGTATTATCTCGTAGTCGTAGCTAAGTAGATATAGTTAAGACTAGTAGATAAGGTTAATAGCGTCTAAGTAGATAGATTCTTAAGAATGTAATAACTATACTCTTACCGCTTATCTCTGTACTCTCTTTATAACTCTACTATTAGTCTTCTAGCTAACGTCTATCTAATACTTAGTTACTACTTCGGAGGTATTCTCTAATACCTCCTCTAGTTCCTAGGTTACCTCTACTAGAGTATAGCTCTTCTAGAGCACCTTTAGGAATATACCTTCTTTCTACTAACTATAGTCTAAGATCCTCTCTACCTTATATTCTATACTATTATCTACCTCGACTAGCCTAGGATCTACCTCGGCACCCCCTTAGAGGCTATATAGCTTAAGTAAGAAGACATAGAATACATTATAGATATAGGACTTATCTAGCAACTACAATTAGTAAGCCTAGGCTTCTACGATATCTATAACCTCGAATAGTCTAAAGTACTTCGGCACTAGCTTATACTTTACTACCTTTAGCCTTAGGTTCTTAGTAAATAGGAGAACCTTATCTTCTACCTTAAAGGATATTAGCCTATACCGCTTATCGTAAGCGCCCTTCTACTACTCCTAAGCTTACTTCTAGCGCTTCTATAAGCCTTGCCTTATAGAAACTAGAGTAGCTATATAATCTTATATAGCTAGTACTTTCCTCTAAGAGGAACACTCTTAGTCTCTATCCGGATTCCCCTTAGTATCCTTACTAGTATATATCTTAAATAGCGACATTTAGAGCGTCTTATTCTAAGAGATATTAGCTACGTAAGTGGCTATTTTCAGCTAGTATAACTAATCTAATTAGTCTTAAGCTCTGTAGTAACGGAGGTACTAGATAAGGGATTAGTTCTATTATTCTATCTATCTATCCGTTTAGGGGTAGAAGATAGTTAATAAACGCCTTATAAACCTTAGTTCGTAGGCGATCGTTTACTAATAGGCCGTAGTAAAGACTATACTATAGTCTAATACTATACCTTCTAGAACACTATACTCTAGTACGATATAGTCGAAAAATAGCTCGGCTAACTACTAGGCTATTATTGTCTTCTAGCACGAGATATACTTTACTATTTTAGTAAGGCGATCTACTACTATAAGTACTACGTTATAGACTACTCTATTAAGCTTGCTTAGTAGCATATCTATAATAAAGTCTATAGTAAGCTCTTTCTATAGTGCTTTAGACATTAGTAGGTTTATAAGCTTACTATAAGGCATATAGGTCCGAGTCTTTATAGTCTAGTAAACGTAGTAAGTCTTTACGTAGTCGTTAACGTTGTAATATATACTAGACTAGAAGTACTTTCTAGCTAGGAGCTTATAGATCTTATTATAGGCGAAGTGCTCTCTATTAAACTCGTTATAGTACTAGCGTAGTAGCTCTATATAGAGCACTATATCTTCTAGTATATATATAGTATCGTTCTTATATAGAAGGTTCTCCTTCTAATACTATACTAGAGGCTCTCTATTAGGTCTCTACTTAGGGAAATTCGCACATCTCTATACTAGCGAATTCTACTACTATAGACTATAGATTACTTCGAGAAGCTAGTCTATAGGACTTTCCCTTTATAGATTTTCCTCTACTATTACTACTACTATAGTAACTCGAGGCATTAATCTTAGTATTATATTAACTTAGATTAAATCTGCCTCTCTTTGCTTTAACTATTTGCTTTATAGCTAGTTAAGCTAGTTAGCTTCTAGGGAACTACCTCTAGCGTTCTTAGTATGTTTCTTATTATTAGACTAGTTATTAGGAACCCCCTCGGAGGTCTACTAGTTCTTATTTATATCTAAACGATTACTTCGTACTACGTAGATACTTATATCTATATCTTCTTTAAAGGTAGCACTTCTTAGGCGTTCTAATAAGGATATATAAATCTACTACACTATGCCCCTAATAGCTAGTCGGCTAGCCTCTAGCTTCGACTATAAGGTTAGTAAGCTATTCGCAAGGTTTATGTTATCTACTATTAGGTCTAGGCGATATAAGAGAGTATCCGCTAGGTTCTTCGAGCTTGTATAGTACTTAATTACAAAATTAAAGACCTATAGGTATATAGCCTAGCGAGCCTAATAGCTATTTAGCTACTTAGTCGTTATAAAGTACCTTAGGTTATTATAATTAGAGATTACCTAGACAGGGTCTAGAGCACTCTTATAGTAGTGTCTCTACTATTTAAATACCTCTATAATAGAGAGAAGCTCCTAATTATAGGTCTTATAGTTCTACTCTATAGGTAGTATCTTCCGAGACTAGAAAGTAATAGAGTGCTACTTACTAGTTTCCCTAATCGGAAATAGCTAAGAGATAATCGCTCTAAAGGCAAGCTTAGACACGTTAGTCTCTATTCTAATTAGCTTAGACAGGTTATAGTGCCTTAGTACTAGCGCTTCTATAAAGGCCTTCCTAATTGCCTTAAACGCCTCTTGTTCTAGATTAGCTTACTTCTAGAGTACTAATTACTTCCCTTTCTATAATTCTTTAAATAGAGCTATTAAGAGTTCTATAATCTTCGAATAGTTCTTAATAAACTAATAGTAGAAGTTAGCGAACCTTAGGAACTATTAAATATTATAGTAGCTATTTAGTATAGGCTAATCTATAATAGCGGAGACTCTCTAGAGATCTATTATAACCTCTTCGGTAGTTACTACGAAGCCTAGGAATTCGACCTCCTTCTAGAAGAAGTTATACTTCTTTAGGTTTATATATAGCGTAAACTACCTTAACTTCTCTAGTACTAGCCGAAGGTACTACTCGTACTCCTCTATAGAGTTACTATAGATAAGGATATTGTCTAGATAGACTATATAAAAGATATTAACTAGCTCTATAAGAGCTTAATTAATATAGGCCTAGAAGGTAGTAGAGGTATTAGTTAGCCTAAAGGGTATTACTATATACTTAAAGTAGCTATAACAAGTACGAAAAGTAGTCTTCTACTCGTCGCTAGCCTTAATCCTAATATAGTAATATACATCCTTAAGATTAAGCTTAGAGTAAATAGCTACTCTACCTAGTCTATCGAGAGTCTTACTAATTAAGAGTAAAGGGTGCCGATTCTTAATAGTAATAGCGTTTAGGCTATAGTAGTCGACATAGAGTTATAAACTACTATCTTTCTTAGGGACAAATAGGATCGGTATACTAGCTAAACTCTTTTACCTATAGATCTAGCTCTTAGCTAGCGCGTTATTAAGATACTTATAGAGAACTATAAGTTCCTTCTCTAAGAGGTTATAGAGGAGGTAAAAGAGAGACTCTTTGCCTTCTATTAGATCGATAGGGTATAATACATCTCCTGTAGCGTATATCTATATAGGATCGATAATAAAGATGTCGTAGTAGTCTTCTATATAGAATAGTAGCTTCGCTACTCTATCGAGTAGGACCTCTATAGGGGTACTAGCTACCTTCCGAACTATAGTGCCTAGTATCGTATCCGATACTACTAGAGTAAATCCTTAGTTCTCTACGAGTAAGAGGTTATAGAACTCCTTAGCTCGTACTACTCTAATGCTAGTAATGTTATAGCTATATCTCTACTAGTTAGTATAACTATCTATTACGACACTCTAGTTATATCTCTACGGCCGGCTAAGAATAATAGAAAGGCTTGTTTCTAACGTGTAGAATATGCCTTTCGACTCGCGCGTTACTCTAGTATTGTCCGTAAGGTAGATATTAATCTCGTAGGCGCTATAATAGTAAGCCTCTTTACTCTAGAAGCCTCTAACCTAAGGGTACTCTACATTTGCCTTCTGCAAATTGTGCTAAAGAGCAAATACTAGATTAATAACATTAATATCTACTGCGTTATTTAGTAGTACCTTAACCTCGACCTTACTATCGGAGCTAAGTACTAGGCTCTAATAGGCCTATACCGGAAGTACTATAGAAGCTCTATAGCTTCGAGATAGACTCCTCTAGCGTCCGGCTATATATTAAGTAGGTATAGGCGTACTGCCTTCTACCTTAACATTCTAGACTTAATTATCTCCTTTACTACTACTTTAGCTAGCATCGCTCCTCTTAGAGTAGGCCGACAAGTAGTAACCCTTCTTATAACAATTATAGTACTTAACCTTAGAAAAGTCCTAAGTGCCTCTATTACCTTTCTAATTAGCCCCCTAGCTACTACTATTCCTATAGCTCTTACCTTTACCTTTACTCTTACTCTTCTACCTATCTCCTATCTTACTTTAAGCACGCTTACTATAGTTGCTACTAGAGGCTTCTAGGGAAGCTCTACGCTACTTCTATAGCTTATAGTTGTTGCTCTTAGCGAGGTTCTCGAGGGTAGAGGCTTATATAATAAGCTTCGTGCGCGTAGAAGACATATTAGAGAACTAGAGGATCTACTTATATAGATTAGGCAATAATTTAGCTAGATAGTACTACGCTAGGTGCTTACTATCGTACTTTAGCTCGATTATCTCTTCTAGAGATACTAGTTAATTCGAGAACTTCTAGGCGCTCTTACTCTCCTTCTAGAGGTAGTTTTAGTAGGAAAGAACTATATTTATCTCTCGATTAATAAGGTCTTCGACTTAGTTATTAACGAAGCTTAAGAAGTCCCCTTTATAGAAGAGATTACGCTAGTTTAATACATTAAGTGTATAGAGGCGTTCCTACGACTCTCTAAGAGATAGAGATAGATATATTATAGCGTAAGTAATATAGTACTAATCTAGATAAGGGGTATTAGCAAACCATAAAGGGTCGTAGTTAAAGACTATCTAGAGGCTCCTTCTAAAGGACTAGGCCTTATAGATAGATTTAGCCTTATACTACTCTAGTTCCTTAGCCTTCGTAGAGAGCCCCCTAGTAGGTAGCGTTACTAGCTAGCCTATAGTAGGCGGACCTATCGAAACTAGTACTAGAGGAGCTATAGGTATCCTCTCGGTAGTTCTATAGGGACTAGCTAGAGTTACACTAGTATTCTAGAGGCGATTATAGTCTTAGACTAAATTCTCTAGGTTAGCTAGCTAAGCTATAATAGCCTTAAGTAACATAGTAGTATAGCTACTATTGCTACTAGTTAGAGTATGTCTTCCTCGGCTATCTCTGTTATTTCCTAGCTCTTCTAATATCCTCGACTATAGATGCGAAGCATCCTTAATAATGCTACTATCTATCTAGACAGCTTCCGAGTCGATTTGCTCTTATATAATCTAATCGTCTATGTTAATAATTCTATAGGCTACGACTAAAGAGAGCTATTAGAACTATAAGAGTAGGTGTATAGTAACGTATAGAACTACTAGTATCTACTAATTAGATAGGTAGATAAACTAATAGCTGCCTTTGTTTAATAAGGCCGGAAGCCTTACGGAAGGCAGCTAGAGAGGGTCCGTTACGTGATAGGCTTAGCTAGAGCTATAATACTAAGTCTCCCCTATAAGGTTACTACCTCTTACTATATAATTAGTATATAAACTATAAGGAAGACAATTCTATCTAGCTCGAAAGAGATATTAAAGCCTTAACTAGCTACTAAGTTAATAAAATAAGCTTTCTAGAGGTTAAGCTATTATACCTACTAACTCTAGTATACCTTAATCTACTAGTTTAAGTACGAGGTTCTATATCTAAAGCAATCTTCAAAGCTTAAGAGTTCTCTAGATTTGTCTATAATAGGCTTAATCTCTTGTCGAAGGTCGTAATAAAGATTAGTAACTTAGATAGTCTTAGCGCTATAGTCTATAATAAGCCTTAATAGTATTACGCCTCTAGTAGCAACAGTAGCGAGATATTAAGTAGCAACTAAGCGCTAAGTCTATCTAGATATACTATAATAGATCTAGATAAGCTATCGTAACTAAGTATTAATTATACTATATATCTAGATCCTCTAATACTTAAACTTATAGTAAGTATCTAGATACTATATAAAATCTAGCTCTAGAGGATACTAAATTACTTAATTAACTTATATATAGTAGCGATAGTGCTTAAAGTTCTCTAGATAGAGAAATCTAGCAATTTCTACTATATAGTAACTATATAAAGAATTAGTAATTCTATTAGCGATTTACCTCTTTAGAATCGTATATATATTTTAATAATATTATACCTTACTTATATATATATATATATTATCTCTTAGCTATAAGCCTTAATACTACCTTACTTATACTTATACTATAGTATCTCTAGTATTATAGCGTCTCTATACTCTTTGTTGCTATTACTATAACTTACCTACTTATATAGATCTATATTCTAGTAGATGTAGTAGAGAGCTCTTAGACTAAGTTTATAGCTATTATCTTAAAGCTAACTAAGTATATAAGAGTTATTAATATAATAATTAGAGAAGTATCTCTATATATCGTTATAGAGTACTAGGGTATCCTTAGCCTTTAGATAGGCTAATACTCTCTAATTCTTTATTTATTATATAAGAGTACCTCTACTAATGTTAATACTATACTCTTCTTAAAGCCTCTTAACTACTTCGTCTCTAGTAAAGCGCTCTAAGGATATCTACTCTATAATAGTTAGCTACTAATCGTTAAGGTTAATCGCTAGTTAAGACATTATTTATCTAGGCTAAGAAAAATTGCTAAGCGTAATTACGTAACTACTAATACAAAATATATAATAAAAATTATATTAAACAATAGAGAATTTAATTCTTAGTAACTTACAATTAATGCTATATAATAATAATCAATATTAGTAGAGTTGTCTATTTTAGTTATGAGTTTTATCCTAATGTGGAGGTACGCCGAGGAGTTTTGCGACAAGTGTAAGAATATCCACCTATAATCGGTTCTTCGACTGGCGGATACAGCACCTCGGAGGAGACGTGGAATGATCAGGGTGCTTCTCAGAGGCCTCTTTATCGTTGATGTGAGGTTATAGACTGGACACACAGATCTGAGGATGACCAGCCGCACGGTAAGCAGCATGGATCTCTGATGGCGCTTAAGGTCTCATCTGAGAGCTGATTCGAGCTGATTGGGCTGGAGTTGGACTGCGGATCAGACACCGCATCTCTCGCTTCTCCACGTGTTTTGCTGCAGGTGCAGTATCCGCAACCCGCATGTACCTTTTTCTAAATGCGGCGCAGACAAAGGCACACCTTCTGCATATCTACCCAAATACTGTGCTACCCACAGCCCTGGGCCGAGACGCATGCACAATGTCATCGGAGATGCGTCCAAGACTGCGGCTGAAGAAGATGGGCACTGCCAACTACCAGAATTTGCAGCGACCGGTGAGGTGGTTGTCTGTGAGTATTTTTGGCCTTCAGCTCTCTGCCAACTCCCACTTTCCTCTTATCCTGTATAGCCTCACAACACTTCACCGGTCATGCCTTCTGAGAACTCAGGTCGGCTTGATGCCTCAGTAAAACTACCACGTTGCAGACACGTCGGTGTGCATGTCTATGCATCATCCCGCAGGCAATCTTCCTCGCTCGACCAATTCCTGGTGACATCCCTTGCTCCAGCCAGCGACCATTCAGCCCGTTGAGCGAATGTATGCAGGTCAATCGCGAAACGAAACGACTCTGCATCCAGGTCACCTCGAGACCAAGATCTGCGACCTACCTGCGTGCCAGCTGAACGCGTCCCTGGCGCTTGACTGCATGAGAGGCTTGTATGTGCTACCTTATACATGGTATCGGCCCAATCAGCACGAGCTCTCCCGTTCCCCTACACCACCTCACCGGTCCAGAGATCACCAGTAATGAGCTGTACCAATGCTCAGCCCCGGAACACTGCAGATATTGTGCTTGCAATCGTCCGGTTACTCTGTGCAGATCACGGTGTTGTCGTCTTGACCACGACCTTTATCAAGTATAGTGCGATTTCGATCAATTGACATAAAATCCGTCGCCCTCCTCGTCCTCCCAGACTGTTTCAAAGGTAGGAAACATATCTCGTTTGTCGCGGTCCACCTCGTTGTCCTACCACAATGGCAGAAGCAACTCGCGCCAGCTCCATCACGACCGACGTCAAGGGTACCCCCAGTACCAGCCAATCCATCAACAACGACACACATCCTACCAGCCTCCAACCGAGCCTGCTCACTTCCATTAAGAAGTTCCTCAACAAGAAAGACAACTTTGCCGAAGAGCCTCCCAATGGCGGTCTCACAGCCTGGCTCCAAGTGCTCGGCTGCTTCCTCGTCTTCATGAACAACTGGGGACTAGCCTGCAGCTTCGGTGTCTACCAAGCATACTACCAGCTGCCCACCTCGACCCCGAACCTCACCTCCCACTCCCCGACCTCGATCTCCTGGATCGGCACCACCCAAGCCTCCCTCACACTCCTCATCGGCGTCGCATCCGGCCCCCTCTTCGACAGAGGCTACTTCTTCCCCACGCTCGTCCTCGCCTCCCTCCTCCTCAGCCTCACCTTCATGCTCCTCTCCCTCTCCACCACCTACTACCAGATCCTCCTCACCCAAGGCATCCTCCAAGGCATCTCCTCCGGCCTCCTCTACATCCCCTCAGTCGCCCAAATCCCGCAATACTTCACCACCCACCGCGGCCTTGCCCTCGGCATCGTCACTGCCGGCGCCCCCTTCGGCGGCATCATCTACCCCATCCTCTTCCGCCACCTAATCACAACCTACACTTTCCCATGGGCCACACGAACCCTAGGCTTCCTCTCCCTCGGTCTCCTCATCATCTCCTGGGTAGTCATCAAGCCCCTCCGCCTCCGCAACGCCGTCGTGAAAGAACTCCTCGACCCCTCCGCCCTCCGCGACCCCCCCTACCTCACCTTCCTCGCCGCTTCCTTCCTCCTCTTCTGCGGGATGATGACACCCTACATCCTCAGCGCCACCTTCTCCTTCACGCGCATCTCCGCCCTCTCCCCCGCCTCCCTGACCAACCTCGCCTCGCTACCCCCCTCCTCCCGTCTCGCCGTGCAAGACGCAAGAGACACAGCCTTCTACACCGTCACCATCATCAACGCAGCCAACTTCCTCGGCCGCGTCATCCCGGCTGCGGTATCCGACCTCGGCATCGGAGCCGAGTCCATGCTCTTCGCGTGCAGCCTCGCCCTTTCCGCGCTGGGCTTCGCGTGGATCGCCGTCCGTGACCGCGCAGCTTACACCGCCTTCCTGATCCTCTGGGGGTTTTTCTCAGGCGGCATCGCTGCCTTACCGGCGGCTGCGTTGCCCTATCTGTGTCCGCGGATGGAGGTGTTCGCGACCAGGCTGGGGTTGGTGTATTGTGCTGCGGGACTGGGGGTGCTCATTGGGACGCCGGTGGGGACGGCGATTGATGCGTTGTTGGAGGGGGAGGGGAGGAGGGCGTTTCTTGGGAGTCAGGTTTGGGTGGGGGCGACGATGGTGGTGGGGGCGGGGTTTGTGGCGCATTCGGCTTGGTTTATTAGGAAGAAGAGGGTGGTGGTTTGGAGGGAGAGGAGGGAGAGGGAGAGGGCGGAGAAAGGGGAGGGGAGGGGTGAGGTGGAGGTGGAGGATAGGGCGTGAGTTAGGATGGTGGTAGTTGGGGAGTGTTATCTGGTTGTAAAGCGTGCATTTCTGGTAGTTAGCAATTGGTGCAATGTCAGTCTGGTTGGTAGCATTATAACGATGAGATCGTGCATTCATTCTGCCTGCGAGGACTAGAGATTGGTACAGTTGACTTCCCCTTCTCTGTTCCATCAAAAGAAGATTACTACCGAACCCCATTCTCAACGCACTCCGGTGCTCCATGCTGGAGAAAGCTCGATATTGCAGTAGATTGTCCGTTCTTATGCCTGCCTTGCTCATACGATGTAGTGTTGAATCCAAAGCTGCGACCAAAAGTGATGGAATAGGTTGCTGGGTACTAGTCGTGTAATCATCTTCCTGCCAAAGCCCTTGTCGTTCACCTCTCCTCCTTTTCCTGTACACACCTAACCAGAACTCAACGCTGCCACCCATCCTGATACCTCATCCCGCCTAACCCAAATGTCCCCAGATCCTCCATGTCCCGCATAGTCATCAGGGAGAATCGGTCGACTTTTTTGCTGCGCCACAAACGCCAGTGCTGTGATCAAAAAAAGTACAAGAGAGAGAAACGTTGTCTTTCGACGTGATTACGAGTATCCAAATATCGGAATGCTGTGAGCATTACTGCGGTGGCCGTGCGCGGTGAGGTGATTGTTGTTCTGAAGCGAAGATCGTTTCGGGATTGTAAATTAGTAGTTGTATATCATAAGCGAGGTTGAAAGTGGGTATAAAAGCGCAGAGGGCAAAGACTGCCGTCAGGTCCGTAGATGTCGGTTATGATGGCGTTTGTACATGTGAAGTCGCTATCGGTCGGAATACTCGTGAGAAGAGGTCGTCGATTATAGGATACCCGAATCTTTGAGGGCATTCTGTAAGATTGTCTCCTTGACGGCAGCAAATACTAGCCGGATATTTGAGGTATCGGTCGCTTGTGTGAGACTGCGACTTGTCAGAAATTGATGCTAAGCCAAAGGTGGTCAAACATACTGTGGATAGAGATTGAGATGTGCGCGATTCACTTGGTTGAACCGCCAGAGAAGGTATTTGGCTGCTCGGTTGACGTCGTCGCCTCCCGAATAGTCGGGGAAGTATTTTGACAGCGGTGACTTGCCCAATTTTTGCCGGAACAGATCGACCTTGTTGAGGAAGAGGATAATACTCGTTCTCATGAACCACCGCGAGTTGACCACCGAGTCGAAGAGTACCAGAGATTCCATCATACGGTTCTGTGAGTGTTAGCATCCCCTCCCGGCCTCTAAGGTCCATCCACATACCTGGTCGCTGGCCTCCAACAAGACTTGATCGTATTCACTGAGTGCCACGCAGAAGATGATGCTGGTCACGTTCTCGAAGCAATGGATCCACTTCTTCCGTTCACTTCTTTGGCCACCGACGTCGAACATGCTGGCCGTGTGTCAGTCCTGCCTCGTCTTGGAAATCGACCAATGCTCTTACTGTATACTCAGCTGTCCCATTTGGAATCTCGTCTCGTAGATACCTGTCGTCTTCGTTCGTGCTCTTAACACATCTGCCTCTGTTGGAATGTATTCGTCTGCGCATATCCGCTTGACCTCGTCGAAGAAGCTGAGAACGTCAGTCAAATCCAAACTGTACAGCCAGGCTTATCCTTACTATGGTGCCGAGTCCATGAGGTAGAACTCAGTCGAGTGATCAAAGACCTTGGACATGCACGGGTCTGCCCATACCGAAGCAACCGCTTCTGAGATGTGAAGGTCTATCAGCGCATTCGGATCCGGGTCGAGTTGGTAGTCGATGATAAAGGCGCAGTGGTCTTTGTTGCCAGGTTTCTCGGGATCAATCTCGAACTGTCGCATAGCTCCGACAAGAGCTTTGGCGCAGTCGACCAGGTTCTTGAATACAGTGTGCTTGTACAGACCCAGCTCTTCCATTGTGTAGCCATTCTGGTGGATAATCTTCATCTGTTTGACAATTGTTGATTTGCCGCTCTCTCCAGAGCCTGTGGTATAGTGTGTCAGCAACCATCGCTCGGTATCCTCTATCAGAATGTTATCATACCTAATAACAGGATCTTGCATTCCCGTCGTAGCTTCTTTGAATCCTCCTCCAGCGCGCGATCAATTGCCTGGCTCTTCTTCTTGGAATCCACATCTTCGGTCTGTGTGCTCATGCAGGAACCCATGTTGGCATGGGCAACTGCTGTGTACCGCGCCGAGCGGGTCGATTACGGTCGCAGAGCTGAAGTCGAACAAGCCAAAGCCGTGCGGCGTCGCTCGCGACCAGAGATGGGAAAGTTGAAAGGTGAATAGACGTGCCACTTGCTGCTCCCGTCGGTGACCTTTCAGCAGCAGTTGTCGGCACGGCTCATGAACCGATTGCAGTGAATCTCTCGAGCTGACTCTGTCGCCGTCACGGGCCGAGACGTCAAATGGTGGTTCTTGACCTAAAGGTGGAGGAGGAGGTGGCTTGGCGGGACGAGTGGTGCTTGGATGTTGCTCCTGCCTTTCTTTGCTGACGTTCTCTTTGGCGAGCGCTGATCTTGCTCCACCTTGGTTCTGGATCGTGCTGTGGTCAAAGGTCGATCAAAAGCCAAAGGGCCTGCAGACTGTCAAGGCTCAGGGTGATGTCCAGCAAGAGAAGCTCGAATCAGATGCAGCGCGGCAAATGAATCAGCTTGCGAAGAATCCCTGTCGCTTTCCTCGTGGCTTTTGCCGCAAAAAGGTTCAATCAAGCCCTCGAGCCGTGAGTGGTCGAATCTAGTCAGTCCAAAAAGACAATTGTTGCTTCTCTTTCTCTGTCGACTCTCAATACCACGAATTTGCAAAAGGACAGAAGGTGTCACAGGCGGATGCAAGAGAACCGGCCCAGCAGATTGAGCAGCTCCGAACCCGCACGACAGTGACCAGTCTAGTCGAAACCAGCAGCTATTTGCCTATGGTTGCAAGCCATGGCCCGGCCGTTTACCAGTATTTGCAAATCTAGACGCCGACAAGGCAGAGACACGCACTGCCCACTCCCACGCAACGAACGTTGGAGCCCCGTTGGTAAGCATCCTATGTACAAACGTCGACAGGTTACTGTACCTGTCCAGTCCTCATCATCATGACTGGAAGTTGCGAGGAGTGGAACAAGTCAAGCGATGGGCAAGTCTGGATGTTTAGAATCGGTAACATGACCTTGAATGTGTCTTCAAGATTGATATCAAACACCTTCTCGGCCGAACGATATCCTCCATACCTCGCAACACTTTGGCCCTAATCCTGGCGCCGTTGCCGAGGGCATGGCCATTGATCAAAAGAGAGCAGAAGGTCAACCAACTGTTAATCAACTGAAATGGTCGCCCTGGTCTCCATACCGGCCTTTATTCCGCTGCTTTGCCAGGTTCAACGCCCATCTCGAATCTCGATCCTGTCGCTCCCGCTCTAATCGCTGCTTTCGTTTACGCTCCCAAACCGCCTTGACTGTCCGTCTCGTCTGTTCTTTACCCGCCTCGAAATTGGCTCGAGCCAAGTCAACCACCTTATCGACCTCTTCCGAGCTGTATACAAAATTCCAGGTACTCAAAAAATCCGACTTTTGGGGGTCCACTCCAGGCGCCTTATCGTTTGGTATCAAAGGAAAGTACACTACCGCAACTCCCGCATTTGGTTCCATCAATTGCCAATCTTCTTCAACTTGCTTACTTGGTGGTGGTTCGCTCTCTTGACGTTCCTCTTTGCTACCAATCCAGACGGTACAGTACCCCAGTCCAGACTTTGACTTTGTGCTCGGAACCGTTCTTTCATTCTGAACTTGTGCTCTTTCCACTTTGGCCTCTGCCTCTTCTGCCGAATGCGCTGAAGCTTGTTCGAGTTCTTCCGCCGCTTGGGAACTCGTTTCGTCCTCTGGTGGCCATCCAGATCCCATCGGCCATCCTCGAATGCCACGTTGCCGCACGTAACCGTCCGTTACCTTGAGCCAATTATCCTTTCTGACATCCGCAGATGCATCAAAGGCGACGATGATGTCTACCTCGCGACCTGGCCTAAGCAATGGATACAGAGGCAAGTTATTGGACATTCCAGCGTCCATTAATTGTAAGTGTTCCGCTTTGTGTATACTCTCCGGGCAGGTGGTTGGTAGCAAGTCCTTCATGTTCATGGCGAAATTTGGAATTGTGGCTGGGTCGATCGGATGTAGCTTTACCAGGTCCTCGTCCTTTTCTGCGATAAGCTCATCAATACCGCCAAATCCTGCAAGTCCTTTTACAATCGGTCTTATTTCCTTGTAGTAATGAGACAGAGTTGCGCAGAATGCACTTCCCCAAATACCCATCAGGACTGGTATACGCAATTCTGGGAGGGCAAGGCCGTTGTCACGCCAGACCGTTCGTCCTCGGTCGAAGCTACGTCCCACTGCATATGTAGGTATGCCGGCTTCGAGCTCTTCACAGAAGAATTCGTATGGCGTCCACTCAAACCATTGAAACCAGGCTTCCTTGCGAGCTTGTTCTTTGAGAGCTTCAGTACTGACCGCGGGTACCGCATCATCTGGGATCTCATGTCGGACAGCAGTGTAGATGGGTAAGGGAAATGCTCCCTTGTCGACATATCTGCATTGGTCTGATACCTTGAGATCGTAATAGTCGATAGCTAATTCGCCCTTTGGTATCATGAGTCGGGCTGCCAACAGAAGACCGTAGATGTCAACGAGACCAAAGTCGGCGTTCGGTAGACCTTTGAGCTTCTCGACTATACCACTGAGTAAGTATTTGTTGGTAGGTGCTTGGCTGATGAGACTCAAGGCTGCTGGTGGGAACGCGATATGCACACCAAGCCGATGCTTCAAGTGCTCGATCATCCGAGAGTGGTCTCGCTTGCCGACGGAAGAGTAGAACAGAGTTTGCAGCCAACAGCTACCACTGACACCTGCTGTGTATGTTGCGCAGTCAAACAAGCCAGCTTCACCAGCCGACAACATTGAAGATGTCCCCGCAACCATGGCTCGAAGTCCACCACCTGATCCGCAGATGGCTATCGTCGGTATGTCGTCTGGGTGAATATCCTCAATCGGGACTCCAATATACTCGGAGAGTGCTTGACGAATATGTCGTTTCCGCTTCTCCAAGAAGACCTGCTCATCTCGGCACAGCTCCCTCGATACTCGTACTCTAGCGTCCCACATGATTTGAGGATTGGTCTCCACGTCGTTCGCTTCTCGCCATATTTCCTCAGCCAAGGATCCGGGTGACATGGAAAGCTCTGATTGGAGTTTGCGAATGAAACCAGGCAGCAACTTGAACCAGTCTGGTAGAATAAAGTCGCCAATTTTATCGCCCAATCCGGATACGTCAAACCCTGTCACGGTCTTCTTCAAGGTGGTGAGAAAGTCGACAGCTTCAGCTTCTTTTCCTCCAGAATCGTCCGCGTTACCGGCGACCGTACCATCTGACTCCTGTACACGAGTTTGGGACGGTGGAGCTTGTGTCCTTGCTTGAGAGGTAGAATTGTTGAACACGTCCTGCTTGTCCACCGCATCATTGGCCTTGAAGAAGGAGAACAACCCTCCAGAGTTGTCTGATGATGAACCCTCGTCCAGTAGGATTGGTCGAGAGTTAGCTGTGTATACCAGTCCAGCGAATGCCACTGGACTTGCGATACCAAGACTCCATCGTAGCCAGCTCAATTGCGACCCGGGATTGACACCAGATTCATCCAGGTAGTCCGAGGCAGCTTTACTCTTAGGCCCACCCGACCAGCATCTCGGAATTGGAGATCGACATAGTGTAGGCCGTGGCCGTCGAGAAATGCGATTCAGGGTGTTTGCTCCGCGCATCTCTGCCGTTCGACCATGTCAAGCTCAACGCAATGTGAGATCGTTCAGAAAAGTGAATTTCTACCCAACCACATCAATTATCAGCGGACACGAATTCCGCTGCGGTCGACGATCGCCAGGAACAGCGAGGGTTGTCCCTCATTAAAAAATTGTTGCGCCTGTGACGTGCAATGACCGAACGCGATTTATTCTCGTCGACCTTGATTGTGCTCCTGAACAGGTGGTCAAAGCTCCGGACCTTGCAGATCCAACCTTGTCCTCCACCTCCTTTGTCACGTGGTCTTCTCGATCTGGATATCCGCTACTTCACCTCCGCTTGGACCTCAATAATTCCTTGGAGATAACTTTGCGAGTCTGCATCCTTCGAGCAGTGTGTTTCCACCTTCCGCTGTGATTATCACGGTCCTCAGACCAGACGCTCAGAAACCCGGCAGAGCACCAAGCTATGCCGGGTCTTCGCAAAGATGCTTTCGCCGAGGAGAGCGCCGAGGTTGAGGTGCTCTTCGCCAATCTTGACAAGATGAAGAGCTTGACTAGGAAGATACAGGCGTCAATGGGTCGATTGGAGACCAGTGGCCGGACTGTACAAGATGCGATTGGTCCAGTGTATGGCAACACGCAGAAGCTGCAAACAACCAACCACAACATAGACATGATTATCAACGCCATTGATCGAATACGAGAACCGCTCGATATGCGGAACCGCGAAGAGCGCATTATCAGGAACAAGCCGCAAAGAGTTGGGTTACAGGACTACATGGCCTCGATAGATCGCACACGGCAGGCACTGCGAGAAATGAAGCAGACGAATCTTCGATCCAACCAGCAAGCTATACAGGAGTTGAACACTCTCCTGAAAGCAGGTATTGGTGAGCTGGAAGAGGTATTCCGAGATGTACTCCGAGATGGCCAGCAACCGATAGAGCCGCTTCACTTTATCACCAAAGGTGTGGAATTTCCTCGATTACCTGGCAACAAGACCTCTCAGCTTCAAACAATCAACGAGTACGTCTCTGCGAGCAACTCTGAGATGTCATCAGGCCAAAGGAACATACCGCCAACAGCCAAAATCTATGCGGACATTCGTGGTCAGTACATGACGTACAGCCTTCAGAATCTGGCGACTGCCTCGATAGGTACAGCAAGGAAGCAGCATTCGGATAGCCTTTACAAAAGAGGCGACTGCGCGATTGGGACGTATGCTCAGGGCATCACTGGTATCTACACTGCCGAGTTCAACAGCATTCGGGATGTCTTCCAATCGGATGAATGTCATCAGGTCTTCCATCTCACTTGTCAGAATTCTTTGAACGCATTTGCGGCGACTCTCAAAGATCTCGACAAGCACATCAAAGACAATCTGCTAGCCGACTGCTACCTTGCATATGAGATTATCGAAGTCGTCTCTATCAGCTCATTGGAGATTGAGAATCGGACGCGGGCTGGAGAAGTCAAGCAAGCCATGGCAGATGCGTGCAAGCCTCTGAGAGAGACAGCAAAGACATCCCTAAACATCTTTCTTAGCGACATCCGAAATCGAGCAAGGGAGATGGCGACGCTGCCGCAAGATGCTGCAGCGGTCAGCCTATCGACAGAAGCAATGACTCGCCTGCAACTCCTGACAGAATACCTCGCACCCGTCACATCCATCTTGACATCCCTCGGTGACGGGGGATGGTCATCTCCAAATCTCTCGAATTCCCTCGCAAATAGTCCCTCACTAAGATCATTCGACGTTGGTCCGGACGGCAACATGCTCTTCGCACACTATGCCTCGGACATGGTTGAGACGCTCATGTCGAATCTTCAAATGCGAGCACACGCTGCCTACAAGAGTAAGAGTCAACAAGGTGTCTTCCTGCTCAACAATGTCGTCATCGTCGAGCGGGCTATCCGATCGTCTGAACTACAGACTCTGCTCGACTCAGCACAACCCAAGATCGAAGCATGGCGCAAGAAAGCGGTCGCCATGTATTTGGACGTCTGGAAGGAGACTAGTGCCTACCTTCTGGACGTACAGTACACCAACAGAGGCCAACGACCTCCTAGTACCGGTCAGGCGATAGATTCGGCTGCTGTAGTCAAGTCTCTTTCTTCCAAGGACAAGGATGCTATCAAGGAGAAGTTTCGCAATTTCAACACTAGTTTTGATGACAATATTGCGAAACACAGATCGTATAAGATGGAGAAAGAGGCCAGGGCATTACTCGCGAGAGAAGTACAAATGTTCATCGAGGCGCTTTATGGTCGTTTCTGGGACAGATATCATGATATCGATAAAGGCAAAGGCAAGTATGTCAAGTACGACAAGAACCAGCTCAATGCTTGGCTGTCCAATCTGGCATGAGAGGTGGAAAAGTTTTGATATCACTAGCAAGGCGTTGGAGGGGTATGTCTGGCATGGCGCGGTACTTGTAGAATCAACCGGCAACGTTGACAGTATGAGACATGATTCGTGTTGAATTCCAGCAGAGCATCGAAGGGCTCGAAATGTATGCAGCCCAACCACATAATTACTACCTCGTAGCATACCGTATCTATGCTCGGATTCACTGCGACTCTTCAAACCATGATCCCTGCTGTGAAGAAGCTTCGTTGATGGTGTGGTTCGGCAGTCGAATCCATGCAAAACGCCCTTCCCGCCCATGGCTGCATCAGAGGTCTCCCCATGCATGAAGTCAAAATGTCGTCGTGTCACCATTGCACATTGCTGCGACCGTACCAATAGATAAAGCTTGAATCTATCGATCCTTGTAGAAATCTCCACTTCTCGGACAGAGCTCCTTGCCGTGGACAACACCTTTGTAGAGACACCGGCGCATGTGATTGGCTCGAAATAAAGATCTGAGCTCGGTCCATCTTTGATTGAACGCTTCGGCGAGCGGCTTCTTCCATCCACACCAGAACTACCTCAGACCCCTATCCGAACAAGAACGTCTGTTCACGCCTCTGACAACACGTTGCGCGCCATACCCTCGACTTCGGAGCTCTCATACTCGACTGCCAGTCTCACGATCCTTACACGGCAAACCAGTCCAATTGAGCGTCATTTGGGGTCTGAAACGTCTCGATTGAGACCGCACGAGCACATCTCAAAGGTACGTGGCTTCCGCGATTGAAGAGCTTCGAAGTCGAATCACGCACACGACCTCGCAATTGAAATTTTTGCCGTCGAGTCGTGTGTTGAGATGCTCCGACGTCCGCTCATCGCGACTTCCTTCCGGACACACACTGACAAGACCGACAGACCTCCTTCCCTCGCTTCGTCAAGCTAGCTGAACACGAGCTTCACCTCTCCCAATGGGTATGTACCTCTCCACTCGATCATCATTGCGCTTCTTCTTCCTTCTGCTCTCGCCGAGTATCTGCAAAATCAATCATCGCACCACACTTGAAAGAGCACAATCACTCATGGGTGCCTCCGATGAGGCTGCGGTCTCACACCAGACCATTGTTCTCGACCTCGGCCACGTCAACAAGCCTATCGAATCTTTCCATGTCAAAATACTCTCTCAGGACAATATTGACCAAGAATCCATAGCGACCAATGGCGTAGCTGCCTCTCCGGCCACGCGAGCTTCTCCGGGTCCTCAAGTCCCCAACGGCAAGCCCACAGTACCCGCCGGGTCTCCTCCTCAACCACCTCAACAAGGCCAATCGGTCATCACAAAAGATGCAAAGGCAGCACAAGCGGCGGCTCTTGACACCAAGAATATTGTTCGCAGGAAGTTGACGGGCTTTGTCGGGTTTGCCAATCTACCGAATCAATGGCATCGCAAGAGTGTGCGCAAGGGTTTCAACTTCAACGTCATGGTTGTTGGTACGTACAATGCGCATTGAGACAGTATCGAGATTGGTCTGACACGCGACAGGTGAATCTGGTCTCGGCAAGTCGACTCTGGTCAACACCCTCTTCAACACTTCTCTCTACCCGCCAAAGGAGCGTAAGCAGCCCTCTCTCGACTTTGCGCCAAAGACTGTCGCTGTCCAGTCCATCAGCGCAGATATTGAGGAAAACGGTGTGCGCCTGCGACTCACTGTGGTCGATACTCCTGGTTTCGGTGACTTTGTTAACAACGACGATTCCTGGAGGCCCATCGTGGAGAATATCGATCAGCGCTTCGATGCTTACCTTGATGCCGAAAACAAGATCAACCGTATGAACATTGTCGACAATCGCATCCACGCCTGCGTCTATTTCATTCAGCCAACCGGTCATTCGCTCAAACCTTTGGATGTCGAGGTTATGCGCCGTCTCCACACCAAGGTCAACTTGATTCCTGTTATTGCTAAATCAGACACTCTCACCGACGAGGAGATTGTCTCGTTCAAGCAGAGAGTATGTGTTCCGGACGCTCAAGCTTATGCGGAGCTGACAATTCCCAGATCTTATCAGACATCAATCACCACAACATCCAGATCTTCGAAGGCCCTCGCTACGAGCTCGATGACGAGGAGACCATCGCCGAAAACAACGAAATCCTGTCAAAGATTCCTTTCGCTGTGGTAGGAGCCAACACCGAGGTCACAACCCCAGAAGGTCGCAGAGTTCGTGGTCGCAAGTATCCTTGGGGTACGATCGAAGTCGACAATGAGGATCACTGCGACTTTGTCAAGCTCCGACAAATGCTTATCCGAACTCACATGGAAGAACTCAAGGAGCACACCAACAACTACCTTTACGAAGGCTACCGATCCGACAAGCTCGAAGGTCTCGGCATGCAATCGGATCCCAACGTCTTCCGCGAGGTCAACCCAGCTGCCAAGCAGGAGGAGGAGAGGTCGTTGCACGAGCAGAAGCTGGAGAAGATGGAGCGCGAGATGAGAATGGTCTTCCAACAGAAGGTGCAGGAGAAGGAGCAGAAGCTCAAGCAGAGCGAGGAGGAGTTGTACGCTCGACACCGGGAGATGAAGGAGAATCTCGACAAACAGCGTGCCGAGCTCGAGGAGAAGAAGTCGAGGATCGAGAGTGGTCGCCCGATAGAAGAGAAGGGCAAGAGAAAGGGTTTCTCTATCCGTGGATAAAGAGGACAGAAGATGATGCTGGTCTCTCAGTAGGGATCGAGGGTCACTTTCGCCATATTGCTGGACTTGCGCTGTTACTCCATGCATTCTGGCCTGGACACAGTACGGGTATCATGGTGATGGATGGCTTACGACACCCACCGGATCGAGACGAGCTTTGGTCCATTACTGGTTTCGAGATTGAGATACCTTCAAGCGTTTCTTTTGTACCTTCTTCTCCGTCACCGGTGTCTCTTATCACAACCTACCTCTTATACCTCGAGTAAAAGCACGATTTGGGTTACATTGATTAAAGGCAGTGTTCCGCGCTGGCGGGGAGATTGCCGGGTTTAATACAATTGCATAAAAGTTTGACATTGCTTGTCCCATTGATGTTTTTGCCGTATCCAGCCATTGCAGAGACAGAGCATGTCACTTTTCTGTCAAGCGGGCCTCAAGCTTGGAATTCTGCATGTGCGTTGCGAATTGGCCCGCATGATCAGCGGCTGCGTCATTTGTGGCTTGCCCCGGTCAGAGCCACACGACTCTCTCCAAGCCGTGCAAGCTTGACCCTCGCCATTTCCCTCTTTCTCTGCTCGTGCTCCCACCAAGATATCGCCCTCAACACCTCGACCGGCTCATCTATACCTGTTTGAAGCTCCTAGAATTGCGATTGAGGTCCATTCCTACTCTACGCTCACCGGTCGAGACGAATTCACCAGAGGTACGTCGCTCGTTCATCTCCCCAAATCATCCGCGATAAGACCAGCTGTCGCTCGATCACAAGAGCTTCTGCCCCTCTTGTCTGCCATTGTAGTTGCGATTGAGCTTCAATCTTTCATTTCACCGGCTCCTCAGCATACCTCCTGGTTGCCACGTTGACCGCCAGACTGACACAACCAGAAATCCTCTGACCGCTCAGTATCCAACCATGGCACCACCTCCCCCAGCTCAAGGAGCTACCACCCAAGAACGTCTCATGACGCTCGCCTACAACTTGCAATTCGCCTGGTTCGCTGGTCACGTCACACTACTGCTGGCGACCCTCCGATATGTCCTTAGCTACATCACCTTGAACTCACTGTCTCGGTGGTCTCGCTTCAGCTACCGCACCGCTTTCTTGGCTGCTACTACCACATATGGAATCGTGGTGTACAAGAGCACAAAGGCACGTTTCCGAGCTGGAAGAGGCACGGGAGGACCATTGGCCATTATCGGTGACGAGAATGTGCAATACCTATGTGAGTGCATACAGCGGGCAAGCCCTTCACGGCTGGCAGTCACTTGAACGCTGCAGCCTGCTGACCATTTCCCAGTGATGGCTCTCTTCTGGCTCATCTCCTACCAAGTCCCTCTGGCCATCTTCCCATTCGCAGTCTATTCCATCTTCCACGTCGCGACATACACCCGCTCCAACCTGCTCCCCGCTCTCTACCCGGCCCCAGCCACCACCGGTACCCCTGCCTCCCCCGGCAAGCCAAAGTCTAACAGCGCTTTGGCCGACACCATCGGTCGCTTCGTCAAGGACTACTATGACAGCAGCATGACCCTCGTCGCTATCCTCGAGATCGTCCTCTGGTTCCGTCTTCTCGGCCCCGCCCTCCTCTTCCGCAAGGGTACCTGGATCCTCCTCGGTGCCTACACCGTCTTCCTCCGCGCCCGCTACGCCCAAAGCACTTTCGTCCAGGGAGCCATCACCCAGGTCGGTGCCCGCATTGATGCCCAGGTTAACAGGCAGGACATTCCTCCCGTTGCACGAAATGGCTGGCAGACGGTCAAGGGTCTCCTCGCTCAAGGAGTTCAAGCGACGGATCTCAGCCGCTACCTCGGCAGCCAGCAAGGCCAGCCACAGAAGAAGGCGCAGTAGTTGGACCTCGAGAGGGACACGGGAGATCAGATGGTCAAGAATGAATAGTCTCCCAGCTGCATCATGACAAGTCGGCGCACAAGAACCGTTGCGCCAGTACGAGAGGAAGGATCACGCACCCGTGTGAACGACAAAGGAGAGCTGTCGATGACGCGAGCTCTACGACGACAAGTTTGCATTCCTGGCGTATCTTCAGCTCAGCTCTTCTACACGAGAAGAGACACAAGAGCTCTTGACGCGAAGGAGTTTGGAAGGCTGAGTGCACGATGTAGTTGAACAACGATAGGAAGTAAGGAACAGGTAGCGAATCATGGAATAGAAGCGAGCATTGTCACTGTCCTGTATGATTTCTTCGCGTCTTTTGCGTACGCGCTCTGTCTCCCGGCGGGTAGGAGAGAATGCACGCATTCCAAATCCAGTTGGTTCTTTCCGTCCTGGAATGGCAAGGGGATGTTGCACAGACGGACTGGGCCAAGGTACAGCAGAGATATGAACTACTCTGCTAAAGCCTACACGTCTAGATACTGACTACCTGCCTGTGATGGCTGAACTACCCGCCTGCGTGATAGCTGACGGGGGACCAAGATCCCCCTCTGGACCCTAACCATCCTCCATCTCTGCTGTGCCGAACGCGAGCGCCATTCCTTCATTGCGAGAGTCCATGAGCGGGCTGCTCCTTTCACCTTTCCAGCAGAGCTACACCCCCACTACTCACCCGGTGTACGGGATCAGGCATGAGCAGCTCACTTTTCCCTTCGCGTCTTGCTTAGCTTCCTCCCCTCCCTCTCTATTGAGCCTTCTGGACCTCGCCTGCCGCGACTCTCAGGGCGACGAGGAGTGCGGTCCTGGTTGGGAGCGTCATCTGGGATCTCAGCTCTGCTCGACCTCGTTGATCGTCTGAAGAAGCGACCAAGTCGCAGTCCACCGGTGGCTGTGCTCTCGGTGGTGGATGGCTCGTCACCGTGACGACCACGTCCATCTGTGGCGTGGGCTGAATTTCTGCCTCTTTGCGAGCTACTGAGGTGTGGACGAGCGCCGGAAGAGGTCGATCTTCTCCCCAGCTTGGCCCTTCCGGCTCTTTGCTTCGATGCGCCAATATGTGTGCTTTCGGACTCTGATCGAGACTGCTCGTTTGATCCAGCTGCGGTGTGACCTCTTGCTCTGACTTGTGCAGGGGAGAGGATGGCTCTCCCTTTACCTTTCCCTCTTGCTCGCGCGCTGCCTTGAACTTCTTCAGACGGCTCATCATGGACCTCGGCCTGATTGGGAGGAAGTGCTGCTGGAACACCTCTGGATACTTGCTTCATCTCCACCGCGTGACCGGCTCTGAGACGTCTAGACCTCATCTCTCGCGGGTCGTCGTTGTTGCCATCCGTATCTTGCCAGCCCACTGGACCTGTTGTTGCTGGAGACTGCTCTGAAGTGCTCACGGTCGGTCGATTTGCATTCAGAGCACCGCTGAGAGCGAAAGGGTTGAAACTCGATGGGAATCCCTCAGGACTACTTGCTTCGCTACTCCAGGCACTCGAGCTGCTGTAATGCGTTTGTATCCTAGGTCGAGGAGGCTTGCTACCACGAGATGGGACGGTGCTGGCTCTGGTGATCCCTTGGTCCCTTCCACGAGCGGTGCTGATATCACCGTTTTCATGATGGGTCTCGTAGGCTGCACCTCCAGGTGCTGACTGAGAGGCTTGTGCGTGTCGGTACAGCAAAGCGTCAGCAGCATTCACGAACGACTCAACACGGCGAGGCGTGACCACAGAGTAGCGGTCACCGGTGTTTGTGGTAAGACACGACTCTGTACTGTGGCGTCGAGACTGTGGAGCTGAGATTTGACCTGAAGATAGAGTGGGAAGACCGGACTCTTCGTCAGATTGCAGCTTTGTTGATCCAGGATGAGAAGAGGTAAAGCGACCTTCTAGCCTGTCGGGAGGTTGAACGGTGGTCTTCCTGGACTTTTGACGTGTGACAGACTCGATAGCAGGCTTGAATGTCTCCGGAATGACATTGAGGTCATCACCAGTCGCTTCGGCATGTTCGATGGCGGCTCCAGGGGTTGTCTTTGCATCGGCCGCACCAGCATCAGCACGAGGTCCACCCCATGTTCTCTGACCTGCGGTGAAGATGCCGTAAATCATGTACAGCCAATTGAAGAATGGGTTGAGCACAAACATAAGCGGGTACAGCATGATCTTGAAGCGTCCTAGCTTGGCTGCAAAGTACAACATCAGAGCCCAGTTGAGACCGAGAGACACTGCGATGAAGCCTACTGGCAATTGTGACACCTTCTGTGAGGTGGTGATGAGTGAAATGGCCATGATGAAGAAAAGCAATGCGGTCGTTCTGATTGTGTTCTGGGCAAAGCGGACGATGCAGAGGATCGGATACTGCTTCCAGAGACGAACGTCTGTCAGCATACACACCTCATTGGTGATGAAGCCCAGGAACCACCTGCGTCGCTGTTTCAGGAGACTGCTGAAAGTCTGTACAGCCTCAGTCTTGCAGAAAGCGCCAGTATTCATCTGGATCTGGTATCGTTTCTTTGCTCCGATCATGAATAGATGAGTAAGCCAGCGATCCTCTCCAAGATGGCATTTGCCGTAGTCGAATAGATCATCACACTGTTCAGCCTTGTCCGCAAAGTAGTACTTGGCCATCTTGCGGAATGCAGAGAATCGCAGTATTGTAAGCGCGCCAGGCAGACAAGTCACAGCGCCGCATCCAGACTCGACGGACCGCTCGAACAGCTGACCGTGGATGTACTCCATGTCTTGAAGGATAGTGATGAGACTGTGCTTCTCAGTCGTCGAGGTGATCACTCCCGTCATGGCCAGCATGTTCCGCTCGCTTCCTGGCTTTAATTCCATCTCGTACATGAAGTTCTGTATGCACACCTTGTCCAGTATACAGTCAGAGTCGATGAAGAGGACGAACAGGTCATCATGGTGTTTGACATATGTTGCATAAATCTTGTCGATGAGACGAAATGTCTGCTTCTGGCAATGTCGCTTACCACCATGAGGGAACCTCGACACTGTGATACGGGTGCTTCGATATGCGATGTCGATACTCTTTGGATAAGTCCTGAGCGTCATGGGCACTCCGAGCTTCTCGATGGTGTTGAGGTACAAGTCGTCCTCCTGGTCTCCATCAAAGGACAGGAAGATATGCAAGCAGGACGGTGGGTACTCGCAGTCGACCAGGGAATCGACGGTCCTGAGGAGGATTTCGGGGACTTCCTTGTAGCATGGCATGACAATGACCACCTTTGGAGCGGTGCGCTCGTTGAGAATGTGCTTAATCCTGCGTGTTCGTCCGACAGAGTGAGTGACCAGTTGAAAGACACAGATAAGCCAGGGGATTGTCAGCAGACCGGCGAACGTCCAGAAGGCGAACCACTGCAGGAAGACGACCATTTCGTTCGGAAACTCCTGGGTCAGTTGAGGCGGAAGAGGAAGAGTGACGATCATGACCGGCAGGAAGATGGCCCTGAGATCCGTCAGTACGCTGACACTTCTGATATTGATGTGTAGTACCTCAGCAGTGTGAACAATATCATCATGATAGCAGACAAGACTCTGATGCTTGTATTCTCAGCCTTCTGAAAGACCTTGATCAGGCAGTAGAGAAAAGCCGCAAGCCACAAGATCCATTCCAGAAAGGCAGCAAGCATGACGGTGCCGACGATGGCTATATATATGATCTGTTATCGGTCAGAAGGGTACTCGTGCTCCCGATCAATACTTACGTCGGCAACCCTCCATTCTGTCGTTCGAGCTTGTCGGCCTGGGCCATTGATGTTCTGTCTTGCGACCAATTCAAGACCAGCTCGTACCAGTCCATGCATGTTGATGATGTTGTAGTTCCTTGCGGCCAGTCGGGAAGCTGTGGAGCTCTACGCATGCCTGGTGGGCAACTGGTAGAATGGGCTTTGTCAAGTGGTCCCACCCAAGCGTGCGACTCCGCTTGACGCAAATTATGAATCTAGGTCATCTCAGGTGAAAGAGAAATTCCGCGATCATAGATTCGGGTGTAGATGCAAGGTAAAAATTCTCGTGAAACCGGTGCCGTGGTGCTGGGCCGTAGCTTCCCTGCCCCCTTGTGTAACCCACGTGGAGATGTGCATGGAACTTCCTAATCCAGCCAAGAGCCAGCAGGGATGTGAAATGTGTATGTGAAAGTGGTATATCTAACAAACAAGAAAAGAAAAGAGCTGCCATATATCTCTAGACCCGTTTACCAAGTATCCTGATCCTGACTCCCTTGCTTGCATAACCCGGCATACCCACCAAGCAGTCTCGACTCACATCCACATCCCTTTCACGGACGGTGTCGAAGAGCTCCATGTCGAATCTTCGCAAAATTGCTGCGGCGGCCAGATAGATCTCGCAATATGCCAGGTTCCGACCAACGCAAGCTCGACTGCCTCTGGAGAATGGTAGAAAATATTCGTCCAGGCGCTTTGCATCCTCGTTTAGCCAGCGACTGGGCATGAACTTCTTGGGGTCGACGAAGATGTTGGGGTCCAAGTGGATAGATGGTATTGACATGCTCACTGTCGTGCCTGCTGGTAGCTGCCAGTCGCCGTAAGTCAAGTCGTTGTCTTTAACAACCATTTGCGGGCGATTCGTGATCAGACTGCTGATTCGCAGAGTCTCCTTGACCGACGCATGCAGATATGGCAACCTCTCGAGAACCGACCAGTCTGCAAGAACCGTTGGGTCGGGCATTGCAACGTCAAGCTCAGATCGGACCTGTCGCAAGCTGGCGGGGTTGGCAAGCAAGTGGAAGAAGAGGTCGGTCAGCGACTGAGCCGTCGTCTCGCCGCCAGCAATCACCAGCACGAGTGCTTCGTCAGCCACTCTTGCTATAGTCTTCTCCTCTGCAGGAAGGTCGGAATTCAGGACGGCTTCGAACACTGTCCGTGGTTGGCTGTCATTGCTGGCCTTGTAGATGCCTCGCTCTTGCTCGGAGATCAGGCGTCGAATCTGTGCATGGATGTGCTATTGGCAGTCAGTGTCTGTTGGCCCTCTCAAGTAGGCCACGGACCTTTCTGAAGCCCGAATACGAGCCCATATTTGGAGTGACCGAGGTCAATCGAGTCTCCGCCAGAATGTTGAGATACCTGAACAGCCAAGGGACATGCTTCAGGATAGGTACCGCCCGAAGCAAGGTGTTGAGAGTACTTTTCCATTGTGGTCCGAAGTCGCCATTTTGCAAGCAGCCCCAGCTCTGGCCAAAGGCGTAGTCGCAGATGACGTCCACGCCTAGACCCGTGAAAGCGTTGCCGATGTTGAGGGTCTCTCTCTTCTTGAGGTATCCATCAAAGCCTTGCGAGAGCTGTTCTACTTTTGACTTGACGATTGACTCGAGGTTGATGATTGACCTTTTCGAGAAGAAGGGGTTGAGTGGAGCACGTCGCATCTTATGGAGCTCATGGTCGACAGTCTGAGCAACCGATCCAGGAGAACCCATGGCAGCGTAGTTGCGGATGCTTTTGTCCCTGCGGCCATTGTTGAAGAGGGTATCATACCAGTCTGGATCTTGGAAGGCGATCTCGTCAGGCGTAATTCTCACGATGGGACCTGGTAGTGTCAGTGTTGATCAACTATAAACCTTGAAGACTTTACGTACCATATTTGGCGTGGAGATTTTCGACGTTGAATGAACTCCGACCAAAGCCTCCGGCGGCGAACCAATCGTAGTAAAAGTCGTACCAGTATGTAACAGCAGCCAGTCGAGGTCCCGGAAAGCGAGCAAGAGGGTGGAAATAGAGCCTGTATACCGCCAGACATATACAGTAGCCCAGAAGAAGAGAAAGAATGGTGGCGAGAAAGGGAAACCCCGTGATGTTCATAGTGATATTCAGCATCTTCAAGGACATAGAAGTGATCAGAGACGTGAGGAGAGGACCTGTAACCTACATATATGCACGGGAGGGTGGCTGAGGGAGCAGATGGGAGTCATGAGGCGTTGCGACATGGAGTGTCCGGTGACGAAGGATTCTAGGAAAGGAGAGGTATCAGGCAGCATGCCTTGCTGCTACGGCTTCATGTCCGCAAAGAGGTAGGTTCG
This sequence comes from Elsinoe arachidis, assembly GCA_013372555.1. Lineage (NCBI taxonomy): Eukaryota > Fungi > Ascomycota > Dothideomycetes > Myriangiales > Elsinoaceae > Elsinoe > Elsinoe arachidis. The sequence continues at coordinate 1,703,751 of JAAPAX010000009.1, forward strand.
CAGTGCCGTAGTCGAGGAGCGGAGCAGCCCGAGCATGCATCATCGAAGATAGAGACAACCATGCTTGACGATAGTGCCATCAATTGAAGCAGCGTCCTTCATGAAAGACTCACCGCGGAGAACGTCACACAAAAGGCTGCTCATCGCCAAGGCAAAGGCACTACGACTCTGATGCCAGAAGTACCTCGGTCAGCGCGAATAGCCAGCGTAGGTGTCTGAAGGGTGAAACTACCAGTATCTTGACCACACAGCGTGAAATCCTTGCCCGGACATGCTCAGCCATGGCTCATAAGCTCCACGCCGTGAGCTGATTCGCAGGGTGAGCCTGCTCTAGAGACCGGCTGGTCACCATGGAGGAGGCGGTGTTCTTGGTGCGTGACCGGTGCCTAAGTCGACAGCTTCTCCTTGTGATTTGAGACATGCTCAGAAGGCGTGTCCTTTAGCAAGTCGCCACAGGAAGTCAAGAGACGAGACATCTGTGTTGGTAGCCATGAATAGTGGTGACTGGACGGTGGCGTCGCATCCTCCTCGACTGCCTTTTTGCTCGCAATGAAACACAAGAAGGATGGGAATATGACGAAAGTATGGAACGAAAAAATAGGCAGATACAGGCCTCCCATTCGGTCTTGGCCGACGGTTCCTTCTGTCTCAGTCATGTGGCCGGGCTGTGGTTGATCTGTTGATGAATGATGCTCGAAATTCTAGAAAGCAAGATGCGAAACCGAGAGACGACGTGAAAGGCAGAGCGCGTCACAGGCCCCTGCTTTGGATTCAACGTTTGCGGCTCTGCAGGGCCATTGGGCGGGGGGGGGGGGGGGGGTGTTGTTTGTTCAACTTCGTCCTTCAATCGACACATTATTGACCCTCATCCACATCTGGAGATACTCAAGTCGTTTTTCAGAGCTGATTCGAATCAGAAGCGAAGCCCTCGCTTCCCACAGACCCCAAATAGCTTGACATCACGTTTGATTCGCTTCATGGTAGTATCGTGCTATCTGCCCTCGTGCTGCATGTTGTTTTACCAACATGGCTGAGGTAAGCGCCATACAAAGGTAAATGCTGACATCCTTAAATACCACTCGAGCGCATCATACTTCCCTTCCTGTCTGCTTGCCTATTCTTCTGCTGTTCCCTTCATTGTTCGTCCTACTTCCCATCCATGTCCACCCGAAGCACACCCTTGTCCTCATTCGCTGCACTCGGTGACAATGCCTTCGTTAGTGACTAACTGATTGCAGGCTGTTGGAGGCGACCGCGAAGATTACTACCAGGAATGTTGACAGGATGTGAGCAATAGATTCGAGCAGAACGCAGTGTTGTGAGGACATGGCGAGGCCGTTCTTGTTATCTCAGGGATGCGTGCAGCGTTACGAAATCATCACATGGCACAGAAGAACGGAAAGAATAGACAGACATGTCAACTTCTTCTCATTCGCTCCGCCGCATGCTACCTGGGTACCTATTTTGTAGCGCTGCAACGTGAATAACGCCGTCAGAAAACCATGCATCAACCACCAACCGTCTACGAAGCAGGAGCAAGGTCCTTCTTGAGGGTACCGAGCACCTGGTGCTTCTCCGCTGGGGTCTGGTAAGCACCGTGACCGAACTTGGATGAGGTATCGATCCATTTGAGGTCGACCTTCTCGAGGGCACGTCGGCTGGTTTGGGTGAACATGGTCTTTCGGAGGGTCATGACTCGCTTCTTGACACCAGGGACGGAACCCTTGAGGAGGACATAGTCGTTGTTGACAATGCCGTAGCGTACGAAGCCACCCATACTGCAATATGTTAGCACTGAACAACGTTGCCATCACAAGAACATACGGAGTGATCTTCTTCTTGGAGACGTCAAACTCCGTTGAGGCGTTGCCCTCGTCATCACCCTTGCCAATGCGGTAGACCTTGTGGTTGACGGAGGTACGGTGGTGGTAACCCATTTGACCAGCACGGGCAACAGTCCACTGAACGTGCGACGGATGCCATGCACCGATACAGGCGACCTTTCGGAGACCCTTGTGTGTCTTTCTCGGCAGCTTCTTGGTCCCCCATCTTGATGTGACACCCTGGAAACCGTGACCCTTGGTGACGGCAATGCAGTCAATCATCTCGTCCTGCTCGAAGATGGAGCTGATCTCGACCGGCTTCTCGAAAAGACCGTGGCCAAACTCGACCTTGTCGGGGATGGAGCCACCATTGACCTGGATCTCCATGAGGTGGGCCTTCTTCTGCTTGAGAGGAGTCTTGCTGATCTGAGTGTGGGCGAGGACACGGACGACTGTGCAGTACTTCTTGATGCGCTCAAGATCGCGGGTGATGGATGAGCCGGTGCTCTCGGAGTGCTTCTTGGCGTACTTGGTGAATGCCTTCTTCTTGCTCTTGTACCAGTTCTTGTAGAAGCGACGCTTGACCTCATCGCTCAAGTGCTCGGCCCAGACGGTTGTGAGGGAGCGGAGACCGCGAGGAGTCTCAATGTAGCCGACGAGACCAACAACAATCATCTGTCAAGGTGTTAATGCCTGTTTGCAATTGTGTCCGTGGTATTGACTGACTGGTGGGGTCTCAATGACTGTGCATGCCTCTACAATCTCCTTCTTGTGGTTCTTCGCGCCAGGTCGGTCCAAGTCCCTGACAATGGTGGTCATACCGCTCTTGTAGCCCATGGCGGCAGTGAGGTGGACAGGCTTCTTCGGGTCATCCTTGGGGAAGCTGTTGCTGTATTAGACCTGGGATGTCGCCGTCTATAAATTCATCCTACCTCTTGACCTTGCCTCGGTGACGGGCTGCGCGCTTTCGTGGCAAGAATGCCAGAGACCCATGGCGGGGAGCTTCGAACTTTCGGTGCGACATTTGGACGAAGTTGCTTGTCGGTCGTCCAGAGGTTGTCGTTGATCAATGTTCTGGGCTATCAGCTTTGAAGGTGCTGGAGAACTTTCATCCCACGAAACGATCCGGAGGAATGGTTTCGCCGAAAATTTTCGATGCGCCAAGACATGGTTTTCGGGGCTCCCCCATGACGCTTCACCTGTATTGACACCGCTGTGACAGGCTTTGCATTATGATATACCTCACTGGATGCCTCATCGTGCATTCTAACTAGCATAAAAAACCGAAATTTGATGTGTGTCCAGACTTTTGAAATGAAAAATTCCCGCTGGGAGTGACTCCGCTCCACGAAACACCCAAACGAATGCCAGCTCGAACGCTTGCATACAATCCTGAAAACCTTCAACATCCTCCAATTCTGAAACCCCGAAACCCCTTCAACATTCTCCAATCTTGACGTCCCCAGTATCTGATACGATGCCGAATGGGTTCCAGTGAGCCTTGACATCGCCGTCGGGAGTGCGGAACGTGCCATCCATGGTTGGAAAGGCGTACCAGCGGCGACGAGTGACATAGCGTTCTGTCACGACGTAGCCGGCGACGATGGTGTCGACTGCTGCATTGTCGACGAAAGCGGCCGCTTCCAATGGAGACGACAAGAGCTCCAAGGGCGACATAGGGGTGTACTCATCTTCTGGTGGCGCATCGTCCATTTCAGTATCAGGCATGGACCCAAACTCTGTGACGTTGTCAGTCTGGAGGCACGCAGCGCGCAGGTCATGAACGTACCCGGAATACCCTCCCCAAGTAGATCCGACGTCAGAGTCTTTCTCTTCTTCTTCTTTTGTTGCTCCAATTCTTCTTCGCCCCCCTCGTCCTTCACCTTGGCAGCGCTGCTGCCCTCCACAGCAGTGGCAGCAGGCCCGGCCGCTGTGGTTAGTGCTGTAGAGGGTGTCTTGAAGTCTTTGGCGAGAATCTCCGCATCTGCAAAGTGGTCAGCATCAAAACAAGAATGGTATCTTTCGCTACATACCCTCTTCCTCGAAAGCTTTCTTGATATCATCGAAATCTTCGTCCTTGATGTCGTCGTCGTCGTACATGATGTTTACCATCTCCTCAAGATCCTCGTCTTCGATCTCATCCGCCTTATCCTCGTCGTCGGATGTGGAGTCTGCGCGGGCGGTAGGCGTACTTCTCTTACCAGCGCGCAGCGGGATAGCTGGTAAGTTTGTGTCCGGGGCATCGTACCACTTGCATGTCAGTTTGAGGTCACGTAGAATCTGTGGGAGCTCGTTGTCGATCATCTCCTTCCTGAAATTGGACTTGAAGCGATTCATGGAAACAGCCTCGAAGACAACGGTCCGATTGTTCTCGTTGTATTGATCCAGGCGAGTGGGATAGAGTTCGGACCAACCAGAACGCATCATTGTACCAGGCTCGACCCAAGGAGCACGACCAATGGACATGCTGCATGCGTGTGTGACGTAAGGAGTGAGCTTGCATCCAAGGAGCCGGTCTTTACCACGGGTTGCATACCATTCGATGACACAGGCAAGCAGTATGCAGTCGGGAGTTTCGGGAGTGTCGTTCTCACCGTCGCACTCTTCGTCCCATGTAAAGAACCTGCTTTCGAACTCGTAGAAAAGAAAGTCCCAATCGAAGTCATCTGGCATATGGTCTGGTCGCCACAACCAGGGCGCTCCATCCTTGCCGGAGGGAGGTGGATCAAGTCCGTGGGGGTTGAGTTGACGATGAATGGCTCTGCAGAGTCCAAGGAGACGGGCACGGTCGTCGGTATTCCAGAGCACGAATTGTGATGTGCCCATCCGAGACTTTGCTGCCTGGTGTCGAACGAGGTGTGTTGGCTTTGACGCCGGGACAGGCATCTCGAGCCTCCCAGTGCGCCACTGCCGCTGGAATATCGCGAAGGAGGCTCCGGTCATCTCAGCCTCTGCATTGGCGGACATGCGGAGACGCCGTGCATGGGGGGTGAGGCGTCGTATAACCATAGCATGGTCCATCGCATTGTCGAAAGATGTCCAGAAAACCTCGTCGCGAGCTTCGCCTGCTAGCTCTCGATCCCATTGCTGGCGTGCGAGCTTACACCAGGGAAGGACGGCGGCGATCAGCGTTCCCTTCAGATAATTGACCGCGAGTGAGGAAAGACAGACATTGTCCGGGTGATGATAATAGATCTTCCCATTTGCGAGGTGGAAAGGATTTGGTGCTTCTAGCGACTGTTGCAGAGGATGAGAGATCGCTTGCGCGGATGCCTTCTCACAGAGTATGCCCACGTTCGTGTATACCGCCTGAGAAGTGGTGCGAGTGATGATAGAATACTCGTCTTCCCATTTGCCTGTAGCAGGGTCGAGAACTTTCGCAAAGGCCTTTGTGAAGAGTGCCATGAAGAAGCTTTGGTCGAAGGGCTTGCCACTGACCGAGGCATCATCGGTGCAAGCCGCGTAGCATGCCTGGCGAATGGCTCCACGAATGGTAGAGTTGAGTGTGGAATCCCCAACCTCTTTCATCTTGTCCACGCAGACACGGCAGTACATACGACCATCTGCTATCTTCACCAGATCGCAGCACAAGCGAAGACGAAAATCGTGCATGCAGTAGTGAGCACGTTTCTTCTTGTCCTCACTTGTCTTGCAGTCGCAGTGGATCCTGATGATATCCTCCTTGGTGAGTAACTTCGGCATGTGAGACTCTACAATATCGGCAGCAACGTGACCAGTCTGCCAGGTATTGAGAGCACCCTTGGCCGCGGTCAAGGTAAGATGCATTTGCTGAAGGATGTATGCGATGCATATGCGCGAACGGACGGAGAGGATTAAAGGTGGCAAGCCTCCTACCACCGACGAGTAGAGAGCTTGTCGTGCGACGATGCGGATCAAGCTGTTCTGGAAGTTGACCTGAAAGGCGGTCCTGTCATTCACTGGGCCCCCAGAGAGGACTGCTCTGGTCTTGCCGCCTTTCAAGTACAGCTCCAGCTTGGCGCGAACGGCATTACGAACGGCGTTTTCGCCCCCGACCATTGCCCAGACCTCATACTGGATCCAGGAAATGAGACCTCTGAGCAGATCCATTTCAGTGCTGGACAAGCGGAGACTCTGTATCTGATCGTCCGCCGGCTTGGCCGCCTGATAGAAGAACCATGACGGAGCTGTCAGGGGAGTGACTGCAAGCTTCTTGTAATCGTATTGATGGGGCGCGATGTTGAATTCGATACGTTCGCCGTACATGTCGTGTGTGGCACATCTGATGTCGACTGTGAATTCTCCAGTGGTCTTGTTCTCACGCTTCTTCCTGGCCGCCATGCGTATCTGAGGCCATTCGTATGTGCCGTGAGCGCCGGTGGATGACTCAGAGGTACCTCTACCACGCCACAGCGGATCGACCACGACGTGGTTGAAGCCTGGCTTGAGAGCGGACAGCGCTACAGTCTCTGTCATGAGCATAGCAGAAGGAGGCGCGCCCTTTGCCCAGGCAGCAAGAGGTATGGGTAGGCGGTTGAGTATGATGCACGCCTCCAGCCCTACGCGATTGGCGTCGTCTCGTGTTGGGCAGAAACTCACGTCCAAGGGAGGCCCGCGAGCCGGGACCTTCTTTTCGTACTCTGTCTTGAATCCGTTGTACAGAAAGATGCGCGGACCGTCCGGATCGTTGGCATCCTTGACAAGGATGTCAAAACCATCGATCGGATTGGGGACGTAATCTTTTTCGCTTGGATTTGGGCGCGTTTTGGTGTTGGGGTCCAGAGCCCGACGCTCGGCCGTGACGGTCCCGATGTCAAGAACGTGGTAATCACGATCCTCGTAAACAGGTGCATCATGAATCTTGACCGCCAAAGGCTGGAGCTGGGTGATGATGATATCGCTTCCCGGTGTGTAGACGAAATTGTTTTTGATCCCATTCCACTTGTTGATGTGTCTTGTCTTGTTGGATGTTGCAAGGGCTATGTTGTCAAGTGCTGTGCTTGTATCCGTAACACCCTCAACGTCGACAGGTTCGGATTGGAGGGTCTTGCGCTTCGTGCCAGCCGCTGCTTTGCCCTTCCCCTTTGCAGGCTCAGCTGTGATAAGGTCAGATACAGGCTGGCTTGACGTACATGATTCGGTGGGAGGCCATGGTAGGGGCAGACGATGGAGGATAGACCGGACTGTACGGGGCGAGCTCAAGATGGGGTTGAGGCCATCAAGAGCATTCCTTCCCCATGCACAGTCATGCCAGACCCAACTGTCGGAAACGAAGGATGGTGAATGAGGGTAGGGGGAGAACGAACCTTTAGCCTTCTTGGGCGCCATTCTTTGTGGGAGGGGTGGCGAGTGCCCCTGAGATTGGTCCCTTGTGCACAATAGCAGTTATGCGAATGATGATCTGAGGGGAAGTGATGATGGGGATAGTGCAAGAAAAATTGGAAAAGGGGGAATGCTGAAGAAAGATGTGTGACTGAAGCTCCGTTTGCAGCGAATGTTCCATGCAGTGACCCGCTCCAAGTAGCTTGCTTGTGTAACGCGAGAGAAATTTGGCGGAGACCAAAGCTCTGCCACTCACCAAACAGAAGTCAAAACTTCGTCGTCAATTCACAACTCATAGTTCTTCATCTTTTTCAACTCATCCAAATCAAGAATTCAATCTCTCATCGCTAGACATGTCAATTCCTAAAAGCATTGACTGGCGTGGCCTCACCAACCAAGCTGTGCAAGATCTCAACAAAGGAGATTACGCAAGTTGCATTTCCAATGCAAGAGCAGTACTAGAGTATGGCGATGCAGCACCCAAATTCTACAAGCTGAAATGTTATACCTTACTGGCCAAGGCTCTCGATGACTGGTACGAAGCAGAGGTTAGCATATCTCCCTGTCACTCACTCTAAAGCTGACGAGAAGTAGAAATATAGGAAAGCCGCGGAAGTCCTGTGGACAATCTGCCACGACACATGGCCACCTGGGACGGACGCCATCACCGACAAGGCGCTCAAAAGCCAGCGGGCAGAGCTTGATGAGCTGAGCAAGGCGATGCGTGACGACATGCCAGAAGACTACGATCCTTTCATGGACCCTGCGCATGACGAAGCAGACGAGGAAGATCTGGGTGAGCTCAAGAATGAAGAAGAGGCTGCGGCAGCAGAAGGTGTCATTGAAGAAGAAGCTGAGGCGGCGGAGGGCGACATCGAGAAGGCAGCTGAGGAACTTGAGGCCAAGACAGAAAGAGAGGCAGAGCTGGCCGAGGGCGAGATCGAGAGAGCCGCTGAGCTTGCTGAAGGAGAGCTTGAGAGACAAGCTGATTTGGCGGAGGCTGAAAATGAGAAGCCAGCCGCTGCAGGGAAAGGGAAAGAAAGAGCCGACGATATTCAGAGGGACACCACCCTAAGCCCAACCTCAGAGGCATACAGGCAGGCGGACGAAGAGTTGCGCCAGGAAGCGGAACAGAAGAAAATGTCGAGGTCAGAGAGCAACGCTTCTGGGTGGAAGAACACTCTCTCAATCAGGAAGGGCCGCAAGGGAACGGACCCTCGACGCGAGTGGGTCCCCGCCAATCAGCTCTGAATTGCTCCCACTGACAGTTACACAGGTTCAGCCTTCGCAGGCTTTTCAAGAAATCGGACGACAAGGAAGGAGCATGAAGGTGTCGTGATATAGAATGATGATTTTCTTCAAACAACCATCTTGCTCACTCGCTCGCTGGAGACGTAGCTGAGGCAGAGCTACAATCACGGTTCTCATACGTGTAAACACGAAGGTCGTGGAATACGCTCCATAGCTATCGTTGGATGCAGTTCAAGAATTGAATGATTTCCTATCCGCAATCAAGCACCTGTTTCTGCCCGTGAAAGATTGCCATTGTACAGTACAGAGCCACAGACCGCTGCTGGTTGAGATGCGGCTCTTATCGGAGAAACCTGTCGAGGTTTTTCCGACGCCAAGATTGAAGATTTGTCCACCCAGAGGATCCATACCTGACTACACATCAGTACCCATTGTACACGTCGCTGGCAAGAGAGTACGTGTCGAATGTGTCAGGCTCACTGAGACTCATAATTGCTAACACTGCTCTTGCAGAAACCGCGAGCTCGTCACGATGAAGCTCAACATCTCGTACCCTGCGAATGGATCGCAAAAGCTCATCGACATTGACGATGAACGCAAGCTGCGTGTGTTTATGGAACGCCGCATGGGTCAGGAAGTACCTGGAGATAGCGTAGGATCTGAATTCGCCGGTAGAGCGATCTCGTCGTCGTCGCTGCGACAAGAGCTGATGTGGGACTAGGATACGTCTTCAAGATCACCGGCGGCAACGACAAGCAAGGTCAGTAGACATCCGAGGCGGGATCTGAAGAGGACCTACGACTACCAGCAAGAGAAGAAACGTTGTTGACATCAGGTCAGGTTTCCCGATGAAGCAGGGTGTCATGCACCCCACCCGTGTCCGACTCCTTCTCGCCGATGGTCACTCATGCTACCGCCCACGTCGCACTGGAGAGCGCAAGAGGAAGTCTGTTCGTGGTTGCATTGTTGGTATGGATCTGTCTGTCCTGGCTCTCTCAATCGTCAAGCGTGGTGAGGCCGATATCCCAGGTGTGACCGATACCGTCCACCCCAAGCGCCTCGGACCCAAGCGTGCCACCAAGATCAGGAGGTTCTTCGGTCTCAGCAAGGAAGATGATGTGGGTATCCCCTTTCCATCTTCGCCGATCCTTATTTTGGATCGAGTCTGAGCTTACACTGGATATAGGTCCGCAAGTTCGTCATTCGCCGTGAGGTTACTCCCAAGAAGGAGGGCGCAAAGCCATACACCAAGGCTCCTCGCATCCAGAGACTCGTCACTCCCCAGCGTCTCCAGCACAAGCGTCACAGGATCGCCATCAAGCGCCGTCGCGCGGAAGCCCAGAAGGATGCTGCCGTAAGTTGTCAACTCAAAGTCTCAAGTCCTGTCCTAACCATTACACAGAACGAGTACGCTCAGATTCTCCACAAGCGTGTCGCTGAGGAGAAGGCCAAGCAGACCGAGGCCAGGAAGAGGAGAGCGTCCTCGATGAGGAAGTAGAGGATATTTCACGAGGCACCAGGTGGGATTCATAAAATGGAGTCAGAGCGATATCATGGCTTAGGAGACTTTGATCACAGACGTGCATAGTCTTGAGCCAGCGGAATGAATCTGTCACTTTTCTGCCAACTCTATGCTGTGCGCCATCCACTTTACGCTCGCCCTTAGTCTTTGTGTGCACTTCTCTGCACCCCTCTAGCTGTGCTAAACTTTCAGACACAATGGATTGAGTCTCAAGCCATTCACGTAGATTCTCTGACACGCATAAGCAGCAACGATTGCATCCAGATTGTGGTAGGTCGTCGTCGGCCACCGGAGGAGCGTGATGCTGATCACTAAGGCTTGGAATCGCTTGGCCGTGCCCACGTGCTTCGCTGGAGCCCTGGGCATGGTGAGATTATGGAGGGGTTTCGACACTCGCCCTTCGCTGCTGGCTTGTGGTTATCTCTCCGTAGATGACTTCTCAGACGGATCCTTCCCCTCCAATTCTGTCCTGGTAGACTTCCTCGTCGAGCTCGCGCTTCTTCCTTTCCCATCACAGTATTTCTTCGATGAAGTCGGGCATTGGTACACGATGAGCAGCAGTCAACTTCCTGTCTGGCTGATCGTCGTTCTCTGTGTCGGAGTGGTAGGAGGTGTAGGCGCATTGTTTACATGGATGCGGCTTCGACAACGTAAGAAGGAGGCACTAGAGGAGGAGATGGAAGCAGCAAAGGCAGAACCACCACCGTCTTACCACAACAATACCGATCCCGTCTACTACGAGTCGGCTACGATGGGAGACATGTTCTCAAATATGATCAGAAGACCTGCAAGAGCAGCCCAACCACAACAGCCACGAGATGCATCTTATGAGATGAGTGATCATATTGGACGGAGGGAGGGAGATGCTGATACTGGACACGGGACACATGAGCCGCCAGCATACTTGTTACCGACTATCACGTCGCAAAGAAAAGATGTCACGGATGGACAATGATATGTTTGAGTTCCACGGAGCTTCCGAACGAAGAGGCGTACCTGCATGGTGACGAGCGATGAGATCGGATCGGAGCTGCATGTCATCAACAGGATGGCATCAAGACGACATGTGAAAGCCAGACGTGCAGACATGTAAGCAGTCTATTGGGTGTCTCCAGAAGTCGATTGAGGGCCATTTGTCCTGGTGTAAAGATGGCTGCTTGGCCGGACGTCGCTTACATGCGGGCGCCCTGGTAGTTTGAAGGAAGTGAGGGGTCAAGTACGCTTTAGCCCGCCATGAACATCAATCATGAATATAGCAATCAAATATCGACAGTCTTTCCAGTCGAAAGTTCAAGTGGAGAGTGGTTGCCAGGACACTTGCCCTCGCTTCCGTCGTTCCGTGGCGGGCCAGGGCACCATTTCGCGGTGCAAGCGAGGAACGCCTCCTCCACTCATGAGCCAATTCTCGAACACGCCTCGCCACTTCTACTCCGGTTGTGGTCCATCTGTCGGTGTACTGCAATTAAGCTCTCCGAAGCACAGGCAAAGCAAGTGCTGTTCCTGCTTAAGCGTACTGCTAATGTCGTGAGATGGCCCCTCTAGGCGGTCATTCGCCCTAGCTGGGCCGATCATTGGTTAGCCGCATCGCATTGCGATGAGCCACCATCACTGTCGTCCATCTGGGTAAGTTTATAAGTAATCATACACGTCCCCGATGGTGATGGGCAGAACATCTTCGACTGTTTCGATTGCATAACACTTCTTCTTCGCAACTTCTCGCCACTTCCAGCATATCAAGATGCATTTCTCTGCCGCTGTGCTTGCGGCACTTCCGCTCGCTGCCAACGCCGCCAACCTCGTCCTCTCCAACGACGATGTAAGTGACTGCCACAGGCCATAATCAATAGCTTTTTACTGACATCCATGTAGGGCTGGGCGGAGAAGAACATCAGAACCTTCTACAGTGCCCTCACCACCGCCGGCGAGAATGTAGTCCTGTCAGGTCCCGCTGAGAACCAGTCCGGCTCAGGTACTAGATACCATTCCCCATCGACACTTCTTGACTGACCTTTCCATAGGCTCCCGCTCAGCCACTCCCACCCCTCGCACACAACCCTGCCAATTCAACTCCTGCCCAGCCAACAGCCCCGCTATCGGCTCCGACCCCAACAACGCCCGCTTCAACTACGTGAATGCCTTCCCCGTAGACGCAGTCAGGAACGGCATCAACATCGCCCCACGCATCCTCGGCGCCCGCCCCGACCTCGTCGTCACCGGTCCCAATGTCGGCTGCAAGTTCCCTCCTCCCTCCTCGTCGTCCTACCACTAACCATCCCTAGCCAACCTCGGCCTCGTAACCCTCTTCTCCGGCACCGTTGGCGCCGCCACCGAAGCCTCCACCCAAGGCTTCCCGGCTGTCGCCTTCTCCGGCGCCTCCGGCGAATCGATCAGCTTCACCGCCCCGACACCCGTCTACGCCCGGGTCTATGCCGACCTCGCCACCAACGTGACCCAGACTCTGCTGCGTTCCAGCACCCCTTTGCTCCCGCGGCTGACATACCTGAACGTAAACTTCCCCGAAAGTTCTTCCACGAGATGCGGCAACCCGAATCAGTTTCGCTTCATCTTGACGCGCATCAATGGTGCCGTGCCCCTGCTTACGCCGCCCGATGTGCAGACCTGTGGCGGAACGAGGTTGCCCACGGAGTCCTCGGTGGTGGGAAGGAGTGACGGTTGTTTTGTGAGTGTGTCGGTCGGTGGGAATAATAAGCAGGATACGTCGGCTGCTAATCAGGCGGTGGTGTTGAGGAAGTTGGCGCCTATTCTATCTTGCTTGCCGAATTAGCGGTCGGCTTTGGATCGATGGGCGATGGCTCGATGTGAATTTGGGAAATGTGCTGGGCCGTAGCAGAGTGCTTGGCTCGAATGGAATGTCAGCCCTTAGCCATTGGCCGTCTCTTTCCCCTGTCCATTCACACATAATCTGGCCAGCCTTGATACGTGGAGGTAGGTCTCCTCGTCAGATCAAGGATAGTATCAAGGTGGACACGACCACGTAGGAAATGTTTGTGGTGACACAGCATTTCGCCAATGCCTCGGCAACGAGTCGCATCTCAAACACCCAAGACCGCTGCATCCACTCGGAGAATTCTCACCATCGATCTTACACTTGGACGTCGAGATCGTTGTCACGCATCTTGGCGAGCATGTTACTACGCCCCGAAAGGTCATGCAGGAGGTGAGGGTGATATACCGAGGCTGCCGAGGTTCGATAGAAAGAAGTACTCTTGGTAGGTGGCCCTGCTTCAGGCCTCGTGCTTCAAACATTGGCACATTTCTTGTCCCTGTTTCAGCACTTCCCCCGCAATCTTCTCCACGATGCTGCATGTTCCTGCATGATCATCATTGAATCGCACACTGCTTTCTCTTGTCCCGCCTCGGCTTGTCCATACCACCCTACCATGGCTTGCGAACATGCACGCCATGACGGTGAACCTGTCGACTCCGCTCTTCACATCCCATGATCGAAACCCACACAGAGGACCTGGTTCGCCTCGGTATCTTATGGCTCGGCCAGATATAAAGAGTCACAATCCTCCATCACAAAAGATGGCAACCGAGTTCGACTCTCCAATCTGGTAGGAACATCATGAAGACCTTTACCATCCTTTTTGCGGCTCTGACCGCCTCTACCACTGCTCAACTCTTCCCTCCTTCTCCTTCAGGTTGCCCAGTAGCACCAGATGTCGATACTGCCAATGGCGTTCCTATCAAACCAGGAAACGTCCCTGCCGGATGCAATGACTTTGAGGTCCTCGTTGGTAAGCTACCCGATCAGTTTCTGGTATTAAATCACTGACTTGCCAGCTCGCGGTACTGGTGAGCCCGACTTCGCTCCAAATGGCGCCTACGGAGTCGTAGTTGGAGATCCGGTCATCTCCAACTTGACCAGAGTCCTGCCCAATGCTCGCGGATACCCAGTCCAATATCCTGCCAGCGCCTCCCTGCTCTCTCCTCGTCGTGGCTCCAGCGATGTTGTCGCTCGTCTTCGTCGTCAAAGCGTCGCTTGTCCCAATCAGAAATTCGCTCTAGTCGGCTATTCCCAAGGTGCTGTAGTGATGAGGTCTGCCGTTACCAGCTTATCTACGACAATTCAGAACAAAATTGTCGCCGTTGTCTCTTTCGGCGACCCAGCTGAGCGTCAGGGACGAGGCGAGGACTGGCCAGGTGTCTTGCGCAACAGAAATCTCCAGATCTGCGCGACAGAAGGAGGCGGTGATCCAGTCTGCAATGCTCAGGGCACTTGCATCTTCTTCCACTTGATCTACCTCCGACAAGACTTCATCGACCGAGCCGTGAGCTTCTTGACAGCCGCTTTCAGGGGCCAGCCACTGCCACAGTGAGCAAGGATCAACAGAAACCCACAACAACATTCCCAACTTCATGGTCTTGCTGTACATAGCCCCAATCAATCCTTCCCCTCCCCCTCTCCTCCCATCGGCTCCCAAGCCCTCCCCTCCCAAGTCAACCCCACCTCCTCCCCCTTCCCCTCAGCATACTTCACGCCCACCCCCACCCCAACCAACCTCTCCCCCGCCCTCCCATTCCACAAAACCTGCCTCACCCTCCCCCCCTTCTCAACAAACACAAACCCCAACATGCCCCTCCCCCTCCTCACCGCCTCCCTCACCCCCCTCGTCGCCTCCCCCCTCGCAACCAACCACCCCATCGTCCCCTCCCCTCTCCACCCCGTCGGCGCGGAGACCATCGCCCCCTCCAACTCCCTCACGAACTGCGGCTTGGGTGTCTCGGCTTTACATTGCACGATCACCTTGATTTCCTCGCTGCAGGAGAGGGAGGGAGGACGCCATGTGCCCAGGAGATCGATGCCGAGGTCCGAGGCGCCGCCTGTGCGGTGGAGGGTGAAGCCCAGGGTGCGCAGAGAGGACAGGCATATGTATTCGTAGTGGGTGCCGATGTAGACTGTGCTGGTGGGGGAGAGGGAGGTGGTGCGGGCGTGGTGGAGGAAGGTGGGGAGGTCGTGGTGGAGGGAGGAAGGGGGGCGGGGAGGGAGGCTGGGGGACGCTGAGGGGAGGCGGGGGCGGCCGCGTTTCTTCGGTGGTGGGGTTGGTGGTTCAGAAGACGGGGAAGGGAGGATGGGTTCAGCTTGGTCGCGAGGAGGGGTTGTCTTTGTGGACGCTTGTCGGCGTGAGAGGTGGTGGGAGGTACATGTCTGCAGCTGAAGATGTGGTGACGCTGGAATTGCTTTGCTGAGGTTCTTGCAAGCCTGGGTTCGGAACATAAAGGAGCTATTGTGGAGCAGAAGCGAGATGCTGTTTTGCTCATGCACGTGATTGCAAGGGTGGATGGAAGGATCAGCAAACAATGACGGAGGTGTGGAGAGCTTTGTCAATGGCGCCGCACCGAGCTTGACCTTCTCTTCAACGACCAATGATGGCACTAAAGCGGGGTCGCCATTGGCGATGTCAAAACTTATGTAGGTAGAAAAGCTGCTTTCTCTCCATCTATGATTCCCAAAGCGTGGTAAGGATACACAATGCCAAACACAAAGACAGTCCACGTCCCCCACTTGGGCGGCATCGATGCCGCCTACCAGATGCCACACCCATATGACCGCTCTAAGCCAACTCTGGTCATGGTAAACAGCTTCACGACCTCATCCGAATTGTACAAGCGGCAATTCAAGAACGAAAAGCTCACGAGCAAGATGAATCTGATCGCCATCGAGCTCCTCGGACATGGCCAGACCAGGACCAAAAGCCTCCACTTTACGTATTGGGACACGGCAATCATGAACCTCCAAGTCATCGACGCCCTCGACATCAAAGGCAAGATCTTCGTGCTGGGAACAAGTCAAGGAGGCTGGATCACCGTGCGAATGGCATTGCTAGCACCAGAAAAGGTCAGTCAAGCTCCATAAGTCCCCCCTCACTGTCCTCTTATTCACCAATCCGTATAACTAATCATACTTACCCCCCTCCAAGATCACCGGCATCCTCCCCCTCGGCACCTCAATGGACTACGAATCCCCTCGCTCCCTCGCCCTGGGCTGCTGGGACGGCGCCGCCGCCACCACGCCCTCGATCAAACACTGGACCGAGCACTCACCCCCCGACTTCACTCCCGGCCCCGACTTCGCCAACTTCCTCATCGACCAAGGCTTCGGCGCAGACGTCGCGCAAGAAGAGCGCGAGTTCTGGGTGCGTGAAATCGAGGAGAATTACCGCGGTGACGACGGCAGGCAGAGGGCGAGGTTGGCGGCGATAAACTTGCGCGAGAGGGATGGGTTGCATGGGAGGTTGTGGGATGTCAAGTGTCCTGTTTTGTGGATGCATGGGACGAAGGATGTGGTGTATTCGGTGGCGAATGCGGAGGAGGAGATCAAGTTGTTTGTGAATAGTAAGGAGGCGAAGTTGAAGGTGATTGAGGGCGGGCAGCATTTTTTGAGCGCTAGTCATCCTGAGGAGGTGGAGGAGGGCGTGTTGGAGTTTGTGGAGAGGTGGAGTTGACTGCATGGTGGGAGTAGGATGTGAAAGGAGGAGAAAGGGCATGACGCTCATCCATTATCGACAGTACATAACGCCAGAATTAAAGGGTATCCCAGTCCGTATCTTCGTTTCGATTACCTGAATTTGCTGACAATGACTGCGATGATCAGGATAACCAAGACGGTTATGATTGCCGCCGTAATAATCTTGTTAGTGGCCATTCTGAATCAGTCAGTACGGGATCTGTGATTGCCAAATGATGTCTCATACCTACGCGCCATACCGCGCAGAGTCTTGTTGCTCCTGTCCGTATACCCCTCGCTCTCTAGCAATGTCGACCGGGTATGCTCGATAGTCTCTCGTTGTCGGCTGAGATCCGCCAGTGTGTTTCGACCAATGTCCTCCGTCTCTAGCGCGACTCTCTGCGATTCCCTTAGCCTCCCACTTGATCGTTCCAGCCTGTCTGTCCCGGAGAGCAGTTGTTGTCGTTGCTCGAGCTGATCATCCCCAGTTGGGTTGTCCCTGTATCGCTTCCCAAATAGTGCACCTCTGTCACTCGACAAGCCCTCCAACTTCCGTTTCGCGACGTCGGTGTCGTGTTGGAAATTTCGAAATCTTTGGTTGACTTTACTCTTCTGACTCGCCGGTAGGTTCTCCTTCTCCAAGCGCATCGAATCCAGCTGAAGATGTATCAGCGGGCCGTCAGTCTCCCGTTTCTGGTCAGTCAACTCACCAGCTCTTTGGCTTCCTCGAGTGCCCGCTCTGCCTGGCTGACAGCTGCTTTCCGAGGTTCACCAGTCAGTTCTGGTATCTGGTCGAGCTTCTGGCTCAGATCTGCTTGGACGAGCTTGAGTTCCGCCTCATAGTTGCTGAATAGCTCCGACCCAGCGTCAGTGTCGAGAGGGTTTGCCATGGTAATAAGTCGACAGTGATGAGGGTTGAATGGGTATTGGCTGGGGACTGCACGGCGGTGCAGGCTCTACTGTTCGTGATTCGAGGCGGGTACTGGGAAGGTTTGTCTTTGTCGAGGCAGACGTGGACATTCCCAACCTCGCTATCCTCTCCGCAAGGCAGGCGCGCAAATGCGTCATGTGATCGGCGCCAAGCCCCGATTGCTCCGATCTCCGACATCGTCTTTGTTTCCTTGCTGCCGCGACATCAATTGTTATTCATACATCTGCACAAACAGAGGTCACATCGATGCAGAGACAGTCCAGCTAAATGAGAAGGAGATCGCCGTGCCGTTACATTCACTATTGATGTGCTGTATATCTCATGAGCACTAGCTCTAGGCCATAACCGAGCTCTCTACCTCTTGACGAGGGGGAATCTTTCGTTCTATCGTAAGTCGTAATCGTCGTCATCGCAAACATCCACCAGGTATGCATGAGGAGCAGTCTGAGACGAAATCAGCAGCATCGTGGGACCCCAGCCTGGTTCCATAGCTGTCTGCAGCTTCGCCTGTGTTGCTGCTCAGAATCACCACCGCTAGGTCTTTCTTACTCTTCCACGCATTTCCACCAGCGCAGCTTCTCATACATCAATGCTCCCGTCACAAGTTGCATGACCACTTGCAGGCTGCCTCCCACCACTTTGATCCACCAACCCGACTTCCACTGGCCGTCCTCCATGTAGCGGTCGCAGCAAACCACCAAGATTGCTATCAGTATTTCGACGCTCTTGGACGCGATGACGCCTTTCACCACCGGATTGCTTGGATCTCTATGCAGCGTGAAGCCGTTGGCGGATGACTTTCGCCATTATGGCGAGTATGGAGAAAACAATGGTCGCGAAAAACGTTTTCTTCAGACAGAGCTCCAGTAAGGCAGCCAAGCCCTCAAAAATAGCCGACAAACAGCTGCCAGGCGCCAGGTAGACAAATCCCCAGAAAGGTTTTCGCTCGAGTGCGCCGCCTTCCTTGACGCCAAAGCACGATGCGACCAAGTCGAAAATGCAGCAAACCAGCTTCGCAATTCTCACGCACAACTTATCGGTGCAGCAAGCCTCCAGGACGACATGCACAGTGTAGGCCACGGATACTAGGCCCATGCACACGGCCGAGCAGATCTTGGCGGCTTTGGTCTTTTCATCGTCGATGGTCTTGCTTGCTTTCGGATTGGCGTGGGTGTTTACATTGTATGGGGTCGACCGATTGTTGTCATTGGGAGATGTTGCAGACGCTAAGACGCCTGTATTTGTGCCGGTATCTCTCTGCGGGTCCGGTGCATGCTCAGTGCTTGATTGCTCCGACATGGTGACAAGCAGTTTACTCAGGGTTGTCGCGTGAAAGTGGATGTGAGGAGGTAAGAGACGACATAGTTTCTGGATGAAGAGGAGCCTTCGAAAAGCTCGCTGTGCAGACTCAGGTGATTCAAGCTGCCCCAAATGCTTTCACACAAAGTCGATGGAACGCTATGCAAGGAACCGACAAGGCGACCATGTGATGTAGGGGAAAGGCAGCTCTGCGCACAGCAAATATACACACACACCTATATGCCAACAAGCACCTACAGCTACAGTGCCCGGAATGCAACGATAGCGACACAGGAGTCTCGATGCTTTCAAGGCGAAGACGTTTCTGTTCAGAATCGTCATCGGCACCTTAGGCTGACGAGTAATCTGCACGCTGATAGCTGTCACGAAGCACAATGCTCGAGGCCAACGACAGAATCAACCCTGGGCACTAGCAAGGATACCAAGGCTAATGGCGCTCGACACTGACCATGTCTCTCTGGCGCTGGCTTGTACAGGTTCTCGCCGAGGATAGAAGGCAATTTTCAGCGATCTTATGGTCCTAAGGATGACCGCAGAAGAATTGATGATGTACCAGGTGTCACGGACTCGCTACGCCTCATGCTACACCTCACGTCGGTGTGTCACATTTGGATCCTACCAGTGGCTCTTTGCTTGGACCAGGTATCTCGGTCGAGACTGCAGACTCGTGAGGGGGCTTCCCAGATTGGATGGACAATGGGAGATGAGTTGTCCTTCGACAACCAGGATCTGCTAATGTAAGCTCGGCAGCGTCGAACAAAGAGCAGTATTCGCCCCCATCTCATGCCTTTGTCCGCGGTCCACGGTACTCCTCGATATGCCCCAAGAACAACATTCCACATGTACAAAGATCAGATCCTCTTTGTTGGAATTTGTGAAGAGGATGAGACTCCTCCGTCATACTCTTCCTTCCTGAAGAACTCTTCTCAAACTTCACCAACTACCACGACTGCTTACCATGGGCCAGCCACTAAGTTATATTGTACAGCCTGACAATGAAGAAGATAAGCGAGTATTTCTTCAGAGTTCTTGCTACGAGGATGTCATCAAAGCGTTGAAGGCGAAGTTCCACGACAACAACCCGCTCATCGCCGAGTACGCGGTTGGCATGCGCGGAGTTACCCAGGACTTGGAAAGTGCAACACATAATTACGACGCTTCAACACCAGTGGTCGTGAAGAACTTTTTGGAGAATGTCAGAGACAAGCTTAGGATGCTTGCCGCTGATGGATGGCGCCAAGCAGAGCTCATACTCATTCGCCACAACGGGAGTCAGGTCTACACCGCATGGAAAGTGCGGCGAGGGGTCAAGGTTCGTCGGTTTTTTCAGTGTGACGAACAGGACAGGGGAGACCTACAAGTAATGTTGGGTATGACCGGCGATTCCAACGACTCATGGCATCGAGCCTTATGGGCCAAGCATATCATTTGGCATGCGTACATACCTCCTCTCCCGCCTGGGTGGAAGGGAAATTGGAGATTCTTCTCTGACAAACCTCTTGCGACTGCCATGGAAGCACGATATCCTCCGCAAACCGAGGCCCGCCGTAAATCGATCATGAAGCTCCAAAAAGACGGGCTGGAGCAACTTATCATCTTGCCACCAGAGATTCGGCAGAGAGCATTCTCGCAGCTCCTGGATCGGTATAGGTATGTGGTTGATCTGCGAGTCCGGCCGTCCTCGCTGTCACCACCAAAACTTCGCGGGCGACTTACGTCCCACGTCGAGAAGGAGTTCTGCGGGATTGGTCTCCTGGACGATGAAACGATCGTGGAAGCTTTTGCAGAAGCGGAGGCGGATGCTCGCAGGCGATACACGCCGTTGTTCATTTTCGATACCGATACTGCATGTGGGCAATCCGCGATCGACGACACACCGGTGCACAGCGGGGTGGACGAGTTGCTGCTTGCGAATCAAGTCTTACCAGAAGTCGACGAGATCCATGTCGCAGTCATGGTCAAGTCGGATGATGCCCAGAATGAAGCTCGCATCGTGGGTCCTTCTCTGAAAAAGTGTCTGCAGCTCACACCGAACGCGACAAAGATCAATCTGAGGATTTACTTTGAGAATTCCGACAACGTGTACCGGCCAGGAGAGACTGCATCCTTAGCGACGTACCCGTGGAGCGAGAAGATTGGTCTCTCTCTCCAACTCAAAGTGGAGGTCTTTGAGTATCAGGCTTACGAGATGCCCGGACTGGGGCCTGTTGAAGGAGGCCACAAACACGTCGTCGCCCACATCTACCCCAGTGGAACGCCTGACAGAGCGAGTCACATCTTCTGGGCCTCGGACCATCTCGGGTTTATCGACTGTGCAATGGGGAAGCCGATGCCTGGGGATGTGATAGAGCCGCTGAAGCATGTCTACATGCACTGTCGCCGCCATGTCACCTTTAGATGGGCAACGTGTGAGACAGAACTCCTTCTTCAGACCTTGCGATTCTACTCGCCATGCTCGATCGTTGCTGGGGAATTTGAACAGTGCAGTTGTCGAGGAGAGAACGAGGTTCGGAACGTTGTAGAAGGCCAGCTTGTGGAAGTGTGACAGCAAGCAGATTAATGTGTGAGATGACAATGTATATAGTCAGTTTCAACTCGAAACGAAGTTGATCAGCCTCCTGCGTGAGTGTGTGAATCCATCGATTCCACCTTGATACTTGCCACGTACCTGGAATGTCCACTGCCGGACAAAGAAACGGCACACGCCGGGTCACGATGCCGGATGCGGCGACGACGCTTCAAATTACCGTCATTATATGGCACTGCGACGTCTTTGTGCGGCTCAATAATGATAGCAACCGAAAATAGGCTATCGCTGCGAGCAAGGATTTCCTACCACGAACACAGGCACGTGACTGCGGCTCCATCGGCTTGGCGCGCTCCCCTCCGCATCATGATCCGCTCCTGTTCATTGCATCAACCTTCTCACGTAGCACCAGGGGCCCAGCCTCTTTCTGCCATCACCCACAACCGATCTCAACCACGACCCACCTCATGTCCACCACCACCACCACCACAACAGCATGATCTCGCGCGCCCTCACCCTCCTCTCCACTCCCATAATCCTCCTCCTCTCCATCCCCCTCACCCTCTTCGCCCTACTCACCACCACCCTCGCCCTCCTCACCCTCCTCCTCCGCATCTCCATCATCTACCTCGAACTCCTCCTCGCAGTAATCCAATCCTTCCTCCTCCCCACCGCACCCCCTAGCAAACCCCTCTCGCTGCGCCCCTCCTCCCCTCTCCTCCCCACCCAGGCCCCCCTCCGGCACCACGCCCGCCGCCGCACCTCCTCCTCCTCCAGCACAACCTCCCTCCACACCCCCAACTTCAACACCGGCGCCCCCGGTCAGCGCCTCACCAAACCCCCCTCCCTCGCCAGCCTCCTCGGCACCACCACCCCGCGCGACTACGAAAGCGTAGGCGGCTGGCGCTTGACCTCCGCCGACTCAGACGAAGAAGCGCTCTGGACAGGCATCAATTCCCGCCTCGAGCTGCCGGCGCTCACGGTGCCGAGTCCAGGGAACTTGACGCGCGACGGGCATAACCACCACGGGGGGCCAGGCGGGGGAGGGGGACGCTACCACCACCGCAGTCTGACGGGGGGGAGTAGGAGGGGGAGTACGCGTGCGGGGACGGTGAGTGGGAATGGGAGTCCGGAGTTGGTGGCGCAGGGGGCGGGGGGGAGGAGGAGGGGGAAGGGGAGTGGGGCGGTGAGTCCGGAGGGGTATTTTTCTGGGTCGCAAGGGGTGGTGGGGATGGGAGGGGGGAGTGGGGATGGGGTCGAGGGGGCGAGGGGGTTGGGGATGACGAGTAGTGAGGGGCAAGGCCAGGGGAGGGGGACGAGGGAGGGGAGTAGGAGGGGGAGTGTGAGTTTGGTGAAGGTTAGGGGGGAGTGATGACACCGACTGGAGGGTGGAGTGATGCTGTCATCTGGGAAGGAAAGAGAAGGGATTGGAACATGGATTGGGAGTGGATCTGGGATACGGTTCGGGAAGATGGGATGATACCCATGTATACCACGGATGGCTGGCGCACAGGCTCGGGAAGGCACAAGGACCAAAGGGACAAATGGGTATTGTACAACCTCTTCTATATTGGTATAGCAAGAGCCTACCCGCGCAGTTTGTATGAAATCTTCTTCATCAGGTAGGAGGTCCCTCTGGGTCTGCTCGCACTATGAAATGTACTACCAGTAAGCCAACCCTCCTATCTCTCTCCCATGTCGCAGTGATACAGACCTGACCTTTTCCTAGAAGTTCCCACCCTCACTCTTGACCGAGCTCGAATGTCCTCAACTCCCCCGTCCCTGTCTCTCTCACTCTCACTCTCACTCTCATTTCCTCTCCCTCATCCTTTGCTAGGTCCAGGCTCTAGCTCCTCGCCCTCCCCTCACTCCCAATGCTCTCGACCTTCTCCCCCCTCAAACCCCTTCCGAAGCCACCCTTCTCTCCTATTCCTTCAGTACCTACCAGGTCCCCCTCCCCTCCCCTCCCCTCCTCACCAACCAACTCTTCCTTCCCTCCCTCCTTCCCCTCCCCTCCCATCCCCTCTTTCTCTAGAAAGTCTTCCTCCACCACCCCTCCCTTCCCGAACAACTCCTCCTCGCCCCCCTTTCCCCCAGTAACTACCAGCTCCCCCTCCCCGCCCCCTTCTTTCATCGCGGCAAGACGTCGCCTCTCCCTCCCTTCTCTCCTCAACCTCTCTTTCCTTCTGATAGCGAACCAAGCGTACAAACACACTCCGATGGCGGTCAGCAGCACGCTGCCAGCGACGAGGACGGCGCGGTAGGATTTATCTTGCTGGGGTGCGGGCTGGTAGTTACTCTCGGGCGAGAGGGGGGTGGGGGTGCCTGGGGCGGGGTCGGAGGGGGAGGGGGAGGGGTGGGCTGGTAGTACTGCTGGGTGGGTGGGGGTAGTGAGGGTTGAGGGGATTGGGGGGGTCGAGGGGGTCGTGGGGGTCGAGGGGATCGAGGAGGGGGAGGGGGCTGAGGGAGGGGCTGGTAGGTATTAGAGCTTGTGGGTCAAGGGGGGGAGGAGGGAAGGAGGAGGGGGAAGGGAGAGGGGGGAGGGGTGGTCAGAGGATAAACTTGTGGTGAGGCATCATTGCGCCTTTCATGAATGAGGTGTAATCGTGCAGGTTGGTAGGAGAAGGAGGGGTGACTTACGGAACGCTGTTGCGCTGTTGATGCTGGTAGGACCAGAGGTGAGGGTGCCGGTTGCTGGTAGGTGTTAGCTCTGTCCATGAGAAGTCTTGCAGCCTCAAGGGGTGTGGAAACGATCGATATCAGACTGAAACAATTGTGCTCACGAGGTAGGAATCACCCCGCCTCTTTCACACAGAAAAAGACAAACTGGTCATCATACGACACCTACCAGCAGGCAGGACAATCAAGAAAGAAAGCGAACAACTCACCGCTCACACCCTCCCTCTCCCACCCAACCGTCCCCAGCGTCGTCTGAACCACAATCACACTACCAGCACCAACGCCACTGGTAGTTTCTCCTCCAATCAACGGCGTGGTGGTCGGCACACTGGCGTTCCCGAACGCAGGGGCGTCTCTGGCCTGGTAGTACCTAGCGCGATGGCGCACGGCGTGGCGGTGGTGGTGGACTGCCATGTTGCGAGAAGGGATGTGAAAAGCGGCGGGGTGAGGTGGGGAGTCTCGTGCGGTCTGGTAGTTTCTAGCGGGTTGCGCTGATGCTGCGGGCAGTGGTGAAGAGGTACGAAGGAGTGGACGCCGACGGACGGCGATGAGGTGGTTGCGCGGTGGAGAGGGAAGAAAGGAGCGTGAAAGAGGAAGAAGGAGGAGAAGAAGATTCTGCAATGCGTTGGCAGAAAAAGAGCTGTGAGTGGCATGTGAAGATGGCCTGGAGGTGGATGCCAAGACTAATATCAGGGGCGGGATGGTCCATTCGGGCAACATCACGTCATGAGAGCCCATTCTACACCTTTGCAGACACCGACTGGGATACAAGGGCTCGGAAATGATAGTCAACATCTCTCATTCACCATCACTATCAAGCTATGAGCCATGTTCATATCCATCCTCGCTTGTCGCCAAGCGACTTCTCCTGGTCTTATCAAAACGACAGCAAACCTCAATCGTGGGATCGTGAAGGCGGCCATGGAAGGTAAGAATCCAAAGCGGTCCCGAATCGTAATGCCTTGAACGCCATGAAAAAGGACATTGGTCCTTCTGAGAGCAAACCGTATTGGTATTTCCATCGTCTTGCGCTGCATGTGTGAATCGTATCGTACTTGCTTGTTGGAATTCAGAAACCGGCGTCATAGTATACAGAAAAGGCATCTGCGTAGAGACTCGCCAGGAGCCTCATTTGTTTGTTCGTAGTGTAGCTTGCTGGTGTCGTGTTGCTGTACTCGGTGTGAAGTGGCCCGTCTAATCGAAGATCATTTCGCGGTAATCCAGCAAGGCGCGGACGACATCCCTCTGAGATTGCATGTCGGTCATCTCACGCTCGATAGAGGTAGGGCGCATGATGGTAGGAGCAAAGACGACAGCAAGGTTCAAAGGCGTCATCTGAAAATCGTTAGCAAACATCAAACCAATCCGGAATAGAAGCATACCAAGTTCAACGACTCCTTCTCAACCACCTTTGCCAGATGTGCCGCCAGATACTCCAGAACTCCGCGATGCACCGGCGGCAGGTTACCAAGAGCGGCCTTGAGTGCAATACCTCTCATATCTTCCGGAGCCGCAACAGCCTCCAGCACACTCTCATACACATCGTACGTGATGAGAGGATTCGGTAGCTTGCGGAAATACTGCTTCAAGCAGCTCGTAACGGCGTGAATGTCCAGATCGGGGTCGGAAATGTCGCAGGTACCCTCTTTCTCAAAGCTGGCCTGGACCTGCTTGACCTGTCCAGCACCACCAGATTTGCGATAGATACCCTCAGCGTCGATACCGCGAGCTTCGACCTCGGCGATACACCTCGACACAATGGTCGGGATGACACTCCTCTCGTAATCGCAGCGTGCGACGAGATCAGAACCGAAAAGCACTAAAGAACGGTCAGCGTAAAAGGACATCTTTTTCACAATGCGACTGCGCCTACTCGAAGGATCATTCCCTCCGAGCAAGTTGGAACTGCTGCTGTTCTTCAGCGTGGCGCCAATCTGCCCGGGCTTGAGGCCATTCTTCTGACTAGAAAAGAAGCCGAGACCGCTGCGTCCAGAGTCGATACTTTGACCTGTTTTCATGGAGCTGTTCTCGGTGGTGGCGCCGGACATGGCTTGTGGTGGACCGATGGGCATGCCATTCAGATCGTACTGTCCGTCTTTGACGAATGCGCCTTTCATGCCACGGGTAATGTTCTTGGCCACGTCACGACCACCCTTCTTCCAGTTGAAGCGTTTCGGCTGGCCTTTGCGGATGTTGACAACTTGAGGAGCTGTCAAGATGTGGGCTTCACCGACTTCGTGATGGTCGTTGTGCTGAAGCGAAGTCATCGATCCGATATCGTTGCTGATGCTTGGCTGAGATCCAGCGCGCAAGTCGATCATGCTGTTACCATTCGGAACCCTGTTCGCCTTGTACATTTCCTGGATGTTATGGACGAGTTGTCCGTTGAGCTCGTTCAGCTGTGCGTTCTTGCTAGACAAACTCTCAAACTCCTGCAGGCCCTTATCCTTGACCTGAATGAGATTTGCAATATCGTCAGTGAGCTCGTTGCGCTTGTGAACGAGGTCTTCAATCTGGGCAGCAATGTTATCCTTCAGACGGTTGAGTGAGTGCGCAAAGTCTTGCATGATATCGGACTTGAGCCCGGAAATGTCAAGAGGCTGGTTAGTATCTTTTGCTCTGGTTAGATGTTCCGTCATAACTTCCAGCTCGCGAACGACCATCTCGCGCTGTGTATCGAGGAATGCCATGGTCGACCGCTTCTGTTGGAGTTCATTGTTGACATGCTTGAGCTCGCCAGAACTGTTCATAGTCTCCTGCAGACCCATCTTCTCGCTTTCAAGCTCGGCAATGCGTTGTTGAGCGCGACGGAGATGCGCGCGTAATGAGTCGACATCGTCTCTGACATTGGGAGAAGCAGGATTGCTGGGATTGAGCGGACTGCTGATCTCAAGATGTGTTGTAGATGTCGGTGTGCGTTGGGCGAGGGGTACTGCCCTGTCGCTGAAGCTACGTCCATGACGGACAGCATTGCTCACACGACGCAGGACTGACGAAGCTGACTCGCCCGCTGTGCTGTCCTTTCGTCCAATAATACGGGACATTTCCTCATCCATCGAAAAGTCTGCCCCCAAGCTAGGCTTGTGGAAGTGACCACGTGAAGGAGAGGCCGGATCGTTGCTGGTGAAGGAAGTGACAGACTCATTACGACGTTCATGACCGGTCACGGGTGGAGCTGGTGGTGCTGCTCTAGGCGCAATGAAATCACCATTCGCCACAGACTTGCTCGGCGCACTTGGTCGACCAGCTGCGCGAGGTGGTATATCCATGGTCGGCCGCGAAGGAGAATCAAGGCTTCGACCATTCGTTCGTGGAGTGGATGTTGAGACCTCATAATTGGAACCGGACATGGATGCTGAGGATGGTGAACGCATGTGTCCAGCGTAGCTGTTTGTTGATGTAGTGGCTTCTGAACCAGATCGATCAGGACCAGTGGACACAGGCTTGCGGCCAGAAGCAGTGAGGGAATCGCCACGAGCGGGATGTCGATTATGCGCTTCTTGCAACTTGGGATCATCGAATGGATTGACGCCAGAATCAGGAGTCGGAATGTCCTTCTGCGCTGGGGACATGCCCGAAGCGTCGCGAGACTGGGGATAGCTGGGCTTTGTCTCGTATGGCTGCTCATTGTCGCGCGAGGTCTCCAATTTCTCGGACCGCATTGAGCCTTTGCGTGTCCTCGGAGCATCCTGCAGCTTGAAGCCTTCTGGTTGACCCAAAGAGAATGATGTCGAACTTGCTTGCTGCATTTGTGGTCGCTGCTGTACATGTTGCGGTGTATTTGTGACCGAGGCGTTATCCTCGGGTACCTCTTTGCGGCGGGTACTCGACCTCCCTTTGTCCTGTTGCGCAATGTGCGGACTTGTAGGTTTCTCCCGCTCAGCAGACTGTGACCTTGAGGATGGCCCTTCGCGCAGGACTTCTCGGTGGTTTGATTTCGAGCTTCCTCTTGCATTGAAGTAATCGCGCTGGTTGTTCACCTCTTTCGCCTTTGGTGTTTCGGTGTCGATTCTTTCAGACTTGCGATTGGCATGCGAACTGAGAGCAGCTGGTGGGGTGGGGTCGAAAGCCATGGGTAAAAAGCCGCGAGAGTCGTCGTCAATGTCGGATGCTGCTGCTGATGAGACGCTGGAAATACGACCTTCGCGATATGTGCTTGCAGGCAGGGTGAGGTTTTCTGAACAGTCGTCAGTCAATCTAGGCAGATTCTTTGTTGTAGAAGACTCACCTTTCTGCTTGTCATCCGGCGAGACCTCACGACGACTTGTCTGCGACTCTGCTCCGAACCTTGCGGGTTGGGTAGATTTCGGTGACTTCTCATCGTCAAAGCCATTGGGCTCAAAGGTTGCCGGCGGATTGGCATTCGGGGGAAGGGCGGGCAAGCTCTTATCAAGCACCACCGGTCCTGTGCCCGTCCCTGGTGTTGAAGCTTTTGATGATTTTCCTTTCTTGCGTCTTCTCTCCATGAGGCTCTCGTGACATCGCATGCAGAATATCCCTTGACTAGTCCGGGCGTATCGTAAGTTCTCAATCTTGCGTTTGCAATTGCGACATCTGAAACATGCAGCGCAAAAGGCTTGATCGCCGGTGAGAATTGCGAGGTCTTCGATCTTGTTGCCGCATGCGTTGCAGCTGTAGGTGCAGTTGTTGCATATTAGGGAGCCATCTCCAAGCAGGAGTAGGTTGGCGTCGGAGTCGAGAAGGGTGCCGCAGGTATTACAACGGAAGCAATCAATGTGCCATCTGTTCCCAGCTAATTTGTGTTAGAATCGAGTGCTTTCTCTTTCAATGTGAGGCCGTCGGTGACGTGGGAGATTTGCTGTGCAAGTGGTCGACATACCAAGTTCGAAAGCCTTGCCCTCTTCGAGGATCTGTGAGCAAATATGAGAATGTGCGTCAAACCGCCGTGAGTATGTGTCCTCACCTCTCCACATCCTTTGCATGGATAGACCGCATCACTATCCTCCATTGGCGACTCGGGATAGCTCGCCGGTGATTCGACGGCAGCCATGTTGGCGACGACAGATGAGTGCGCTTTCGATATGATGAAACGATTGTGGTGATGTGATGATCAGTGTCGTTTGCGCATGCGACAGTCTATCTGCGTCTAGTCCTTGTCGTGCTATCTGATGCTGACGAATTAGCTCTTGTCCGTATGCAGCTCTTCAATTCGAGCAGCAGCAACGATCCAGCAGCAGCAGCAGTCGCAGGATCGTTGACATGGCCAGACGGAGCAGATGTGAGGTGAGGTGAAGTCGCGTGGGTGAGGTTGATGGAGCACGACCTGCGTGGAAATGAGTTTAGAGGAGGGTTTGTGGTGTAAAGAGTGGGTGACAGAGTTCGTGATGTCGCTCTGTCGGAGAAGGGTCCGTGGGAGGAAGTCAAAAGTGTGTGAGGTGAAGTGAGTGCCAGACCACCTGCACCAGTCGGCGTGAAGTGACGGGAGAGGTGGATCCTCCGCTAAGTTTGGTCTGAAACCACCACTATAATTTCACCACAGAGGCACAAGGATCAGAAAGCCCAGGCGAGATGCTGAGAAACTTTTCCCTTGAGCTGTTCTGGTCGCTAGTCTGACGTGGTGTTGGGACCTTTGTCGCTACATGATAATAATCAATTTGCTATCGAGCATGATGCATCCCCAGCTTTCAACGGGCCTGGGCAAACCGCGTGAAACTCTAGCACGGACTTGCTACGACAGCTGGTCTAAAATGCACCTCAGACATGTCTGCGCACGCGATGGTCACTGCAATTGCTGGGTCTCTGACTAGCGATCCCTCGATATGAGACAGCCGCCACCGTACCAGCGATTAGGCGGAGAGCCTCCGACCGAGATAATTGCTGACTTTTGCACGAATCGATAAGCAGAGTACAGTCGATCTGGCCACCATGAAGAAATTAATATGGCTGTCTTGCCGACAGTCCGCTGTTCTTTCAGGAACAGGATCATCTCGCACAAAAGACCGTCGCCGACGGACGGGAGCTCTGACTTTTGGACACCAATGACGGGGAGCTCTCCAGATTGGCGGCTTTTGATCTGCACATGGCAGAGGGTGAGCTTGGTGAGGGGCAGTCACATTTTCGGTGGCACGGCTGGCCTGATTTTATCAGTGTGGAATGGTTTTGTATGCGTACATGATACAAACCAGTTCGTTGACGACTTCTGAAATAGCTAGCTAAGATGTCATATTTGACCAGAGGGGTATCTAAATGTTTCAACGACTCCCGTAGTTATGCTTCCTGTGCCCCTGGTAGTATACAGCCTCTGTGGTGAAGCAAAGCAAATACGAAACGACTCTATCGGTCCGTCATGCCGGCGAGTTCGGTGAGACTGTTCATGAACTCGGCCCATGCAGACTGTTTGCGGTGCGCTACTTCGTCCTCGTGATGCTGTTGCTTCCAAGCAGCATTCTCATCCTCACATTCGTGATGCTCTGCAGAAACATCACTGCCCTCGGAATCTTCCTGGAATATTGTCTTGACAGTCGAGCGATGACTCATGGAAGGAGTAACGCAGTCCTGTTCGAACAACACAATCAATCCGGAGTGCTGAAGAGCAGGAGTTGTCGGCTGAATGTCCGCCTGGCAGCCATGTGAGGCCACGGACACAGCAGGCTGCTCGACGGTGGGTGTCGAGGTCAGATCATCAGTCTGCATGCCTGTGGCGTTGTATGACCTCTGAGCCATGTCCATGGATGACGGCGCATCCTTATCCTCTGTGTAGCCATTTATCGACGTGGGTGATGAGGGTGCCTCTCCCACTTCTTCTGGTTCTTGGACCTCCACTTCTCGATCATCGCCAGCGCCGTCAAGACCGAATGAGCTGCTGAAGCGACGTATGGTAATCGATTGAACTCTGCCCTGCCTTTTCTTGCACAGATCCAGCTTCCAGTCTCCTTCTTCGTCGGGATTCCTTCCATCTTCACGATGCCTGACAAAGTCGGAAGGGGTCGAAGATGTAACCCTATGCTTCGTTCTCCTACCTCTTTGCCTAGCGTCCACATCATCCCAGTCACTCTTCCACTGATCTATCTCGCCATCCAATGTCACTCGTTTCTCACGCTCCTGCTCCGTCTCCTCCTCGTGTTCACCCTCTGCTTGTACCTCGAGAGCTTTGAGTTGTAATTTGAGAAAGAGCAATTCCGAGTGATCGAATGCGATGGCTGACTTGAGGGACTCATTCTCAGACCGCAAGCTGAGAGCCTCCCGGGTGGACTCTTCCACCTGGTATGCATGCTGATCATTGAGCTCGCGCATCTCCTCAAAGCGTTGTCGGAGGTCGACATTAGCTTTCGAAACCCGTTCCAGAACAGATGTCGCCTCGGCTAGGATCCGTTCGCGGTCGACATGGTGAATATCTTCGTCCTCCTCTTCTAGCGGGACTTTCGTGCGCACGTCTGTCGGAAGTGGTGTAAAGTTCTCGTGACGCCCACCATTCATCTTTGGCGAGGTGGCTTGCTGTGAAAAGTGGTCATCGTCGACGAATCCAGAGTCACTCATGGTACGACGAGTACGAGGAGAAAGCTCCATGCCGACAAGTGATCTCTCCAGCTCGTCCAATTGTTCGCTAATCGAGTCGAAATTGCTCTGGGAGGGCTTCTGTCGTAACATATGTGCGCCGAGGTTGTTCAGTCGTAGCAGGACCCGTTGAACCTCTGGAGGTGTCATGTTATATGCTCCAGTCTTGGACACGGACCTTGCCTCGTCCGTAAAATAGTCTGAGAAAGGCGAGTCGTGTGGTATCTGGATAGTTGAATCCCGCAAAGGCGTCAGGGGATCTTGTCGCTCCATTGGCGCGGTGTGCGACCGGACGAGCGAGGTGAAATGTGAAAAAGGTGAGTTGTTGCGACTGTGGTGGGGTGAATTGAAGATGTGGGAGCGGGCCAGGTCGGCGTCGGGCGTCGAGAATCGTGGTTGATGCTTTGGTCGCGAGTACTCGCGTTTGTGGTACTTTGACGATGGTCCAGGGATGTGCCAGAAGGTAGAAGTCGAATCCTTGGGCGACGACATGGTCGAAATAGAGATACTGTCGCTACTGCGCCATTTGAGGCGGCAATAGTAGCAATGGCTGGTAGGATGACCAGCTTGCAGGGGATAGCATCCGAGGGAACCAAAGGAGGAGATGGTCTGTGCCATTTGCTCTTCTGCTCTCCCTCGTTTCTTGGCTCATTTTCCTGCCTGTTTCGGTTTGGTACAGTCGAACCCTAACCCTGGATATCAAACTCCAGGCCCTTGAATACACATTTCACATATTGATCTGTATCTGTGAGAAGCTAAGAGAGTGTGGCAAGTCTGAGCCGCCTCTGGAAACATCCTAATCTTCTTCATTCATTTACTGGTAGATTTCACACCACATACAGCCGCCATGGCCGGCAAGGTACTTGCAAATGATCTCTATGGTTTTTTTTGGTGACTAATAGTTGGCGAAGGTCAAAGTCCTACCGTCGATTGAAGATGTACAAGACATTTTCGAATCAGGCAAAGGTCTCCAAAATCCGCCAAATCTCATACCTCTCTGTGCTTCATTTCCGTCAGAGTTTCTTACACCTTCTGCGATATACCTAAAAGTTTCCGCCGCTTCCAAGTCAGATCATTCATTTCTCTTCGAGAGTGCCGCCACAACAGAGACAATTGGCCGATATAGTTTCGTCGGAGCTGGTATGACTTTTGAAACAGCCGAAGGTACTAAGCTCATTCTTCACAGCACCTCGTAAAGTACTGGCGACCGGACCTGGCCACGGACCTGAGGAAGACCCCATGCCGTTGCTCGACGCGGAGCTGTCGAAATACCGGGTGGCGAGCATTCCTGGCCTACGACTACCGCCAATGACTGGAGGCGCAGTTGGCTATGTTGGCTACGACTGCGTCAAATACTTTGAGCCCAAGACGAAACGACCCATGGAAGATATCCTCAAAGTCCCCGAATCATTATTCGCCTTCTACGACGAGATCGTTGTGCTGGACCACTTCTTCCAGAAGATAATGGTCATCACCTACCTCAAAGTCCCCTCAGACGCTTCCGGCCTCCAATCCGCCTACGACGAAGGCACCGCCACCATCAACCGCCTCCTCAAGAGCCTCCAATCCCGCAGTCCCATCCCCTTCCCCCCTCAAGGCCCCATCCTCCGCGACCAAAAATACACCTCCAACATCGGCCAACCCGGCTACGAACGGCACGTCCACCGCCTCAAATCCCACATCGTCAAAGGCGACATCATCCAAGCCGTCCCCTCGCAACGCATCGCCCGCCCCACCTCCCTCCACCCCTTCAACATCTACCGGCACCTCCGCACCGTCAACCCCTCCCCGTACCTCTTCTATCTCTCCTGCTCCACCTTCCACATCATCGGCGCCTCCCCCGAACTCCTAGTCCAATCCTCCCAAGGCCGCATCATCACCCACCCCATCGCCGGCACCGTCAAACGCGGCCTCACGCCCGACGAAGACGAGCGTCTCGCCTCCGCCCTCCGCGCCTCCCTAAAGGACAGGGCAGAACACGTCATGCTCGTCGACCTCGCGCGCAACGACGTCAATCGCGTCTGCGACCCCCTCTCCACCCGCGTCGACAAACTCATGATCGTCCAGCGCTTCTCCCACGTGCAGCATCTCGTCAGCGAAGTCTCCGGTGTGCTCCGCGAGGGGAAGACGCGCTTCGATGCCTTTCGCAGCATCTTCCCCGCTGGCACGGTGAGTGGTGCCCCGAAGGTGCGGGCGATGGAACTCATTGCTGAGCTGGAGGGGGAGAAGAGGGGCGTGTATGCTGGTGCAGTGGGGTATTTTGGGTACGGGAGTGTGGATGTGCGGACGGGGAAGGAGGAGGAGGGGGCGATGGATACGTGTATTGCGTTGAGGACGATGGTGGTGAAGGATGGGGTGGCGTATCTCCAGGCGGGTGGGGGGATTGTGTTTGACTCGGATCCGGAGGAGGAGTATGTGGAGACATTGAATAAGTTGAGGGCGAATATGACGTGTATTGAGACGGCGGAGGAGAGGCATTGGGATGATTTGCTGTAGGATACGAATGGGGAGGAGACGAAGGGGGAGAAGGTACATGTTGATTTTGCGGCAGGGTAGATATCGTAGGCAGGATGAATGAAGCTAGTCGGAAGAATATCTGCGCATCTCAGGGGCACCATGTATGATTCCATCTCAGGACTCCAAGGTTCCCACCAGACATCAACGAATCACCAACCCTCTCTCACTCCCCAACCCAAACCCCTCTACTTCCTCCAAAACTTCACTCCCCAAACTCCCCACCCCACCTACACTCCCCACCACCCTCGCCCCTCCCGGCCCCTCCCCCCACACCTCATGAAACTTGATACTCGCATCACTCGTCGCCACAACCAAACACCCCTCCCTCTCCGTCCTCGTCCCCCTCGCCCTGCCCTTGCCTCGTCCCTTCCACTTCCCCCTCCCCGTTCCGCCTACCCCTGCCTTCTCCGGCCCACCACGGAATGCAATTCCCCACAACGCCCTCTCTTCTCCAGCCCATTCGATCTTCACCCTGACCACGCAGTCAGGCCAACTGTACACCGCCACTCGGACTTTATGCTCTGGCTGCGCGAAGCCGAACGTAGCTGCGATCTCGCGCCGGGTGGTACTCCATGTTAGACTGGTGACTTGGGCGGCGCAGTCGATGGCTGCTAGTTTCTGGCCGGAGAGAGCGTGGTGGAAGTGGATTCCGCGGTCATTAGAGCCGGCGCCGAGGGCGAGGAGAGAGGGAGCCCAAGGGGAGAATGTTAGGGCTTTGACAGCTGCGGAGAGGGTGATGTGGTGCCGAGCCGAGGAGGCGGGAAGGGTGACGTAGGATGTGGAGTCGATATGTGGTCGTAGGGATGCGAAGGGGTAGGATTTTGCTGGTCGTAAGCCCGTTGGGATGGTGATACGTGGGTGGGTGATACCAGGAAGATCCTTGCCAATCGGCGCTCGACGAGACGGTCTTCTGGAACGTTTGTTCTTGGGAAAGATTGTCCTGGTCTCAAAAATGTAGACGCTGTTGTCGTTGCTACCGGTGGCGAGAAAGGCGGCATCAATCGACCAAGCTAGACCACAGACTTGTTGACTGTGTGCTTCCAATCGGACAAGGATGTTGAGAGCGCCGTGCCAGTCGTACAAATTTCGTTCGTCTTGATCAGGGTACTCTACAGCATAGACATAGATGTTGCCAGCTTCATCTCCGACCGCGAGAATTTCCATCTCCGCCCTAACCGTGGAGTCGCGATAAGAGTGTCGCCTGATTTGTCGCGGAGAGAATGATACGCAAGACACTGGTGAAGGCTGATCGGAATCGAAGCAAGGTTCTCTGGCAAGCGTATTCCACAACGTTACTCTGCCATCGGCTCTTCCAATTGCCAGTATCGATTTCTGACCTGCTTCTGAGGAGAAGGAAAGAGAAGTGATATGGCTTGAGAATGGCGATGTCAAGCTCTCTGGCGTCTTTACGCCCTCTGCTTCCGACTAGAAATATACATTGGAGCCAAGGCCTACTGCTAGGCATTGAGCAGTGGGACAGTAAGATAGCAGTGAGCAGTAGTAGTCATCTCGTAGACCAGGTGCATCCAACACTGTATGGAGTGTCAGTGATGTCTCGAGCATGTTCAAGCTTGGGCTTATCTGAAGGGTATGGCTGGCAGAGTTGGTTTTGGGTTTATGATACCATGTGCTGAGATGATTATCAGTATACCATAGGTGGACCCGATTAATCTACTCACGACTGGACGGCGAATTATAGATCCAAGCGTTGTCTTTCCAAGCAGGCTTTGGCCGAGTGTTGCTGGCTCTGTCGTAAGATCTTGGCAAGCCTGACCATGGCCGGTATAAAGGCGGATTCAGGATCTTCTCGCAAAGATGGTAGTCAAACGCTACAGCGAGACGCTCTTTGAACATGTCTCGTTCCTCTGTCGGATTCCCTTTGCCAAAGAAGTCCGAGGTATGCAGTGGTGCATTCGTACCACTCGCGACTCGACGTCCCCTGCCGTCCGAAGTACTGTGAACGCCGTCCGAAAGAATCCTGTTGCCGTCCATGAAAAAGATCGATCCTGTACTGACTGAACGTTGTGGGGTAGTGTATCTGTCGGGCCTCGGCTGAGCTGCTGCCATACCTGGCGGACTCATCAATCGTGAAGGGTGGGATCGGAACACATCCAGGATGCGCTCGCTTGTCCTCGTAACCCGTGGTGAGATTGCTCCAAAAGGGTCCAACGTCTCTGAATCTTGTCTGGTAAGTCGCTCGAACGTACTGAGCTCCCGAGGTGGCGTTGATAAAAGTGATTGGGTCCGTCCATCACTTTCACTGGATCTTCCGGGCACAAATCGATCATTCAGCCGAAGATGCTTGCTTCCAGCGCCAATTGGCCTGGGAGATCGGTACTGCTTTGGCTTCACATGCAATACATGAGCATCTTTCGAGTCTGTCTGGTTCGTCTCAAGCCGAGAAATGGTGATAGATGTTGCGTTGACAGCCTGCACACCCACCCCTTCTGTCACTACTGCCTCTGGTGTGCGTGGCCGGGTCGATAACGCCTGCTTGTGATCTTCAGAACGGGATCCTGCCGACGGGCGTGCATCGTGACTGTTCGAGGAACTGCCATCATCACTGCGGTCCTTACTGCTTTCTGCACATCCATCGAATGTGCCCGAGAATCGCAACGAAACATCGCCATTGTTGCGGTTGTGACGCGCTCGGGTCTTGCTTACCACTCGACGCCGAAGTCCAGCATCCAAGCAAGAGTCTGACTTTGGGCGTTCGCCAGATGCCTTTCGATCGGTGACTGGTCCCTTGAGCGTCTTCTATGTGCTTTTTTGGACTGCGAGCTTGTCCTTTGCCGTAAACAGCTCTGATGGTAATCGCTGTCGCTGGTGCTTTGGCGGGTCGTTCTCGCAGCTCGAGGATGACTTGTGACGACGATCTGGGTCGAGGACCAAGGTCTCGCCTATGCTGTCCGTAGTTGGAGGCTGAGCCCCGGAAAGC
Source organism: Elsinoe arachidis (assembly GCA_013372555.1). Classification (NCBI taxonomy): domain Eukaryota; kingdom Fungi; phylum Ascomycota; class Dothideomycetes; order Myriangiales; family Elsinoaceae; genus Elsinoe; species Elsinoe arachidis. The sequence continues at coordinate 1,740,547 of JAAPAX010000009.1, forward strand.
ACGCGGTTGTGACGTAGCAGGTATCCTGAACTTGCTCGGTGGTGCTCCTGGCTAATCGAGACATGTGGTGAGGCTTCCTCGACATGGTGACCAGCATTGTTGCTCAGAGCGAGCAGAGGTCCAGGGACAGGCCGCTCCGATGGTTTGCGAGTGACCATCATCCGAGTCTCGAGGTCGACAGGCCGGCAATACACCCATGGGTGTCTCGCGCTCGACAAGCAGTACGATGAGCTCTATCAAATATCCATCATGGATGTCCCACATCCAAGAGGACCAGTACTAATATGATTGACAGCAAACTTCCAGCTGGAATGGAAGCCTTCTCCCAGAAGAATACACCCTTTTCTTCAAGATGAAATGAGATAAGATGACCTCGTCCGAAGTCATGACAGCTTCGCCGCGGGAAAGCCGGGCAAAGTCATCGCTCTTACCTTGTTCCACAACGCGCTTTCAACTTCACCACGTCATCTGAAGTGTGCACCCTCTTTGTCAGACTGACACCATATGGCCAGTGTGAGTGTCAGATATCTGCAAGGTCAAGATCTTGTCTGACCACCCCGCAGCATGGCGTCGCCCGCTCCGCCCGCCGCGAGCTCACTGCCAACGAGAAAGCAAAGGAACAGAAGCAGATATCACAATATCAGTCCCTCGTAGCACAAGTCCAAGACCTTGTATGTATTACTTACCTTCCTGCATCTGAATCCTTCCTGATGATTCCCAGTACCGTCAGAACGACTACACTTCCTCCTCCCTGCAACTCACCACTGCTCTCCTCTCTCAGAACCCCGAGTTCTACACGATCTGGAACTATCGACGGCAGATCCTCTCCTCTGTCTTTAACGCTGAGCTCTCTGCCCCTGCTCGCCCCGCTTCGCCCTCTCTCACACCTGACGCCGAGGCCCTCACGTCAGCTCAGCGCGAGATATCTCTGCTCATCCGCGAAGACCTCACTTTCCTCCTGCCCCTGCAAAAGTTCAACCCAAAGGTCTACTGGCTATGGAATCACCGGGCATGGCTACTGGGGCAGGCTTCGGCGCATCTCCCGATCACAACAGCAAGGCAATTCTGGCGGGAAGAGCTAGGGCTGGTGGAGAAGATGCTGGGAAGGGATGAGAGGAACTTTCATGGTTGGGGTTATAGGAGGGAAGTGGTGGCAGCCTTGGAAGAGCTGAGATATAGAGAGTTGGTAATTGAGAAAGAGAAGGACTCGGAGCAGGAGCTGGAAGAGGAGGTCAGGGTTGGTCTGAGGAGGGAAGCATCACTCGCGAAGCAGGAGTTTGAGTATGCGGATCGCATGGTCAGGGCAAACCTGAGCAATTTCTCAGCATGGCATCATCGACTGAGGCAGATATATCGATTGCTGGAAGGGAAAGGGAACACAGATGGAGCGAGGAAGGAGATGTTTGATGCCGAGTTGGAACTGGTTACAGAGGGTCTGTGGGTGTGTACAGGACCAAAAGATCAGAGTCTATGGTTCTATCACTTGGATCTCATGGCTACACTGGATCCAGATGCAAGAGAGGAGTTTCAGATCTTGAGAGGAATCGATGACCGGGAAAGGAGAGAATACGTTGAGAAGCAGACGGAAGCAATCAAGGAGATTCTCGAGGACAACGAGGACTGCAAATGGGTGTACCAGGCTCTCCTCGACCTCGCTCAGCTATACCAGAGGATAGGAGGGCAAGCCGACGACGAGGAGATGAGCAGTTGGCTCGACCAACTGGAGAAGCTAGACCTATTACGAAAGCTGAGATGGCTTGACCTCCGTAAGAAACTGAATTTATGACCTGAGCCCACACTATATGTCCCCCTACGCTTTCCACCTCAACAGGGTGACACTATGCTTCGGGAACGTGAACGCCCCCTTGCCATCCCACTTCGTCTCCTCAATCCCCACCTCCTGCTTCTCCTCCGTATTCGTCACCATCGGCCCACTCCCCGTAACCGTATACACCTGCACCTCCGCTCCCACCCCCAACAGATCCGTCTCAAACCCCTTCTCCTCATGCACATTCACCACCGCCAGATTCACCCACCCATCCTCACTAACCGTCGCACTAACATCCAAAAACGGCGTCTCAATAGTCCCCCGAATCCACCCTGGCTCCGTCGGGCCCTCATACTCCTCACTCCTCACATTCACCGCCACCGTGTGGCCGCGCATGTACTTACTATACAACAGCAACGGCCACCACGACGTCTGCTTCACCAGCCCTGTCTTGGTCGTCATCAGCGGACTGATGACGTTCACGCTCTGCGCGATGTTCGCCATACCGATGTGTTTGCTCTGCCGGATGAAGACGTTCAACCACACTCCCACGGCGATTGCGTCGGACAGGGTATACTTCTCCTCCGCGCCCAGTTCGCCCGGCGCCCGCTTCGGGTCCCACACGTTCCACTCATCGAAGCAGATCGTCTGCCGCGGCACCGTAGGGGGCACGCCGTTCTCGATGCGCGCGAGATCGATCAGCCCGGCGGTGATTTCGATGGCGCGCTCGGCGGAGCGCGGGGCCGTGGCGTTGCGGTAGTGTTCTTGCGCGGCCGTGTAGATGTGGATGCTGTGCATGTCGATGAGGGAGGAGGTGGTGCTGCCGCCGAGGGCGTGTTCCGAGTGGCGGATGCATTCCTTGATCACGTAGCTGTCCCACGTGGAGTACCCCGTCTCGCCGCAGAGGATGAGGACCAGGGATGGGTCGAGCAGTTTGAGGGCTTTCGCCCATTGGAAAGCTTGCGTGGCGTAGGCTTCTTTGGTCATTTGGCCGACTTGCCAGGGGCCCCACATTTCGTTGCCGAGAGCCCAGTATTTGACCTGGGAGGTGTTAGGGGAGGACAGGAAGGGAGGGGGGGGGAAGGTTTACGTTGTAGGGCTTCTCACGGCCGTTCTTGCGGCGGAGGTTGGCGTAGTAGGTGTTCTTGTCTGAGTTGCAGTATTCGACCCAGGCGAGGGCTACCTAGTGTTAGTGATCGGTCTGGGTGGCAAATGTGATAGTTGGACCGACCTTCATCAAGGGTTCCAGTGCCAAAGTTCAATGCAAAGTAAGGCTCAGTGCCTACTACTTCGCACCATTGGAGGAACTCGTCGGTGCCAAACTCGTTGCTCTCGACACCGATCCATGCAAGCTCGGGTCTATACCACAATCAGTAATGGTCGCTCCAGATTCAGGGGCAACAACGGAAGCACTCACCGGGGTGGCCTCTTCTCTCTTGGTCCCACACCGTCCAGCCAATGGTAGGTAGCAACAAAGTTGCCTCCTGGGTAGCGGACTACGGGACAGTTGAGCTCCTTGAATGCTTCAATCACATCCTTCCTGAAGCCTCGCTCGTCTGACAGGGGGTTACCAGGGTCGTAGATGCCGCCGTAGATGCATCTCCCCATGTGCCTGAGAGGGGTTAGATGTGCTTTAGGCTGAAGGTACTCAAGGTTGTTGTTATAGTAAGAATTGATCACTCACTCAGTGAAGCCTCCATAGACATTGTCGTCAATCTTGGAGATCTTATTACGAGCATCAATAGTAATGGACGGCTTCTCGCCAGCAGCTAGTTTGGTGAAGGAAGCCATTGTGTGTACTGTCCTTCTTTCTCCCTCGGCTGTCTACCTGTTTTGTTTCTTTACAAATCCTCACCGACTGTGGAACGACAAGCAACCATCAGTAATCTCTGATCCGCCTTGAGACACCCAGCAACCACTGATGATGTCTGTACCAGACCCACGAGTCCACATGGCAAGCGGTATCTCAAGTGGGGGTTCAAGTGGGGTCCGACGGTCCCGGTGGGTGAAGGAGGAGAATCGAAATGAGGCAAATTTTTCCTAGCTGGGAACCGCTTGAGAGGCTCTGCCATTTTCTGGTCGGGCAAACGCGCCTCAAACAGCTACTGTCGGTACCGCGCCGCTTACAGCTCAAGTCGCGTCATTTGTTCCTCTTGGAGACTCCTCCGAAGGCCGGGACGTTGCGGACGGAAAATTGTTATTGTCATCAAGCTTTTGTGTCGCAGGCTGGCCAGTGGCTGAATCACATGCAGGAATAGAGCTCCAAGATGAGGAATGAAAGGTAAGCATAGACCCAGCACGAGTAATTAAGGGCACAGGTCGGAATGAGGCTCTGTCCATACCATGAAATTATTCCAGTCATCCTGATCTAAACAAATGGTCCACGAGCCGCAAGGTAAGCTTTCGAATAATCTCATGCTGTTCAATCTCTTTCTTTGTAATCCGTTGTGGCAGTTTCTCCACGCCCTGCACATGTTTCAGGGCATCTTCTCCCTGGAGTTTGACCGAGGCTGGCAACACACAATTGGCTCTCCATGTCATGCACTCCACGCGGCGAAAGGTGGGGGACCCTTGAGGGCACCCGGGGGTCAGACCCGGGAAGATCAAATTGGAGCTCATCTGCAGGGCAGAGACAGCAGAACCAACAAGCCATGCACATCACCTGCCGCAACCGAAAGCCCCGGCGGGGGACGACCCATTCGATCCATCTTTTCTCCGAAACTCTGTCTGTCAGGCCCGGTTTACAGATCATTCGACACCGGAGTGCCCCAGACGATCAGCTCTCCATGTGCGGCATTGGTCTAGCCGAACCTGTGCTGTGGTATATATGAATATGCTCTGATCCCCACATGATGATCGCGTTTGGTTTGTACTCTATCTCCTCTTTACATCGGATCATTTTGGACTTTGCTTCCACATCGCATCCGTCATGGCTCTTCCACCAAAGTGGTACCAGGTCAGCAAACACCGTCGTATTCATCGTATTGTTGTTCTAATATGTATCTGCTAGTTCCTGGTAGCCACCTTTGCCTCTATCGGTTCCATCCTCTACGGATACGATCTCGGAGTTATAGCAGGTGCAATAGGCGCACCATCGTTCAAGGCCGAATTCAACCCCTCAGCCAACGAAGTAGGAGCCGTCGTCTCTGTCTTCACTGGCGGAGCCTTCTTTGGTGCCTTCTTTGCTGGTCCTTCAGGTGATTACCTCGGACGTAGGTGGACAATCGTGCTTGGTTCCATCGTTTTCCTGCTCGGTGGCGGTCTCCAAGCTGGCGCAACCAACCTCAACTTCCTCTATGCTGGCCGAGCTATCGCTGGACTCGGTGTCGGATTCCTCGTGACTATCGTCCCGCTCTTCCAATCTGAACTCGCGCACCCCAGCATTCGAGGGCGAGTCACAGCTCTTCAACAATTCATGTTAGGCATTGGCGCGCTTGTGGCGACGTGGACGACCTTTGGTACCCTCAATTATGCCGATGACGATCAGCTTCAATGGCGTCTACCATTGGCAATCCAGGTCATTCCAGCCGGTGAGTACTAAGTCAGGACTGCTCGAGGACAGCTACTGACGCGCCATAGGTATTCTCGCTCTCCTTATCATGCTCTTCCCAGAGTCTCCAAGATGGCTCATCGATCACGGCAAGCCTGAGGAGGGCCTCAAGACCCTGGCCAGACTGCACGCCCACGGAGACGTTAACGATCCATGGGTGCGCGCCGAATATGAGCAGATTGAGGAAGCTATAACATATGAACACGAGCATGAAGCCAAATCATACTCGGAATTGTTCACAAACAAGTCCAGCTTCAGGAGACTGTTCCTAGCAACGGCAATCCAGGCATCGATTCAAATGACAGGTATGCAATCTCCCCCTTTGCCAAAGCATCAAAGATACTGACCCAATCGCAAAGGGGTCAGCGCTATACAGTACTATTCAGTTACCATCTTTGAGCAGATCGGAATCGCCCCTCAGGATACACTCAAGTACCAGGGTATCTCTTCGGTCCTTGCTCTCCTCGCTCAGTTCATGTGCATCCTGGTCATTGACCACACTGGACGTCGCTGGGTCTTGATCGGGGGCAATGTTGTGAACGCTATAACCTTTATTATCGCCACGATACTTCTCGCCAAATACCCTCCAGGCGCTACCAACAACGCAAGTGCTGGATGGGCGTTCATTGTCATGACGTAGGTTACAGAGAGCTCGCTGTCGATATATCTGGTGGCGGTATACATGCCGTCGATATATCTGGTGGCAAAATACAGACTTTCGACATATTTGCTGACCAAATTACAGGTGGCTATTCAATATCTCCTTCTCCTTCGCCTGTGGACCTCTCTCGTGGATCATTCCAGCCGAAATCTTCGATACGCGTACCCGTTCAAAGGGTGTATCGATTGCCACCATGGTCTCCTTCGCCTTCAACACCATGATCGGCCAAACCACTTCTGTGGCCATGGAGACCATCAGATATCGCTGGTACATCTTATTCGTTGTGTGTAACATCAGCAATGCCCTTTTCTTCTGGGCATTTTTGCCGGAGACCAAGAAACGACCCCTGGAGGAAATGAACTACCTTTTCACCAACGCCCCACTTTTCGTACCAGGAATGAAGCCAGGAGACTTCGTATCGAATGATCTCGAGAGGCGTGCTGATGAGAAGGCACAGGCGCTTGGTACTGAAGATGTTGAGACCAAGTAGAGGTCCTGTCGTCGGTGGTTGGGGGGCGCCTCAGGGGGGACCCAGGGGCTTCAACAGATCACACGCTTTTGTTCATATAGATGGACACAATACACAATACTCTGTTCTTATATCTTGTCGGGTACATCTAGAGACTAGTGCATCAATTGGGTGCGCGAAACCCGTGAGTTACCATGTCACTGGACCCCTGAAGTGAATGTTCTGTATCAGGAGAGGTCGGCTCGGCCGAAATTTCACCGAGACGCTGGACCACATCCAACTCCACTGCTCGCGCACAAGACATAACTTAGTGACATGCCGATGACCTCCATGCGAACGGACTGATCGTTATGGTGATATATTCAATGATTGCGCGATCAATTACTACCAGAAAAGTTCGGGCAGTCTGGTAGTATCTGGTCAAGAAGTCGTCTACCCCCTCACAGGCCGTATGCATGACCCGACTGCACGAACAGTGTATCACAACCACACACATATCTAGTGATCAGGTCCAAATCACGAATTCCGCGTCCCGACGTTCACTGGTCGGTAGCGACCCTCACGCACGTGATCGGGCATGTTTTCGGAAATTTCGGCTCCGCTTCCTCTTCGGCCGCTTTCACATGCCAAAGCAGCCAGGCTGGGGTAGCCGACGATCACATCTCTGTCTGTCCCAAGGCCGCGGCCTCGTGCCTCGAGCTCCAGAACTGTTATCCAAACGTCTTCTCCAACATGACAATGCCCTCTTCCTGTCCATAAGATCACACCGCCATCCTCCGCGCCCGTCATGGCGGCGCAATCCAAATTGCTGGTCTCTGGAATATCGGAGAAGTCGATCAAATCACTCATCAACGACCTGACCTCCTTGTACCTGCGCAATCGATCGCGCATCAGCAAAGCTATCTACATCTCGCTGTTTGTCACATTGCTCAATCGCATACGAGTCGCCGTACAATCCCAAAGTCCGGGTGCTCGCAAGTCAAAAGATGGAAAGGCAGGAGCGGAGCCATCGGACACACCGGGGAAGAAGAAGCGCGTGGAGCTGAATAGGGAGTTCTTCCGGAGTCTTTTCAAGTTGCTACGGATCTGCATACCTGGATGGAAGAGCAAGGAGTTACGACTATTGATCAGTCATACTATATTCCTAGTGCTGCGAACATTGATTTCGCTGTACGTAGCCGAATTGGATGGCAAGCTGGTCAGCAGCCTTGTACGGGGCAAGGGTAGGGAATTCCTGGGTGGATTGGTATGGTGGATGGCGGTGGCCGTACCCGCGACTTTCACAAATTCGATGGTAAGTCTCGACGGACGGGAAGTACTACCAGGCAGCGCTGACACATCCAGCTTTCATATCATCAGTGCAAGCTGTCGTTACAATACCGAGCACGACTTACACAGCACATTCACAGCAAGTATCTCTCCAACATGACCTTCTACACATTATCCGCACTGGATGACCGGATCAAGAATGCCGATCAGTTGATTACGGTCGACGTATCACGATTCTCAAACAGTCTGGCTGAGCTCTACTCGAATCTTGCCAAACCTGTCCTAGACATGGTAGTTTACAACTGGTCCTTGTCTCGATCGGTTGGTGGCGAATCTCTTTTTGCCATGAGTCTCCTGATCCAGGCATCCGCTCAGCTCATGCGAGCACTCACTCCTCCCTTCGGCAAGTATGTCGCAGATGAAGCACGGCTCGAAGGAGAGTTCCGGTTCCAGCACTCTAGGCTGATCGACTATTCGGAAGAGATCGCCCTTTACGACGGAGCCGAAGCAGAAAAGGACACACTTGACAAGGGCTACTTCACCTTGATCAAGCATGTTAATCGCATCTTACGAAGACGATTTTACCATGGCATCATGGAAGACTTTGTCATCAAGTACTTCTGGGGCGCCCTTGGTCTCATGCTTTGCTCGGTACCTGTCTTCTTCAAGGTTCCTGGTGCAAGCGGATCTACCGGAGACAGGGCGGAAGGTCTTGTGACTAACAGACGACTCCTGGTCTCTTCATCGGACGCGTTTGGCCGTCTCATGGCGTCCTACAAGGAGATTAGCCAGCTGGCAGGCTACACATCTCGAGTGAGCTCGCTACTGACCGTCATTGATGACATCCAACGAGGTCATTTTGAGAAAGCGCTTGTCTCGTCAGCAAGCACTGAGGCTAACAAGGCTGTTCTGGCCGGTCGTGGAGAATTGACAGAAGGCGAGGACATTCAATTTGTCGACGTCCCGATTGTATCACCCAACGGCGACGTACTTGTACCGAAGCTCTCCTTCTCCATTGGCCCTGGCGACCATCTACTCATAGTAGGCCCGAATGGCTGCGGCAAATCATCACTGTTCCGCATCCTCGGTGGTCTCTGGCCAGTCTATGGCGGCAAAGTCCGCAAGCCACCAGCTGAGGACATATTCTACATCCCTCAACGACCATACCTCTCCCGCGGTACTCTTCGCCAGCAGATCATCTACCCAGATAACCTCGCCGACATGCGTTCCCGTGGCGCCACAGACGCTGATCTCGTCCGCATCCTCGAAAGCCTTGACATCGCCTCCCTCCTGAATGTACAAAGCAAGAATATCGACCCCCGCAGCGAGCCCAGCAGCCCCACACTCACCCGCAGAGGACCCAAACAACCCTCCGGCTTGGACGTCGAAGCAGAATGGCCCGACGTCCTCTCCATCGGCAACCAACAACGAATCGCCGCCGCCCGCCTCTTCTACCACCGACCCAAGTACGCCATCCTAGACGAATGCACATCCAGCTTGACGCCCGACATTGAGCGGACGATGTACACTGAGGCGAAGAAGCTTGGCATTACCCTGATGACAGTCAGCCATCGAAGAAGTCTGTGGCAGTTCCACAGCTGGATCCTGCAGTTCTCTGGGATGGGAGGGTATGTGTTCACGAAGCTTGATGCGGAAGGTCGGTTGAGGTTGGAGGATGAGAGGGACGAGATTGATGTTCAGCTTAGACGGGTGCCGGAGATCGAGAAGAGGATTAGGGAGTTGGAGAGTGGGATGGCTGGTGGTGAGGGAGAGGTGGAGGGGGTAACAGGTGAGAAGATGGAAGAGGTGCTTGCGTAGGCAGATGATGGCACTGTACTTTTACGTTCAGACTTGCGAGGGGTATAGATGCTAGAAGAATTGGATCATACCCTCCACAACCAAGCTCCAAACCTTCCTCCTCTTGCCAGCTCAGCCGAGCCGCAAGCAGTGAAGTCCCTCTCTCGGACACTCTGCACGGTCTATATATTCGTCGCATTCGGCCTACCAGCATACTCCTCCAACCCATGCTCGAACCAATACAACCTCTCCAACACCCTCTGCACCTTCTCAATCCCCCCAAACACCATCACCCCCGCTGCTCCCGCCAACTTCAACACCTCCTTCCTGCTCAACCCAAAATACTCCATGACCAACGTATACTCGTTACTCAATTCACTCTCGAAAATGCCCACATCGTCCGTCTGTACACGTCAGCATATCTCTCTGTCCCTCCCCCTTCCCTTTCCCCTCTGCCTCTTCCCCTTCCGCCCCCCTCCCTATAGTAAATACAGAAGTGAGAAAGGGTACTCACACTCAACCCCACAGCATTCGTCCTCTCCCTATCCCTCCCCTCCTGCCCAACCCACCACTCCCCAAAATGATGCCCCCCGGTCCCTCCCCCCGTCATCCCAGACAGCGTATTACAACTAACACACAACTCCAACCCCACTTCCGCCTTTCGTACCAGCCTCTTCACATCCTCACTCAAGTGTATCACGTGCCCTATCCGATCTGGTTCCCAGGATAAGAGCTCCTTCAGCTCTGCATCGACCCAGGGGCCAGACACTTCGCCGAAGTGTAGCGTGATGCCCAGCCCGGCGGATTTGGCGCGGAGGAAGGCTGGCGCAAAGAGGGAGGGGGTGCCGAGGGTGGGGTCGCCGCAGAGATCGAGGCCTACTACCCCCCCTACACTACCCTCGCCGGATTTGGAGCCGGAGTCTGAGTCGGACCCAGAGGAGTGGTACTTAACAGCGAGATCCACAGTCTCCTGCGCCTCCTGGACCGTGCCGCGGCGGTCAACGGAGAGGATCAAGCCGACATGCATGGACTGGTTGGGAGTGGCGTTCCATGTGGCGATATGGGAGAGGAGGAGGGAGACGTAGGCTTCTTTTGAGAGGGAGGGGGAGGGGGAGCGTGGAGTGGTGCGGAGTTCGAGGTGGATTACGTTGTCGGTTGCGAAGGATGCGAGGACGGAGAGGAGGGCGGTGGTGATGTCTTGGGGCGTGGTGAGGAGGTGGTAGAGGTTGTGGGTGAAGAGGGGGAAGAAGCTGAGGGGGTCAGTGGTGGTTGGGGAGGAAAAGGTTGAAGGGTTGGGGGAGAGGGGGTTGATGTGGTAGGGAGGCGGCCGGGGTTGCAGTGCTAAGCGGGATCGATAGAAGAAGAGGAACAGAATGAAAGCGGAATATCCTAGGAGAGAGATCCGCGCCACGGGAGAATGGGCGGACAGAAGAAGTCAACGCGAGATAGATGTAGGAGATGTTCGTAGTGTGGCAAGGACATGAAAAATGCTCGGAATGGCACACGCCATAGGGTGTTCGAACCATCTTTATGGACGAAGAAAAAGATGGGGGGACGAATCCACGGTCTGTTGGAATTTTAGACTCACGTGGTGATATTGATACCATCCCCTGCAGGCGGTAGAGACACCAAAGGATCCTCAAGTGCATTCTCTCCTTCTAATTCGCCGGCGTCTTTCTTTCGCCTCCATATCTCGTGTAACGTCTGTCTGCTTATCGAGCCTGTGAAATGAGCATGCAGCTCGACTTTGGGCAGAGCTTTGCAGAAGGCACGGTCTGCTTCGGAGAGTCTGCTCATGTTGGAGGTGGCGAGGGGGTGGCGATCATGTAAGAGAGGGAATCAAGAGACAAATAGCAAATACCATGCTGATTGTTCCTATCGGCAAGTGTCTCGTTTGTGCACTGTAAGTATTGGATGTCGGTCTTGGTAAAGATGGAAAATTTAAGCTTCATGTCTTTCATTCGAATCTCTGCATCTGCAGAAATTGTTCTATATATGCACTCTTTAAACGCCCAAAACGTGCATGGCTCACTGCATAAGCCTACCATTCGTCTACCGCATTAGACTGCTTTCATCATATCCATCACCATTGTCGATCGTCTATGCCTCATCAACACCGTCGGGCTTCGCGCCAGCCTCTGGTGCGTCAGCCATGTCCTGGTCAGCGGGACCCTTGGCCGCCTCCTCGGCCTTCTTTTTCTCGTCTTCGGCCTTCCTCCTTGCCTCATCCTCGGCCCGCTTCTTCGCGGCGGCTTCCTCCTGTGCCTTCTGGGCTGCTTGACGCTCCTCCTCGAGCTTCTCGTTGCGGCGACCAACAATGGGGCCGACGACTGATCGGATCTCGTCAATCTTGGATACGTAGACAGCCTTGGTGGCATCTTCGCCCTCGTCGTAGAGCCAGTCCTGTGATATGTTAGACAAGTGGAATTGATGTTGATGTTGTTGATCTTACCTCGAGCTGTTCGAGCTTGGCCTTGACCTTGGCCTTCTCCTCATCGGACGAGAACTCGGCGAGAACACCATCAATCTTCTCGCGGTATTCGTAGATAGACGACTCCAACTCGTTCTTCTTGTCCTCGGTGTCGGCGACCAACTTGTCCTCCATGATCATCTGACCTTCCTGCTCGGCGAATTTGCTGACCAGCGCGGGATCGAGAGAGGCAGTGCCAGCGGACAATGGTAGCTCTCCCTTGCGGACCTGCTTCTTGACCTTGCGAGTTTTGACGGGGGCGTCGGTGTCCATGGCCTGCTTTTGGTCAGTTTCAATGCCCATCTTTGCACGTTTATATGCACGATGAGCGGCGTCGATGGCAGGCTCTTCAAATTCAGATGCGGTTGCGAGCATGGACGGACTTACATCACCATCCTTCTTCTCGCCATCTTCTGGGATTGGCTCCTCCACCTCCTCGTCTTCGACGTAGTAGCCTTGTTCCACATTGAGGATACCGTGCAAGTTCAGTCTAGCCTTGAGCTTGCAGATCATGAAGTCCTCGGGACCGTCCGCCTTGACACCCTTGACACTGAAGCGGCCGATCCATGGATTGATCTTGCCGGGAAGTAATTCGGGCTTTGCGTATTTCGCTTCCAGGTCGAAAGGTTGTCGTCGGTAGAATGTAAGGATCTTGGTTGACGGCATGACGTTGCCACGGTTGAATACCGTGAGATTGGTATCTTCATCCGGAATATCTGGGCTTTTTTCCCACGTAAACTCCACGGGAAAATTTACTATATCGTGGATCGAAAAATCTCTCACTCTGAACACCGGACTGAGGATCGCACAGCTGAAAGCGCAGCCACGTGCAATAGCCTCGTCGGCGTTGAGGGTGAAGCTGAGTTGCTTGTTGAAGAAGCTCTGGATCGTAGCTTTGAGAGCGGGAACACGGGTGCACCCTCCGACGAGTTCGACGGTGTCTATGTCCTCGGTCTTCAATTTTGCCTCGGTCAGAGCCTGCTCAAGGGGCGCTGCTGCGCGCTCAAGCAGAGGCTTGACCAGCTCCTCCAACTCCTCCCTTTTCAGCATTCCGCGGACATCAACGTCATTGAGCAATGATTCTATGTTGATTGGAGCGCTGGCGTTTGCGCTTAGGACCTTCTTGAGTTTCTCGCAGGCTGCTGCTACGCGAAGCTTCGCCTTGGGACTTTCGTTGATATCGACCTTGAATTTCTCCTTGAACTCCTTTTGGAAGTGATTCACCAGTGCCGAATCGAAATTGCGCCCGCCGAAATGACGATCGTGTGCAGTAGAGAGGACTTTCAGTTCGCCCTTCTTGAACTCAACGATGGAGCAGGTGTAGTTGCTGTGGCCAATGTCGACGAAAGCAACGCGGCGGGGCTTCTCTTCCGGCGTCGGTAGGTCCGTCTTTGTGATACCCCAAGCAAGTGCAGTGGCCGTGGTCTCGTTAATGAGACGCAGGATCTTAACACCAGCTATTTCCGCGGCATCCAGGAGACTCCGTCTTTGTGCGTCGGTGAACCAGGCTGGCACTGACAGCACCATGTCGTTGACAGGTAGCTTGAGCTCCGCGGCAGCTGTCTGACGTGCCCGGGTGAGGAACATGGCGATCAATTGTGTTGCCGTGAACCTCTCCTTCTTGCCCAAATAATTGACTTCGGCCCCAACCTGGCCATTGATCTCGACAAGAGGCGCGGATACATATTCTTTCTCGATCTGAACGTCCGGATCGTTCAGGGACCTGCCTGCTAGGCGTGTGAGGGAGCCGACGGTGTTCTTGAGGTTGGAGATCTCCTGTGTCTTTGCTGACTCTCCGAGATATCGCGACTTGGGACCGAACCCGACGAGCGACGGCGTAGCACGGTTCGATACCTCGTTAGCAACGACGTCTACTCCTCTATTGCGTGCGACGGCCTATTGAGTATGTAAGTGTCTGTTTATGTCCAGAGGGAGTGAGGTGGATTCCGCGTACAATGACCGTGTTCAAAGTCCCTAGATCAAGCCCAACGACCCTATACACATGTCAGCCTTCAAATCGGTGAAGATAGCGGGGCTCTCAACATACGACATCTCGCTGGCGATCAGTACTGAATGATGGGTGTATTTCGTTCAGTGCGGATTGAAATTGATATTGAAGTTGAAATGAGGAAAGCGCGGCGTTGTGATGTTGTTTCGATGTGTGCCTGCGGGCAAGGCAGAGGTCAACACAAAAATTGTAGGTCGGCGTTCCAGTGACGAAAAAATCCGATAGAGGCTTCGAGGGCTTTCTGGTGCCAGCAACCCACGAGGCAGCCCGCCGCCAGCTCACCGCAAAGAATGAGATCATGCATGCTTAGTCAGCAGTGGTGAACCACAGATACTCCTCGACTGCAAGAGCCGTGATGCGTGAGCATTGGTGTGCCATGAATTACTACCAGGAAACGGCACAGTAGAAAGGATTGTGAAATACTTGACGGAATTTGATGCTTGTCACTATCTAGATACTACCAGCTATTCATGCAGCTTGAGAACTACCAATGCCGACCTTGCCATTCTGGTAGGCAGCCCTGAGAGAAACTACCAGACATCACTCGCTGTACCTAATATTCTTGTTGCTGGCACGCTTGGGGCGTCCTTTGTCGGCGCGCGCCACAACGACCGGCTCCAAGTAGGAATAATCGTCCAATTCCTCGATCTTCTTCCGCTCTCTCTTCTCTTCCGCGAGCTGCTTGGCTTGCTTCTTTTCGTCATCGTCTTCCAGGGCTTTGGTAGCGGCTTTGTAGAAGTCGTCGATGGCATTAGTCAACCGAGTCTGGCCTGTGCTACAATGAGTGGTGTTTTCCCAATGACGACCAGTCCAACAATCATCGCAGACTTCGCCCGCGCGGTCGAATTTGATCATTTGTACGACCGTTGAGATAGGCCTGCAGGCGTGCAGAGCACGCAGTACTGGTAGTAACACCTGAGCCAGAGAGGTAGGAGGGTACCTGTAGCGACGCCAGGTTCCTCTGCGATGACCGCCACTGGTAGTACTTATCCAGTTCCGCGAATGGAGAGTGACAGTCCCGAGCTGGGTAGACGCCTCCAATAACCCCATTGCGGCTGTTTGCAAGGTGGAAGTACGTGCATACTGCGAATCAAGCTCTAAGCTTCGGATGTTGTCTGACAGAGCCTGGCCAGATCCTACCAGAAGCTCAGACAGTTTGGCGATATTTGGAGCCGTCACAGCGTTCTGAGCGAAGAAAATGCTGGTGCTTTCTCGATATACCTGACGGTTACTGGAGAAGATTGCAGTGCGGGTGATAGGTGCGACGACGTAGGCGGCAGGATTTCTCTTCTCGCTAGGGACTCGCAAAAAGGCCTGCAGTTTCCCATTTTTCTTGCGAGCATTGATGTGAAGCTTCCCGTCGACGGTGTGGAAGAGCTGTTCGTAAATTTGAAGTCGGATTTCAGCGGGCAAGTCGAGGAGACCCTTGGATGAACGTCGTTCGGGCTCCGGCTTGATCAAGATCGCCTGGTAGCCTTTGAATAGTCCTTCATGAATTGTTATCTAAACACGTCAGCATATACAGTGTTGGATGGCGAGTCGTACGTACCGGGGTCAGAGAGAATCGTGTGTCGGATTGGAAAGAGATGGCGTGAGTGTGAGTCGATTTGGCATTTTTGCGCTTTGATCTGTCAGATTGCATGTTTATTGCGAAACATGGGTGCTGACAAACCTTGGAATACGCCTTCTCGCCATCAAGAGACGTGAAGACCTCATCGTCGTCCGGTGGGATGCCATCGTCGTCGCGTTTCTGTTATCCAAGTCAGCATCTCATGGACTGGCATCTTGGAGTGTGCTCACCCTCTTCGGCATGTCGCATGTACTACCAGACCGGCAACCGTTCTGGTAGTTGAGATGTGGATTGTAGGTTGGATGGTGTGGTGGAGAGGGAAGCTTGTATTTTGTGTCAGGTTATGTTGGATCGTTCTGCTCGTGTGAGGTGAGGTAGGTACGTCTGGTAGTACCTTCAGGCAGCCACGCCAGTGCCAAGACCACCACAAAATCATGCGACATGCAGTGTGAAAAGGGATGAGTTCATCAGAGTAGACTCGCTTATTTGAATTTCGCAGTAAGGTAGAGAAGATATGACCATAGCCCAGCGCTGCGGCAAATGGTCCTAACCTTTGAATCGGTCTGCTCCGCCCAGCAAACCTTCTTCCAAACTCTTAAAATTACAGAAGCAACGACAGAGGGTTTTCAATCGCGCCCTTGAGCTCCCTCATGAACTCTCCACCAACAGCACCATCGACAACCTTGTGGTCAAAGCTTCCCGATAGCACAATTTGCTCGTCCCATTCAACCCCAGTTGTACCATCATCATTCTCCACTGGTACCGCGACCTTCTTGACAGCGCCCACGGCGAGGATAGTAGCTTGAGGTGGGTTGATGACAGCGGTGAATCGGTCAATGGCGGGGTTCATGCCCATGTTGGAAATGGTGATAGTGCCTCCCTGGTATTCCTCTGGCTTCAGCTTTCCGTCCCTTGCTCTCTTGCCAAGGTCCTTGATTTGACTTGAGATGCTCTCCAATCCAGTGCCGGTAACGTTCTTGACGATCGGGGTCATGAGCCCTGCCGGCGTTGCGACGGCGACGGATACGTCCACGACATTGTTTTGGCGAATGACCACGTTGCCTCCATCTTCTCTCCAGCTCGAGTTAGCGGCGGGCACTTTGCGGGCGGCGAATGCGAGAGCCTTGACCATGAAGTCGTTGACCGAAAGCTTGTACTTGCCCTCAGCAGATGCATTGAGAGCCTGTCGAAGCTTGAGAAGCTTGGAAACCGAGACGGATGATTGTACGAAGTAGTGCGGGTTTTGGTTCATTGACTGTGTGAGGCGAGCAGCAATAGTCTTGCGCATCGAGGTGGCAGGGATATCCTCGTAGGTCGGGGCACCCCCTGTCGCGGCTGGTGCAGCAGCAGCGGATGCAGGCTTGAACTTCTCGACATCCTCCTTCGTGACCCTACCACCAGGTCCAGAGCCCTTGATCTGTGATACGGGAACGCCCTTCTCCAATGCGAGCTTCTTGGCCGCGGGACTGACGGCTGGTTGACGATCCAAGGAGGTCTGAAGACGTTCGCCGCTTGATTCTGTCTCTTTCGCCTGTGGTGTCGAGGGCTCCTCCTTCGGTGCCGGTGCTGATGGGCTATCCTCTGATGGTGGCTCAGACGCGTCGGCTGCCTCTTGCTTTGTACCCTCCTTTGGTGCAGACTTGTCACCGCCAGCATCTTCAACTGAGAAGGACTCGAAAGCCGAGACGTCAGCACCCTCTTCGACCAGAACGGCGATAGGCTGTGATCCTTGTCAGTGTATGATCACCCTGACAGTCCCAATGAAGCTCACGTTTCCAACAGCGACATCCTTTTCACCCGACTCTTTCAAGATCTTTGCAAGGACACCCTCGTCTTGGAACTCAAAGTCCATTTGCGCCTTGTCCGTTTCGATCTCAACAAGTACATCACCCGGCGCAAGAGAGTCGCCGGGCTTCTTTTGCCATGTTCCGATATTACCAGCCTGCATAGTAGGACTCAGCGCCGGCATAGTGATGACCTGATGTGGAGGATACGCTGATCGGTCATGTTAGTCTGGCCCGTCGAGTATCGGAAAGTGTCCAGAACATACATTTGGCGGCATAGTACCGCGCGAGAGGTGCGACAGCTGCAATTCGTCTGTTGAGCCAGAGTCAGATAATGCCTACTCCAAGTGGACTATTCGACTTCTTACGAAACATTGTCATAAGCTCTGTAGCTTGCTATGGGTCTCCGCATGCACAATCTCCCCGAAGATCGCGACAGCACCGCCGCAGCTGACATGATGGTGGTGGTTCAGCCAGGGGTGGAAGAAAATGACCGAGAATACCAGTTGAATGAAGAAGATAGAAACTGGTATCGAGGTGAAAACGCGAGTGTCCTCAATGCCTCCGGACAATGTAGGATCAGGCCGGTTGAGGTGAGCCCAGTAAATTTTCCCGACAAAGCTATGAACCCACGGTTGAGAGCCACACCACAGCAATGCTCCCCAAGCTCCGGCGTTTCTTTGCACCAAGTCCGCCGACGCGCACGACCAAGATTCGGAAGCAGCCGTGGACATCTGGCACTAGGCCGATTTAGGGTCAGAAGGGTATCGTAGCTTTCCTGACATGCATGAACTATTCGTCAGACAGCTGTACATTAACTCGAGGTTTCAAGCTGCTCGTCTAGTCGGCTTCTTCGATTGCGGAACCGATTCGGCTCGACCTCAATATTACAGTATGGTGGACTAAAAACGTTGTCCAAGTCACTGGGGAGACACAGCATAATCATGGCAGATCCGGAGGTGGTCCGCAATAATGAGGAGCAGGACACCTCGAGTTCACCTCCTCAAGCCCTGGAGACGCCATCGGAATTGAATAATGTCACAGAGGCCGCAACAGTCCCAGAGCATGAACAATCACCTGTCAATGGCAGCCAACCCTCCCAGGAAGAAGTTGGGGAGCACGCAGCTCAGCCGGGGCAGGTGGAGGAAGTCAAGGCGCAAGAGATGGATGTTCAGCAGGCATCGATTGAGGATAGACCTCAAATGTCCACTCCCGCAACTCCCGCGACTCCGAATGGGGACCGAAGACCTGCCCCTTCACGGGAAGAGTCCAACCAGTCCAGCGAAATACCAGTCCGATCTTCTAGGCAAACGAGTTTGTCACAGACAGTCGATACTGGGAGACGCCGGACCGACTCCGCCTCGACATCAGCAACGACTGCGACTACCAGATCAGCCCCTCGAACATCTATGGTATTCGTTCAGGCCGCACTGGAGACCATCGCGAACTCGAAAGATGCAAGGAAGAGGAAACCACTACTTGACGCTTCACAAAAGGCACTGAGCTTGATCAAAGGACAGGGAGATCTTTCTCAGACGCCTCCTGAGATAATATTCTTGCCTTTGCAACTCGCGACCGAGGCATCCACTATCTCGATCGTCACGACAGCGTTGGACTGCATTGGCAAGCTGATCTCCTACTCGTATTTTGCCGTGTCTGGCGATACACCGGGCGAAGAGCAGAAGGCACCTCTTATAGAAAGAGCTATCGATACGATATGCGACTGTTTCCAAGGGGAGGCTACGCCGAATGAGGTCCAGATGCAGATCATCAAGTCACTTCTGTCCGCAATTTTGAACGACAAGATTGTGGTACATGGAGCGGGTCTACTGAAATCGGTGCGGCAGATCTACAACATCTTCCTTCTGTCAAAGTCAAGTCCCAACCAGCAAATAGCTCAAGGTACATTAACGCAAATGGTGGGCACAGTCTTCGAGAGGGTCAAAATTCGACTCGCATCAAGAGCGGCACGATTCAACTCCTCGAAATCTTCGCTGAACTCGGGGCCTTATGCAGACCCAGCCATGTCTCCAGACACACCGCTTACATCCCATCCAGACATGGAAGGCCGACCAAGTACCAGTGGCGCGCCATCGGAAGCGGATGATGACGGTGCGAGCGTGAAAGATGCTGGCGACGATGAACCACAGAGTGCGAAGATGACACTACAAACTTTTGAGACGAGAAAGAGCTTCGACGATGCTCGAATAGCAGACAATGCTCCTACCATGGTTACTCGGATCCGCCGACAAAGAGCGAGCACGCGAAGCGTTTCTGGACCAGAAATACCATCGATCACTATTGGCGACAGCGAAGAAGGTACCGAAGAGGACGAAGAGGACGAGATCTACATCAAGGACGCATTCCTCGTCTTCCGTGCCATGTGCAAGCTCAGCACTAAAGCCCTTACCGTAGAGGATGCCGTGGATGTACGATCGCAGGGCATGAGATCCAAACTTCTATCCCTCCACATCATCCAGAATGTCCTCCACAACCATCCCATCATTTTCACATCCCCATACGCCACCATCAGAAGCAGCAACAATAACGACCCGACGTCTTTCACACAAGCCATTAAGCAGTATCTGTGTCTCAGCTTGAGTAGAAACGGATCAAGCTCGAACAATCGAGTATTCGAAGTGAGCGCTGAGATCTTCTCACTGATGGTGCAACACCTGCGGGTCATGCTGAAGCGAGAAATCGAAGTCTTCTTGAAAGAAATCTACCTCGCCGTACTGGACAAGCGGTCGGCTCCTCCCTTCCAAAAGCAGTACATCATTTACATCTTCTCTCGTTTAGTCAAGGATGCCAAAGCGCTTGTCGAAATCTACCTCAATTACGATTGCGATAGGGCTGCGCTTGACAACATGTACCAAAGGATCATTGAGCATATATCACGTCTTGCGAGCTCACCAGTCACTGTTTCAGCGGAACAGGAGCATCTGTATTTTGATACTCTCGGCCAGTACCGGAATGGGCCTTCAGAATGGCAGAACAAATCTGTATTATCTCAGTCTTTATCCTCAGCCACTATTATTTCCGCACCGGACCTCGATCGTGGCATACCCACTGATTATATGCTCAAGCAAGAATCATTGGAATGTCTCGTCGAATCCTTGCGGTCAATGGTCTCGTGGTCGCAGCAAGGTATTGCCTACACGGCGGCAACAATGGCCAACGGCGGACTTCGAACTTCCACCGACGAGATTCGGGATTCGATAGATACCAGGGACAACGGAGGCACTTCGGCGTCATCACCTCTACCCCTGTCTGCTGAAAGTGGCCCGCCCATATCTCCAGCGACACCTATAGCAGAGGATGACCCGGCAGAGCTGGAGCGAGTGAAGCAGCACAAGACGGCTTTGAATAATGCTGTGCGACAATTCAACTTCAAGCCGAAGCGAGGCATCAAGTCACTTATTCAAGGTGGCTT
Source organism: Elsinoe arachidis (assembly GCA_013372555.1). Taxonomy (NCBI): domain Eukaryota; kingdom Fungi; phylum Ascomycota; class Dothideomycetes; order Myriangiales; family Elsinoaceae; genus Elsinoe; species Elsinoe arachidis. Next base: position 1,761,326 of record JAAPAX010000009.1, read on the forward strand.
CATAGCCTCGGACTCTCCACAAGACATTGCACGTTTCATGCTCACCAACGAAAAGATCAACAAGAAGGCACTTGGAGAATATTTGGGAGAAGGTGACCCGGAGAACATCGCCATCATGCATGCATTCGTGGATGAGATGGAGTTTGCGAAAACGAGATTCGTCGACGCACTCCGCAAATTCTTGCAGACCTTCCGTTTGCCAGGTGAGGCCCAGAAGATTGATCGCCTGATGCTCAAATTTGCCGAGCGGTACACGTCTGGGAACCCCAATGCATTTGCCAATGCTGACACTGCATACGTGTTGGCTTATTCGGTGATCATGCTGAATACGGACCAACACAGCTCGAACGTCAAGAAACGGATGACTCCAGAAGATTTCATAAAAAACAACCGAGGCATCAACGACAACGCAGATCTTCCGGAAGAATATCTCAAAGGCATTTTCGAGGAGATTGTGTCCAACGAGATTGTGTTAGATACGGAACGGGCTACGGCGGCGAATCTCGGACTTCTTCCACAGCCCAGTGCTGGATTCGCCGCAGGGCTCGGACAAGCTCTCGCAACGGTCGGACGAGATCTCCAAAGAGAGGCATACAACCAAGCATCGGAAGAGATGGCAAACAAAACTGAGGCCTTGTTCAAGAACCTTTTGCGGGCACAGAAAAAGGGTTCATCGAAGAGCCACACTTCCCGTTTCATTCCTGCTCAGTCGTTCCGGCATGTTGGTCCAATGTTCGAGGTCGTCTGGATGTCCTACCTTACATCATTGTCTGGCCACGTGCAGGAGACCAATAACATTGAAGCCATCAAGTTGTGCATGGAGGGACTGAAACTCGCTGTCCGCATCACGTGCTTGTTCGATCTTCAAGATCCTCGTCAGGCATTCATCTCATCGCTCACACGCTTTACGAATCTCTACAACCTTAGCGAGATGAAGGCGAAGAATCTTGAAGCGCTCAAGACATTACTTGACACCGCATATATTGAGGGCAATCTGCTGAGGGAATCATGGCGAGATGTCTTGACCGCCATCAGCCAGCTGGACCGATTCCAGCTCATATCCGGAGGTGTCAGAGAGAACGAAGTACCGGATGTTATGCGAAGACAAGCACCGCAAACACCATCAAGTGCCCGCAGAGGTGCTGCCAGACGACCAGGAAGGACGGAGTCAGGTTTCCATGCCGACATTGCGGAAGAAAGCAGATCCGCCGACATGATCAGGAGTGTTGATCGCATTTTCACAAACACCGAACATCTGTCAGGTGAAGCTATCGTCCATTTCGTCCGAGCCCTTACGCAAGTCAGCTGGCAGGAAATTCAGTCATCCGGCCAAAGCGAGTCACCAAGGACATACAGTTTGCAGAAGATCGTCGAAGTCAGTGGCTACAACATGACGAGAGTCCGATTTGAGTGGACAAATATCTGGCATGTTCTTGGAGACCATTTCGTCCAGGTGGGCTGCCACAACAACACCAGCGTTGTATACTTTGCCATGAACTCCCTCCGTCAGCTGTCTATGCAATTCATGCAGATCGAGGAACTGCCTGGATTCAAGTTCCAGAAAGACTTCTTAAAGCCCTTTGAGCATATCTTGAGCAATGCCACTCAAGTGCCCGTCAAAGACATGGTGCTGAGGTGTCTCATCCAGATGATTCAGGCTAGAGGCGATAACATCCGATCAGGTTGGCGGACGATGTTTGGTGTCTTCACGACTGCAGCCAAAGAACCATACGAGGCGATTGTCAACCTCGCATTCGACAACGTCACATCAGTCTACAATGATCGATTCGGCATTGTCATCTCGCAAGGCGCTTTTGCGGATTTGATTGTTTGCTTAACGGAATTCTCCAAGAACGGCAAGTTCCAGAAAAAGTCATTGCAGGCCATCGAGACACTCAAGGCGACTGTTCCCAAAATGTTGCGAACTCCTGAATGTCCGCTCAGCCAGAAGACGGAAACTTCAAAGAACCATACCACTTCAGATGGTGTACAGAAGCAGCCGACGAGACAAACTTCGGAAGAGCAGTTCTGGTTTCCCGTCCTCTTCGCATACCATGATGTCCTGATGACAGGCGAAGACCTGGAGGTCCGATCGCGAGCTCTCACCTACCTCTTTGAAACTTTGACCAGGTATGGGCGAGACTTTCCACGGGACTTCTGGGACATTCTCTGGCGGCAACTTCTGTATCCGATCTTCATGGTCCTCAAGTCAAAATCGGAAATGTCAAAAGCACTAAACCATGAGGAGCTCTCGGTGTGGCTGTCAACAACCATGATCCAAGCTCTCCGAAACATGATCACCCTCTACACTCACTTCTTCGATTCGCTCGAGTATATGCTCGACCGCTTTTTGGATCTCCTTGCTCTCTGTATTTGTCAAGAAAATGATACCCTCGCGCGCATTGGCAGTAATTGTCTGCAGCAATTGATTCTTCAGAACGTAACCAGGTTTAATCAAGCCCATTGGGAGAAGATCGTGGGCGCCTTTGTAGAGCTGTTCAACAGGACAGAAGCCACGGCACTATTCTCCGCAGCAACATCTGCGCATTACCGCAAAGAGTCGGCCTCTTCAGCCAATGCTCCAGCCAATCCGCCTGCGGACCTCACGAACGGAGAAGCCGGTAAGGCGTCGGGGCCGGAAGAGAACGGCACTACAGACCTCCAATTAGAACCAAAGACAAATGGAGATGCGCCAGACAAGAGCCATCTCGATGTCGGGAACGCTTCGGCAGACCCGTCCCGAGCATCTTCAGTCTCATCCTACCAGCGGCCGCCATCACAACATCGGAACGAGCCTGATCTGGAGTCATTCCATCCGGAGTCCACCACTCAGCAAGCACCTGTCGTGGTCACCGCCGCTCGTCGTCGATTCTTCAACCAGATCATCACGAAATGCGTCCTTCAACTACTCATGATCGAGACCGTGTCCGAACTCTTCAGCAATGATGCGGTGTACGCTTCCATCCCCTCTCACGAGCTGCTGCGCCTCATGGCACTCCTCAAGAAGTCCTACCACTTCGCCAAGCGCTTCAACGAAGATCGCGAGCTACGGAGCCGTCTCTTCCGGGAAGGCTTCATGCGACAACCACCAAACTTGCTCAAGCAGGAGAGCGGATCAGCCAGCGTCTACGTCTCTATCCTACTGAGAATGTACAACGACGAAGGCGAAGAGCGCAAGGCGTCCCGTGGCGAGACAGAAAAAGCGCTTATTCCTCTCTGCGCCGACATTTTGAGCAGCTACATTGAGCTAGACGAGGAGACACAGCAGCGGAACATCGTCACATGGCGACCTGTAGTCGTGGACGTACTAGAAGGATGCACGGCGTTCGACGACCAGGAATTCGACCGGAATCTGGAGACGTTCGCCCCTCTAGCTGTAGGATTAATGGGTAAGGACATGGGCCCTGAGCTACAACGGGCCGTGCAGGGATTGTGGGCTAAGGTGACCGAGGTGAAGATCGGCGTCAAGGTGCCGGACAATGGTAGATATCTCATGTCACCGGTAAAGGCAGGGTTTGGGAGGCGGGGTAGCAAGGCGAGCAGGTCGTAGAAAGACCAGGGACGTCTTGTGGTTATGGTGTAAGGGACTAGAAGGAGGAAAAGGCATGGCATCATGTAGCGAGCATTTGTATGAATTACTTCTATGAAGGCCGCGGCCCAAATCACGCCGCACCACGCAAATGCGGTGACTCTATTGGTCGATATGGAATTTTGCCGGCAGTACAATGCTACCTCGACGCGCCCAGCTTGCCTGAATCCTCTATGCGGCACAGTGCAGTGGTCACTACTCAACTTGAGCACCTGGACAGCTATAAGGCCACGGCGCTGCTGCACCTTTCACCAAGCATCATGTCTCCTCATCCGTTGTTTACATGGATCCCATCACCACTTTAAGCCTTGTTGCGAACGTCTTCCAAATCATACAGGCAGGTCACGCAGCCATTCAGATATGCAAGAAGATTCATCACGGAGAAGTTGTCAAAGCAGACGCCACAGCAAGCGCTCGTCAGCTCACCAGTTCAACTGAGACAATCACTTCGACCCTTGGGAGAGGACCGCAAGCTGATGCTAATGTCTGCGAGGATGATAGACGCCTGCTTGAGGCGGCAGAAGCTTGTTCCAAAGTTGCGAAAAAGCTTTCACAACATTTGAAGGCTTACAGTCGGGATGGATCGCAGTCGAGCCACATGTTCCACTCGATCAGATCGACGGTGAAGCTGTTCTTCGATCGGGAGATACCTGCGCTGCAAGAGACACTCTATCGGCATGAACAGCTGCTGCAGACCGAGTGCTTGACCAATACTATGTTAGTGAGCCCCACGTTACGGAAATGAGGTGAGGCCTCTAACCTTCTCCAGTACAAAGCTCAAATCGATACAAGCAGTACTTGATAAGCACACTGCTTATCATGAGAGGACACACTCAGCGGTGAATGATCTACGGGACACTATGAATCAACAGGCTGTATCCCGAGATCTGCATCATCGTCGACAACATCTTCTGGACTCCTTGCGCTCTAATCAAAGTCAAGATCGTCGGGACCAAATATTGCCACCTCTCAAGGGGACTTTCGAATGGATCTATTCGCCTAACAAGAAGTGGGAAACTTCGCATGGATTTTTGGAGTGGTGTGCATCTAACGAGACGGTGTATTGGATATTCGGCAGACCAGGCTGCGGTAAAAGTACCTTGATGAGGCTTCTTGAAGTGGACCAGAGGACTCGTGATCTATTCAAGTGTGCCAACCGAGACGGCGAGCTTGTACGACTATCATTCTACTTTGACCGGGCAGGCGTCGAGTCTCTACAAAGCATACACGGCATGCTGAAGTCGCTGCTATTTCAATGCTACAACCAGATCGACGACGCCACAATGAACAAGCTGTGCCCATCTCCGAATCTGGACTGGACACTTCACACACTTGAGAGACATTTCGAAGATGTTCTCCAAGAACTTGCAACAATAAGACCAGTCCTCATTCTTGTCGATGCCGTGGATGAAAGCAGAAATGGTGCGGACGAGGTTGCGGAACTTCTCAAGTTGCTGGCTGGGCGAGCTAAGGTGCGCCTCATCTTAAGCTTACGTGGTATCGAGATCTACAAACATCTGTACACGGACGATACACACCTGACGCTAGAGAATATGACCGGAAATGACACTCGAATGGTAGTTGATAGCAGAGTCACGATAGCTCTGCAGCAGAAATTTGAGAAGGCTGGAGTCTCGGAGGCTCAGATCGGAGAAATCCGCAAAAACATCATTCAAAAGTCAGAGGGCTCGTTGCTTTGGGTCCATCTTGCCATTCAGGAAATCAGGTCTGGACTGGCTCATGCAGAATGGCCCGCCAAATTGACCCGGAGGCTGCAAAGACTGCCGGCAAACCTTGAAAAGGTTTTTAGGCATATGCTTGACCAGATCGATGACGAGCATGTGGGCCTAGTGACATCTTATTTTCGATTGATGCTTATGCGAAAGGAAGAACCCATGCTCCTGCTGAGCTACTTCGCTCTCATGAACCCTGGGCTTGTAGTTTGTCTGGATCAACCTTCACGTTTCACCAGCGAGCAGGTTGTGCAGCGTCTGCAGCAGTCCAAGAGGCAATTGCTTGCCCAGTCAGCAGGACTCTTGGTCGATAACTTCCACTCTGTCAGCCCTGACATTACCTTTTCCGTCTTCCTACCGACGAATGATACAGAACTTGGCCAAGCAGCAAAAACGAAGATTTACTTTGTGCACTCTATGGCACAAGAAGTGGTACGGCGATATCTGGTCGAACGTGGGCATGATGCAAGTACTGTAGGTTCCGACTGGAGCCTGCTTCTGGCCTGCAAGATTCGCCATCTCCGCTTCGAACAAGCTTACGGTACATTTAAAGGAGTCTGCAAAAGTTTCCAATCATGTCTCATTACAATGAGCTCACTGTCGACCAGCTTGCAGGGGCAAGAGCTCAACAACATCCAGATCCTGATGGCCGGCTACTGCTCGGAACTCCTCAAGTCCTGGAGCAGACCCTCTCCAATGCACTGGACATCGTACCTTCTTTACCATGGATTGACATCGTCGCCAGTCATGCGCATCACTTCTTCACGCGAGCCGATTGAGATGAATTGCGAGGTCGAAGACCTTCGGTTCCGCTTCAGTTTAGCCAAGCTTGTTCCCCGGAGATGGATGCCTGATCTCTCCGATATCATGTCTCTTTGCGCCTTCTTGGGCTTCCTCTCAATGCTGGGAGAGAACAACATATCTGAATTGGGAAGCTCTGCTGGTAGTGTCGTCAGAGGACTTGTGGCGGGTCTGCTGCTAACGACTTATGCGGAGGACCTGCAACAGTTTTTTCGGAGCAATGTGGATCTCATTGGCCATTACGTCGACATGATTCCTACCAGCATGTTGCACGAACAATTGTGTATACCAGGCTGCGGCGGCGATACAATCAACTGTACAGAGGCGCTCGTATTGATACTCAGCAACATGATAGTCCAGAACTCAAAGGTTGATGAGAGAGCCATCGTGTGCAGCTTTCACGGCGGCCGTTTCCACGTCGAATCCGATATATTGGCAGCTCTGTCCAGGTTGATCGAGACTATCATCGAACGACGTAGCTCAATCGAGCAAATGAGCTTCGATTTTTACATCGGCATGCCTGTACAGGTCCCTGAAGGCGATCCAGATCTCGACGAAATCTATCTCAAGCTGCAGCTGAACCTGTCAGCACTGCTGGAGTGGCTGAAGGATTATGCAATTGGGGATGCTTTGGAGGCATTGAATGCCCATATACAAGCCACAGGCTCCATGCCATCTGCTCGGATACGTCATGTCGGCATCATCAAAGGAAACGACAGACTACGCTGGACCCCATCGGAGGAGGAGATCATCACCGGGGAGAATTTGACGGTGCTCCTTCGACCTCAATTATTCAGAAGCTCAGAAAAACCCAGACTCGTTCCAGAGCACGTCCTCGATTGGCTTGACGAACGTGTCAACTTTTGGGTTGCTGAAGCCGTGCATGGAACTCAAGGTGATCGTTGCAGTCAGACTATTGAACATTCTTCCGAGAACTTACAACGATGGTACAACGAGCACAGAGTCAGTGACTGGTTTGCAGAAGACGCAAGATTTGCTCATGAAATTCGAACAGCGTCCATAGCAAGACATCTGGATGAGGTACGGACTGACGAGGAGGTAGCCACAGCCAAGTCAGACACACCCGCCAAACAGACGGAGACGGTGGACGAAGAAAATGCTCACGCAACCACCATTTCATTTCGCTGTGGGTAGTAATCTCACCAGTCTGGCCACAGGTCTCCCCGCCGTCCCAACTATTTACTCTTCACTTCTTTCACCGACCTCCACTCCAACCCCAGCGACGCCACCAATGCCAGCACCCCCGCCCCGATTCCCACAAAATACACATTCCTTACGCCCTTGTTATACGCCTGTAACACAACCTCCATCTGCTCCATTGGCACCAGTCTCCTAATATCCGTTGCCCCCACCCTTGCAATGCTCGAGGTATCAAATCCTGGCAAGGATGCCGCCAGCTCGGAGGACAGGGTTTGTGTCAGCACTGCTTGACAGATACTAACGAACACGGTGGAACCAAGGATCTGGGAGAAGGTGATGAATGTGATGCCGGTCGGTATGTCGGAGTCGGAGAGCACGGTCTGGGCGGCAGTGACGGGTTGCTGGAGACAGAGACCGACACCGGCGCCAACGAGGATCTATGAGTAGCATGAGAAGAGTGAGGGATAGAGGGGAACGATGTGCTTACTTGGAAGCCGATCCAGCCTGCCTTGCCACTGTCTGGCGTTATGGTAGTGAATGCTCCGCTGGCAGCGATGAGGATCGCAGAGCCAAGGATGAGGAAGGGAGTGTAGTACCCCACTTTCGACACCGCGACTCCGCTAATGATAGCGAAAAGGACGGTGGAGAGGAAGTAAGGGATCAGTCGGATGCCGGCTTCGCTGGCCGAGACGCCTTGGACTACTTGGAACCACAGAGGGAGGTAGAAGGCGGTAATGACGAGGGCTCCGCCAATTCCGACGAAGGAGACGGCTGCGGCCGCGATGGTGCGTTGGCGGACGATCCTGGGAGGCGCGGTGCCGTTTTCTTGCACCCAGAGTTGGACGAGGGCGAAGGCGATCATGAGGAGGATGCCGACTACCAGGGTGGCGATCACGCGAGCGTCGTTCCAGGGGTAGGTGATGCCACCCCATTGGAGGGCGAGTAGGAGGCAGATGAGCCCAGGGAAGATCAATGCGTTGCCGAGAGGGTCGAATTTATTCGCGACGTCGAGCCAGTTGCCTTCGATCTTATCCAGAGCTGGAGAGGCTGGTAGTATGAAGACTAATCCAACTAGAGCGATGGCGCCTACGGGCAGGGAAATGTAGAAGCACCACCGCCAGCTGACGTGAGTGGTGAAGGCACCTCCGAGGATTGGGCCAACGACCGAAGACAGACCAAACATGGCCCCCAGGGGACCTTGCCACTTCGGCCGCTTCTCCAATGGCAGGATATCCCGGACGATGATCTGGGTCCCGACAAGGATGCCGGCTGCTCCTACACCAGTGATCGCGCGGCCGACGATGAAGGCGACTGACGTGGGAGCTGCGGCGCATATCACACTGCCGATTTCGAAGATGACGACGCTGGTGACTGTGCTCCATTTCGCTGGGAAGTACTTCTGGATGAACGTTAGCGGATATCCGAGGATAAGGCAGGGATGGCATGCATAGATCTTTCCCATGGGCAGCTGGAACACGCAGTTGCAGAGGGTGAACGCTGTTTGGTACCACGAGATGTCACCGAAGCTTTGGAACTCGTCTGAGATTGCTGGGACGGCTACGCCGACTATGGTACGATCCTGTTCGGTGCGTTAGAAAGCAGGACGATGAGCAGGGTGTGAGAGAGGAATCACCAGAGCAGCGAGGAAGAAAGCCAGGCATATGGAGATCATGGTTGGTAGGACGACCTTGAAGGTCGGATAGGTTCGTTGCGGACTGTCATGGTTGTCACTAGCATGGCCTGAGTCTTTCTCGATGTCGTTCAGGGCATCGCTCGGCCGAGTGTTCTCCGCTGATGAAGCCATATATGGAGTTGAGTAAAGGGTAAAGCAGACTGCGTCCACGAAAGTGTGTGTGAGATAGTATTCTACAGTAGGAGAGACACTGTCATATATACAGTCCTGATCACCTGTTACGTGTGCATAGCTTGCCCAACTTGATGGGGCATTTTCTGAGGGAAAGGAAGTTCCCTCGGGTTTCCAAGCGGATTCGGGAACGGGCAAGAGCCCGAAAGCTCCTTCCCTTGAAGGGAAACTTCCCTCTGGCATTTCTCAAACATGTCGCAAAGTGTTCATCATGGCCTTCGCTTTTGATTTTTCTATCAAATGGACTCGTCACCGCTCGCAAAAACAAGCTGCATTGCTTGCGCGAAGTCCAAGGTAAAGTGCGATCGCCAGATCCCCTGCTCGAGGTGCAAGCGGAGGGGTGGATCACCGTGCGAGTATCCTGCTGGCGATGGGGCCGTAAAAGGTCAGACAGGTCAGGCACTCGTAAAGTCTCAGCAGGACAGAATTGCTCAGCTGGAGAATTACATCCGCCAATCTGGTGGAACACTACCAGGCGGATCCTCGATCAGCTCGCCCGCCGTAGTTGCAGAAGTCGAAGTATCTGCACCCAAAATTGCCCAGCATCAAGATGACCGGCAAGGTGGTAGTCGCAAGCGAGCGAAATTATCCACTCTCAAGGGCGATGGAGCACGTCATGGGCCACACGGCAGTCTAGTCGAGCGAGAGGGAGACGCGGCTTACATTGAGGCGTGAGTATTCGACTGCTGGTCAGATCAGGATCAAGCATTGACACGTAGAAACAGACCTATATGGTTCGGATGGGATGAGACAAAGCAACAAAGGAAGCCCTCGACGAATGCACAAAATGCGGAAGAACCAAACATCGATATGGCGGACGACAATCCGAAGGGGTACTACCACACCATACTGCAAGCCACAGGACGATCAGAGACATTCCAACAACTCTCCGCGCCTATCTGCAGCCGGCTATGGCAAGCATACTTGACCAACGTTCACCCCCTGACCAAAATATTCTTTGACTGGGAGAAGTCACCACTCATGGTCCATGCAGCCGAGGATCCTCACAGTCTAAGCATCGGTCAGCGAGCCTTTATCGCAGCGATTCACTTCCTTGCTACGCTGAGTCTGTCCGAGGATGAATTTTCCTCGACTTTTGGCGACACAGCTTCCAGCAAGGATGAGCTGCTGTTGAGCTTGCAACGATCGACCGAATCGGCTTTGCTGGCCGCAAAGTATGCTTCCACTGGAGAGCTACAGGTCCTACAAGCCATTGTGATGTATATTGCGAGTACTAGTCGCCCACCGAGGCAACTCAAGCTGACATGAGGCAGCTCGCTATGCGTAATCGAGCTCGCCCAGCCGAATGCTTCTCTTTGCAGGGTATCGCCGTCCGAATCGCTCAAAGGATAGGCATTCACCGCGACGGAGACGAGCTCGGTCTCCCACCAGTCAAGGCAGAAGAGCGACGTCGCACATGGTGGCAGATGCAGTACATGGAGATCATGATCAGCCAGCTCCTGGGAAGCATATCAGTCACACTATACTGCAACTGGGATGCAAAGCTGCCTTCCAACCTCGACGACGAGGACGTCAAAGCCGACATGAGAGAACTACCACCAGAACGTGAAGGTCTGACGAGCATGTCCTACTGCTTGTGGAGGTACGATGTTCCTCACATTCAGCGACAGAACTGGAACCCTGCCCACCGAGCCATCTGGGGCTCTTCAAGTAGGCTGTCCGCCGAGAAAAAGAAGATGCTGATGGAAGGCCTGCGAAAGCACTTTGGAGAGAAGTACCTCCAACACTGCGAGCTGGTCAACCCTTTCCATATTCAGATTCAAATCGGACTGAATAGTACCCTACTTGCACTTCAGAGAGCGATACTTCAACCAACAGTTGGTGTCGGTAGATTGTCTGACATGCCTGTGGAGGACAGAGAAGAATTGCTCGAGATCTGCAAGAAGACGATGGATTACTACTTGCTCACCCAGACGGATGCATCGCTGGTAGGATCTCGCTGGCATAACGAGTGCTGGTTTCAATGGACAGCTTGTAAGTCTCTGCCTCTGGCAAATGGCCATTTGCTCATAAAATACAGTCGTGTATATCCTCGTCGAAACAGAACGCCGTGCCTGTACACTCGAGGCAGCCAGTCTTTGGGTATTGATTGAGAAGGTCTGCGAGGCTCATCCCAAGATCACGACCTACACGGCTCGTCCAGACATCTTTGCCATTGGTTGGCTGATGCTGCTCGCCTGGCAGAGGAGGACTGAGCATCTACTCAAAGAGGGTAGACAAGAACCCAAACCTTCTTGCGTTGAGATATTCGACATTGATATCTTTCCAAACTCTGAAAGAAACAGCGTTCAAGACACGGGTGCCGCCGGTGGTGAGGCATATTGCGACCTCGACCTCATAGACTGGTCAAGTTGGGAAGTCGGAGACTTCTGGCCAGAGACCCCAGAAAGCACAAGCTAAGCTAATATGCATACAAGTTCCCTCAATCTATCTTCTCAACATAATCTGTCAATCTACCCTCTCGACCCACCTCTTCCACCCCTCCCCCACAAGCCTCACTAAACCCTCAACCCAACCCTCCCCACCCCCTCATCCCCCTCGAATGCTCCCTTCATCCCCACCAACTCCCCCACATCCCAGCAACTCATCACAAACCGCCCCTGCAAGAACTTTCCCTGCTCACTCGCCAACCAAACCGCGAACCCCGCGGGCAACCCCACATCATCCCAATCCGCGCTCCCCTCGTCCATCCCCGCCTCCCGCGCCGGCTCCGTGAGCACAGTCCCGGGATGGAAGGAGTGCACCCTCACACTTTTATCTTTATACTCCTGCGCCACATGACGCAGCCAGAAGGAGAACGCGCCTTTGGTGGCGCTGTAGAGGGAGAGGTAAGGGTAGACTGCGTGGGAAGCGTTGGTGCTTACATCGAGGATGGTTTTCCCCGCGGTAGGGGTGGAGGTGGAGGTGGAGGTGGAGGAAGAGGGGGAGAGGAAGGCACGCACGACGTTGATGTTGCCTAGGATGTTGGTGTCGGTGAACTGGCGGATAGCGTCGGGTGTGTAGGAGAGAGCGGGACCGGGTGGGACGAGTTGTGCGGCCGAGAGGATGAGGGTGTCGATGTCTTTGTCCGGGCCGAGGAGGGTGCGGATGGTGGAGAAGACGGTGTCTACGCCCGAGGAGGAGGCGATGTCGAGGGTATAAGGGAGGAACTTGGTGGTGGGGATCTCGGTGGAGAGGCGGGTGGCGCTGGCGGTGAGGACGGAGGAGCGCCGGCCGGTGATGATGATGGTACTGGCGCCGGCGAGGGCGAAGGCGCGGGCGATGGCGAAGCCGATGCCGGTGCCGCCGCCGGTGATGAGGATGGTTTTGCCGGCTGCGGAGTTGGCGGGGTTGAGGGGGGAGATGGCGGGGTACTGGACACGGATGGTGTTAGTTGGTGGCTCTCATGCTGGGACATCACAGTCGATGAGTGTACCTCTTTCTTGTGGATGGTCTTGACCATATGGTTGATCTCTGGAGAAGAAAGATCCATCTTGTATAGTGGGTTTGGCCGGTATCCGTTGGAGCCGATCGAGTTTGCGAGCTAGATGTTGTCTTTGGCCAGGGGACATGAAGAGCTTTTATAACTGAGCGGCATTTGTACTGGTTCAAGCAATCTGCTGCTTCGTGTCGATCCGAGTGTCCAAGACGTGCTCACTGAGCGACGTCAGATATGGTTCTGCAGTCGAATTGAGTTTCAAACTCCGCTACCATAGAGGCCAAGCTTCCAAAGTCCGCCGCATAGCTCGGATCACAGAAGGGACCATCTCAAGTACCTTTGTCCATGAGTCTCCGTAGCGATTTACCAGGGAGATCGCACACTTTCTCAGGTATTGCAGTCAGGTCGCTGGAACGCTCCATTAGAGTGGTAAAATGGTCGCAGCGAGGCCATCGAAGCAGTCCGAGTCGCCATGTCTATGGCATATCATGCAGTATACTCGAGGATTCGGTGACCTTGTGCAGCTAGACCACATCTCACACTGTGATCATACCCTAACCACGACCTGGTAGTATCCAAGCCCCACATCATGATCATGATCAAGATACTCAGCTCCTCAAGATCATGCGGCTTCGACCGCCTTATCGACTGCTCCCAATCAACCAATCGTATCTCGAGACGATCGCAGCTCAATTGAGCTTGCCACCATTCCATACTAGACTCCGCTTCCCACAGTGCAATTTGCGCTGTGAAGTACTGAAATGCGTTGAGATCGACAGGGCTATCGCGACCTGTCTTGAGGAAGTTGTAGACACCTTTCGATATACAGGCCGATATAAAGGTGCGACGTATACTCTCGTTGGTCACCCAGGACTGCCAGTCTGTGGCAGGATCCAACAACGTCGCTGTCGCGATAGGTTGTCCTGATACGATGGCCTGGTGGTTGTCGTTGTATGAAGCTGCCATCAGTCGGGTCACCCAGAGGTTGATGACCGACTCGTCGGCTTCCGCGAGGGCTCGCAGACGTATATCGCCATCGTACAGTCGAATCATCTGGTAGAGCAGAAGAGCTTGTGTCGCTGAAAGAAGCTCAGAGGTTGAGACATGCAGTATATCTATGCTGGCTAACACCTGCCGACATTTGTGCTGCAGGTATCTGAGAACTGATAGCTGGTTGGCAGGAGTCTTCATGCAATACATGGCGCAGACACTCATTGCATCTGGTAGTACATTGGAACCGCTTCTATGGAGACTCGTGCGGTGAATGAACATTGTCTGTCCGCGTTCAACGAAAGTCTTCGGTGTGATGGACAGTCTCTTCGCTACAAAGTCGACGCGGGGTTGAAGCACGGAATCTGGTGTCGAGGGGTGCATGTTGGTTGTGAGCTCTACATCGGGAAGCAGCAGGGGGGCCATCTCGCACTCACTGCTATACTGAGGCGCGTGAGTCGTGTAGAAATTGAAGTCCATATCATGATCAGAGCTTCCAATCCAGGTTGCATCTGTCTGTGGCGTGAAGGACGCCGGGAAGGAGACGTGATCGAACTGCTCTTGCAGCCCGACAGCATTGCCAGGAGTCACCACGGAGACTAGCTCGTTGTTGTGGGTGCAAGATACCACTTCGGCACTGTCAACTAGGAAGGATGCGTTCTGTCGTCGCCCATGTCGACCAATGTATCGACAGGTGGTGCCTTTCGCAATGCATCTCTGGCATTGCGGCACTGAGCGGTCACACTTCCGTTTGGTCTGGATGCAGGCCAAGCATGATTTGTGTCGGGACGTACCGGGCATATTCGTGCATCCTAGTTGCTCGTGACATCTTGTTTGTGTCGACGGACGAGCAAGGTGGTAGATCCATTCAGTGCAGCGGATGTGTGCGGGTAGCGGAGCGGAAATGAAAGTCCGCTGTCACCGTCGTGCACACGGTAGCTTCCGCCAAAATCGTGAAAACCGTTAGAACACGTAAAACTATTAAAACCGAAGAACCGACCGGATTTTAGCTATTTTCTACAATATTCCACTCCCTATATATGATACTTATATAAAAGTGATATAGAAACACTCGCAAAGACTAGGGCTATCTACTGTATATTATTATAATCTATAACTCGTAACATTTGTCGTTGACGTTTAATAGGTAATTATATACCATGATCTACTTCTAAGCTACATGCGTAGTTAAGCTTTATATTATATTTAATCTTTCTACATTTGTTATAGTTCTACGGCGCGAGTAGGTAGCTTACTATCTCCCGTAAACAGCTATAATAAGTAGTAAGTTTAGGTAAAGCATCGTTTTTATAAAAGGTCCTAAGTTTAAATACGCCCGTATTAACACTTTTTAGCTATCTCAGGTTTTAAGCCGAATTTTTTTGTAAGTATATTGACTATAATCTATATCAAATTACTCTCTACGACGCGTAGATATAGCTAGTATTGTCTAAAATTCATAAAAAGCTTCGTAGCATGCGCAAAAGACAGGAGAAAACCTTCAGATCTAACGGTTTTGACGTTTTGACGGTTTTGACGGTTTTGGCGGAAGCTACCGTATGCACGACCGTCGCTGTCACGTCCGCCATCGCGTCCAAAACTCCGCAGGGTCCGGTGGAACTCCGCCCTGTCAGTCACACTCCACTGCTGAGTTGCATCTCGTCGTTAGCGCTTTTCAACAAGTCCCGAATATAGCACACAGGCTTGTGTGCAACCGACCAGATGCCATCAGAGTGACAGGCACAATGCACACTCAGTTTGCGTTACATCGTGCAATTCGCTTGCACAAGGCCACACATGATTGGAGGTGAAAAATCGCGCGTGTGATTTAAGGATGGGATCAAGTGGGACCGTCACACCAGCGCGTAGCATGCAGCAGGATCCACTTGATTAGAGTTCGGGCCGAATGTACTTCAGTCAGGGACAAGGTGTTAGGGCACCGGAGAAGATGACCGAAGAGACCGAATGAGGAGGTTAATGGTCGCTGCTGCTTGGGCATGTTGGTTTGTTGTCATGACAAGAGAGTCCGATAGTCTCTTTGCTGGTGGTCTGTTCCTCGAGTGTGGTAGTAACATCAAAGGAATTACTACCATGGCACATCGAGGCATATCGAGCATGTGAAGAGCTTATGGTCAATGTGGTAGTCCCAGCTACAGCATCCCCGGGCAACGATCGCTTCCACCACCTGCCCATACAAATCGTATCTACAACCTCACCCTCCCCGTCCCCGTCGCAGCCACCACCGTCCCGTTTCCCCTCACCTTCTCCAACTCCTCTCTAACCCCCTGCTCCAACGCCGGTGCAATCTTTCCAAATTGCGCAAAGATCCCAGCCAAAACCTCCTGCCTCTTCACATTGACAAGCGTGCCCGCGATATTCCCATGAAGATTGACCCTATCCCCCTCCCCCAACACCTCCTCATAAAAATACCTCGGCTGCTCATAATCCAACTCCTCATCAATCTCACTCTGCCACCACACCGTTTCCCCCTCCAACTCATCTTGCACCACCGCCTTACGCTCCGGAATGGCTAGATCATCCCATTCCGCGGGAAAGTTAGGCCGCGACCCCTGGTTGCCATGCACCGCGATGTGCCCGTCCCGATCCCAGTTCGCGACGCTGCTGAAGGGGCAGTTGACGGGGATGTCCTCCGCGTTGGCGCCGAGACGGTAGCGGCCTGCGTCTTTGTACGCGAACAGACGGGCCTGTAGGACTGGATCGGCGGAGGGGGCCCAACCTGGGACGACGTTGGAGGGGGCGAAGTGCGCCTGTTCGATCTCAGCGAAGAAATTTTCAGGATTTTGCGTGAGGACGAGGCGGCCGATGGAGGTCCACTCCGCGTCGAACCAGTCTTTCGTCAGGTCGAGGACGTCGTAGCGGTAGGCGCGGGCCTCGGACGGGGTTTTGATGGACATTTGGACAGTCCAGGAGGGAAAGTCGCCGCTTGCGATGGCGTTGTGTAGGTCGAGCGTGGACCAGGCGTCGTTGGAGGAGGAGTGGGTGGCGGCTTCGGTGGCGGTCATGTTGCGGATGCCTTGGTCGGAGAGGAGTCGGACTTTGACGTACACCCAGCTGCCGTCGGCTTGTACGAGGCGGTAGGTGTGGCCGGACCAGCCGTTCATGTGGCGGAATCCGTAGGGGGTGCCGAGGTCGGAGAAGAGGCGGAGGAATTGGTGAAGGGATTCGGCGAAGCGGGCTGGCCATGACCAGAAGACGTCCCTATGAGAGAAGGGTCAGCAAGGGGTTCTGGTAGTTTCTCGGGGCTGCTGGTAGTTGTTTGTGGCTGCTGGTAGTTGTTTGTGGCTGCTGGTAGTTGTTTGGGGCTCACCTACCAGTCTCGGGTGTTACTACCAGGGTGAGTCTTCTGGGTATGGATAAATCTTGGAAATCGGCTTGGATCTCGCAAGAAGAAGACCGGGGTATTGTTGAATACCCAGTCTAAGATGCCGTCGTTGGTGCGTAGTTTAACTGCAAAACCCCTGGGATCTCTTGCCATGTCTGCACTACCAGACATACCACCCACAGTACTGAATCTGACGGTGACAGAGGTACGTGTGCCCCGGCGAAAGACGTCGGCGACAGAGTAGCGAGAAGCAAAGTCGGATGTAGCTTCGAAGTATCCATGGGCACCTGCGCCTCTTGCATGAACCACTCGTTCTGGTATGCGTTCTCGGTTGAAGTGGGCGAGGGTGTCGAGGAGGTGGGTATCCTGCAGCAAGAGCGGACCATTCGACCCTGCTCTCTGAGCTCCCAGTGGTAAGAAGTGTGGTGCACCATTCTGAGTGGTGTAGCTCAAATCGGAGGCATTGAGTGTTGACTCTTCCTCTTTGCGTCGGGTGCCCGTGAAGAGGCCTGTGTTGTAGGCGGTGTTGTCCTGTGCGGATACTGAGGCAGCAGTGCCTAGAAGGAGGAGTAGAAATGAATGCATAGTGCTGGTAGTGTACTGAGATGACAGGGATGAAGAGATCAAAGCGAGTTGAAGGAGATGAACATGGTGTTCTTATAGCACTGTACTCCACCTACCTCGAACGACCGCCCTTTCCTGCCCTGCCATATTCCCTACTCCAGACCCATCTATCGACCCATCACTCATGCCTCGTCCAAATGGTAACGTTGGGGACGCAGTTCTGGCCAGGGCCTAGTTATGGCCACCCCCAAGGATAGAAAGCAGTGAGATATCGCCGGAGATATACCGACCAGCCATTTTTGGTGACTAGGGTATTTCTTGGCGTACCTTTAAGCTTCTAAACTTCTTCAATTGCTGTAGTTTTATGTCGATAATATAGAGGCTTTTAAGGCTAAGGCTTAGAGTTAGTGTTTTAAGCTTGTAATTAAGACCTTAGAAAGTGCTAAATAACCTATTATATAGTGCAAAATTGCTTCCTCGTGTCCTTTAGTTATATAGTACTATATGCTAAGTACTCTAGCTATTACTAACTTCTTA
The DNA here is from genome assembly GCA_013372555.1 of Elsinoe arachidis. Classification (NCBI taxonomy): domain Eukaryota; kingdom Fungi; phylum Ascomycota; class Dothideomycetes; order Myriangiales; family Elsinoaceae; genus Elsinoe; species Elsinoe arachidis. The sequence continues at coordinate 1,779,347 of JAAPAX010000009.1, forward strand.
AACTAGATTTATAATAATTTACTAAAACTAGCTATTATAAAAGGTATTATTAATAGCTTAGCTCTTCTTCTCTACCTTCTCCTTTACCTCTAGTAGCAGTTCTAGCAGTAACTCTAGTAGTAGCTTATTAAGCTATATAGTAGTATTAGCCTTGTTAATCTCTAAGCTATTACGCTCGAGTATAAGAGATCTCTTGCTCTTGCTACTCTTAATGCTTTTATAGTGTTATTATAACTCTAAGTGTCTCTTTTTAGTAGTGTTATAGTCGAGCTTAGATTACTCGTGTTTCTCTTTAAGCTTAGAGAGATAGAGGCGCTCTAGATACTTAGCTAGAAGGCGCTTTAGAGACTTCTTTAAGGCTTAAACTTGCTTACTAAGGTTAACTCTATACTTGTAAGTAATTACTTTAAGGTAGTTAGTCTCCTCTATCTCCTTGTTAGTATCTCTCTACTCTAATACCTTTTTATAGCTTATTAAAGTACTACCGGATAGATAGCTAGTACTAGAGAACTTACACTTATACTTATTCTCCTTCTTAGTACGCTTAGTAATACTAGATAGCTTTCTCTTTAATAACTTTACCTTATCTTTATAGACGTTAGTCTTCTCTTTTATAATCTTAGTAGTCTCCTCTATTACTTTTATAGCCTTAAATAAGAATTAAGTAAGTCGCTAATAACTCTTAATACTATACTCTATATACTACTAGTTATTAAGGAGTCTTCTAAGCCTCCGCTAGAAGTGCTCGACTATTTTAATAGAGGTAGCCTTATTAGAGAAGAGGTTTAAACGATATAAAGAGATAGCTAGAGAGAGGTCGAAGGCGATAAAGAAGAAGGCTAAAATTATAGTAGATTAAGAGGCTACAAATTCGATAGATTAAGAGGTTAAAATCTCTATAGATTAAAAGGCTAAAATCTCTTTAGATTAAGAAGCTAAAATCTCTTTAGATTAAGAGGTACTTAATAAGAGTAATTTATGCCGAATTCGATAGAGTACTAGTACTAGATTAACTAGTAAGATACTAGTTACTTTAAAGACTCTTATTTAACAATTACTATCGAAGGTCTCGTTGTAACTATTAATATAAGCCTTAATAAAGTAGTACTTACTAATTCGTATAACTCTCTTATAAATAATCCTCCTTACTTCTTCTCGATAGAGATGCTTTAAATTAGTAAAGATAGTAACGTTAAGAGGTTAGAGGAAGTGTAATATATAAGCTAGTAGCTTTAGAAGAGTAATTCTATTACTCTAAGCCTCCTTTACGAACTCTAGTATAAGGTATAAGTAATAACTATCGAATAAGAGTAATCGCTAGTACTAATTAAGATCTTTTACTTTAACTCTAGTGTTATCTACTAGCTACGTAAAGGAGTTAAAGTACTCTTTTATCTACTTAAAGGCGACCTTGTTATTCGTCTAGCTAGTTAGAGTTGCTTTAATTATAGTATTAGTGTATATTAAGTTCTCTAGAAGAAGTACTAAGTTATTAAACTAGCTATCTTAGATAGTCTAACTCTTTAGAATAAAGAGAAGTAGTATAACTTAGCTAACTATACTAGTAGTTTTAATAGTAGTTACCTATTTACAATTGCTAGATTAATGCTAAAAGGCCTTATACTTATTGTCGCTTCTAATCTAGATCTACTTGTAAAGTAATTAGCTAAGTATATAGCTAATTTCGTCTATATTGTACACGTTATAAGGCTTAATATTATAGACTTTAAAGGCATAAGATACAAGGTTAAACTACACCTTAATCTTTGTAGTATTACTAAGCTCTTCTAATTAATTACTATCTATAGCTAGTTATCGACAGAGATTAATCTCTAGATAGCGTCCTTTAAAGCGTCTATACTAGCGCTAGCTAATAGATATAGGTTATATATATTAAGGTTAATTAGTTATAGTTTCTAGAAGGTAGCTAGTATAAAGATTAAGCTACTAGTTATTTAGATTAAAACTGTCGTACAATAGGAAGTATACGAAGTTAACTAGAGCACTCTCTTAAGTAGTTATAAGGCGCTACTAGTAAGAATACGCTATTATCTATAGCTTATATAATCTCTCGAGTTAACAATAGAGAGTCTATCTAGTAACAAGAGGAAAGCGCCGAGCAAGCTCTTTTTTCGGTATCTTGCCTTTTGATTAACGATATTCACATATAGTAGCTTATAGCTACTTTTTACACTCGATTAACTAAGATAGAACCATCGGATAAGGTAGTGTTTAGGTAGAGCAAAGGATAGAAGAAAGTAGAAATCCTGGAACACTAATCGAGCCTAGTGCCGGGGCAGATTCATACACTCCGATTGGCTGGCTGTAGGGTTAACCCTAAAGTGGCCATAACTAGGCCCTGGCCAGAACTGCGTCCCCAACGTTACGGCACAATGTCAACACTGTCGGGTATGGCTCGGAGACCCACCACGGAGTTTCTTGGCGAGACGGTCGCTGTCACAAGCCGGGATGGGCCAGATGTGCGCAGATCAGTAGAGCTTGGTCTCCATGCGGCACTTGCAAGAAGAAGTCAGCCCCAAGTCGTCGGCTTGTCCAAGAGATGAAGTCGGCAGGGAACACAAGTCCCTGCGTCGAGAATCGATAATGTGCCTGCCACGCCTGCAGGGTCGATCCGGATCGTTCTCGGGGGAAACAATAGAACAAGATCAGTCCTATTTTTGTAATCGCTAGAGTAGCGTGGTAGTACATTGCTTGCGTGGTGATTCGAGATACAGGCCGAAGTGATGCTGTCGGGAGCTGTCATTGGAGACATTGCCGCCCTTGGTGTGCTTGGAAATGGGTCTTCTCTGCAACGTCACCGTGGTAGTCAATTCGCCTTATACTTCGGCAGCCCTAGTGACCATTCAGAATTACGCAGACATCTGCATGCTGTCGTTAATTGCAGTGACCTTGATTGGAGACATTTAGTTACCGCTGGACCGCGCCGTGACCCCACGCAGGCAGGGACAGGGCAGAAGAGTCTAATAAACAAGACCGGCGGGTGTCATGGACGGCATTGCGAATGATTGACAAGCTAGCAGGGAATCATTCCGCCATGATCGCTGTTTGATCTGCGACCCTATGGTGGGCCGTGTCACTGGGTCGGATGCGTGATGAAGAGAATGAGGCCATCCAGTCAAGTTTGAAGTTGGAGAACTTCATTCACGTGCCAAGCAACCACCACGGAAACATGCATGGTCCACGCCGGTCTGTACCTGTCGTATGCAGTCTATCTAACGGACTATCGAATGCCATCACCATGTTCTATTTTGGGGGCATCAGCGCCTCACCGAAATACCACTGCATGGTCTTCTCCGGAATGTTGAGGGTCTGTACACGCCAGGGCAGGCTGGAAGACAGACCATGACACCTTCCTAAAGCAACAGGGGCATCAACCACTGGATCCACCGCTGTCGATGAGGAGCTGGCCATATGAGAGGCATCTACCTATCGTTCGAGGTGGCAAAGCCAGCCGATCCTGCTCGGGTTGTGCAACGCTTGGTATAACGCTGCTGCGTATGTAGACCAAAATGGTCACAGACCTGAATTTCCATGCCCTGGTAGTCAAAGCCCTCGATACGAACAGGTCTCGCACAATATGGCCAAATGAGACGAATTTCTGCTCGATCCATGACTCTATCACAGAAGCCGGGATGCATTCTAGCGCTTAGCTCCGTACCCCTGTCTTCAACGCCTGATCCGATGGCAGTGTGTCCATAACTCCAGACACAAACATCCCGGAGACCCTTCATGGCTGTCAGGACATCCCACATATCTTGCCAAGCTGAATAGCTCAACGTACAATTGCACGCTCGTCGCACATCCCATGCTTCGTCTTGATACCAGTGGTCGAATAAGATGCGAAGTCGCATTGTTCGGATGGCGTTGCACCGCTGTGGCAGTAGAAACCTTGGCAAGCTACCAAGTACGCATTCCTGCAGGATGATGAAAGTATTAAGACTGTAGACCATGTCGATCGTCTCGAGATATCTGGTCGCATTAGTGCGGGTGATTGGTGATGGAACTGATACCATACACGGCCCGACAGGTGTGCAGCAGGGCCAGGAAGTGGGCAGGTCGAGTCTTTGCGCTGGCACATACTGCAACTTCTTCCCATCGTATCTCTGGACTTTTCTGGTAGTTGGGGTCAATTTTGTGGATAGCAGCGAAGAGGCCTGGTCGTTGAGCCACTATGTCTCCATTTCGGTGATGTCGCTCGTTCCGCCAGCCCAAGGTCAGAACGACTTCGTGGCCACCGAGAACATGACGATAGATTTCGTGACGTATCTCATTGGGAAGCGAGAACAATGATGGCGCAGGCGTATCTAGGTGGCCAGTGTTCTCGGCGATCGAGAGCCGCCTTGGTCGTGGCAGGAGAGGCGTAGGATCCCGTATGAAAGGTTTCCACATAAAAAATCTACTCAAGTTGGCCCAAGAACGCTCGAGTCCAGCATCTGGTAGGATTACAGGCTTGACGCCCTGTCGAGGTGTCTGTCGGGGCGAATTGTTGACTGCAGGTGGCGGAGCTGGGCTCGGCCTCAAGTGATGCAATGGCAGCAATGGAGCATCTGTGAATGGCCACATGTTGAAGCTATCTTATCAAAGCAAAGAATAGATGAGACTACCAGCCTGTGAACGTCCTCGAACTTTTCAAGCTCAAAGCTGTCTTCTGCACTCACGAACAGGAATGAAAGTCGAGCTTACCGACCAAGTCCATTCAGTTTTGAACTCGATCCAACTTGGGAGCCTGCAATCGAAGGCATGGCACTACGAAAGAACAGCTGTCAAAGACCATGATGGAATATTGAAGCCTGGAGTGGGATCAGGTATCGATGCCAAAAGAGATAGGAACAACGCCAGAGACAGAGCGGAATTTCGAGCGGAGATCATCTTTCCACATGGCGCTCGTGGCGGGCACCTGTCCAATGACATCGCACCCTCGGCGGAGCTTTTGGTCATTTGGTACTGGGGAAAGCTGCAAGCTCGTGCCAATCCCGCAACACATCTCGATATCAAATCGCCATAATGATAACATCGTCACATTCCTTTCACGCTTCTTCATTGTTTCGTTTCATGCTCGTCTGATACCCCTTTACGCGTTGTGCTTCAGTTACCGTCAATTGAGACGCCAGCATCACAGCCTGGTATTCTCTGCCCACCCAAAGGTCCTTCCCACCCGAGCTACCACCTCCCACACCGCGCCCCGCCCTCCCCGACCAGACCGACAACATGGCTCTCAAACGCCGCCAAATCGCCATCATCCTCAGCGTAGCCGTACCTCCTCCCATCCCCCCTCCTCTTCCCCACTAACTCCATCTCACAGTGGCTCGGCCTCCTCACCATCCTCGCCGCCTACGCCCTGCACTCAACCAACACGCACTCCCTCCCCATCCCCAACGCCCTCTCCGCCCTAACCCTCGCCCTCCCCCCCATCGCCGGCATAACCATCGAAACCACCAACGCACTCACCACCGCCCTCGCCTCCTCGCCCAAACACCGCCGCAGCGAAGCCACCAGCACCATCCCGCCGATCCTGCTCCCGAGCACCCTCACCATCGCACTGCTCCTCATCTACGAGACCGTCATAGCGACATTGGCAGGGACGCGCATTACCCCCATCGATGGGCTGGGGTGTAATCTCCAGGAAAAGTGGACTGAGATGTGGCGCGGCAAGGAGGAGGGGGTGAGGCGGATCCAGGACGCGTTTCAGTGTTGCGGGTTCAGGACGGGGAGGGATATGGCGTGGCCGTTTCCTGATGCGCAGCATGGGGCGGACGCGTGTGTGGTGAGGTATGGCGGGGAGAGGGCGAGTGGGTGTTTGGAGGGGTGGAGGGGGGAGGAGAGGAAGGTCGCGGGGATGATGCTGTTTGTGGCCGTGGGGGTGTTTGTTTGGATGGTGAGTGGCGCTTCAATCCCACTCTGTGACCGCCGTGCAGGAGTACTGACTTGTCCAGGTCGCGGTCGTGGCTGTCCCAGTGGCCCAACCGAAACCTCTGCGGAATATCCTCCAGATTGCGCCTCCCAACGGCGGCGAAGCGGACGACGCACACCAGCGCGCGTTGGACTACGACAGATATCGCGACGACACGGACGACGCCGACGACAGTGGGGATGAGACTAGTATCAGGCGCGAGGTGACGAATTTGAACAGCCAGTCGAATCTCGCCAGTCTGGTGGAGGGGAACAGGTCCCGCCACTCGGTATACATCAACGATCAGGATAGATGGAGGAGGGATTCATAGCACCTCTCGCACCCCTGCAGTACAGGACACTAAGACAGCACATACGAAGGGATGACAGCATCGCAAGCGCAGGGTCGAGGTGCGATTTTTTCATCATATCCAACAGAGTATTTCCTTCCACCCAGGGATAATAGTACCAGTACATAGCTCAGATCCGGGTACCAACGTCAAGTTTCCTTGTCCTTTGGGCCCTCTGCCACTTTCCTTCGTCCAGCATCAGACATCTTCACACTCCGCATGCTCCTCCTCTGCCGTGCGCCGGGGGCGACCTTCTTCTTCACTTTCTGCGCGAGCAGCCATGCTCCCATGGGCCGACGAACAGCGACATGCTTACCCTCGGGACTAAAGACTTCCACCGTAGGCCAGATACTCCTCTTGCTACTCCGCTCTTCTGTGCCGCCCATCGGGCTCTCCGCAAATGGGTTCTCCTCATCCACCTCCCCATGCCTCTGCTTCCTGCTGTCGAAAGCCTCCTCCCGCCTGGCGAGATCAAAATCCCGTCTCCTTCGTTGCGCCACGAGCTCTATCCACCCCACGCCTTCGATGACTACGTCTGCGCTCCAGACTACGAAAGGGAGACGCTCCGCTTTGAGACCTACTGCGTCTTTGCGTGTTAGCGGTCCAGCGCGGGCTTTTGTCACATCCCACTTGAGCTCCATCTTTCCAGCAGATTTCAGCGAAGTCTTCGACTCGGGTGCGAGAACAGAGGGGATGTCCATTTCCCTTTCTCCTTTCTGGAACTCCTCCGCCTTAATCGTACTGGTGAGGTGCGTGTCGAGAGGAACAAAAGGGTAGGCTAGTAGTACGTCTTTCTCGGAAGGGTTGGTGATGCGTACTAATCCGCCGCCTATGAGGAGGGATTGCCCTGGTTTGACCACTATCTGTTCTGGCGAGAGGCGAGAGGACATGATCAGCTGGGGACGTTGGGAGGGAATAACGTGGTTCTCGAGTGTGGAGCGAGCAATTCCGGGAAGATCGATGAGTTCGCCTTTGCCGGCGCCAAATGGTACACGAATGGGAGAAGCCGTGGTGCCGGGAAGAGCGGACGATATTGGCATGCTCGGGAATGCACGTTCAGGCTGAGGTGGAGGGAGAAGGTCGGACTCTTCGGAGAGGATGATCTCGTCTGGATCATCAATATCAGCGGGAATAGTCGTTGTACTGGCGGAAAGCGCGTCGAGTTGTTGCGCTTGCTCAAGTGCGTATAATCCCTGGTCGGAGGGTGGAGGGGTGTAGCTCTGCGCTGCGCCTCTTCCCTTGGGGAAGACTACCTCAAACAGCGACGACTTGCCAACATTCACTTTGCCCACCATCCATCCTGCTCCTCCTCGCGACCAGATCTCTTCCTTCACGGCCTTTGTCCACCATCCCCTCTTTGCGCTGACGCACTTGACGTTTCCCAGTCTCACATTCTTGCCGGTGTTCCCTAATGCATCTCGAAGCAGCTCTCTCAAATATGGCAGCAAAGTGTCAACCTGCTCTTTCTTTGGCGCTAGAAGATCTGCCCGAGTAATGATGAAGCACACATCGGCGACTCTCCCTCGAGCATATGATGTGTGCTTTGATCGTCGGTTTTGCGTTCGCAATCTTGGTAGACGAAGATCTTGTTGCAAAGAAGGTATAAGTGACATGGGCAAATCTGCAGCGTCAAGCACGTGGTAGATTGTGTTGTGCTTGTGAGGTGAAGCTGAGATGATCTGGTTGATTGAGGTGATGCTAGGGTGGAAGATCGGATTGCCGATTGAGTGGTGTAAGAGGTTATGACAGCGGTCGCATATAGGTACTGTATCAGAATCTTCGACAACCGAATGGGTTTTGTCATGTATGTATTTACGTAGCCCCTGCCGAGTCAACGTGTAGAAGCCGGCGTCCTTTGGAGAAGCTATTTGACTCGGCGCACCGCATCCTGGGCAATGCAAAGGCAGTGCTTGCACCTTGGCCAATTGATGTGAACTGGAGAGCTCAACAGATTCATCCGGACTGATAGCAGTTTGCTCGACTGTGTTGCGGTATCTGGCAGTGCCTGAGAAGGTTCTGCATTGTTGATGATTGTGCGGCGTCCGCAGTGATGCTGGTGTGCACGCCGTACGGATGGGTATTACATGCTGGCGACTAGCTTGGCTTGAGCTGACACCCAAGCCTGTGCGGAGTCTCTTGCTGGCGCGGACAGCAGAGGACCTCATGTGTTGAAGTCAAAGTGCAAATCGTGGAGCTCCGAAAATGGAAATCTGAAAGCCGCCCTGAGCAAAGAATGTTCGGGACCTCGAGGCCCTGAAAGACGTCATGTTCGAGATGGACCCTACATAGGGCCTCTAACAACTTCACTTTCATCTACTCTTTCTTCTCGACCATCGATATATTCTGCCTTACAAAATACTGTTCAATACAACATGTCATTTACCCGCGTGCCTAGGCTCCTAAGCCTCCGTGGTTTTACACTGTCACAACGTACTTTCTCCTCATCTGTACAAAGACGATTAGGATTTGCTCCTGGACCAGCGCCACCAAGACTACCAAAGGAGGAACAGGAGCTTTTCGAGAAGCTACAGCAGCAATCTATGGGAGCATTCAGTCAACCCAAAGAACCGGATACGACCACAGCAGAGACGTCTCCTGCGGATGTCGAGACAACCGCCCCTCGGAGGTCACCGATACGGGTGAACCAACCTGGTGAAGCGCAAGCAAGTGACGCAACACCATCAGTACGTCTCGACGCTGAAGGCGACGGCGAAGAGCTACATCCAAACATCAGACGCGGTGCGCCACCAGAGTTCAAGGGCGAGAAGAATCCGAAGACTGGAGAGGTGGGAGGACCAAAGAACGAACCGCTGCGATGGGGTCATGGTGGCGACTGGAGTTATAATGGAAGGGTGACAGATTTCTAGCCCTCAATTGCGATCTAGGGGTCAATACAGTAGAGTGGTATATCGCTGTGCTTGGTTGCATAAAATTAGCGCGTATAGCAATTTGACCATTTATCCATCCACTTTGCCGCACCTCCGCACGATCCCGACGTGGCGGTATAAGCGAAGTTGTCCTGCTCGGCGCCAATCTCTTGTCATGATGCCACATGCGGGGACTGGTAGTTATGAGTATCATTCATACGAGCATGTCGGATTGGAATAGCAAAGGATGATAATCAATCAAGTCTTCTTACAGCATGTATCTCGAGTTGAGCACTATCAGGTACTGATGATCATCACATGTTAAAAATTCCGAATGGTGAACTTTGTTTTTCGGTCCCTGAATGTCGCATCTGCGAGCCGGTGTGCCGGTCACCTCCAACCAATCACGTAGCGTTGATCACGGCGGCGGCACGTTTGCGACAGATTGGGGAAGCTACGATTCTGCGAAATTTTGTCGTACGATTGAACGACCGGAGCAATATCAACGACGGCAGTGTTGTCTTCCGCACTTCTTCCCACCACCCCTCTTGACCATACGGTCGTGTCGCCCTCCTCACTTCGCCTCACAAACATCTCTGGACCTTTGCTGTGATCAGGACTACCTCAGACCAATTCGCATAATTCGGAGCATTTTTTTGGTGGGCGGGGCTTGCTCGTGCTACACCGACGCCATGTCGACCCTGAACTCATCCTTCGCATCGCCGCTGGCAGACGCCGCTTTTGCAAAAATCACAGTACCTACAGACGGTGTTCTGAACCGCATAATAAACAGCTTCTCACCATGGACCGCTCTTCTCACAGTGCTCATGCTATGCGTGGGCTACGATCAAAGTAGGACTGAAAGCACGCGACCATTCGGCGCATCATGACTGACTCCTGACAGTCAGCTACCAGCTCCAGAAAGGCTCCATTGTGGGCCCTCTGTTCAAGGAGCCATTCATTGGCCCTTTCCTCGAGTCTGTGTATCCAAAGTTTGAGAAATACCATGCCAAATGGATGAGCGGAGAACTCAGCTGCGTTTCCGTCTTCCACAAGTACGTCGAAATCGATCTCGAAGGAGGAAAATACTTACTCGTGCAGGTTCGTGATTATCGCCTCGACTCGAGACATGGCTCGCAAGGTCCTCAATTCCCCATCATACGTCAAACCCTGTGTTGTGGATGTCGCTCAAAAGCTTCTGCGACCAGAGAATTGGGTCTTCCTGGATGGCAAGGCCCATGTCGACTATCGAAAGGGCTTGAACGGTCTCTTCACCCGACAGGCTCTCGAGCTGTACCTTCCGGGGCAGGAAGAAGTCTACGACAAGTACCTGGACAGATACCTCAAGATCTCGCAAGAAAAGATGCAAGGAAAGCCTACAGAGTTTATGGTCGAGTTTCGTGAGCTCATGTGCGCCGTGAGCTGCAGGACATTCGTCGGACACTACATGAGTGATGAGACCGTCAAGAGGATTGCGGATGACTATTACATGATCACTGCTGCTCTGGAATTGGTCAACTTTCCAATCATCATCCCCTTCACAAAGACCTGGTACGGCAAGAAATCTGCTGATGCAGTACTCGACGAGTTCGCCAAATGCGCGGCCAAGTCCAAGGTCAGGATCGCAGCAGGTGGTGAGCCCAACTGCATCATGGACAGGTGGGTCAAGCAGATGTTCGACTCCGAGAAGTACAGAGAGAGAATCGCCAAGGGCGAAAAGGTGGACGACTCGGAAAAGCCATCACAGCTTCTCCGCATCTTCACCGACTGGGAGATCTCCATGACTCTGATGACCTTCCTTTTCGCCTCGCAGGACGCGACCAGCTCCGCCTGCACCTGGCTCTTTCAGCTTATGGCCGATCGTCCGGAGTGGCTCGAGAAGGTCCGTGAGGAGAATCTGAACCTTCGCGGCGGTGACAGGAATGCGAAGCTTACTCTGGATATGCTCGAGAACATGACCACCACTCGTGCGGTTGTCAAGGAGGTGCTCCGCTACAGGCCGCCCGTGTTGATGATTCCTTATCTTGTCAAGAAGGACTTCCCAGTTTCCGAGACCTACACTGCGAAGAAGGGTAAGCCGATTGTACCTGATTTGCGGAAGTCCAACTGACAAGTACAGGCTCCATGATCATCCCCACCACATACCCAGCACTGCACGACCCAGAAGCATACCCGAACCCAGATTATTTCGACCCAGAGCGATGGATATCCGGCACAGCAGAGCGGCAGAACAAGAACTGGCTCGTGTTTGGTGAGTGATCCCACCGTCATTCTGCTTGTACAAAGAACTGACAACCCCCCCAGGAACCGGCCCGCATTACTGCATCGGCCAGACCTACGCCACTCACAACCTCATGGCGCTCATCGGAAAAGCCAGTCTCCACCTCGACTGGACCCACGACGTCACTCCACTCTCAGAGCAGATCAAAGTCTTCGCCACCATCTTCCCGGAAGATGACTGCAGATTGACATTCTCACAACGTGCATAGAGGGAAGTGGGTATGGGGAGTGTGTTCTTTCTCATAGCGAGGACTATACGATGCGGCTTTTCTTTTCGCGTCTCTAGATCGGCCGGAAGTGCTCCTCGCCGAAACGACGACACAGTGGGATGGCCGGGACACTGTCGTCCTAGCATAGCAGCCGTGAATCATAATAGACTAATGACCGACCACTTTGCCAGTCCTGTGCCTCCGTGCTGCGCCATCTATGCACTAACTACCAGCTTGACAGCCTCACGCGCTCCCTTTCCTCGTCAACTCCTCCACGTACCGCTTCAACTCATCCGCACCCCTATCGCTCGTACTATTCTTGACCAACTGCCACAACTTCTTCGTGTCCCCCTTCTTCAACGCCTCCGCGTTCTCCTCCACCAACTCCCTCAACTTGGGGCTGCGGTCGAGGTAAGGCTTAGCCCACTTGAGCATATCATCGAACCCGCCAGACGCCGCCTGCCCAGCCTGCTGGACCGTCTGCTCGACGTACCTCTTCAACTCGTCAAAGTCGCCTGAATCAATACCGGACTTGATCTTCTGGAAAAGCTGAGACACGTCGCCTTTCTTGAGGGCTTCGGCGTTGGATTCCACGAGTTCTTTCAGCTTGGGGTTCTTCTCGAGGTAAGGACTGATTTGCTTGAGGCCGGTTTGCCAGGCTTGGTCCGAGTACTTTTGGAGTTCCTGCATTTGGTTCTCGATGATTTTCTTCACTTTGCTGATGGAGGTGGAGTTGATGCCGCCTGAGAGGGTGGTGGTGATTTCGGACCAGACTTTGTCGAGTTTTTCCTTTGCTTCGGGGCCGAGGGACTCGGACATGGATTTGAGTTGGTCGACGGAGCCGCCGAGCGAGTCTTTGAGTTGAGGGTGGTTGTCGATGATGCTGCCTAGGGCGTTGGTGCTGACGCCGGCGATTTTCTTGAGGGATTCTTGCAGGACGCCGAGGGCGGAGGAGGCGGCGGCGATGCTGAGGCCGTCTTTGGAGACTTCTTTGGAGACGTCTTGGAGCTTTTCGTAGCCTTCCTTGACGATCTCTTCGAGCTTGTCGCTGTGCTGCTCGCGGACTGTGTCGATGTCTTTGAATACAGTGTCGACATAACCTCGTCCGCCTGGTAGGAACGCGGCGTAGCTATAAGCTGTCCTGCGAAGGTACTCGATCGCTTCATTGGCATCGGGAGTTGACTTCTGGAACTCCGTTGTGGCTGTCTTGTAGTAATCTTGGGCGGTTTTGGCGGACTTATTCAGCTGGGCGTGCAGCCTTCCAGGACCGGAGAAGCGATACAGGGTGTAGCCACCTAGAAGGACCATTGTACCACCAGCAAGACCGGCGAGCAAGTGGCTCGTGTAATCCCCAGCATCTCTGGAGCTCGACTGGAATCGTGGACCTGAGCGATGGCCCAATGGACGGCGGGGGATAACAGCACGACGCGCGGCGAGGCGCAGAGGTGTTGCGGTCGACATTTCTGTGGTTTTAGAGGACGATTAGGATAGAATTAATGAAGAAAAGAGCTCAAATATGCAGCTTACAGCAGAGAGGTCGAGCTTTGAGACTTGACATTCCTGGTCAAAACGGCTGCAGTGACACAGCATGACGTCCGCCAGCGTCAAGCTCAAGGAAGGAACGTTCATGATGGATTTCGTTGCGGACCATTGCGTTCACATGCGGTGAGACCTATGTTTGCAGGCTTCAGTGCCGGATATCGTTGTCGTTGTGGAACTGGTTCATGCATCCCGGATGCGAGTGCGCTGCACAGGTAACACGGCTATGGGCCTTACCTGATCTTGTGTCGCGCTGCTCTCATTACTGAAGTCTCAGTCTTGATGCCAATCGCACTTCGATATACTTCCACAACGCATTGCTGCGTCTTGAAGATGTTGCTTTGCAGAAGATCCGCCTTGAGCGCCGGAAGTCGTCAGCAAGACGAAAATCTGACCACCAACCACTGTTGTGCCCTGAGGCTTCTCCACTTCGGCCCTTCGCCCCAATCCGCGCTCTCTTCCGTTCCTGCATCCACACCTTCACTGTCAACGACGAGAGCCGCCTCTCTGAAAGCGACCGAGGATCATCCAAGTGCCGTGGAAATCCGCCTGTCGATCCGCCGCGACATCGCGAGTGCACGCCGTGCAAGATATCCGCCAGCACGTGATCATGCGCGAGTTGGTCTAGCTTCTTGGCCACCAGACTTGCATTAAGCCGCGAATCAGCGGGCATCTCACTGCCTTCATCCAACTCGCTGGTATCGCCACCAGACAGCGGGTCTTGCAACTAGGAGGTCCCTGCAGCTCTCGGTCTCTACGACAAGAAGGTGACGCGACAATCAAGGTACACTCAGCCTCCGCCGTCGGTCAAGAAGATGACGCCGAGCGTATAAGAACGTGCCAAGGTGCCAATTCCTGACCAGGCACGCTGCGGACACTCACGCTAAGCTTTTACTCTCTTGCTTCCTTCCTCATTCAAAGAAAACTCTTGTAGTGTCCCGATAGCTCGGCGGACCTGGTTTGACTGCTTTGCGGTAAGATGGCCATATCGCCTTGGTCTACGCGGTATGCCTAGAGATACTACCATGCCATTCCAGGCGCCACAGCGGGGTCAGTGGAAATACTCTTCTGGAAGAATGGAAGATCGTGGTAGGACATGTGGTATAAATGCAAGGTAAATCTCTCAAACTGCCTCTCTCACGCTACCAATCCTAGCTTGTTTCACCTCCTGCTATTCTCCCCCATCAGATTGGCTGTGACAATGGTTCGCACCACCCTCTATGGCGCGGCTCTCGCTGCCGTGGCCGCTTTGGTCCAGGGCATGGAAATCGACATGACCAATGTGGCATCGTCTGAGGAGTACCTGTCCGGAAAGGTCCATGCCGGGTCCATGGCTGCGAAGATGGCCCAATGGGATTCTGAGATTGCTGCTGGTCTCATGAACAGTACCCGTTACCCGGAACTTGGATACACCAAGTGCGTCAATGGTGTTGCTGCAGCCATTCCTGGGGATGCTAACAATACTTTTGCTTGCAATAACGTAAGACCAAGCATGAACCCTGAATCTACCATGGAGCTCACCTCTTCTAGATCGACCTCTACCACTTCTTGTCCCACGCTCAGCTTGGCTCTACACAGGGTCAGGGGTCATCCTCATGGGGATGGACTCACAAGAGGTCTGGCCGTGAATTCGTCGCTATCGGTCAATTCGATGGAACTGCTTTCGTCGAGATCACCCGCCGTGGCAAGATGGTCTACCTCGGCCGCCTCCCACAGTACGATGCTATCGGATCGCGCTGGAGGGAGATCCGCACTCTTGGTAACTACATCGTCATCGGCTCCGAGGCCATCAAGCACGGCGTCGGCTATTTCGACATGAGGAAGCTGCTCAACATCGACCCAAAGAACCCAAAGATCTTCGACCCGCAGGCTGATCTCGCTGGCTGGTTCGGCGAACTTCCAGTCGGACGCACTCACAACATCGTCGTCAACGAGGAACTCGGATACTCCATCGCCGCCGGCTCCGTCAGTGGCAATGAGACCGTTCGCACCCGTGAGAACCTGCCATGCCGAGGTGGTCTGATCTTCATCAACACCACCGACATCAGCAAGCCCTACACCACCGGATGCGCCGCTGCCGACGGCTACGTCCACGACGCGGAGTGCCTCGTCTACCGCGGTCCAGACAAGCGCTACTACGGCCGCGATATCTGCTACGGCTACAACGAGGACACCATGACCATCTACGACGTCACCCGCAAGACCGGTAACTTCACCAGCATCATCTCGCGTACCTCCTACGTAGGCGCCAGGTACATCCACCAGGGCGCCGTCCTCGACCGCAACTGGCAAGAATTCCTCGTCCTTGACGACGAGCTCGACGAGCGTGACGGCACTGAAGGTCCAGCTACCAATAAGCTACCCACCACCTACATTTTCGACATCCGAAACCTCGAGCAGCCCAAGGTGACCGGCTTCTACCAGGGTCAGACCCGCTCCATCGACCACAACCAATACATCATCGACGGGTACAACTACCAATGTAAGCATACCTCCCCTTCCCACTTCCCTGCCTCTGTCTCCAACAGCCACTAACTCCTCCCCAGCCAACTACGGCGCCGGCCTCCGCGTCCTCGACGTCCGCTCCATCCCCTCCGACCCCACCGGCGCCGGCATCTGCGAAGCCGGCTTCTTCGACATCTACCCGGAAGACGACCTCGCAGAAGGCGGCGGCCTCGTGGCTTTCCTCGGCACCTGGTCCTCCTACGCCTACTTCAAGTCCGGCTACATCTACATCAACACGATCGAGCGAGGCAGCTTCATCGTCAAGATGACGAGCAAACGCTGTCCTGGCCAGGGCGGGGCGCCGCAGTGCAAGAATGATGCGTTGTTGAGGTTCATGAGTGCTGAGAGGAGGTTGGAGAGGAGTAGGGAGTTTTGTGCGAGGTTTACCTCTGCGGGAGAGGGGGAGAGGACTCAGGAGGAGAGTTTGGGGGAGTATGCACAGGCGGCGGGGACGCCGACCAGGGGGATAAAGCCGAGGATTAGTAGTGCTTGTGCTTGTTTGCCGACGCCTACTGCTTAGAGAGGCTGGGTGAGGAGGTGGAAGGGGGTGGTACAGGGGATGAACAAAAGTAGATACAGTAATCTGTAAATCCTATTACACCAGAAGATGTGTGTCGTTGTGGTGTTGCTGTGTGTACAATGGAAGATCTCAATCATATCGAGAACAACCTTATTGACAATCCTTCGCTGGGTGGCCTCTCCAGAGCTGTCATCCTAAAATATACTGCCTGCGGTCTACAGGAGTTGTCGGAATAAGGTGTTCCAGTCGTGCCTTCGCATATGCACACAGTGTGTTCACCACCCCTGCACCCAGACCCGCCGTCCATCTCAGCATTGTCCCTCCATATCCCTCGTACCTGGTCTCTACCGCACCACCTTACCCCCCTTTGCCGTCCAATCCAACCAGCTCCCCGCATAATCCCCTACATTACTATACCCCGCCCTCTTCGCCAGCTCCGAAGCCGCCTTACTTCTCACCCCAGCCCGGCAGTAGAACACCGTATCAGCATTCGTCGGCGGCTTCGTGAACCCGAATCGATCCTCGAATTCGTCTTCAGGCAGTAGGAGGGCGTCGGGCTGTGATTTGACTGGGATGTTGATTGCGTTTGGGATGTGCCCCTCTGCGAATTCCGAGGGTTCGCGGACGTCGATGAGGACTGTGTTGGGGGGCGGAGCGGAGGCGAGAGATTGTACCTGGAGGTGTTAGTGGGATTTGGAGGACGAGGGAGGTGGACGAACAGCGTCAAAGTCGAAGGGTTTGGAGAGGAGGGGCTTGAAGGAGGTGAAGGTGCGGGAGAGCGGGGTGGAGAGTCGTGGTTGGAAGGTATTGGAACGAGCAATTGGTCGGGCAGCGAAGCGTGTTGATGTCGAGGCTATGCTCCTCGAAAGAGGTCGAAGTAACGACATGTTGTGTGATGTGGTTGTAGGATCGAAGAAGAATGGTGTCGGGGTGACCTTGAATATGACGCAAGAAGTTGAAGCTTCGGCGGCGCTTTCACGTCTCGCGTGCCACTTTACGCGTTCCATCTTCACACAGCGATAGCATCAGAACGATATGGAATAGAACGTATCTAAATGGCCAGTATCAAGGCCATAGCAGCCAGCTCTGTCAGTCTAATCGTCCTTCCCTCAATTGTTAATAATCTAATGATCATATACAGGTCCACCAAATCCAGTCCGGTCAAGTCATCGTTGATCTCACCTCGGTTGTCAAAGAACTCGTAGAGAATGCTTTGGACGCTGGGGCGACTTCGATAGGTATGATCTGTGTCTTTTCCTAGAAGTCTGGCATCTTACGAGATCAGATGTCCGTTTCAAGAACAACGGACTGGACAGCATCGAAGTTCAGGACAACGGCAGCGGCATCGCCCCTGAGGACTTTGGGACAGTAGGTCAGTAGTCTCACACCGCTGGATCCACTACAGCTAAACAATGCAGCACTTAAACACTTTACCTCCAAATTATCCACCTACGATGACCTGGACAGCCTGGAGACATTCGGTTTCCGTGGCGAAGCACTTTCCTCACTATGTGCACTATCCGACTTTCACGTGACTACTGCTACGGCAGGTCCGAAGGGCTCTCGCTTGGAGTTTGATGTTTCTGGCAAACTAAAGGGCACCAGTGTCATTGCTGCAGTCAAAGGCACCACCATCTCTGTGGAGAAGCTGTTCAAGAACCTCCCTGTCCGGAGGCGTGAACTGGAGAAGAATGTCAAGCGCGAGTATGGAAAGGTCCTCAATTTCCTACAGGCGTATGCGTGCATAAGCGTCAATGTACGATTCTCGGTCTCGAATACCCCAGCAAAGGGTAAGAAGACGATTGTTTTCTCAACCAAGTCAAACCCAACAACCAAGGAAAACATCGTCAACGTCTATGGAGCAAAGACACTGCTCGCTCTGGCCAGTATGGATCTGGACCTGGAGATGCAGCCTTCGTTCCGTCCGCTTGGAGGCTCGGCAAAGAAAGGGCCAGCCCAAATGGATAGTGCTTCGCGAAAGATGAAGATACAAGGGCACATCTCAAAACCGATCTTTGGCGAAGGACGTCAAGCACCTGATCGACAAATGTTCTTCGTCAATACCCGACCTTGCCAGCTACCACAGGTTTCAAAAGCCTTCAACGAGGTGTACAAGAGCTTCAACGTTTCACAATCGCCTTTCATTTTTGCAAATTTGATCATGGATACCAATTCTTATGATGTTAATGTTTCGCCTGACAAACGATCCATACTCCTACATGACCAGACAGCCCTTCTAGAGTCGCTCAAAGAGTCTTTGACAAGTCTGTTCGAGCAACAAGATCAGACCATGCCAACTTCTCAATTGCAGACCAAGAAATTGCCTGGCTTCAAGCAGCCAACACTTTTCCGCTCAGACACATCCAGAAGCTCAATCTCGGAGGTGGACCCGCAAGCCGATAGTCGTCCCAAGTTTGCAGATTCAACACCCGAAGATCGTACACAACTTCAGCCTGGTCAGCTGATCTCTGGCTGGGTCGGCAGAGATGCGCAAAGTCGGGCTGGCACACAGGATGCAATTGCAGATGCAATGAAGGAGAAGAAGAAGTCCGAATTCCAAAAAGCACTCGCCAAAAGCGTTGGCAACGAGAACGACGACGTTCCCGGAGGGACATTTGCACAGGATGAGTCTCTACCCGATCGAGCGGACGTCGAGGCAAGCGAAGCGCACGTCGATGGCGAGCAGGAACTTTCACAGCTCACACCACCACCACCTGTACCACGCGAGGTACAAGACTTCAATGCTCGAATCCTAAGTCAGAAGGTGAAGCAGTCAAGGCCGCCACAAAGAGTCACGACCGAGACCATGGAGCTCGATGATGGACAGTCTGAAGATCGCAGCTCTGCTAGCAGTATCGAACGGAGCGACTCTGAGGATATCCCTGCCATCCGCCCTGGACAGCACAAGGTCCCACCCGGTCCTGTTCAGAATGCTTTCGACCGTATGCGACCAAAAAGAACCAACCCAGAAGTTGCCACCGCGACCGTCGGTGATCGGACGCTGACCATGACCCTAGAAGGTCCAGAGTCGAAGAGACGCAGGATGCACACTCCGAAAATGACGGGCAAGACCAAAGAGATACCGCAGAGCTCTGGCTTCACTAGTGGTCTGAAGATGTTTGCTGCTGCTGGGTCACAAATGGCTGGGGAGGCTCGGGCGCACTTTGGTGCAGAGGATGAGGCCGAAGAAATCGAGAATGACGACGTCGAGGATGTTGAAGGCGAAGCAGATGAGGATGCAGATGAAGACGAGGACGAATCTGGCGATGGTCCTGGCGAGAGTGGCCCAGATGGGCCATCACCAATGACTGAAGAGGATGATCTGGCCAACGGACTCGCCTCAAGCACCAACTCAGCTCACAATCACGAATCGCCAGGTATCGGACCATTTGTGGAGGCGGATGACTCTGATGATGAATACTTAGATGAGGACGACAAGAAAGCGAGGGAAGAAGCAAAAGTGGCCCGCATGATCCAAGAGGCAGAAGAGGCTGCTGCAAAGCCTACCGAAGAGGCACTTAGGAGAGCCAGTCAAGCGTTGCGGTCCAATTCTAGAAGAAAGGACGCACCTCTACAGTTACAGCAGACTCTCTCACTTTCCCTTGCGGATCTCGAGGCAGCAGAGCTTGGCCCTCACACTCGACATGCATCTCTGAGGAGGCAAGACTCGACGCCAGGAACAAAAGCTGACGATATTGGGTCAGTCAATGCAGAAGCCAAGCTGTCTCTAACAATCTCAAAGCCAGACTTTGCAGAGATGCGCATCGCTGGACAATTCAACCTTGGCTTCATCCTAGCCATCCGACCTGCAAAGACCCCGGACGACCAAGACCACCTGTTTATCATCGACCAGCACGCAGCAGATGAGAAGTTCAACTTTGAGCGCTTGTATGCAAGCACGAACCTCACTCCGCAACGCCTAGTCACACCCAAAGATCTCCAACTCAGCGCAGTCGAGGAAGAGTTGATCTCCGCCAACTCCGCCAGCCTTCTAGCAAACGGCTTCGAAATCGACGTAGTTGAGCCCGAAGACGACGCAGAAGACCCATCCGACCCCTTCAACAACACCGCAAGCAAGCGAAGACAATTCCGCCTCCTCACCCTCCCCACCAGCAAAGAAACCACCTTCTCCACCAACGACCTCGAAGAACTCCTCCACCTCCTCTCCGAATCAGCAGGCACCGCTGCCCCGCCTTCCCTCCCGTCCTCACTATCCACCCCTTCCTCCCTCGCCTCCTCCTCCTCCACCACACAACCCCCCTCGCTAACCCACCGCTCCTCCCTCCCCCTCTCCCTCCAAAGGGGGACCATCATCCGCCCCTCCCGCGTCCGCAAAATGCTAGCCATGCGCGCCTGTCGCTCCAGTATCATGGTGGGCAAGAATCTCACGCGGGCGCAGATGGGCAAAGTGGTGCGGCATATGGGGGAGATGGAGAGGCCGTGGAATTGTCCGCATGGGAGGCCGACGATGAGG